>JAODKE010000040.1:14727633-14740361 GCA_026779605.1 Mormyrus hasselquistii | reverse complement strand
TGCATAACTGGACGGTGTCTGTACAGTATGACAGTGTATAACTGGACGGTGTCTCTGTGTGACAGTGCATAACTGGACGGTGTCTGTACAGTATGACAGTGCATAACTGGACGGTGTCTGTACAGTATGACAGTGCATAACTGGATGGTGTCTATGTGTGACAGCGTATAACTGGACGGTGTCTCTGTATGACAGTGTATAACTGGACGGTGGAGGAGGTGGTGGAGTGGCTCATCAAGTACGTGGAGCTGCCCCAGTATGCAGACGCCCTGAGGAAGAACAACATCAACGGCAGTGCCATGCCTCGGTAAGCAGTGTCACCATCTTGGCAAAACGTGGACACTCTGAATGCAGAGGATTCTGGGCGCCAAACTGATGAGTGATGAGGTTGTGCTGACATCATGGAAGATGTCAGGCGAGGTTTTCGGGTGCATAGCGTAACGTCGTCTCCTCATCCAGGCTGGCTGTGAAGAACGTCACCTTCACTTTGTCCCTGCTGAAGATCCTGGATCGCAGCCACACGCAGAAGCTTCAACTAAAGGCTCTGGACACGGTTCTGTTTGGACCCCCTCAGAGTGAGTGTCACACTGGTCAGGATCATTAGTGACTGAGCGTTATGACATCATTGCTGTCTGCCATAATGCTTATTAAAGTATTTTTTGGTGGTCTATACCCCATTACATTAATTGGTGCCTTGATATTGCTGCCATTGCTTTTCCATATAGCTCCCTTTCTGTAATGATAGTAAACATAATAAAATATCCACCTATCCATCATCCATCTTCTGCCTACTTAGAAGGGCCTCGGACCCTGGACGCCCAGGCTGGGATGCACTCTGGATGGCATGCTAGTCGTATAATGGAAAAGTTCACAATAAACTTGGGATGTAATTAAATGGTTGAAGTCAGAGTTTCTCTCTGACCGGGAGTGCTCCTTTGTGCTCTCTCACACTCCCCAAGCTCCTCTCAGTCTGTTTAAAATTAGCCAGGCTCATTAGTATCTCGTTATGGACTCACTGGACCTCTGCGAGGTGAACTCTAGCACTGAGTGGAGTGGAGAGGATGACGGCGCAGTGAGGCGGGGACTCACACACAACTTTCTCATTTAAACTTCATAGCTCTGGATTCTGACTTGGTTGTCGTGAGAAAAGGTGTGTTTTTTTGGGGGGATTATCTCTGAAATCCCACTCCCCACCTTATTTAATTATTTTTTTTTAGTCCCTCAATAATTCTACAGTGCTGCTTTGCCCCATCCTGTCCCTCCGCCACTCACCATGCACCTATCCCAGCTCTCGACCGCTATCACATCATGCTGTTGGCACAACACTCTGCATTTTCTGAGATCAGCGCTTGCATCTAGTGCTGTTCGGTCTTAGAGGTGACACCTGTTGTGCCTGTTGTGTGTCTGTGGTGGACCAGCACGCCTGTGCTGCCCTTGCCTGCCGGTTCTGCTAACGGCCCTTTTGTCTGTCTCCTTGCCCTGCAGTTTCTCCCGTTTACACACAGCACAGCAGACTAATGGGTGTCTGCCATTTCCTCTGATTTATAGCCTAGCTTTCCTTCTCAGCATCTCCGGTGTGGTTCAGAAGCCCACACGTGTGAAGACCCTTTTCGACTGAAAGTTCCTTCCTGTTTTTCGGCCGTGGACCTGCGTTGAGGGTGACTGTAAATTCCCTTTTTTCACTATACAGATTTTAGAATGATGTTTCCTGTTTTACTTACGAACTGCTTGCTGATCAACTAACCAGGTTGCTGGCCGCTTCTTAGATTTTTTTTTTTTCGAGTCGACGTCAGGCTTCTCAGGGCCAGTCAGCTCAGCAGAGCAGTTTTCTGCACTTGCTCTTTTTGCACAGTGACACGTCGCACGCAGTCGTGCGCTCGTTTTGGAGCAGAATGGCAGGTGTGTGTGCAGAATGAAGGGAAGAAGTGTGTGTGATAGGAGAAGTGCTGGGAGGGTGTGAAAGGTGTATTCTGTCCTTGGCACTTCCCTGTGTGCTGAGATAGAGGAAGGCATTCAGACACTAATAGAAGGGTTCCGATTGAGTTGTTTCCATGGAAACCCTCACGGGAGGACTCATCGCGTGGCCTCTGGGCAGCTGGAAGTGATAGTTACGACCAGAAAGCCGATCCCACAAGCTTCACTGCGATGTGACTTCATTGACTGCCTGCGTTAACCGCATGCCCTAACAGAGGCTCTCGCAGCAAGCCGGCCAGCTTTGAGCTGCTCGGGACAAGGCTGTTCTTGCGTGCCGCTTACGAAATCACGTCGCAAAAGTACTGAAAAGGGGACGAGGATAACTTCTGATGATGAGCCGGTCTTACCTTGCAGGCTGGGGATTTTGGGAAATGGTGAAATTGATATGGAGGTCACCTCCTACTTGGAGTTCACACTCAAGACCAGACTAATATAAGGAAATACCACCCTACTGTCGAATGCGGAGGGAAGTACCTTCTGTCCTGAGATGCTTAATCATTTAAGGTTATTTAATTTGTTTTATTAATTACAGCTTTGATTTGGAAGCACTTCAGTGACTGAGATACTGAGCCTGGACGGTACACGGAGACTCCTGACCCTGAACTGCATCCTTTATTTACATTTAGTCACAGAGTTGCACTGATTTATACTTTTTTGACTTCTCACTGCTGTATTATGCAGAAAAGTAGCCTAAGCAGTGCCAACAGAGTCCTTTTTGGGTAACTTAACCCCTATGCAGCCTTGGATGATACAGACCTTTTTAAACTTCCGGCTGATCAATTTCACACAGCTGTGTAATGGGGATTTATAATCCTGTGGCTATAGATTAACCAGTGGCTGCGCACCATAGTTGATGGTTAACCAGTCCCTGGGGAACATGCATGCGCAGAAAGTCCTCATTTTGGAGTTTTGCCCTGGAAAAGGAACAATTTGGAATTGCCCGATCCCACCTATAATTTCATTAGTTGTGGATCTTCCACCCTTTTTCCAGTCATACTCGTTCAGTTGGTTGTCAAATGTGAGTCATACGCACAATAAACAAGGGTGCATAGCACCACCTGAAGCAAACATTCAGATCTCGGTCCCAGTCCATTAAGGTTTTCATCACCCGTTCCTGAGTCAGCTTTTGATCTCCGCCCGCAGGAGGAGGAGGCTGGAAGGGATCAAGGATTGTTTTTCACTTTGCTCATATTTCTTTGGTGATGTATCTGCTCTCTCTCTCACTCTGAATAGCAGGGCTGTCCAACATCAGGCGTATGGGGGAGTGGATGATAAAGAGAGACCTCCATCCAAGGTGCCCGTCTAAGGGGCTTCACCCGTAATACTGTGCATGTGCTGGGTTTATGCAGTATGTCTTTTCCTCGATTTCTGCCAACAGGATGTCGCATGGATTTGGTGTAACGGACAGCTGCTTGTCCCGTCATGCAGACACGCCCTCCCATCACGGCTGACCTTTGATCTCCTTGTACCCTCGTCCCCCTGTAGTGAACCCAGACAGCCACCTGAAGGACTTCATGCTGGTGGTGTCCATCGTCATCGGCGTGGGCGGCTGCTGGTTCGCCTACATCCAGAATCGCTACTCAAGGGAGCACATGAGCAAGATGATGAAGGACCTGGAGAGTCTGCAGAGGGCCGAGCAGAGCCTGCTTGAGCTGCAGCAGAAGTGAGTGCACCTGCGCCCCCCTTAGGTGGCTTCATATGTTTTGTTCCCCTCATGTGGGATCTGTGCTTTTTTCCTGCTTTTTTGCATTATATTCAGTGTCATCTAAAGGTCGATTTAGGTATCCATATTGAGAGGACGTCTGTGTTTTGAACACTGCCCCCCTCCCTCCCTCCCTCCCTCCCATTATCCAACCTCAAAATGAAGGAATCTTTTAATTGGGTTCTTCTGTTCTCATACCCTCCTGACGTTCCAGTAATCCACTTTCAACTGGCAGCGAAGTAGCTCGCTGGTACACATGGGTACTTGGCAAAATGGTCCCTAAACTGTTAACCTTGGCCAGTATTGCATCAGTATGTCCTTGGCCAGGGACCCACATGTCATTGCACTCCCTCAGCTGGCAGCCTCTTGCTGGGCCGGCATGACAAGGGGTGGGGCATGGCACTCCGGTGTCTGGCAGATTGCTCCCCGCCTACCTGGCACCACAAAAACCCGAGAGGCATTTCCCGTTCATAATGCCTCACTTGCTGGCAGAGTCCCCTCAAACCCTACCCAACGTTGTCTGGCAGAGTCTCCTCAAACCTACCCAACGTTGTCTGGCAGAGTCTCCTCAAACCCTACCCAACGTTGTCTGGCAGAGTGCCCTCAAACTTTACCCAACTTTCCTAATTCGCGTCCCACCTTCACAGCTGCTTTAATTCACCCAGTGTCCATCTAGTTTTCCTGCTTCTGCCATGGCTGGTGGTGACATGTATTTTTCTCAGGGTGTGTTTGCTTTCCTTCTGATTAATGCCGATAAAATAGCAGCAGGAACTGCGATGGCCCTGGATTTCCGAGAAGGACCCACAATGGTGTCCCTCGTAGTGCCCGATTCAATGATGGAACAGAGGGACTACTGAACCCCTGCTATCTGCGTGTGTACACTTTCTGTGTGACGGCGTGTGTAACTCGACTTCCCTTTATCCAGAAAGTCTTTGCACAATGGCGGACATGCCTTTCAAGTTCGATGTGGATAGGAAAGTTAGATGGACATGTGTAATACGTTCTTCCTGTCACACTGGCATGTTTACTGTCACCTTGGCTACATGGGTGGCCTGCTCGGCTGCCAATAATTTTCAAAAAAGTGTGGCTGTGGTCACCGGATGCTGTTGTGACACTGAGGCCGAACAGGCCTCGTGTCTCCCGGTGATTGAAAGGCCTTGGGTTTGTACAGCTGTGTGCCATTCTACTAAAGGGACAGCCCTGTGCACATAGGCATGGCCTTCACTGCCCTTCACTACAAGGCAGCAAGTGGATGGCCTTACTCTTCAACCACAGAAAGAGGCCTTCACCCTCCTCACCTCAAGCTGTGGTAGGGGCCGACAGGAAGGCAGGAAGTGACATGATGGCTTATACCTCACTTCCTGTTAATGCAACAGTCGCTCAAAATTCAGCCACTAGCCTTTCATGTAAGTAAACTATGGTGGCGTCAGCCAGCATGAAGTCAGCAAAAGAATATGCTTAAACATACAGCCAAAGTGTAGACCTTAGAGCAGATGGGACGGTTTTAAAAGGGTCACAAGGTAGCTCAGTGGGGATATAATCACTTTTTCAGACTGTTCTCCCCCTGCTGAGAAAGCAGTGGTACTACATGTTCATTTTGTAATTTCCTATATACAGTTGAGCCTGTGGTTTCCGTTTCAGGAAAGTGGTTGCAAAACAATTTGTACGTGAACCAAGGCAATTTTTCCCATAAGAAAGCATTGAAATTTGATTAATTTGTTCACAAGCCTACCAAATAATATTGTTTGTAAATTCATTTCCTGGTTTTATAGTAAAAACTTTAAAGAAAAACACAGTATAGTATGGCAGACTGAGGCATCACAAGAGCAGAGAGAAGCATGGAGACTTGCTTGCTGGAAAAATCACACTCTTTATTAACAGTCCTTAAAAGGACCGCAACAGGCACCCAGCAAGCACCTAACCGAATACAGACGGGCAACACAAGGCTGTCAGACGCCAAACTGCAAGACACACACACGGTGCGTGATTTACACACGCTAAATACACACGAGGATCGGACTGGGTACACACAAGACACGGGCAAATACACGCTCGACAACAACAGTACAAGGGCTATTTCCAACTGCACGCAGGGCATGCTGGGACATGCACCCCGCCCGTGCTACACTAGTGTAAGAAAGAAAGGAAATTTTGTACATGAACCAATGCATTTTTTTCAGGAAATCTTTCGTCGTGAACCGAATTGTTCATAGGTCGATGTGTGTGAACCACAGGCACCATTGTGTTGCGACTACTCCGCTGCCCATGGGATTTGAACTCGCAACAGTGCCCCCTTTTTTATCAAAAGCTTTTTAATTTTTTTATCTTCTTTGTATTATCTACCATAAAGTCTGATGGAATTGGAGCCACCAACCTTAAGATGGAGTTCATAACTACTGCTCTGCCCTGGCTTTTGTGTCTGTCAGTCCATCACTGTGAGGGTGAAATGACTCTGACTCTAACTCTGAGCTAACCTGAGGCAAAGCTCCTGTGTTTTAGAGCATTGATCCTGGTATGTCATTCTGACGAGGCTGTGGAAGCTCATCCCTCTGCAAACGCTTTTGTTTTCCATGCACTAATCCGCTGGGTCCTTGAGCCCCCCAGGTTTCTTTGTGTGCACGATGCTCTTGAACTCATCTTCTTCTTAGGCCCAGGACTACTGGCTTTCAATAACCACTTGAGGTTGTAGACTGCGGTTAGCAGTCTAGCCCCATGTAGGCACATACACGCACAGGACCATCACACGGGCAGAGTCTTTCACACAGTGATGACAGTCAAAGGCTTATGTATGTGGGCAGACTCTCACACACATCACACTCAGAAAAATCCTATGGAAGTAGTTTCCTGTAGCGAGTTTTGCAAATAAAATAAGATTCTGCAGAGTTGTGGTTATGAGGTATTTATTCTCCCATAAACACCCACCCATGCTTCTGCACAGATATTGAAGGTAGACTGTGATGTCACTTCCTGTGAGAGGTCATATCCTGTTTTCTTGTGTAGAATGACACATCAGGTTCCAGCAGGATGTATTATGTGCAGAAACACCCACAGGAGCTCAATGGAAACTTCCCACATACGATAAATTTACAGTGGTTATTGGTGTTATGAACATGAACAGTGCAGCATTTTAATGTGTGATATGCTGTAATCGGTGCTTCGATTCAACATATTTGTCAGCGTATCCATGGTGACACATGTATGCTAATGACATGCATCTGCGGTGCCACTCGTACGTAATACCGCCCTGTCGGATCTGTATTCTTCCATAAAAATGTATCATCGTAATGCAGGTGTTGTTTTCTGCTCAGCAATTTGATCGTTCTCTTACTCCCCCCAGACTACAGAGAGCACAGGAGGATCACCGCACAGTAGAGGTAGAGAAGGTAAACCTGGAGCAAAAGCTCAGGGAAACGGCGAAGCAAGAGGCCCAGCGGCTGAAAATGCTGCGGGAGGGAACGGAGAATGAACTGAGCCGTCAGAAGTATGCCGAGGAGGAGCTGGAACAGGTAGGGGTCCGAGTGTTTGGCGCGATGGTCGCCGTTGGGGTAAAAGCACATCTGCTCACTGCTTCGAGGACAGCAGAGACCATGTAGAGGTGCACTAGCCGAATGTGCGGCACGGACTCTGACTGCGGAGCTGGGATTTTCATGTGAGCTCCGCAAATGCTCATCGTGGGTGATTTGAAGCTCTGTTCAATAGATTCCTGAGTGTCATCTTCTAGTGGATCTCGTGGTTTCTGCAGATGACATCTGGACCTCCTGGGAGCTGAGCTCTGTGTGCTGAGCTCTTGTTTTGTTAATGGTTAGGGTTAAAGTGCACTGTTACGTGTCAGTCCTGCAAGGAATGTAATTGAGTGACATCTTCACCCACACAAACAGCATGGTGTGGATTTAAGGGTTTCTCTAAGATGTGTCCCGCTGTTTGATTTTGGACCCCCCTTTTCCAGGTTCGTATGGCCCTGAAGAAGGCAGAGAAGGAACTGGAGTCCCGAGGCAACTGGTCCCCTCCGGAGCCTCTCCAGAAATGGCTGCAGTTGACACATGAGGTGGAGGTGCAGTACTACAACATCAAGAAGCAGAACGCTGAACGGCAGCTGCTGGTGGCCAAGGAGGGGGTGAGGCCTTCGCTTCTGGGGGCCCACGTGGCCTGCAGTTTGTTTCGTCACAGTGGGTCTTTCTGTTGCTTCGGAGATCCAGGGCTCTCGCACGTTCGTGCATATTCACGGGGAGGGGGCTCACACACGGTCGTATTCCTCCAGGCCGAAAAGATCAAGAAGAAGAGGAACACGATCTTCGGGACGTTCAGCGTGGCGCACAGTTCCTCGCTGGACGACGTGGACCACAAGATCCTCACAGCTAAGTGAGTCTCTCATCCTCCGGTCTGTCCTGGAGGCCTGACTCCTCCTTTGGGTGCTTCTTTGGATTCTCCCACTGTCTTCACCAATCCTCTCTTCTTCCACCATACCGTTCCCACCGCTTCCCGCTCGTTCACGTCCCACTGTCGTATTACTCTCCCTTTTCCCCCCTTCTCTCACTCTTCTCTGCCACCCATTCTTGCTTGCTCTTCCCTCTCCCTTCAGACAGGCGCTGGGCGAGGTGACGGCGGCGCTGAGGGAGAAGCTCCATCGCTGGCAGCAGATCGAGCTCCTGACCGGCTTCTCCATCGTGAGCAACCCCGGGTTGCCCTCGCTGGCCTCGGCACTTAACCTGGACCCCAGCTTCGTGGGCGGCACGGGGCGGGCCGCGCCGTCGCACCTCATAGTCTCCGACGATGTCGACGACATGGACGAGGACATCATTTCGCCTGGCACGCTGCAATGTAAGGGCCCACCCGAATCGGCAGAGGGGCATGGGGCGGGGACACAGAGGCACCCCAGGGGCCTATTGGGAAAATCCAAAAAGCAGCCATCCTCAGAGAAATAGCACGCCCAGCAAACGGTCTAAGCGGCCTGCTGCCAGAGCATTCCTCCGGATAGAGAAGGCAGGCCAAACCGCGAGAGGACTCCCGGTTTAAGGAGGCACCCCAGCCGCACTCATTTGGAATAAATCTTGTGATGTTAAATAAACAGAAATGCAACACGTTCTTGGTTTCCCCTCCCTGTTCAGTTCGAGGATGCCTTTACTGAAATGCTGTGCCTATTATGTCATCATTTCACCTCCTGTGGTAAAAGTTGTGTATGCTTGAGTTTCAACATGCAACAGTGCTTGGGATCCCTGTACTTTTATTGTGTTTTCATTCACTTTGGAAATTAAAAAAACCTCAAACTCTCTAAATATATACTTGAAACAAGTTTTGCAGTATTGTATTTGTTGCGGTGTCGGTTGATCTTAACGTTGGTCCCAGGTGCCCCGGCGAGACCGAATGCCCTACTAATGAAGCACAGTAGTGTGTCTAATGCCAGCTGGGCACAGTGCCCATTCACTCCGCATTCACTCCATTCTGGGTCACTGGCCTGGCACAGTTCTGATTTTGGTGGCGCTGTTGGGGCCCCGGCACCCCAGGGGACCCTAAACTGCCTCACTCGTGTGCTTGACTCAATTGGGGTGATGAGCAATGATTGGGTAATGCGGAGCCCTTTGAGGTTGTGGCCTATGCCACATTTGGCCATGAAGGGCTCTGAGCTGGAAGCTGTCGTCACTTATCAGTGCTGGGCCTGGCGCGGCTCCTTGTCTCCAAAGGTAAGGCAGAAAAGACACGAAAACCCAGAGTTTCTCTCCCTCAGAGGTCTACGCAGATGTTACCTTAAACAAGACCGTGCTGGGGGTGGGGTAGTGTTTTTCCAAGTCAACAGGAGGTCAGGGTTGCTTATGTAAAGCCTCCGTCCTCCGTTACTGCTGGAGTCGATCCAGGCGGACAGGCCATTCTAAAAATTCTAAATGCTAAATCCCTGTGTACTCAGATTCTTCCACAGCATATAAAGCTTACGCAGATCCCCCTCCAACACAGTATCACAGATCAGGTTCTGAAGCTGACCGGCCCTTGGGATTCTCTGAATCCCGGTTGGCTGATGGGGCTCTGTGATTGGCCTGTCGGAGAAGCAGATTACAGCCGGTCCCCACTGTTTCGGAGCGGTGATCCCCAGAGAGTCATAGGTGGAGTCAAGTTTGCAGGCCTGCACTGCCTCAGTCTTTAATCTGTGTGTCGGTTCATGATAATAACCACGGCCTCCCTCCCTCCCCCACCCCTTTCGGTCCACCTGCTCCTACCTTCTACGTGATTGGCCATCCTGGCCCCGTGACCCTCCAGACGTTGCCTGGCAGATGAACCGCCAAGTGAGCGACTTGTGGCCAGCGGGCTTCGACTCCTCCTCCCAATGGAAGCATTCCGGTTGGGACCTTTCCTTCCCCGAACATCTACCCTGTACTCTCACCAGTCGCTGTTTCTCCTAACCTCACGTTAACCTTCTTGTACTTTGCCTCCCCTGCTCCCCAAATGTCATCCTTGCGCAGAGCCTCTGCTCGCCTACGAATGCATTTCTCCGCAAAGGGGGTGGGTGGGTGAGGTGCTTTGGGTTGAGGTGATGTTTATGTTTTCCTTACGCTGAGATGAAAGCTTCCTCGTGAGGAGCTGTTTAATGACCTTTGACTTTTTTCTTCTTCCTTTCACAGCTGCTAATCGCTTCATCTTTTTCTGCAACCACATATCACTCAATGTGTCTGTTGAGCTACTCATCCATACATCAACCAGTTTTAGCACTAAGCTAACTTAGCGCTGTTATCCCCGACAATCCTTAATAATTCCATGGATGGAAGAAGAATATGGTGTAAGCTTCTACTGTGGTGCGGAGTTCTGCAAGTTAGGACTGCCTCTGATCAGAAGGTGGCTGGTTTAAATCCTGTTGGCTGGCAAAGAACCTTGAGTGTTAACAATGGAAGATGCTGAGGGGATGCCAGATAAATGGCTGACTGCACTCAGACCCCAAGCTTCTTTCCTACCTGGATATATGTCTTATGGAAGACCATGACGGGATATGCGAAAACTAAAAGATCCTACATACCTGTACTTGTAGAAATACTGAATGGAATGTCATCATTATTGACTGTTTTTCCTCGGATTGGCTGCTCTAACCAACAAATCATCACCTGCCTTTGGACTGAATGTTTCTGCCTGTAGAATGTAGGCACTAGAATTATGACCCGGAACCTTCAAACACAACTTGAACAATCTGTAGTTTAAGACTTTTCGGCAAACCGATAGCTTATGGTGCTTTTCCACTGACATGCAGGAACCAGGTCGTACCCAACCTGTACCGCAAACAGACATTAGTCATGGCGAGGTTCCAGCTCGCTTCGATTTTCCACTACAGAAGGGTCGGCTTCGGTAGAGGCGTTTCCGAGTTTGGAGATCAACAGTAACACAAAAGCAAAGAGACAGAATCACCGAAGAGAGGTACAGCTCGGGTCTGTCTCAGTTCTTGTAGCAGTGGAAAAGCACCATAAGAAAACCTTCATCCCTCCAATATTCATGATTGCTAATGCGCATCTCTTCTGTTCAGCAGGACTTCAAAAGGTCTATTTTGCTCCACAAAGCCTTGTCAATTTGACAGCCTGTGAAGAAATCTTCAGGGTCTTTAGTACAAACAACCGAAATGTCATTCCCTGAATATCTCTAAGGATTAGAACATAGCTGGTATTCGTGGTGGTTGTCAAAATCATACTGGCTACTTCATTCCCCCCCCACCACCAATGCTTGCAGGCAGCTGGTGAGGGTTGAGATGATTTTGTTATGTATAGCTTGCACCGCATAATGAATGCTCCCTACTTGGTGGGAGAGGCAGAATTCAACGCATATTGAGGCACTTAAATCTGGAAATTACCAAATTAAGATAAAGATCTCACAAAAGCAGCGTCTCGCAGCACTGCAGTTCAGTTCTAAACAACTGCCAGAGGTCACCTTAAGGGCATTACGAGACCCTGCCTGCTTGAAGGTTTGTTTGTTTTGATTGCTGGTATAAAATAAATGAGCCATCTTAGCTTCAGTCAGTTCCTACAAATGACATTAAGATAAACTTTATTAATCTCAGGGCGAAGATTCTTAAAAAGGAATTTTAGGGAGGAGTAAGACTGTAGAGTTGTTCACCCAAAATGCACATCCCTCACCGGGATCCATTTCCGTGGCAGTTTTGGCCGTGCTGCTGTCTTATGCATATGAGAGAGTCTTTCGACCCTGATTGGCTGAGAGGCCTCAGTGCTCAGAGCCGCCTGCCTCTTTCTCCACTTTCTTCCGCCCACTTTGCTTCTCACGCTTCCTCTTCTCCTCTCTTCCCTCACGTCCTCGTTGGCCTGGCGGCACTTTAACGCGGCGCTAAGAGCAGGCACCATGGTACCAGGCCCGTGTGCGTGCGTGTGCAGGTGCCAGAGCCCGGCCGCTGTGTAACCACGTTCGTACGTGTGCTCTTGTGCCCACAGCTCCCAGTATGATGTCGCTGCGGCAGCGCCACCTGGACCTCCAGCTGGGGGCCAGCGCACAAAGGTTTGTAGGGGGCGGCCCTGCGGCGGGGCAGCAGGAGGATGGCGGCTGTGGCGCCGGTTCTCACCGGACGCACTCGCGACCCTGGGCCTGGGGGGCACGCAGACACTCCATGGGACAGCTGGAGTTCCACCCCCCATCCCCGCTCTCCTCGTCGGTCTCTCACCCATCCATTATCTGCCCCTCTCCTCTTCCATCTCCTCCCCTTCGATCTTCTGCTCAGCATCCTTCCTGCACTCCCGATCACATCTCTCATTTCCTGCCATGCGGCCTCCCGCCTGCAGATGGCGATCCTCTGCGGTCTAGGCACTCCAGTTGTGGGTAAAGCCTCAGTTCCCTCTTCTCCATGGGTGCAGGCCTCTGCTTGTTTGTGGATGGAGGGTTTTCCTGACTATATGTATTATTTTCTTAACCCCACTAAATCACAGATGTAATGTTGCGCTCTTATAATTTTTGTTTGTTTGGCCAATTCATTTCCTTTCTGTATTTATCTCCAACCCGTAACCCCCCCGCCCCCCCCCCCCCCCCCCCCCCCCCCCCCCCCCCCCCCCCCCCCCGCCCCCCACTCCCCCGCCGTGGGCTC
>JAODKE010000040.1:14711511-14727533 GCA_026779605.1 Mormyrus hasselquistii | reverse complement strand
ACCCCCCAAAAAATCAGAGTGTTTTTTGTCCCTTTTTTTTTTTTTTTTTTTTTCGCCCATTCTTTCCCTTTTTTTTTTTTTCCCCCCCCCCACCCCCCCCCCCCCCCCCCCCCCCACACACACACACACCCACACCCACTGCTTTACTGGATGTCTGCCTGCGGGTTGAATCTGCTTGGAGTTCCCTGGGTCCATGCCCAGCCTTGTGGGTCTCCCACACTGGCAGATGTGTCCTTGGTCCTTGCCAGACTAAGGCTTAGCAAGCTTGAATCCCTATAGTGACAGCCACGCCTTCCCATGTTAATTCCCTCTCTCGTGCTTGCAGGGAGCTGAACCGATCCGATTCGGACTCCTCCCTTTGCTTGACGAAGGCCGTCGAGCACCAGCGTCTGACAGCATCCTACGGCTCCAAGGGTCACCCCCTGCGTGGTGTGTCCCAGACACACCCCTCTCATGGCCACACCCCCAATGGAGGGAGCCGCCCAATCCCGGAGGGTGAGGCCTGGTTGGAGGGTGATGCTGACAGCCCGCTGATGATGAAGAGGGTTTACGGTGGCATGGAGAAGTCTGCCAGCCTCGGGGAGATCAGCAGCGGTGTGACGCGGCTCTCGTCCTCCGAGTCCTCCCGTTCGCTCACCCCCGCATCCACTGATCCAGACACACCCTCCCCCATTGCTGGGCAGATTGGTATTATCGGGGGCAGGGCAGGCAGCCGCTCAACTCAGTTATCCTCCAAGAAGAGCCCCCTAGAGGAGGACAGCGGTTCTACAGGGGAGGAGACGGACTCCAGCGGCAACCGCAAGAAACATACATTCAAGATCTTCAAAAAGCAGAGAAAGTAAGAAGAGCCAAGATGACTTCCTGAAAAGGGGCTGCTTGGGCTTTAGGGCCAGAGTCTGTTTCCATACGATCTCTGGTTACAGAGCTTCAGAGCTGAAAGGTCCTTTATCGCTGTGAACCTGGGAGAGCGATTCACTGTTTAATGATGTTTTTGTTTTGGGGGGGTGGACGGGTTTCATTTATTTGTCATGAGCTGAGAATTGCACTGGGATGGGGGAGGTTTCCAATGCAAGACGTTATTTATCCTGTGGGCAGCAGTGCCAACATCCAAGAGGAGTCACAGTACCTGGTGCCCCTCTGGCTTTGCCAGATGTTCCTCCTCGTTTAGTTTCCTCTCTGCATGTGTCTGCTGTCGTCCAACCGTTGGTGTGGCTCTTTGAACGTCTCCTTCGCTGATCTCAGCTAAGCTGCTCATGCATGTGCTAAATGCCGCTTTCTTTCTTTTCTAATGGGTTTCATGCCTCTCCTCCACCCCCATTCAAGCAGGAGATGAGCAGCCTGACCCAGAAGGAGGAGGAATATCAGAATTCCTACTTTAGAAAAATTAAAAAGGGCTGAATGACGTTTAGCGCATTCCACTGAGCCAGTGCTGGGCCGTGACTTTGATCATGAAGTGCACACACACACACACGCACGCACACACGCACACTAAACAGGCACCAGAGTTTGCTGGATGCTGCAAAAAAAACAGATGGTTTCGTCCCTCTGGACAAAATAAAATGTCTGCTATTACCTCCTGAGTCTCTAAAGCAGCTCCACTTGTGGGAGATGGGCTTCAGTCATCCTTCTGCTCTTGTATCATCTATGCATGTCTGACAAAAAAAAAAATTGGTGGAGACATTCAGACTGGTATACTGTGTCAGAAAATCTGGAATAAAAAAATTGACAATTTCTTTTGACCGTCAAAAACCTTGTCAGTATGACGTTAAATATATGGAATTTAAACATTTTGTAATGTATTTATTGTTGAATATCTTGTTTTTTAATGTATATGTTATATTTGCTTATAAAGTGTTAATATATAATGCAGCTTAAGTGAAATCCAAAATAATATATGCATTTTCATATTTCCATCCAATTTTAAAAATGTTCTTGTATATTTCTCCAAATGAATGTTTTGAAATAGCAGTTACATCACCACATCTGTTCATTAGGGGTAATTAAAGGAATATGCTGGGCTTTTAAGAACAACGCGAGCTTAAGGGCTTATGAATCCTCAGCAAATGTTTAAAAGGAGTGTCCAAATTCAGTCTGATTTTTTTTTTCCCAATCAGAATGTGTTTCTCCTCATCCTTAAAGCTGATTTGCTCAATTCAGAATGCTTTTCTCCCCATGTTTAAAGCTGATTGGCTCAATTCAGAATGCTTGTCTCCCTATTGTTAAAGCTGATTGGCTCAAATCAGAATACTTTTTCCTCATTCATGAAGCTGACTGGGTCAATGCAGTGAGTCATTGGCAGGCTGGTCTTGTAACTGTCCCCTTTTTTCTCTTACCGGGGGTCCAATGAGAAGTTGGAGTTTGGAGCTTCTGCCATCTTGTATCTCCTGAATGTCATTCAGCAGTGCCTCCAGTGGATGAGCGTGGCATGTATTTGTAGAGCCCTAATTTCACCTTCTTCGCCTGTTGCCACGGTGTCAGGGTAGGAGGCCTGTCACCTGGCAATTCTGAGCCCAATGTGTAGACTGGGTCCTGCTCCTGCCCCCATCTTAAACCCCGGGGCTTCACCTCCACTGTGCACATCTCCTCCACTGTGCACATCTCCTCCACTGTGGAACCGCTTCTGTATTTTCCTTCACAACTTCAGCCACCGAATGCCTGGAACTCACCCACAATACAACATTGGACATTCAGCACAGTTCCTCAGAAATGGTGTGGTGCTGATGACCGAAGGACCTGAGCTTCTGACTTGGGTTCGATTCATTTCCGGATGTCACCAGTGTGCAGTGTGGCCAATTTTGTGAGCTCTGTGAGATGCTTTGCGTAAAGGCAATTGACAGGAAAGGAGTGTCAGATCATGGCGTGACATTGATAAATGTTAAATCCAAAGAGGCCAGTAATCGTATTGTTATTGTGCCTTTGGAGTTGGACGAGTTCACCTGGACACCATATCTGGGTGACGTCTTTGCTGTCATGTCGGGTTACTATGCTGGGAAGTCATTTTTCAGTGTTTCTTTTTGTTTGTTTTTGTAAAACTATGTTTGAGGTTGGCAGTTTCTAATCGGTTCCGAAACATATTTTTGCACGGAGAAGCTTTAAATGGCTAACACTGTCAGGCGGCTTTCGCCCGGCTCTGTCTCAATTGTGTCGTTCTGTGTTTTGATGCATGTTCCCTGAAGCAGAGTCGGAACAAAGGGTGGAGGAGGAAGGTCATGCTTTGTATCAGACTCCTTAGCTCCGGCTCAGACATGCCTTCCTCCCTTTCCGCTTCTGAAAACACTCTGCCTTTGTATGAAATGCATCTCTGCTAATGTTTTGGACTCTCTGTTGTTTAACAGACCCCTGCATGAGAGCAATAAATTATTTTCAACAAACATTTCTCTCTCTTTCTTTGCCTGCACTGGACGGTGGTTGTTGGGTCTGGGATGAACACGGCTGTAACAGACTGCGTTTGATTACTGGTGTGGGGTTAGGGTTAGGGTTAGGGTTAACATTCAGAAAATGAGTGGGGAAGGTGGCCCTTCAGGTCGAGCAGGTGACATGTCACATGACCCAGGCCGGTTCCAGGACCTAGAGATCCTTGGAGCAGTATTTCCCAATCTGGTCCTTGACAGGGAGCATAAAAATGGACCAACCGTGGGTCCCCGAGGATCTGAATAAACACTGCTTTAGAGGACGTTTTTCTCAATCTAGTCCTCAGGGACATTTTCACTTGCATCCAGCATACCTATATCAGACAATTAGTGTTTTTGATTCTTTCGTTTGGGTTTTCAGAGAGCTGGGAGGGAGCAAAAATGTGGGCCGTCTGGAGTCCCTGAGGACTGAGCTGAGAAACACTGCTGCAGTACCTGAATATTTACCCTAGCAGACAAACCTGTCAGCTGGGAAACAAACTCTCCGATGGCGATGATGATGATGGATATGAAAGCGCGGTCTCACAAAAGCCTCTTATGGCCAAGTATCCCTGTTACCATGGTGTCCAGGAGCACCTGTTTTGTTTCCCATGTCTCACAGCATCCTGGTTCAGTGGAACTTTTACCATCTATAAACTGTATATTTGAGAATGTCAGCGTTCTTTGCAAAAACATTCCACGCGATGCAGAGACCTATTCCTGGATGTGCCGAAGTACACACGTTTCCAAACAGATGTCTGAGGGCTTGTATTCTGTCACGGCGGCCGAGTGAGACACAAACACACACGCTGCTGCCGGCAGCTTCTGACACTGCTTTGGCAAAAACAAATGGGTATCCATTCAATATAAACGCAAGATCCTTTATTTAGACTTGGATATATGTTGATGTTGTTTTTCCTTGATCTTTTAAGTAAAAACAAAACCAGGGTGGCCCCCCCCTCCGGGCCGGACGCCAGCTGGGTGGAGGAAGGCGCAGAGCCTCCCGGCTGCTTGTTAATGCGCTTACGCTGCCCCCTCGTGACCATGCCGAAGCACTGCCACTGCTGGGCGCTGCTTCTCCTCATGAGAACTTACATCCTGTTGCTGGTTCCCTGCCAGCAGTGAAGTAACAATGTAGCAAAATGATCTATATGACTGCATGGAGTTCAGTCTCTCCATCCTTATAATTACACACTAGAGCCTCAAAGTGACTCAGAACTCGTAAAACTGCATTTTCCACCAACAGGAAGAAGGAAATCAGAGGAATATCAGCGAAGCACAGAGCATCATTTAACTGAAAGTTGTAGCACATTTAGTTTGAACAGACATTTAGAGCAGTGTTTCCCAACCCAGTACTCTGAGATCCCCAGACAGTCGACATTTTTGCTCCCTCCCAGCTTCCAGCCAGTCAGGAACACCGAATACCTGGCATGGGTGTGCTGGGAGCAGTCAGACAGCAAAAATGTGGACTTTCTAGGGGGTTGGGAAACCCTGATTTAGAGGTCTGTGCCCCTTCATATTCTACCATAACTGATGTAGTTGGCAACAACAATTTACAACATCTCAACAATGTCTTGGCCATGGATGGCCTGAACACATGCATTCAGCAACACAGGTACACAAAGGGCATTTAAAATTAGATCTTTTAAATATTTATATACAAAATCATTAAAACTAGATTTATTACAGTAGTAAAACTGTCCCACAGGCACAAGACAGTCATCTTTCGGGGATCGTTTGCATATTTTGTGCATTTGCATGTGACAAACCATAGTAAACTCAACAGATTCAATCTGTTGCTCTTGCCGAATAAAAATACAAAAATAAAAAAAAAACGTGTGCGGTAACTTCCCATCCACCATCCCCAGGGGCTTCTGAAGCTGTTGGACCTGTCACGCAAGCTCAACTTCAGCCTCCAGCAAGATGCACGCGGCCACTACAGGAAGCAACAGACTGCGGTGTGTCTCCATGGAGACGTAGGTGTCGCAAGTCATCCTCCTTAGCGTAGCCATTTCTGGCCGTGCTTCTGCCCTCCGGCCACATGGAGGCGCTGTTCAGGAAGGGGAGGGGAGGGGGGAACAGCTTACTCCTCGTTGGTGTTCTCCCAGGCCATAGCAGTAAAGTCTGACTCTGTCAGGTTGACCGTGAACGGCGCCTCCACCCTGTCGGGCTCGACACGCTCGCCGGAGGTGCCCTGCAGGTTGCTGACTCGCCAGGAGTTGAGCGGACGTATAGCGTTCATGTACCTCTGAGGGGACAGGGACACACGCACGCGCGCACACACACACACACACACACACACACACACACACACACACGCACAAAGACAAAAAGCAAGAAGTCAGCCCAGGCAGTCCTGTTTCAACATTCTCTTTCCACTCCTGTTTCTATGGTTACAGCTCTCTCTGCTGTCCAGACAACAAACCCAGATCGCAGTTACAATATTCATGTTGTTCAGTAATTCAGTAATTCCTGTTAGCTTGGCTGGGACAGTCTCCTCCCTCCCTTCCCCAAAATTTGTATTTTTTTTTGCTCCTGCCAGACATCACTTCACAACAGTAGATCTACTGTTCATTTAAAGAACATATTTCTCAGAGAATTGCCACAAATGCAACACTATGTCCTATTATATTTATTTGATGTTAGGTTGCTTGTGTATAGATATATATATATGAATATATTGTAATGACCACGCACAGGCGAATCACGAACGAACACTTTAATGGACCCAGTGCGGCCGGAGCCCACGCCAAACTCACAAAAAGAGGAAAAGACAAGCATCAATTGATGTTCCTCAGTATATATATCGGTGTGCAGAACCCGCCACTTCTCTTATCCACTCCACAGGCACCCCACATTCCCGCTATCTCCAAACCCCCCGAGACTGGCTGAAAAGGGCAGGAGAACTGCCCCATAATAAACATTAAACGGTCCCAGTCCTCCAGCCGCTACAATATGTTTGTACGTATGTACACTAATGGGCAAAACTGAGGAAACACTTTCACTTCTTAGAGATTCCAGTTACTTATTTTATTGTCCAGTGCATGATATTTATAAACATTCTTCGATTGTTTCTAAACATTATGGTTAATGTCATGTGGTAAATTTGAAGCATAATGCCAACCCTGGTAGATGTTTACACAATATTGGCCACTAGTGTATGTGATATTCCTTGTTCCTTGATCACTTACATCTTTCAGGGTGCCGGACTCTTTGCTCATGGCCACGATGGCCCAGATGGGGATCTGTAGGCAGCAGGTTGTCGCCATGCACACGCCCAGGGCCTTGCCCCAGAAGGGGTAGACGTAGGTGCCGTACTGGAGCGGGGTATTGTACATCTCCATGAAGATGTAGGTCAGGATGAACTGTAAATGAGCCAGAATGGAGCCCGGAGGGTGTGAGTCAGCAGTCCGTCAGCAGAGTATGCCACATGGGCGTCACACGGTGATGGGGGGTGCCAGGCATTCAGCACAAATAAAATACGTGCAGGAAATCTCTGCGCTCGCCGTGCTCCAGGAAACGGGAAAGAATCAAATCTGATTCTGTGACTCGATCCTATCGCCTGACATTCAGCTAACATTGTCATATGTATTTCGACCAACTAATAACAAGATACAGTATGAAGTTTCCCAAAGAGCAGGTTGGTGTGAGGCTCAGTACGTTAGTGCTTGTGATCAGAAGGTCACCAGATGGAAACTCGTGTTCTTTAGAGTGATTTCACCCTCTGATCAAGGCCTTGTTCACCCACAATGGTTCAAATGATTGTCTGACCGTTTTCTCGAATATGCACGCAAAAGTACGTGTAACTATATGAAATGTAATTGAACAAATGGGATCATAGTGGTTAACTGTGAGGATTAAAAATTTAGGTTGCCTTAAACGATTTATCCAAACTAAATTTCTCCAGTAAAACTAAATTTCTCCAATAAAAACAATGCAACCTATGGTAAACATGTCACCATGTACCTGTAACTAGGGTTGCAAAGGGGCGAATAATTTCGGGAAACTTTCCAGAAACTTTCAATTTCATGGGAAGTTAAGTTGGAGAATTTTTGAAATATTCAAAGTTGGAAACGTTCCATGGGAATTAATGGAAATATATAGAAATTACAGAAGAGTGCAACCCTACCTTTAATAACCCCCATCCCAACCCACCCTACTAATTACCAACATCACAGTTTGGGGTTTATCACCTATAGCTTGGCCATACTCACCAATAAGAGGAAAGGCGTGATGAATACCCAGCATGCCTTGAAGTAGAGCAGCAACTTGGAGCACCAGGGAGGACAGCGGCAGATCATGTCGATAATGTCGGCGCAAAACTGGTTCACGCCTGGGGGCACGGCACACATGCATGAGTCTCACTCAGAAAAAACTGGGCCAGTTGAGGACGGGCCATTGAAAACCCACCGTAGAAGAAAGATATGCCGATGCACATGAAGAGCGCGATGATGATAAGGCCGAAGCTGGTGCTGAATGAGTCGATGAGGGTGAACCAGTAGATGCCCCCCTGGAGAGACCGGTAGGGATAGGGCATGTGAGATGGTCACACACACATCACATGCATGCCACATGCACACCACGTGCACTGCAAATGCATGTCACATGCACGCCACGTGCACTGCAAATGCATGTCACATGCATTGCACACGGGGGGAGGGGGGCTTTACTCACATCTGTAATCAGCAGCAGCCCCATCAGGTAGAAAGCAAAGCAGAGGACAGCCAAAAACAGCACCTTGTACTTCATGTTGTGTCTTAGCTGGGGAAACTCGTCCAGCACAGCAGTGGTGATGCCCTCCATGTTACCGAACTGCAGAGGGCAGCAGTGAGCAGGGAGCTGTCACTAATCAGGAAGTCCATGAAACACTGGGCAGGCTATTCACAATGTAAAGGACGCTTCCGTAGAGATGTTCAACAATATAACTTTACCAGAGTGTCCACCCCAAGCATAAACAACATCAGGAAGAAGAGGATGGCCCAAAAAACGGAGCCAGGAAGTAGAGCAAGGGCTTCTGGGTAAGCGACAAAGGCAAGGCCCGGACCTGCAAAGTTAACGAATAGATAAACAGATGAAGCTCACACTGTGACCTTCTGATGGCAAAGCACACTATCGACAGAGGCTCCTCTGAGCGCTGATCTGCTAGTCAAGTGCTTAGTCTTTATATACATATGTGCAAATTGTATTGCATATTTTAATAGATTTGTGTCTTTAAATGTCATTTTTAAATTTAAAAATTTGGTTGTCTGCTTTAATCTGCCTGTCTGTTTAATCCGATGTTATCATAACTTCCTAAAATTACATCTGAAATAACATCTTACAACTCAGAAACTATAAAAACCCCAAAGCACACAAAGAAGCAGAGGTGTGTGCCACAGCCCCGGGAGCCTCCGCCTTCCGTCACCTGAGTCCGCCACCTGTCCCACCGGCACGCCCTTGCGCCAGGCCATGTGACCCAGGATGGAGAAGATGGCGAATCCCGCAATGAAGCTGGTGCCACAGTTACCTATGGTGATGACCAGCGTGTCCCTAGAGCACAGAGAGCCACCCTCGTCAAACTCTGAGACGATTGCACAGGCGGGCGCTAGACTATATTAGCACTATCGCCGTTATCAGTATGACATATATGAAAGCAATACACCTGCATATTATAACTGGGACCGTTCAGGCACCTTGTTTAATGGCACTAAAATCCCTTCCCGAGAATTGAACACACAACCAGTAATCATTTTTTCATTTGTGTACAATACAAAAGTCTTAGACAGTCAGAAGAAACATTTGAAGCTATTATCTGGGTAGTGAGGGCACATTTGTGCAGAACTAAAAACACCAGTTTAGCATTAGAACATGCAGAAGAAGAGCAACACAAAAGTCATTGATATCTAGTTGGAAGGCTGGATGAAGACCGCTCCAGTTCCCAAAGCTCCCCTCAGGGGCACCTCAGCCATTCCTCCCACCTACCTAATGACGTTGTTGTCAAACTTATTGTACGACGCCATGGACAGCAGACCCCCAACTCCAATGCCAAGAGAGTAGAAGATCTGCGAGGCGGCGTCATTCCACACCTGTCCCAGAATTCAAACATCAAGAAGAGCAAAGATCTCCCATAGGGTCTGCCCCCAACATTGCATACAGGCTTGACTAAACCAAAAGCTGCTGACGCAACAGTACAAATTACACAAATAAGCACACGCCCGGAAAGATTCCCCAGGTGTTGTTTCGTTTCCTCACCACCAGGGGGTGCCATACCTGTGCGCTAGCCAGACGGTCCCAGTCGGGGGTGAGGTAGAAAGCCACGCCCTGCAAGGAGCCTTCCAGGGTGGCCCCTCTGATGATCAGCACGATCAGCACAAAGTATGGAAACGTGGCCGTCACGTACACCACCTGGGGGCGGTGTGGAGTCAGAATTGCTGTCACTTAAAACACATCACTGCCTGATTTTTAAAATGGGGGCCGGGGGGGTACTGCTCACCTTTCCTGAACTGTGGATGCCCTTCAGCATGCAGAGAAAGATGATGAGCCAGGCGAAAAACAGGCAGATGGCTAGCTGCCACCTCACGGGACCTGGGTCTTGCAGTCCAGAACTGTGGACCACGCCCAGTACCTGCTCACTAGCAAGGCCGTGTGGGACCACACAAGGTTTAATTGGGGGGAAGAGGGAGTTGACAATGAGACAGAGTAACAGGATATTACAGCAAACCTCTACCTGCGTCACCCCACAAACATAAATACAACAAAGATGCACCTATTGCCTCGATATCTTCGATATTTAAAGGAAAACCTCACTACTCCATCAGTACACCGATGTGGAGGCTTCTCAAGTCCTTACTGGCCGGAGTAACATCCCATATATGTTCACAACTCCAAGTGAGAAGCAGTGGAGTATGATATCATCTCTTTTCCTGAAGGCCAACAGATACCTCTTCCGCTTAAATACTCTCATCACCTTTCCACATGTGCTGAATCCCAGCTGACTGCTGCAGTCGGTGGTTTAGAAAGCAGACACCCCCTCCCCACCACAATGGTATGGGTTTAAGGCCCAAAGGGAAGAAAGTTGTTGGGTAAAGGTACTCAAAACGAAGCACGCTTACTCACTTCCAGAACACCTCTGTCGGGCTGAGAGGCCTGCCACCAGTTGAATTTGCCGCGGTGACATTCTGTCAGGGGGATTAGCGGCCGTTAGCATCATTGTTTAAACAACAATTGATTCACCGAAGTAAAAGTATTGAAGTAGACCAGCCTGGAGGCTCAAAGGGAAGGACGCCGTACCCATTATACTAACGTCACTGCTATCTCTTCATGATGAGAACATCATGTAAATCGATATGGTTCCTCCGACATTGATGGCATCAGCTGTGCATGAAAATCTTCAGCACATGATAACTCCTGTCCAAACAACCTCACCACACCTGACAAAAATGGTGATATAATTTCACTAAGTCCCACTGAGACATGAATGCGAGCATTTATCTTGAAGGAGCGCTTATCCGATTTTAAAGAGTGGATCATCTGTTCACCAATGAGCTGCTGAAGGGTGGGGCGGCGAGTACTGAGCCTCTGTGGTGCGGGGGCGGCCTTACCCCGCAGAGTGCTGCATTGCTGGCCGCTTCACAGGACCAGGGCAGAGGGCTCTGGAAGGAGTTGCCCAGGTAGAAGAAGGTCCAGGCAATGATGATGTTGTAGTAGAGGCAGACCAGCGTGGACACGCACAGCATGCCGATGCCGATGCCTGGGAAGCACAGCGAGGGGTTAGTGACCTCAGAGGGTAGGACCATGAGGCTGGACGGCATCCCGGGATCTCAGGAGATCTGCACTGATTCCCACGAGGTCGAGGCACCGGCACCGTAGAGCTCTGCTGAAAGGGCCGGGTACATAAAGAGGTAGCAGCAGGGAACACGATCTTCACGTCATTGCCAGCGACTTTTAGCACGCAAGTCGTCTGTCCTGCTCTTGTACCCGTGATGTTCACCTGAACCTTCCAGGTAAAACATCTAACAAGAATTTCCCCTTATGTCAATAGTTAACCTTAACTGCATCCCAAGTAAGCCTGAAAATTATGGTAGATAAACATTTGGTTAGCAAACTAAGTAGCATCGACAAGTAATAAGTAATCCTAAGTAATAATAAAGTCAACATAAAGGATTTATGAATAAATGAAAAGGCAGTGGGTCACGTGACCCACGTGCATGTGATGGTGGGCTGACCTTTCAGTAGGGGGCAGCATTTCCACACGGTGATGGGTCCGGCCGCCCCGTATTGGCCCAGGCTGAGCTCCATGAGGAAGAGGGGCACCCCGGTGAACAGCAGCATGATGAAGTACGGGATGAGGAACACACCTGTGCACAGTGCAGCATCAACAGTCAAGCATCTCACAGGCCCTTTTCTCCTGCCCAAATCGTATCTTGAGGAATACCAGCTGAACAAAGAAAAATACCCAAGTGTTTGGTCAGATCTCTTGCCACGACTCCAGGGATTGACGTCATAGCTGCAGCAGAATTAGCTTCAACCAGCAAGCACTGCCACGCAGTCACATTCTCAGATCCGTGATCCGTAACATAATGGCGTGAGTAAGAACGCACTGAGCTCCCTCGCCCTCTGAGTTCTGCCACCGCAGGCCCGGGATGCGGGACCTGCTAGGACGGGCAAACGGATTCTTTCTGCGCAACGTCGCTATTTCCCTAGCAAACCAGGCCGTGATGTGGCAGTGTAACAAAAAGTACGGGGTTGGACTGCTGGGGGGGGGTTTTGCTTCATGTTCTGCTTCAAAGATCTACTAAACTGAGGGGTGTGTGGAGAATTTGTGCAACAGCTACCAGCAGAAAGGCTCTGACAGCACCGCAGACGTAAATAGTAACACCGCACTCACGCTCATGTGTGCCGGCCCTTCGAGAGACCCGCCCGTCTGTGTCAGAGGTAAAAATGCTCACGCCGTACAATGCATACAGAAAGTCCAGAGGGGGTGGGGCAGGGATCAGCAAAACTTAAACACTGACATCCGACTTCATTGTCTGTCCAACCCTGTGCCATGGCGAAACAATAGCGACATGCAATGCGACGTCGCACTGCTAAAAATAACAAACTTCACTAGTAATTCAGATTTTTTATTTTAATTTAAAAAGGCTACCTCTGTGTCAGCTGAAAGACGTGAAATTCAGACAGCAGAACGGTGACACCACGAGGAAAGGTCCATGTGCATCAGCAATGGTTAAGCTCTCCTGGTATTTTATTGCCACTACAGTACTGTAATAAATTAAATACCGTTTAAATTATGCGTTGAATAAGAGTGATTGTTGATACTGCACATGTAAGGTATGATTTACTTCCAGCCAGTGACCCTGACCTAGAGGTGATGCTGGAAGACCCCTCACATCATTGCCGTACTTGCATCTACATTCAAAAACAGTAATAATCTCGGTGGGCTAACAGTGCAAATCGAGGAGAAATGCAACAAACGAGAATTAGCTCTGACTGTTATTTATACGATCTACTCTGCCTGAGTGTGGGAAGTCGTCTAAACTGCCTCATTACCAGTCCATGCGCTTTACAGGTCCATTCTCAAATAAAAGACTAGTTTTCATACATAAAATTGTGTAATATGGATATACAAAAAAAGTCTTGAAAAAAGCGGAAAAAATATATACTAGAGCATAAATGTTATAATAAATAATGTTAATAAATAAACAACCTTTAAGTGAAATTTGCTAAGGTGAATTAGATTTATTACACCTGGATTTGTAAAGTGGTTTCCAAATTGACTTTCCTACGGGACATTTTTTTTTTATTTTCTACATAAATCTTCACCCCCCCTCACACACAGGCCTGTTTTTATGTCTTTGTAGAGACTCTTCGTTCATTTCTATTGGAAAACCCTAATCCCAGCACTAGCACCCATATCCCCACCCAGCCCTAACCTTAACCTCAAATAACCGAACAAAATACAAAACTTTTGGCATTTTTGGTTTTTTTTTATTGTTGATTTGATTTGAGTTTCACCTTGTAGGGAACAAAAAAATGGTCACCACAATGTCAAAATAATAGGTTTCTATCACATTGCCGGGACCAAATGTCCCCACAATGTAATGTATACACGGACCACACATATATACACCCACACAGCACTAGGGACATTCTTCACCATAATGTGCACATAGTTGGTCTGAAATTACACTTCAAACGCAGTGCTAGTCTCCCCGATGCACCTGTAAGCTGAATTCTAGTACGAAGCTGAAAATCTGCCTCGGGATTTACATGTTTTCCAATCTCCTGCAAGCCGTCTTTTTCCCCATTGGTCTGTCCCCACATACCAGAGGCAGAAAGGTGTGTGTTTCACAGCAGCCACCACCTTTACTGGCTCAGGCAGGGAGGAAAGGGGGGGGGGGGGCTTGAGAAACCTGCTGGGAGAATAACTCAGTTTCCAAGGCAACGGAGTATTGCCATCTGAAAACAAAGGGATCTTTCCACTGCCTGGCTGCGTCCCCTATTACGGTTTTGCTAACTGCCACGACAGAGGCAACAGCTGACAGCCAAACTCCAAAGTCATACATAAAAAAGACAGTATCTGTTATACTGCATTTCAGTCAGCGCTGATGTGATTTATAGGCGCTGCTATCTGTTTCTACCCTAAAGCTGTTTTCACTGCCTTTTTGTGATTCATTTCATGCTCTTAGCATCAAGCAAATATGTATAAGTATGGATGATGTATAGTATATATCACATACAAAGACAATACTGCGGTTCAGTGGGCAGCACCTTTGTCTCACACTACGGGGTTGTGGGTTCAAATCCTTCTGCCATATGTGTGGAGTCTTTGAAAACTCTGGCGGCCTCCCACAGACGTTCAGCTAGGCTAATTGGTGCCTGTATATCATACATTACTTCATCATTTTTATAGGTTGCTTTTTAAGAGACACATACAAGAGTTGGCTAAAATGTCATCATTAGTGTAGCTGATACATCGTGATTAGCAGGTTATGATCCACCATTGGCTCCTGATTTTTGTGTCATATTATTCGCTCTATTACTGTAATACTGTATCAGATTACAAATTGTGCATTTAGGCCCATCTGAAAGCATTATTTGAGTGATCGCAAATATAACAGCCACTGGCCTCATATTTTAAATGCTTCAGTTCCCTATATCCTGCTTTTTGTATCTTATCTCTAAGAATAAATACATTTATTACATTGTAAAATAAATGACTGATTAATCAGTTATTCCCCATCACTTACCTCCGCCGTTGCGGTAGCAGAGGTATGGGAACCTCCAGACGTTGGCCAAACCCACGCAGTAGCCGATGCAGGACAGAAGAAACTCATATTTGCCCCCCCACTGATCACGTTGTGGAGGGGATTCTCCTGGTGGGGGTGGGGATGGGGCCCGAGAAGAGGGGGCGGAGCTGAACTGGGGCTGGGACGTGGGGTCAGCGACGTCACGCATGAGCGTCTGTCCGTTCAGCTGCATGGGACTCTAGGCACAGAAAGCAGCCTGAATCAGTCCAAGGGGGGAGTTGTTTGGGTGTCAACATTTCCATTTCTCCACTGGGACACACCCACCGCACGGGATAAAGTGAAATGTCAGACACGCAAAGAGGGAAAAAATGAAGTGTGTTTTTGTGGCTCAGATTTGGGGATGGTACAGTGTAACACCCAGAAAATGGGAGCAAAATCAAGCTGCGTAGCCTTCAAGCATAACACAGCTAGGTGTGATACAACAAGATCTTAATTTAAAGAAGATATCATTAATACTGTTTATGAAAAACAGCTTATAATGTTACAGAACTGTGGGAAATATTTAGAAAATTGTGACCTTCAATTTTTCTCTGTATACAGAAATGAAATATGATAACACATATACTGGCTGTGATATCAATGCGTGCACGTTAGACGTTTGTTATAAAACGTTTGTTCCAAATTTGCTACGTTTCCCGCACGTCCCGAAAAAAAAAAAAACACATACCCCGAGGGGTTCAGGAAACAGCCTGGGATGCCTCACCCCTTATAATAGGCCAGGAACTTTATGAGATCTGCGGGGGGCGGTGCTGAGCCGAAAAGTTCTCCCGATAGCCCTTTCTGTACAACAAAACTGCCCTAGTGCCCCCTCCCTTATTACAATACAGACCCTCCTGGTTTCAGGTCCAGATACCAAACCATAGCTGTAGCTGTTGCTCGCCAGTTCTACCATTTTTTGTCACTGTTCACTGCCCGCAAAGCATACAGATGACACAATAACATCCGTGAAGAAATGAGGAACAGGTGAGAGGAACAAAAATACAGAATGATGAGACGGCTGCTATTAAGTCAGGTGGAATGTATTGCAGTGAAAATTAAACGTTTAAACATGAAATGTAAAACCCATAGTATAACACGACACTGAAAACAGGGCGCCGGTGCGTAATGGAACGGAGTACATAACGTAAGCTTCACGCTTAAATACTATACAGACGAGCATGTGCCTTTTAGATAGTAACTTCTGTTGAACAGTCGAATACAGCAATAATATACATAAAGTAATAATAATAGGCCTGATTAATAATAAATACTACATAATCCTTATACAAAAGAGTATACCAGCCTGTGCGCGCAAAACGAAGGAAAAGTTTACTTCACGCGCTCAACTCTAATGCACATTGTTCAA
>JAODKE010000040.1:14699367-14711411 GCA_026779605.1 Mormyrus hasselquistii | reverse complement strand
AAGAGTATACCAGCCTGTGCGCGCAAAACGAAGGAAAAGTTTACTTCACGCGCTCAACTCTAATGCACATTGTTCAAAGCACCGCTATTGATCTAAACCGGAATGAAGAAATACAGGTTTCATTTTCTCCTGATAAACTAGACGCCGGAGTCTTCTTGGAAAAAAGGCGATGCTGCGAAGACTGCGCCCTGTGCGTGATCGTTTCCATTTTGACACAATGGCATACTTCAGCGCTGTCACTTCTGTATTTGAGCTTACCCCCGGCCATGGTCGCGGTGTTGCTGTCCCGGCCAAGCCTTCTCCGGGTGCCCCCTTCGGCTCCCCGTTAAGCATCTCCTCCGGGGATCGATCGGATCGCTTTTTCGGAGGATCGTCCCGCTGATCCGCTAGAAGTTTCATAAGAGACGCTGTTTCGGACTAGAACCTACGTCCGGTACGTCTGTGACACAGCCCGCGCACAAATGATATAAATGCCCTTTAAAAACACATCTGAAGTTGCGGTACGAATGGTCGGAGCTGAAAGCCGGCTGTAAGCAGGTTTGTCTGCAGGAACAGGGAAGTTTAGGGATACACCTCCTTTTGAGTGACTGCATAAAGAGGGCGCACCTCTAAGCAGGTAAGCCACACCCCTGCTGTTCATACTCATGCTCCGATATTATTGAAAAGAGTCTCCTATGTTTAACAGCTTAATTTAGAAAAATCAAAAGCTTCCCTTTTATTATTGCCTGAGGCAGGGATGGATATTGGTTAACGCTCCTTTTAGTTTAATTCCTGTGTTGATTCAAATTTGGGAGAGTGGTAAAGTCTATACCATTCAAATTATATTTCACAGGACAGGAATTATTTTTTTCCTGAATGGTCATTACGCCGTGAAACCGGACCCGGGCCACTGTCATGAGGCAGAGACCTCGCGTGAAGGGTTTGGTCTCGTGGGTAGCCTAGGGGCTCGCGCTCACGTTCCCCTTCGTGCTGCGAGGTGTCGCCACGGCTTTTGTAACCGTGCGACAGTAGAACAGGAAACCTCGAGCTGCAGTGGCGGAACTGACAGGATGTGCCGTCCTGGGCGCGCCCCTTTCAGGAGAACCAAACCCAGACGACTAAGGTCTTTTGTTATGCTAAAAGAATCCAAACACGCCTAGGGGATGAGAGAAAGGGGAAGACAGGTTTAGCTTACTCGTGGGCAATATGTACATATTCTTGTACGCTTTTAATACTCCTTTTATTCAGCGTTTGGAGACATGTTAAATTCACAAAGGTAAGTAAAGTGTTAAGTATCAACACTTTCAGATGCAGCACTAACAAATAAGTCTGGCCAACACCATTAGCAGTTTGACCTGCTTAGAAATGATCTAATACAAGTCGTGACATATGATAGTATAATCAACATTTATTTGCTTGCTTGTTTTATTTTTGTTCGTTCGTTCATTCATTAATGTATTTATTCTTTTGTTCAAACTGACATGTAGTTAAGCAAGAAGGGTGACCCAGTCCTGGAACAAGGGGAGGGGCAGAGCCTGCCGATCTGCCAGTTAGCCCCCCAACTCTGTTACCCTGCTACGGGCCACATGATTTGAGCCAGACACCACCCCTCGACCTCTAGTGTGCTAAAATGGATGGATGCTACATTCTACCAGACATTATAATACTGACATTAGAAAATACCACTGACCTAGGCTTTGTAGATGCAAACACTGAACAAATAAATAACTTTGATAAGCCATGAGCACGAGTTGATGAGCATCTACGTTACATGTACATTACAAGAACTAAAAACAGCATCCCAATACAGTTCGGGTATACTGATGGCAAGCAGGATGAGCTAAAACTGATGATCTAATAGCTTACAGCAATCAGCATTGATTTATATCTTAAATTAATCCAGCTAATTTAGATACCCTGCTATGTGGGTCACTCCCTTGAGCTGAATCCTGTTGCTTGCATGTTTGTATGTACATGAATGAAAGTGACTAATGAATAAATACATCAGCATTTTTAAATGATGTCGTGTTTTTTAAAAACACGTTATCGGGATGAGCAATAATGAATAATGCTTTCTTACCTATAGGCCCTACAAAGTGGGTTGTCAAAGCAGTGCTGTAAAACACGGAGACAGTCTATTATTCAACGTGAGAGACTTTCATCTGGCAATATTCCACGCGGTGGGCGGGACCAAAGTGGAGTGACATTCCTTGTACTACAAACGAAGTTTGAAATTCCAATAAAGAGGGCGGGAAGTGTTCTGGATTAGCTCGTCTTTATCTGTACATCTCGAATAAACTTATGCAGTTTATTACTATTCCGTAATTCAATCCATTTGTTGTAAGCAGTTTTACTAGAAAGACGACAGTGTTATCGAGGCAATAAGAATAGGGAATTTTATTGCATGATACAATAATGGAGACGGACTTGCTTAGTGATAAGAACATTGCAGTACAATTGTAGGTATATGTTCCATAATAATGTTGCAAACAATGTTATTAAAGGTTATCAAACTAAAACCATGACAAGCAACACTTATGGGGCAATTTATGCGTACAGGCGCGATGATCTCGTTCTGTTTTATCCCTGGTCATGTGAGTAATCTGATGTGATTTAATGAAATCCTGCCTTTCATGTGTCATTTAAACTAGCACGACCAGTTTATAATTACCAGTAACCGATATTGCTTACTTTGCTGGTAAATAGTGGGATTAAAAACGTACTCTAGACTGAAGAACTTCATTGCATTCAGGCATCACTATGTTGAAATAATCACCTGTTGCAAAAGTGTATCTATTTAGAAAGAAGGGAGCGGAGGGTACTAAATAAAGCGATACAGCGTAATGACTGTAATTGGTACCACGTATATATTTATTTAATCTAGGATAACATTCAAAGAATGAAATATATATGAGCTTGATAGGGGGGTTACTGTTCAGATGTTTGGATGGTTGGATTACATGTTCATATTAGTCCAGAAAAATAACAAACGCCCTTGAATAACTTCTATGCACTTTACACACTGAGAGAACACGACAAAGAACATGACAAAGAAATGTTTAAATCTATATTCATAACACGCACGTGACAAATTCTAATAAAATTTAAATATTTGTTTGGTTAACAGTGATAAACTTTAATATTCGTACATATTTTATTCTATTTGCAGATACATTTCATAAGTTGAAAATAAACAAAACATTCAAACTCTCCCGCCAGATCCTCGGTTTAATAAGATGACAGCTGAGACGCACCCGGAAACGATTCATGTAGGCGCGTTGTGATTGGTGGACGCGCCTGCGTTGCGTGTCCACGGATTGGCTACTTACTTGGCAGAAGTCGATTTTGTGGCGGGTAGCAGCGATCTCCGCGCTTTATTCCTTACGTTTTGGAGCACTTAGTGTGAGAAGCAGCGTTAGATAGGTCCTTCTTCTTATAATATACATTTTGTTATATTTAACTATTAATTGTTTAGCACTTTTTGGGAACAAAGCAAAGAACAAGCAGCCATGCATGTCGTCAAGCGAGGTAAGGCATTTTTATTGTGAACTAGCATGCTGAGTAGTTTTAAAAACATTAAACTCATTGTCAGTGGTCTTACTTGACGAGTTTTCTGAGTTTGCATTGTCGTTTTATAGTAACGTGTTTCATAATGACCTTTGTAAATTATTGCCACATGTAGCCTTACTGTCAGGGGCGGAAACGCTGAATGTTAGCTGCTTTTTACTATCCATTCTTGTTATTAAGGGTCCGAGGAACATAGCTGCTGTGTCGCTGTTATTTTTAATCATATTTATTGTATAGTTTTTTTTTTTTACTAAACAAGCACCGTTATTACTAAAGATGAAGAAATTTCTGCCTTGATTGAGTATACATTCAGGACAATCCAATCATGCAGTTCGAAGTTGTTCATCTCACTGTAAAGAAACGTGCTTCGGTATAGTTTGTCCATAATTCGTAAATAAAGTCGTGTAGCTCCTAGTGAGTCGGGCAGGGTTGAGTTTTTGTGTGTCGGTCGGCTGCATGAATGGATTGTTACTCTATTGTCTCCCGCCTTGGCGCCAAACGTCGAATAAGCTTTACTGACGTTCGGGCTCAAATCGGAAGTTTCTTTACGCGTTCATTTTATGGTGAAACTACAAAATCTTTTATTGTAATATGTATCGCTAGGTTTTTGCATATTATCATTGTTGGACGGTTTTCTTGAAATGTAACAGGAAAAGGACACCTCCGCATTAAAGGTCGGAAATGCACCATTTTTGGGTTTATTAAGGGAAACCCTGTGGCTGGCTACGGTTGGCACCCCTGCTTTACACTTTGGGAGTTCGAGTACCTTTTTAAACAACCCCCAGTTAGGGAAACTGGTTGCTAAGAGTTTGTATATCTGTCCGTAAATGGACCGGCACCTCATCCAGAGTGTGCCCCAGCCCTGTGCCCTATGCTGTCTGGGATAGAGCTCAGCTTCCCCCATAGTTTTGATCAGATTAAACAGATGGAAGATGTATGGGTGGGTTTAAGATGGATGGATTTATAATTCCATCGTTGTTCTGAGTAGCCAGTGTGTATGGAATTCTGTTTAGTGAGAGAGTTGGGCAAATTTAGCATTATTCGTATCTCATATTCATCGATGCTTAAAAACTGATTGATCTCTTATTTCCGTAGATGGTCACCAGGAGCGCGTCATGTTTGACAAAATTACCTCCCGGATTCAGAAGCTCTGTTATGGCCTAAACTTGGAGTTTGTGGATCCTGTAAGTTAACCGGGTCCAGTGTTTGCATTATGATTTTGTCGGACAATGTTAGCTATTATGATTTTGGTTTTCTGCGCTTGACCGTATCCGGTTACCGCTGTGTCTGATTCCCTTTCCTCTTGTCTCCTAGACTCAGATCACTATGAAGGTTATCCAGGGCCTGTACAGTGGTGTGACTACGGTGGAGCTGGATATTCTGGCTGCTGAGATCGCAGCCACCCTCACAACTAAGCATCCTGACTATGCCATCTTGGCTGCCCGCATTGCTGTGTCCAACTTGCACAAGGAGACTAAAAAGGTCTTCAGTGGTAAGTGTGGAGTTTGCACCTTTAGGCTCTTACTGAATGTTCATACAAACTGGTTTCACTGGTGGCCCTTCTGGTTTTTTTTTGGTGTTAAGTCTGTTTTGTGCTCCTTTGGACATCCTGTATACAACTTTTTGCACATGTACCTTTTATACTTTCTGTCCTTGGATTCTTTATTTTCAGTTCAGTATTTTTAACCTCTGTTTTAATCACGCACCATGTGTTCTGGCACAGTAATTTTCTTCAGCATGAATCAAGTTTATATCTCATGTTTTTGACACTGCAATGTCATGCATTTTTCTCACTCGCAGAGGTGATGGAGGACCTGTATAACTACGAGAACCCCCTGAACAAGCGGCATTCTCCAATGGTTTCCAAGGAGACCCTGGACATTGTCATGGCCAACAAGGATGTAAGTCAGGCCCTTTTGCTCTTTTTCTTACTTAACTCATTTAACATTTTCTGACTCTGTCCCCCTTTTCGTCTTTACATTAGCGTTTGAACTCTGCTATCATCTACGACCGGGACTTCTCCTACAACTTCTTTGGATTTAAGGTGATTTTCATTTCCCTGCGAAGGGGCAAGTTTGACCTCAGATTACTGAAGCTTTTATCTGCATTAACCTGACTGGTTCCGAGTTGTAATCGATACTGTAATGACACGGTGGGGTCATTCTCTCTTTCCAGACTTTAGAACGTTCCTACCTCTTGAAGATTGATGGGAAAGGTAGGTGTGGTGTAGAACCTACACATGTTTAAGTTACACCACTCATATGGCTTATGCGATTATATAGTGTGCATGTGCAATAATCACCTGCAATTTAGATAATGGGTGAAACATTTATCCATATGCTGGATTTTTGGTACTGTTTGGATGTTTACTTGCATCCCCAATTGGGCAAGCAGATTAGTAATGCGCCTAAAGTATTAGGTGTGTTGTGAAACCTGAAAGTTAGTCATCTATATGGTGTTTAAAGTCGGACACTTATTAAAGTCAAGTATATGCTGAATTCATACAGGTTACTAACTTTTGGGCATCATAATATGCCTCCTTATTGTTATATAGGCTCTGATTTGCTTATCAAGTGATCATTGTTCAAGGCCGTTTAATGGCATGATGTGCAGCTCAGCCGTCCACATTTTCAGTTTTAGTCTAAGCAGATTACGTGGTTCTGTTTTGCAAACAAATTCAAAGACTTGCCGGTGCAGGTAGGTTAGATACTTCAGAGGTTCTGCATGCAGTGGGAGTCAAAGCTACCAGCTCAGCGCCTCATTAACACCTTATTCGCATTTTGGTGGCCGGTGTGAGGGCTGTACCCCATGGTGCTTGGCTTGCTGTGGCTCTCCCCTGTTGTGTTTGGTCACTGATGCTCGCTTGCCGATGTCGTGTTCAGTGGCTGAACGGCCCCAGCACATGTTGATGCGTGTGTCGGTGGGGATCCACAAGACTGACATCGATGCGGCCATTGAGACGTACAACCTGCTGTCAGAGAAGTGGTTCACTCATGCCTCTCCCACGCTTTTTAATGCTGGGACCAACAGACCCCAGCTCTCCAGGTAGGTACTCGTGACCTTCTAGCAGGAAAGAAAAATCACCAAAGAGCTGCACGTCTGAAGTAGCCATGTTTTTAGCTGTACCCACCAGTCCCAAGGAAATGGAAGCCAGTACCTCATGCCTGAAGAGATTAACTCCAAATGGCCTCTCGCATTTTTGTTTTTTTTTTGTATATGAGAGGAATCTCTTGTAAACGAAAGGAGGAACTGACTAAATTTACCCTCAGAGCCAGTTCTCCGGGGTGAGACAGGCGTGGTGAAAAGCCTTTGTAATAGGATGTTATTTCGTCTCAGCTGTTTCCTGCTGGCGATGAGGGACGACAGCATCGACGGCATCTACGACACACTGAAGCAGTGTGCGCTGATCTCCAAGTCCGCCGGGGGCATCGGCGTGGCCGTCAGCTGCATCAGAGCCACCGGCAGCTACATTGCAGGAGTAAGTGGGACCCTCACCCAACTATAAATGAACCCCCTATTTTACATTAAATTGCAGAATGACAAACTCGGGATGCGAGTACAGTTTTCCTGAATCTTGTGATGTTTATGAAGTGTGTATAACGTGCTGTGGTCTTGTTTTTTTTTTTGTTTTTTTCTGTAGACAAATGGCAATTCCAACGGCTTGGTTCCTATGCTTAGGGTTTACAACAACACGGCGCGCTACGTGGATCAGGGTGGGAACAAGGTGGGTGTACCAAATGAGGGGACTGGGGCTGTGCTTGAACTTAATAGCACATAGTCAGAGCTGTATTCTCATTGACGTCCTTTGTGAAGATGACCTGCATTTGTCAGCGTTGTCTGGCTGTGAAGGACCAGGGCAGCTGAGTTGACCGCATGTGTGGATGCTCTGTTACAGAGGCCTGGTGCCTTCGCCATGTACTTGGAGCCCTGGCACTTTGACATCTTTGACTTCCTGGAGCTCAAAAAGAACACGGGGAAGGAGGAGCAGAGAGCCCGTGACCTCTTCTATGGCCTGTGGATCCCTGACCTCTTTATGAAGAGGGTGGAGAAGAATGAGGTGGGTGGGCAACTTTTTAATCAACGTTTATTTGTCCATTTATGGTTGTCATGGAGAGGTGCTGTAAGGCCTCCTTAACGTAGGCCTGGCCCATAGACCCAAAGGATGTATTGCGACTTCCAATGGCTATGCGATAAAAAATATTAAGCAAAGGATAAATATACAAGGTAAATGATATACTAAATGGCTATTGTTACACTCTCTCACAGATGTGTTGCTTTTTTAAATATATCATGGTAGTCAAATTATTAAAGAATTAAATGTAAACGGTAACAAAGTGCAGGAGTGAAGTGGCAATTTATGATGGTTTTGATATTGCAAGGACCTCTGAAGACAATGAGTGGAAAATGTTGTGGTTCTGTCGGTATCTCAGACGAGTATCTTTTCAACTGAAGTGCATGACCGTCTCAATCTCTGTACCTCTTCTCCACCGTGTTCCAGGATTGGTCACTGATGTGCCCGAGCGACTGCCCAGGCCTTAACGATTGCTGGGGGGAGGAGTTTGAGAAGCTCTACACCAGGTGCAGATGGAGGCTGCATGTCCTGCTGGCTTCATTTAATTTGCAGTGTGCAGATGCAGATCTTAGATGGGGGATGACATGTCTGAGTGCTGATGAGCCTTTCAGGCTGGGTCACAGCCACCCATCTGACCGTGGTTCTGTTGGTGTTTCTACGCAGATATGAGAAGGAGGGCCGGTTCAAACGTGTGGTGAAGGCCCAGCAGCTATGGTACGCAATCATTGAGTCTCAGACAGAGACGGGCACGCCCTACATGCTCTACAAGGACGCCTGTAACAGAAAAAGCAATCAGCAGAACTTGGGCACCATCAAGTGTAGCAACCTGTGCACGGAGGTGGTGGAGTACACCAGCAAGGATGAGGTGGGGGGGCGTCGACTTCCTTAGGTTCCTCTGGCCGTTTGAATTTTGGAAGACGCCTGTGTTTTCTGGACCAAAAGCAGACCGGCTGCTACTTGTCTCAAGTGCAACCTTCCTTTTCCTCTGGCAGGTAGCAGTTTGCAACCTTGCATCCATTGCACTCAACGTGTACGTCACCCCTGAGCATACTTACGACTTCCAGAAGCTGGCCTATGTCACCAAAGTTATTGTGAGAAACCTCAACAAGATCATCGACATCAACTACTATCCAATCCCTGAGGTAATGCCATGTATCTGGACCATAGGCGCTCCTTAATTTCTATCTTGTAGAGTGTCAGCAGCCTTGTAGATGATGGCCCGGGTACCTACTTGCTGACACCCTTCCCTTTCTTCTCAGGCTGAGAACTCGAACAAACGGCACAGACCCATTGGGATCGGGGTGCAGGGTCTGGCTGATGCATTCATCCTCATGCGGTACCCCTTTGAGAGCCCTGAGGCTCAGCTGCTCAACACGCAGATCTTCGAGACCATCTACTATGCTGCCCTGGAAGCCAGCTGTGAACTGGCTGCTGAGTTGGGCCCTTATAAGACCTACGAGGGGTCACCTGTCAGCAAGGGGGTGGGTTATCCGATTCTTAGGTGCTAATGTTTGTTAGAATTTTTTTTTGACGATTGCCTCAGAATTAAAACTGTCGTACAGTAGTAAATGTAGAGTAGACAAAATCTCTTAGGGCTTCATTGCCTGTTGGCTGCCAAGCTGCTCTTGAAATGTGTTCCGTGACAATTAAGATTCTGTCGGTAATGTGTTGATTGGATCTTTCGGAACCCCAGACCACATTGTTGCCCCTCTGCCTTGGCACTTAGACGAAACCGTTGAATAGGTGTGAACGACTGCCCATCTGATGCCCCCTTCAGAACAAAAGGCATTCTTAGCCATGTGCTCTGCTCTCCTTAGATCCTGCAGTACGACATGTGGGAGAGAACCCCCACCGACCTGTGGGACTGGAAGGCGCTGAAGGAGAAGATTGCCAAGTAAGAACCGGCACACAAGTGTTGCGATGGCATTTTTGTGTGTGTGTATGTATATGCATTGATCATCTTTCCCCTTTCACCCTCAGACATGGGGTGCGTAACAGCCTCCTTTTGGCCCCCATGCCTACTGCATCCACTGCCCAGATCTTGGGTAACAATGAATCTATTGAGCCCTACACCAGTAACATCTATACCCGCAGGGTGCTGTCTGGGGAGTTCCAGGTAAGTCTGCAAGACGAAAAGTGATTTTCTTGTAATAATGTGCCAGCACCGTCTCCGGCCTGGGATGGTGTTGGCTTTGGAAGTTCACGGCTTTGCTTGCTCTGCCATCCGGATGCCAGAATGTGTGTTGTAGTGAGGGTTGTGTATTGAATGGTCTCCCCTCTTCCCAAGATTGTAAACCCCCATCTGCTGAAGGACCTGACAGAGAGAGGGCTGTGGAATGAGGAGATGAAGAACCAGCTCATTGCCCATAATGGTTCCATACAGGTGTGTGCAGGTCAAAGGTCATGTCCTGAAATAGCCTTGGATATGCTGTACCAGGAAAATAATCCCCAGCTGAAAGGCCATTGCATTAATGGAGCTGAGGCCTTCTGATCGAAGATCCATGTCCTTAACCCTGCGATCTACAGCAAATGATTATGTTTGATCCTTAGTTTTAAAAACATCTTAACAGATTTAGGAAATATCGTAAAGGTTTATGTTTTAGAGTCCAAGATGTTCGCCTTGTTTTTGTGTTTTCACGTTCTTTAGGTGCCTTGCATTTTTATGGCCTTCAGGCTAAATGCAGAATGTCAAGGCATTGAAAACCAGGTACAATGGCGATTTTGGCGTGTGAAATCTGAGAAGCACCAGCGTTCCGCTGACAGTCAGGAGTACAGAGCCAATGGAATCTTATGCCAGATCATAAGCTGCTGAGAGTCTGTCTGCCGTTTCCATCAGTGCTCCTCAGATCAGCCGCAGTCGCTGCCTGGTCCAGTTTAGTTTTCAGTGGTTTTTCTCCAACAGCTAGACTGGCCTGAAGCAGACTATATGATGTAACAATGATATTATATAATAATGGTGTAATATTACTAGGTCAGGCAGATCCTGAACAACGTTGTACTCAGATTTCATTTCTTTATTTCCAAAGTGACGCTTCCCAAGATTGTAGCAAAAAATGAAAGATCCCCAGACTTGTTGAAGTTTGCCCAAACAGTCACTCCCAGTCAAACAAGGACAGACCAGAGTGCAGCCCCTTGGGAAGAAATTTAAATCCTTTTAAAATGGCTAAAAACTAAGAAATGGGTGGAAAGGCTTTCATGTCATGTGCTGTGCTTTTTTTTCTTTTTTTAAAAGCCCCATTTGGTCCTGCCTCCTTGTAAAAGGTCATTATTGAAACGGCCATTTTTGTGAAATTTGCACCTCTTGGAAGGTGTATTTCACACATCTTCCCCCCAGTACATCTGTCAGACCTTGCCATTTTAAGTTCCAAAGACATGTGCAGGTTTTCTGTTTAAGAAACTGCCCCTGTGACACTTCTTCCAGCCTTTCTAGAGGGGTGGGCTACCTGGGTGAGCCATTAACTCCCTGCAGCTCTCCCACTGTTCGCACGTTTAATTTCACTGCCTCACTGTCGTGACTTTTTTTAGTTTTGTGCAAATGCAGGACTATTTTCCAACTTGCTTTTTAATATGTAAACTTCTGGTCTGGTGACTCCTCGTAACTTTCCCGTTTGGAACATTTCTCTTAACAATAATTGTCATTAATCACCTGAGAAGTGTGGCTTTGCTGCATGGGACCAGATTCTTTGCCCATTATGTACTTGAAAGCATTGGTAATAACTTTAAAAATTGTGCAGCTTTTCTGATTTGGATTATATGTTTTATGTTTCCTCAGAATATTCCTGACATACCAGCAGACCTGAAGGAGCTATACAAGACTGTGTGGGAGATCTCCCAGAAGACTGTGCTGAAGATGGCGGCCGATCGTGGAGCCTTCATTGACCAGAGCCAGTCCTTGAACATTCACATTGCAGAGCCAAACTATGGCAAACTGACCAGCATGCACTTCTATGGCTGGAAACAGGTGAGCTCCCCAGCTAGCTTGTTTGCAGGTCTTAAGCTGAATGTTCTTCCCAGGGGTGCATTGATCCTGCGTGCTTATCACACTAGCAGACTCTTATCCATGGCAGTGTGAGGATCAGAGAAGTGGCAGCTGCACTTCCTGGAGCGGCAGGAGTCGAGGGCCCAGTGGTGATGACTACTGTGAGCCATGGGATTTGAGCCCATGACCTTCCAAACACGGGCACAGACCTCTACACACCATTCGGTGCTTGCTGTTTGACCTGTTCTGTGGTTTTCTGGCGTCTTATATTGCACGTCTTCCTCTCTTATTCCATGAGTTAATGCAGAGTGATACTCTGGGTTAGCGCTTCTCTCCTAATGTGTGGGATTTATCCTGAGTGTGACTTTGTCACGGCCTGTGAGGTTTCACTAGCTGTGTGATATCAGGTGTTCAGGGCTGGGATTTCCAAGCCCTCCGTGCTCAGCG
>JAODKE010000040.1:14661188-14680517 GCA_026779605.1 Mormyrus hasselquistii | reverse complement strand
TCAGACGGTCGCTCCCTGATTGCAATCTGCCAGAGAATAAACTTGGACCTGCAACTTCTCCACGTCTCAGCTGTGAAGCTCTGCTGATCAACGGACCCGGGGGAGATGGCGTACTCCAACAATATACAGATGAAAAATAATTGAAGTTGAAAATAACATGATATTCAGTCAAACATTTTTATTATACCAAACGGGAGAAATTATTTCCTTTTGCCTCTTCTCTGCCATTCAACACACGCAGATAAGATAAGTGGTGTCTTTAATTACCCCGTACATCATTTGTGTGTACGTGTATGCTCCCTGTGATGGAGCAACATTCTGCACAGGGTGTACTCCAGCCTAGTGCCCTCTGCTGCTTGGGATATGCCTCCTCCTTTCACAAGACCAAGACAAGCAGTTAGAAGATATATGGATTTCTGTTAGTCCACAGAAGCTTAATTTCCAAATCATCTGAGCTTGCTGATGAAACAGTTATTTAAATATCTTAAGCGAGTAATTACAATTCATGAAGGGGCACTGATTTTGCCAAATACACTACTGAGAGTTAAAAACCGGCTTCGTTAACTGCCGCAGGTCGACGTCGACGCGTTAGGAAGCGGAAAAGATATAGGTTGCGTCGTTTTCTATTGGTCGACGCGTCGAGCAACCCGGAAGTTGCCGGCGTGGGGAATGCGTCGTCAGTGCTCCCGAAGATGGCGGGGGTGTTTGAGGTGGAGGTTGACGGTGTAGAACACGACCATGGACACGGGCACCACGACGAAGCGCAGCAGGTCAGGTCTTCCCGGTGGCCGTAGACCGCCAAGGAACTGTAGGAGAGGCCCGTATGTCCGAAACCTGCGCGTTACAGGATGCTATGTAGCTAGCTTGCTAACAAGCTAACCACTACTGACAGATAATCTAGCTAGCCGACTAAAAGGCAGTTGTATTGATTTTGGCTTCAAAATGCACGGATTGTATCACAAACACGCCAGATAAATGCATACCGCCGGTAGCACTCCGGTTTAATACTTGTTGCTTATTTGATGCGGTGCAGTGCTGAACTATAGCAATATACCGACACCCCTCTATGAACTACTGGGTAACGTTACGGTTAGTTAAATATCTTGCAGCTAACCACTGCACATTATCACAGATAATGAGATGTAGCGTGATTAAGCCCAGAGTCGGCCAGTCATATGGCATCTACTTATGCAGTATTATTAGAGCAAATTAGTTTGCTTTAATTTCCAATTAAGTATTTGCTACTTGGCTGGCAGCATAAGCATGTGGACTTGGGGAAGGGGATGCACCTTTTCGCCAGTTAACATTCGAAGTGCAGAATCAGAATCACTCCCTTTGTATAATACTGGCGTCGGGTGTATAAAAACCGAAACGTCGACGTACGCTGCACTCATGGGATCTTAGCTGTTTGGTGGGTGATGTGGAACCGGTGTCAAAGGTCCAGTCGGACAGGAGCAACTCCCAGTTTGCTGGAGACGGGTGTGTCGCAGTCGTTTCAGGTGAACCTGAGGAAGTCCAGGGTCCCGGATATGCCTTCACATTGTGCATGCCCTTGTAGTTGCATCTTCATTTCCAGGTTTTATTCAGGAATGTGAGGGACATTTCTTTGTGATATGGCATGCTTGACTTTGCAATTTCAAATTTTTCTTTAGAATTTGCAAATTGAAGCATAGCATCCATAGATCTGTGTAATATCTGTGAATAAGGTCTTGTCTGTATTTTGCCTCGTTTATAAATACCAATCTTTGATCCCTGTCCAGATTGATTTGTCCCAGCTGTCGGCGGAGGAGAAGTGGAGGTTAGTGGGCGTGGGGTCCGAGTTTCCGATCCGACTACCTGCCGTCTTTCGCGACCCACTTCCTGTAGCATCCTCTGCCGTTCGGTCCGCCGCACTCGAGCATCACGCCCAGCCTTTCTTTCCCGCCGCAGGTTGGAGCACGCCAGGATGCACGCCAAGCACAAGGGCCACGAGGCCATGCACGCGGAGATGGTGCTCATCCTCATCGTCACCCTCGTCCTCGCCCAACTCCTCTTGGTGCAGTGGAAGCAGAGGCACAACAAGTCCTACAACGTGAGTTCACACGCTCACATTCCCATTCACATGTTTACCTTGTTGTACAGCTGGAGCAGAAGCGGTGCCTGGATCATGAGGCAGGATTTCTTGCATAGCCAGATAACTTGTCAGATTTAAGGTACCCCAGTTTAAATGGACTTTTTGTTCACTTTAGCCCAGACCACCTTAAATCTAATAAGTTATGTGAGAAGTCTGGCTTTTTGATACAGGCCTGGGGCTAAGCACCTGCTTAACAATATGAAAGGGACCAGCTAGTGTAGTGTGTCCTTGTATCTAAAAGGTTGTTGGTTCCAGTCCCATGCTAAGGTCGAGTTAAATCTCCACCTGTATGAATTTATAAATACATAGTAAACAAAAATGTTTGTCAGTAACTGTGACACTCTGTCAGTAACTGTGACACTCTGTCAGTAACTGTGACTTCGTCATGTCAGGCTCGCCCCTCCTTTCGAACACAAAACAAGGCCTAAGTGTCCCACCTCTCTCTGCTTTTCACGCTGCACTCGTATACAGGTTTTTTTGTCTGTTCAAAACTTCACAATCTAATTTTGTTTTTAGACTTGTAATGGCCATTTCCTTTGTGTGTGTGGTGTTCTAAGGATGGCTTAGGAGTGTTTTTTTTTCCCCTTGCATTTTTGTCATTGTTCACTAGGTGGTGCTCAAATTCCCTGCTAAAATGAGTGGCCGGCATTCTCTCAACCTTGAAGACGGCTAAAAATGTGCCTGACTGATTTTGTCATGTGACTAAAGCAGGATTCCTCCAAATATTCATGGCAGGCTGAGGGGTTCCGCCTGAAGTTAACTTGAAGGATTGAAAGTACTACAGGCAGATATACGGTTAAAAAAACAGAAAATTGTCAGAATCATTGTATTTAACCAGCCAGGCTTATCAAAGCGTTACAAAGGTCTCTGATGCTGAGCAGAAATACTTAGTACTGTAAGTACAGAAATACAGTTGTATGTCTGGTTTTTACTATAATCAATTTCATAGGCAGTCTGGTTTTTGGTCTCATGACTTTTCTTAGCTTCTCCCTAGTTGCTGTAGGCATTTCATGTTCAGTGAATGTTCCATTATGCGTACTAACCAAAGAATTGTTTTCCTGAGCTGATTCTTGAAGTTACAAGCATGTAGAGTGACAGGCATCTCCTCAGCAATGGTGTGCATGGTCGGAGGAGTATGTCGGTCGGCTTTCGGGCCACCCACAGACCTACAGTCTGTTATGAGCTCAGAGGTGATTGTAGTGATGGAGCTCAAAGAAACAGCAGGACGTGTGTCACCAGTGTTTCCCAATCTGGTTTATAGGGACCTGCAGATGGTCCATTTTTGCTCCCTACTTGGAGCTTGGAAGGAGCAAAAACATGGACCGTCTGGAGTCCCGAGGACCAGGCTGGGAAGCGCTGATCTGACCACTGGTTCTCAACTGATTTGGCCATAGGATCCACATTTTCCCTCAGTTATCAAGTCATGACTTAATGCTGTTCACCGGGGGTAGGGGGGGTGACGGAAGGCAGTTCTAAAAGGTGTCATTGTGGGGTGGAAGTTGGCGGTATTTATATATAATTTATATATAATATAATATAATATAATATAATATAAATATTTTTAACAAACCACACACTCTGTAATCCACTAAAAATAGTCTACTGACCCAAACCTGTTGAGAAACACTCATAGACAAGCCATTGATAAACTGTAATGTTCCACATGATTTCGCACGCCAGACCATGTCACATGAGTCAGCAGGCATGAGTCACTGCGATGTAATGGATGATCTGAGTGTTATCGCCGAATGAGTGGTCATTAAGCACGTATGTCAGTCCGGCTTCAAAATGGACGCTTCCTGAAGACGTCTTCTGTCCTTGTGTTCCTTCACAGCTGGTGACCCTGTTCCAGATGTGGGTGGTGCCCCTCTACTTCACCACCAAGCTTCACTGGTGGAGGTTTCTCATCACGTGGTTCATCTTCTCGGCCGTCACCGCCTTCGTGACGTTCCGTGCCACGCGGAAGCCATTGGAATGTACCACTCCTCGGTAGGGGGCCGGCTCCAGCTCCACATGCGCAGTGCCATCTTCTCTTTTATCTTTCCCCTGTAACGTGACTTCTCCTCCCCTCCCAGGTTAGTTTACAAATGGTTCCTGCTCCTCTATAAGTTGAGCTACACGACCGGCATCGTGGGATACACCGTCGTCATGTTTACTCTGTTCGGCATTAATCTGATATTTAGGTGAGCTGGCGGCCATCGTCTTGTTGAATATTGAGCTTTCTGGGGGCATCTGGGGAGGAAGATCTCGACATCAATGTCAGTCTAATAAAATCTGTATCATCCTCTCTGCTTTGGCCACCAGTTTGATCGCACGTCCTCTCCAGCTTCTGTTATGAAGGCTGAGCTTGTTGATTTAATGAAGCGAGTTTCAGGTTTTTGGGCCTACATGCCCTCAGGTGCTTCAATGCAGAATGATTTCACCAAACACCCCCCCCCCTTCCCCCCCAGTGCCTGGGATTTGCTAATTTTTTGCATCTCAAATCGTTTCCCTCCAGTTCACTAATTTTATCAGCAGTTATTTAAAAATATCGGAATAGTGTTGCTTTCAAAAAAAGTGAAAATAGAAATTATCACATAATGTCCGAATGGTACGAGATTAGACACCAGCCAAGCCTACCTTTGGGTTTATTACTCAGTCAGGATCCCACTTCCTCTTTCAGGTTCTCTAAAATGTTTTGTCATCCATTTCCTGTGTCACCCCGCCCCCCTCACGTTTCTGTCTGCCCTCAGAATAAAGCCGGAAGACGCCATGGATTTTGGGGTGTCCCTTCTCTTCTATGGCCTTTACTACGGTGTACTGGGCCGTGACTTTGCTGAAATGTGTGCCGATTTCATGGCCTCCACTGTTGGGGTGAGCTCCGGACTGGACTCCCCCTTGCTTACGTTTAGCGGGGGTGGGGGGTTGTACCCACCTCTGTCTGCCAGCTGCCCTTAGCTCACCGTTTCTCGTTCTTCAGTACTACAGTGCTTCAGGGATGCCCACCAAACATCTATCGGACAGCATCTGCGCCGTGTGCGGCCAGCCCATCCTGGTGGACGTCAGCGAGGAAGGAATCATCGAGAACACCTACAGGCTGTCCTGCAATCACGTGTATCCTGATGTGGGGGGGGGCTCCTGCTGTAACACTACACAGGCTCAAATAGGTGACATAAACAGTATTTGACTAATCAATTAATTAATCTTCACAAGAACTTCCTATGTAAGAATGGATCAGATTTTCGAACGACATCACACCAAAATTGGATCCAATTAATAGTGGCACAAGAAAAGACAGTCAAGTGCTTTGTATGAAACAAAACAAGACATGGAAAGTTTGCCTTTTGAATATTTTTTTTTGGGGGGTTAGGGTTAGAGATTGTAGAGGTTGGGGGGGTGGGAGGAGCAGGTGAGGGGGCTGTCCTGGGAATACATAGTTGTCATTTTCTCTAAAGAAGCCCATCACGTGTGTAAATGAGCTTTTATTCCAGGAACTTAAATGGTATCAGACATTCCTTCCTTTTTGCGCTTATCCTCGTCTCATTGAGTGAAAGTGCATCCGATTTAGGCTTGACCTCGTGTACGTGAGACTTCCCAAAATAACTCACTTCCTCTGCTCATTATATTTTTGTTTGGCTGATTACTTTGAACTGCTGTAATGCAGATGTCATGTCTGAGGTAAGTATGACTAAACCTTCTCAGAACTTGAGAATGTGTGTCAACATCCCATGTGATTTAGGGAAAGACCTGCTGTTTTGTTTAGGGCAATGAAGCCTAGACTTGCGTATGGCCATTGACACTGACATCCAGTGTCCTCTTTACCCCTGCTGCTGCTGCTTTTTCGTTTCCTTGACATTTCCCATACAGATTCCATGAGTTTTGCATACGAGGCTGGTGCATTGTGGGAAAGAAACAAACCTGCCCATACTGTAAGGAGAAGGTGGACCTGAAGAGGATGTTCAGTAACCCGTATCCTTTAGCTAATGTGCCTCTGGTATGTCGGTCACACGGCTTCGGACCCGGAGGTCCCGCTTCTCTTAGAGGCTGCACCTTATTTTCTGGCCCCGTTATGAGGCTTGTCTGGCAGAAATGCTGACTAAGCAGCTGGCTTGGGGCTTTTCTCAGTGTGGTTTATACTGTTTTTCAGGCAGTTTTAGGGAACCTCCCCAAACCCGTTCTCATGTCCTTAGATACTGAAGAATGTAAGAACAAAACTATTGACATGACATTTTAATGTCAATGGAAATAATTACATTGCACTTTTGAAACACGGGCGTATTTATTTATTTAAACTACCTAGCTAGGCAACACGTCTGCGTAACGGAACCTAGGAGGCACTTATGAAATGAATTAAAATGAAAAAATACGACTGCGTCAGAAGTCAATGAACTAAATCCTGTGATCTCTCGGTACAGGAATGGTTGCGTGTCTGTAACGATTAACACCTCATTGCTTCTGATTATTATTATTATTATTGTTATTAATGTTATTATTTTTAGCCATGTCTGAATATCCTGGCAGAAACAGCCTCTGCAAGTGAGAGGTGCCTAGATTAGATCATTTTATTGTATACTAATATACAATGACAATAGAAAGATCTAATAGAAACTAATCTAAGTGCCTTTAACTTGCAGAGGCTGTTTCAGCTCAGCTCAGACACACATTTGGATGATTGTCGTAGCACTTTACTTAAGGCTTATGTTTATAGTAATCTATGATCACATAACGAATAATGCATGCATAAAGCACTATTGACTATAAATAGTCATCGAAAGGCATAACATATAGCCATGTTTATTATACATTATAAATGCTTTATGAAGCTCTCATCTATAATGCACTATAGATACATTCATAATGCATAATGACCGGTATAAGCATTGCGGATGCTTTGTACTGCATTATACAGGTATTTATAGTTTGTTATAGTTTGTTATAGTTGAGAGGTTCATATAGCATCCATAATGCATAATATCCCATGGTTATAAAGTGTTATGCCTTAATATTAATATTTATATAACGCTTATAATGTGTTTACAAATGACTAAATACATGACCTTAAGTAAAGTGTTACCGATTTATAGTTTCCGGTCAGTTATCTTGGATGTGTTTTCATCAACATATCTGACTTCGGGATAACAGCCAGCCGACGTTTTTTCTCAAAAATATACGTCACTTTGGATGAAAATGTGCTGAATAGGTTAAATGTAAATGTTACTTCTCTATATGGTCAAAAATTGCCCAGCATCTAATTTCAAAACCGAGGACGTTGATGTGAACTTGGTCCTTCTGTGACGGCTGTCCAGTAGCTGTCAGCATTGCTGGTGGTACTTGCTGTCATTCAGGTTGCGTGGTGGTGTTGGGTGACCAGGTGCCTTTCTGTCAGCTTGTGTGACCGACCGTTTGAGCTTCACTGCCGCTTCACTTGCGACTGCGCATGGCAGAAATCCGACCAGCTGATTTGTGGGAAAGATGGAATCCTGTGATGCAACTAAGGTGAAAGTCACTTACCTCCCCTATACAAACGGCCAGTTCGCCACTAGCCTTTGACGCTGGAGCTGGAATGGCTGGGAGCTCGATGATACCCCTGTGTCAGCTAGGCGCGCCTGCTGGCTCCGTATAGTGTATAACTGCCCGGGGTGAAATCTGTGTCTCTTGTGGTTATTCAAATGCAGAAGGCCCAATGAAATTAATTTACGTTTAACCATAATACAAATAGTTTAATCTGAATTTTCCCCCTCTAGTTTAGTTCCTTAGTTAATTAAGCAAATATCCAAGCATTTGTAGATTCTGGATCAAGTTGTGGGTGGGAAATGTCTCAGCGAGAGGGAGATTATCGATGGAGAGCTTGGCAAGAGCTTTACTGGTCTTCACCTCGTTCGCGTTTCATGAGAAACAGAGAGCAAAGTGGTTTTGGCTTTTAAGTGTAAGGGCAGCCGTGGGTTGAAGGTGCTCCCTTGGCGGTTTGAGAAGCAGAAGGTAAAACGCGTAGATCTCGAACCCAATGCAAATGTCACTCTGAATTAGCAGTTTCCCGTTAACCCCCTTCTTTTAAAAATGTTTTTTTTTAAAAAGGTAATTGGATGAAGCATGAAAGTTTGGTCAAAGATGCCTGTGGGTTTGCTGCCCAGTAAATGGGTTTATTCTTTTTATCACTGACTGACTTTGCAATAAAGGAACTGTGTACAGTCATTTGGTATGTTCTGTTCTGCTGATGAACCCGAGAGAGTTCACCAGCTGGTTTCTGGTCAGGGTTTCTACCACTTACCTGATCTGCGTTTACTGCTGTTAGCCAACATAGTCACCAGTACACACATTCAGTACAATTCAATTTTATTTATATAGCGCTTTTAACAGCAGTCATGCATTGCTGTCAGGCCATCGTTGGAAATGATGGGATCGAAGCAGAATTTCCAGCAGGCATCATAACACGAGTTGTTCTACGTCTGATTAAAACTACAGAGATCAGAAAGATTGTTTAAATTTGCCTTTTCTTCTATTTGAAAACTTGAACTTTTTTGAATACCCTGAGAATAAGAAAATTACTGTGAAATGCAGATTTAACGTTTTGAGTGATTTTTGTTCTTGATTAGTAGTCAGTCTCACCTTTTGACTAATTGATAGGTATAAGCCCCTTATGAAAATAAATGGATGTTTTACTTTGTTGTTTGAATAGTGCCTGAAGCTCTGGACCTTAAGAGTGGTTAAATCGCAGAGCAGGGATGAGTTTTACTGCGGTTCGTACAGAGGGGCAGTACTGCTTGGAGCTGTGCAGCTGCAGAATTTACCTGTCTAAGGTGCCATTTCTGTTACCGCAGTTGGTCTGTGTTTGTGCATGTTATGCTGCATCTATAAACTGGCCACGTGAATCACTCACCGCAGTTTCTTTAGGCTCTAAGAGAGCAGCTGAGTTTTTAATGTTTTTCCTTGACGCCAGTCATTCAGCTGGGAGCGGCCGCACGTCATGTATGGACAGCTATTGGACTGGCTTCGCTATCTCGTTGCCTGGCAACCTGTGATCATTGGCCTAGTGCAAGGAATCAACTACATCCTTGGACTGGAGTGAAACGCGGTGCCCCGATGGGGCACGTACATCCTGGGTGCGGAGCGTGGAAGAAGTCAAAGGCGGGTCAGCAGACTCGACTGGGAAGCCAGAACATTAATATGTGAAACTTCAACACATGGATATATACATGTATACATATACATACATATGTATGTTCATGTGTGTCTCTGTTATGTATGTATGTGTATATATCTATATAACAAAGGGATGCTAATCTGTATTTAAAAAAATGTATAAAATTTACCAGCAGTCTGGGATTGAGAGTACATATTTCTTTATACATTTTTGTGTAAATGAGCTGGACAGAAAAGTTAGTGGTTTCATGAGAAGGAATTGATTTGATTTTTAATCGTGTCTGTTTATTTCCCCCCAAATAACATCACTCCTTCATTTGGGAACAGGATTTCCGTTCAGGATCCAGTGTTTCCAGCTAGTTCCTGTATTTTCCCTACCCAGTAGACTGCAAATCCAGTCATGAGGATGTTGGACAGAAATGGGAAACTCTCTCGATGGGCTTTATCCACCTAGGAGACCAGCCCCTTGTATGTCAGTGGCTGCCATCGAACTGCAAAGTAGCAGCAGTATGAAATATCTCTTACTGTATTTCCCCCATAAATGCTTTGTCCCTAAGAACTTGTAGGGAACTAGGATGACTTGTGGCTGGTTTCAGTTTGTATTTTTTATTTTACCCCATTTCTGTGTAACCCGCGTGTGCACGAGTGCGTGTGCACGTTGGCTGTTGAGACTTTTAATATTTTATCATGTCTGGCAGCGTGTGATTAGGCCTGATGTATTTCAAACCTTCACGGTACGTTTTTAAAATGGCGACTGCTTTTGATTCGATCTTTATTAACCTTAATTTTCCATTTTCCCTTCTGTTGTATGTTTGTTTGGACTGCGACGGCTGGGGGTGTTCGTAGTTTTCACAAAACACTAATTCAGTTACAAGGGTTAATTTATTAAGGAAAGTGAAAGTGTAAATTGAGAGAACCCATTTTGAAATGCACCATGCCTAGATGTATGAAATGTTATTTATGATTGTTTAGTTGTTGGAATCTCACCTGTCCAAATAGGTGCAGGTTCCTGAGGTACCATGTCAAACATTTTGGGGGGAAAAGTATTAAACATATATTGATACAACTCATTCTCTACTGGTCATTTACTTTTCGCCCTTTAAAAATTTGCCTTTCATTTATAAGGTTGAGTGTTTTTTCTGAGTAATTTCGGAGTAACAACCTTGCAGAAAGGAGTAACCACAATACTAGTATTTCTCAAACCTCATTTGTCACTTGGTAGTGACGTCTGCGATTTGATGATTCGTACGCGAGCTGGGCTTTAAAAATGGGAAGGATCTTAAAAGAGCGGCGTGTTCTTCAAGTTGGAGCGTGTCTGACACTGACAGCCCGTCGAAGCATGGCGCCGCGGCGATCTCCACCGACAGGTACGCACGTCACAACTCACCCGTATTGTATGCGGTTCCTTTTTTCTGTTTCAGTTCTTTCTCAAAACAAATTTATAAGCTCCAGTTTAATTTTACAATTTTGTGAATGAACAGGGAAGCCATGCGTGATACTGAAATAAGCTTCTCTTAGACCTAAAGCCAAAATTGTTGTGAAGAGATAATGTGTGTCTCAGTTACCATGAGCTGCCAGAGGGTCATGTGATCTCTCCATAGTCGGCTGTCGTCGGCCTGTGATCAACGCTTTCCTCGTCGCCCTATTGGGAAGCCTGTGTTACCCTGTCGCCACTGATGCTCCTGCAGGTATGTGCATGCAGCTTTGTGCCTAACAGTTGCTGTGTGATCTAAGGTATCGGTGTTGGCATCTGCAACGCGGTGCTCAGTCATGACGGAGAAGCTCATCCGGGGAGTATTCCTGTTCATTTAGGGACTCGTAGGTTATATCTGTGGTGTGCTTAAAAAAAAATAAATTTGTATGTATTTTTTCATTATGAATAACTATATAAATCCTTTAAGGTTTTTACGGATAATGCTCAAAATATTTCTTTCCCTCTTTGCCAGACTTAAGGTCTCCTAAAATTGAGGCCCTAACAAAATCTACGTTCTACCCCCACCTTGGTAAATCGCATGTTTTATTTGTAATAAGTTGCATTTCCCTATTCACTCTAACATTTTTAACCATTTATTATTGATCTAGATCATTTGCATATTACATGTTGCTATAAATGTCTCCCATACATTCATTCTTTAGCCAGTACACTAATTTGACTTTAAAATACAGGACAGGTTAATGCTTCTTGAGGACACTTCAGTACATGTCCAGAGATGATGAGTTAAGTAACTCATTTTTGAATCGGCACACAGGGAAGCCGCTGATCATGTCTTGCGAGGCAGATCCCGGATACCCAGATGTTTTTACTCTTGTTTACTGGTTGGTAAATAATACATTTGTAGAACTGCTGCACCCTGTTGGCAGGATCACAGAAAGTGAGGACAGGTAAGTACAGTGTGACGCTGCCGTTTTTATTTCCCTGTGGCCTTTTCCCGGCCTGCATTTGCTTTTAAAGTGCATATGTTGTATCAGCTATGGTACAAGAAAATCCACAGGTTAAACGTCTCTGCCTTGCAGTGAGAGCACAGTCAACAATTCAGTGGTCATCCGGAAGGATCTGATGGTGACTGTTGTTAGGCCCGAGGATTTCGGTACCAGTTACACCTGTGTTGTGTTGAGCCCCGTGGGAAAGGATTCAAAGACCGTCAGGCTGACCCCGAGGAAAAGATGAGTAAGTCTCATCTGGAAATGACTTGCGATTGTACTTCAGGTCCGGCAGCAGAGCAGCCGCCCTTCCACTTATTTCTTTAAAAACTCTTGTCGCTGCTTTAGCATCTGAGAAACTCTGCCCCCCTCCCCACCAATCTGCCCCATGAGATAGTATGTGTGCATATATAGTGGCTTCCAAAAATATTCAACCCCCACAAAAGTTACCAGATTTTCCTGAATTACAAATTAGGCATACATATTTCCTTCATGCTAGTATTTTTATTTGAAACTCAGTTTCTTACTGTAAATTTTAATTTCATGTGTCAATGAATCTTTTCAAAAAATGGTAGAGCTGAAAATGCTGTTTGCTCAAACAATTAGTCATTACCACTCAACAGCTGTCCAAGTTTTTTGACGTTCAAAAGTGATCTTTGCTCATTCCTCCTTGCAGATATGCTCCAGGTCCTTCAGCTTGATTGGATGTCACTTGTCTGCAATTTTCAAAGTATTTCAGTCTACCACAGATTCTCTATAGGATTCACATTTGGACTTTGACTTGGCCAGTGTAGAAATGCAGCATTTTTAATTTGTTGTTTTGCTGACACAATTGATTTTAACTGTATGTATTGTGGTTTCTGTCCCATGATTACCCAGATTGTGTTTATTGATGTCTCCTGACTGTAATGTCTCCTGTATCAATGCCGATTGGATTGTTGTTATGGGGGGGGGGGAAGACTTGTAACTTTTTTTATGCTTTTGTTGGTTTGTAGCAAATTAGTCTTTGTAGTATTTTGACGTTCTGGGATTATTAGTTTTTTCCGCTGCTCTGTAGAATCCCATCCCTGCTTGTTCCTGTGTTACTCTGCTCTGTTCCCTTCCTTCCTGAAACAGGGCATCACCCTGGACAATGTTTGGAAGATCAGTGGTGATCAGTGGTGATCAGTGGTGATCTGTAATCTGGATTTTTGTGATGCCTCAATTGTAAACTGCCACTAACTATTATTCTTAAAGTTAATAATTAAAAAAATCAAGAATATCTTGTCTTGGTCGAGGGATTATTTTTGAAGCCTGGGTATTTGTATGTGTGGGGTATTTGTATGTGTGGGGTAACTGACGTAATGCAAAGCGAGAGAGAGCAGTCAGTATAGCACAGGCTCATCACGGGGAGCTGATAAACCTTAGATACAGTCAGTATCGTTGGCAAAAGGGCGTCTGCCTATTCTGAAGTTTCCTATAGTGGACACTTTGCAATCAATGTCCTCAAATCATGTAAACTCGATACTGCAAATGAACATAGTGACATCATGCTGTAAATACTGCATTGGTGTGAAAGCCAGAAATTAGGTTCCATTGAAATGCAGTGAAGACTTTTACGCAAACAGGAGGTATGCTGGTCTGGATAAAGGTCACTGTAGCTGCTGTACTGCATTTTTGTTTGTCCGAAGATAATGATAAAGTATCAAAACCATGGGCTTCTCTGGTCTATATTGTTTTCCTAGTGAAAGCAGGACTCATGTCAGATGGCTGGCATGAGATTTTCACTTCGAGACCAGACCACTCATTTACATGTATGTAACAGTTTTATTACCTTGTGACTGGTTGGTAGGGTTTGCAAACTACCCCGACACTTCTGATGTAGCTAATTTTAGGTTTATAATGGAACAATTTAGATTTGGCGTTAAATTTCTTGCATGAACGTGAGAAATCTTGAGTGTCACGCCAGATGCGGGACAGTCGGCAACCCTGTGAAAGGATGCTTGGAATAGTCTTGAAGTGGGTTAAAACAGGTGCCGGTACTGCTTGTTATTCGGTACCAGCAGATAGTGAGAGGTGCTAGTACTCTGAAGCGAAAAACTAGGGGTGCTGGTTCTACGTAGCGGCACACCACCAGCACTGATAATACTGTAAATTACACGTTCTTATACTGTAAATTGCTGATAAGCTGGCATGTGATTGAGTTTAGCGGTTCTGAACTCGTTATATCTAAAATACCCAAGAAAGTACTGCGTAATTTACGGGATAGGACAGTGAACGAGCCATGAAAAGAGGAATGTCACCGGCTGGACAAGAAAATTACATATTTTAAGATTAACGACCGCATTCCCGGATTGAACGCACCGCGGAGCGCAGTAAATCTTTCTTCCTGGGGACGAGCCAAAGAAGCAATTAATGTTTTATTAAGGAAGGTCGATGAGTAAGATGTGAGGATCTAAGCGTACATTACCGACGACTACTTAGACACTTTCCAATTACGCCGCGATAACGCGAACATTCTTGTAAATCAGAACATCAGTAACGCTCATATCTCTTATCCCTCCATAAACTCGCGAGTTGCCATTTTTCTTATTTGCTAAGAGGAACCAGCTAATGTGGACCATGCATGTGCCAAATAATATTTAATGTTTAATTACCTTTTAAAACATCCTCACTCTTACTTGACCGATCATCTTAATTGGGGACTAGACTATATTTTACGTTAACGGAAAGGAGCGTCAAAGCAAGGTTTATATGCAGGAGAGGGGGAGGGTCTGCCGTATCCGTCTTGCTGTCTCTCTCTTGGCTCCGTGCATGGCGATGAAAGCGCTTATCAGCCCGTCGCAGGTGGGCTGCATCCCAGCAGGTGTGTTATCGCTGCGCACACAAACAGGCGCGTCCTCGCTGCCGACGGCCTGTTTTTCTCCGGCGCACACAGACCGCCTGCTTTATCTGCACCGTATACCGCAGCCGCTGTCTGCACACGTGGTCCCGCGCTGTGGTTTCCAGGCTCCGTCATACACCTGCTCTCTCATGCGATGTTATTCTTATAATCCAACACACAGCCCTTTGAGATGGGCTGCGAACTCCCTTTTTCACGCTCCTGCACTGGTCTGTCCGCATTTTTCATGCACGTTGTATTACAAGCCCTTTATCTAAAGTGACTAGTGTGACAACGTTTACACCTCACATGGGTCATGACAGGACAACTGTTCCTTAACCAATTTAATGCTGAAGTGAACCGATCAAAAGGTTAATGGTTCCTGTCGCTTGCGTGTTTTTATCCAATGTTATTCACCACTTCCAATAGATTTTTCCCCACTTATTTCCAACTTACTTTGGTTATTTCTCCTAGTTACTCATTAGACCAAAAAACCCAATAAAACAATGATTTCATACTTAAGATACCACAATATAAAATATTATCTGTTTCCCAGACGACAAAAAAGCTGCTATCAGTAGAAACCCGTGAAAATCTGAAAAGTCGGTGTGAAGGACAATCCCCCGCGATTGTCTCCCCTCCTGCACGTAGCCAAGGTTGGATCAGTCCTCGTCGGACTCGCCGCTAGCCGTCTAAGCGCAATCTTTAGAGTGCAGCCGGTATTAATTACGCTGATGGATCTCCCAAGCGCCGCTCCGGAGCCACGGACCTTGTACTGCCTGCTGCAGTCCTAACGAGCGATAGTAAATCAGAGCTTGACGGGGAATCAGTCTTATTGCCTGTGTAAATCCGCTGATTATACACAATGATAGCGGCAATGCGCTGTTCCGGGCCAGAGGATGTTATAGATCGTCTCTTATAGTTAATACAGAAGCCTACCTAGCTTATTACTTACAATGGAATAAATCGCAACTCGTACGATGTTAAGATAAAATGCAAGATATGGCGTCATTATGCAATATTTTTTCGTGTTTAATCGTATCATTATGACCCCCCCCCAGCTACACACCCCACGCACTCCTCACTTAGCTGCCATTACAATAATTTGTCACTTGGTCAGACAACAGTAAGCAGGCAGCGCCAGTGTTTTCTTCGCCTGGTCTTTACGGTAATCGAAGTTCGTGAAATTGCTTCAGTTACAAACAATTGTGTTTGCTCAGCAAATATAATCACAGGGATAACAATAGCGGTATGGTGAAATTTGTTTTGGATTTCCGTAGTAGATGGATGAAAGTTCCAAATGAACTTGCAAATGTCTCTCCGGACAAAAGAAAATGATAAACGGTTACAGGAAACGCGTGGTCGTGCGGACACCGTCCCACACGCGCATGCTTACGCACGCACAGCTTGCCAGAAGACTTCCATTATGAAATATGTCCAGTGCCGCCACACCGTCCACCATTTACTTAATTACAGGGGCATGGCTGGGAGGATGCTGCAGGAGAGTGAAGGCTCGTGGGGGGGGGGGGGAGTAAGCGGGAGCCAGGGAGGCTAGCACCGTCTGGAGATGGATGTAGCTGTCCTGTTTGTCTCATTAGAGGAGAGGCTAATGAGCCCCAGTGTTTTCTGCTGGGTCCCAACAGTCTCCCACCCTCCTGTCACTCCTGATCCCTCCTCCACTCTCTCACTCTCTTCTCTGCTCTGCATCTCTTTGCTCCTAACTTTCTCCCTCTCTCTCTTTTCCTCTTTCCCACCCTCCCTCCTCGATGGACAGAGTGTCTTAGCTTCGTAGTGTGCGCACGAGAGCCAGCGAACAGGAACTCCAGGTACCAGACGACACTTCTCCACTGCTCTTTCCCTCTTTTTTTGGTCTCTCTCTCGCCATCTTTTGCATCTTGGGAGATCTCCAGCAGCCAGGTAGGTGTCAGACGGTCAGTACCGAGAGGTAAGGCGATGGCCGGGATAAGGTAGGTCTCTGGAAACCCGGAGACAGGAGATGTTTATCTTTGATGTGGTTGCTGTCCGTTTCTCTGCTCGTCAGTCATGTGACATCCTGTCAACTTCCTTGGAGTGAAACTTTAGTGCCTTGAGTTATATGGATTTGAAGGGACAAACCATTTTTGAGGAAATGTCAACTTTCACGGGCCATTGATAGATTCTGCAGCCACGAGAGTGTTCACAGTGAGAGTCAGTGTCGTTCACAGGGGTCTTGGGTGCCCTTTTGGTTGGGTGGATGCTTTTCTGGCCGGGCCTCTCATTGACAGTGAATGCAGTTGTACCATTAGCTTCTCACTGAGCAGCCAGTGCGAGACGTGTTGCTGTTATTGTGAGTTAGTGCACATCTGTGGAATTACTCATGGGTTTTGACGTCAGTGTGATTTACGGGACCGCCTGGTGACAGCCCATAATAGTTCTCTTTGGATGGACTGTGAATGGCAGAAAGGTAGAGGGCAGCATCCAAGCCATGGAAACGTGCTGAGCACATGCCGGACTGTTGCACCCATGTGTAGCTCGTGCTTCCACACCTACACCCATTTACACGTGCACAGATTATTGGTGCTATGTATCCTGTGCAAGAGCGCAAAAGCCATAATTGATTACCATTCTTTAAACGGTACGCCACCTGCTGGCCGTATGTGAGCTGCATTACATCACTATGCGAAAGACCTGGGCTACGGCAGGAGGCTGACCCAGGAAGTGACATAGAGGAGGCAGGTATCTAGTGGATGACCGCTGGGCTATTACTGTGTGGCCAAAGCCTTTGTCTTGGAGTGTGGTTGCACCTGACGGCTTTGGAAGAATCATGGAATCAAGCCCATGTGACCCTACTGTGATGCTGTAGCATTACTGCTGGCGACGCGCGATCCGGTACGGACCGGCCTGGCGCTCTTTCATCGCCATGGAGACCTGTGCTACGCGTGACCGTGGAGCAGGTGAAGGTGCTGTTTTTTAATCACCTCGTCCCCAGGCGATGCCAAACTGCAGGGCTCCTTCTGGTAGGCCGTTTCCAACAGGTTGGTGTTGGATCAGCGGGTGGGGGACGAGACGGTGTGCTGAGGGCCGGCGCCCGTCTCCCGACTTCCACCTCACCACGCTTTCCATCTGTTTTCCTGATGGCAGCTTGCCAGCCGTCAGCCTGCGCCTTGGTGTGTGTTCATTATGCGTGTAGATGGCGTGTCTGCGTGTTTATACATGTTAGTGTGTTTAGGTGTATGCTGATCCACATGTGTCCGTTTGTCTACGGTGCACGTGACTGTAAGCCCAGGTCTCATTTGCTAGACTTTTGATGGACAATAAAGTGTGAGTGTTTTTCACTTTTAAATATTGTTTTGTTCTCTACCCATATTCTCCCCCCCCCGGAGAGAGTGCAGTGTCACTGGTGATGGCTACCAGAGATACATCAGTAGTCACCACGGGCTGCTCACCACAACACCGTCCGGATGAAGATGTACGTCAAGGGAATTGAAACCAGTCCCCGTTACTGCGGTCTCGCCCCTGAGACTGTGCACTTAAGCATTTAGTGTCCGTTTCACCTTCAGGTGCTTTTACACATATTTTCAAGCTGTGCTGACTCTGCCACATACGTGGCTCTCTCAAAGGGGAGACGGAGAAAGGAAACCGGATGCACATAGTGGCTGATGGGCACTGACCTTGCGTGGTCTTCAGTCCCAGAGTCCCACCGGTGTGCTGAGAGAACCTCAGCTGTTTCCTTTGCCGCAGAGCCGGCAAGGATGGACTTTCTGTCCATGCATGGCTCCCCGACAGGATCCCCGTCGGTCCTTCATTATAAGTCTGGTGTGACTTGTAGGTGATGCCAAAGCATGCAGAAGCATCTGGGTGGTAATAAGCAAACAATCTGTCTGGTAATGCTGCTTTTTAATGCGATAAAATTATTTAGATGATGATGATAATTATTTCTTCTTCTTCTTCATTATTATTATTATTTTATTATCTCTTTGTTATACTTTTTATCCATTTCTGAACCATGGGAAACTAGAGAATATTTTTTTATTCTTTTTCTTCTTCTAATTATTATTATTATTATTATTAACAGCTGCATGTACATGCCAGGTGGTTGCATTCCTTACAATATCGTTGTACCCTTTTAACCAGGCACACGTTAGTTCAGTAAATACTCCATCGGGCCATTTGCAGTACCCTGTTATCAAAATAAAATCAGGGAACAGCAGAGCCAACTGCGGGAAGCTTAGCATGGCATGGCAGTGACTTCGGGGCAGCCACACATTGTGCGAGCGGCGAGCAGGCAAGGGAGGCGAGAGCAGCCAAATTAACGGAGGAACGGGGTTTATTCGCGAGAACAGGTCATACAGACAGGACAGATACTCACACGGGGCATTGACGACAATGACAGATCTGGGGGAAACTAACCGAGACGCGGACTAAATATACCAGACAAGCTGAATGCAACGAGCAACAGGTGGGAATAATCAGGCATTAACACGGGGAAATGAGGTGGGCGTGGCACACATGAGGATCGGACGGAGCTGGGCGTGACACACATACCCAAAAGGGCATCCGGTCCATTAAACTGTGTGGGGAATCCCAAAGCAGGCCGGGGGCAGCACGCGAGCCCCAAACGCATGCAGGGCTGCAGCTATTTTCAAGCCTGTGGCCCTGGAGGTGTGAGAAAATGTTCTCCTGGTGAGTCCATAACTGTGTGAATGAGTCTCGCCGACAGTACAATTTGTCACAGTCAGTACTGTTTGCTCAGGTGCCTCCTCGTTTAAGAACTAAACCAAAATGGACTGTCTGTGGTTCCCCTAGGACCGGATTGGGAAATACTGCATTATGCTTT
>JAODKE010000040.1:14622358-14634525 GCA_026779605.1 Mormyrus hasselquistii | reverse complement strand
CCCCCCCACCCCCCTCCCCAATCCCCGATCTCTGTCTCGCTCAGCAGAGGCCACGAGTCGGAGATCAAATAAAAAGCCCTCTTCTATTTTCACACAGATGGGAGGAAAATGCTCAGCGCCGTCGGATCTGTGGCGCAAATATGCCGACGGTAGCAGCACCCCAGAGACCGGTGCCGTATACGGCAGCCAAAGGTCAAACGATACGATTTGGAGACATGGAAGCCGCGTCTGCGATCCCTGAGCGCACAAGGCATATTTTCATTACTGCCGAATTATGACCCAGGAATTGTATCTCTACCCGGGACCGAATAAATCGCCAATATGGCCCCAGGGTGCACGGTGGCCTATGAAGAAAATTATTTAATGGAGGAAATATCCAGGTTTTCATAGGCAGCAGTGAGATTTGTGTCTGAGCCACCATTGTCCATTTTTTTGTGATTTCATAGACGTGTCTTGCTTGATTCTAACATGTGGTACATGAGTCTTACGTGTCACTGATTATCTGTTGTTTTTTTCTGGCATTTTGCTTGTAAACACCAGCAAAAATGATGTCAGTAGTGCTGAGGGCAGGGCATCTACTCTGGAGGGTGTTGAGGATAGATACAGAAGTCTACTGCATCATTGTTCCTTTGTTTCCCTTTTCAAACCCACCGAATGTGCAAAAGGCTTCCTGCTTCATCAGACTCTACCTCCACATTTCCCGCAAGATGCTTAATTGCCTGCCAAGAACGTGCGTTGATACGTTGTTACCAGAAAATAAGTTTCCTTTGAATGTCTACCTGGGGTAATAAATGGCTCCTCTCTCATGGAGCTCCAGGCTCCGTGCTCAGCCGAAGCGGAAGCTGGAGAGGGTGTGTGTAGGAAAAGGAGACATAAAGACATGCTTAGGACTCTTCGGGGAAATTCTGTTGCTGATGTTTTGCGTTGGAATGATTGAAGATTCTGGATGCTTCTGCAGCTTGGGTAGTTAACATTAGAAATGAGATCCACAGCTAGAATGTGCATTACAGTTAGAGGTCCCTGTTATAGTAGAATTTATCCATCTACTTTAATGACTGTAGGTAAACAGTGTTTCCAAAGTGGGACCTCAAGGACAGTACCTGTTTTTGGTCCCTCCCAGCTCCCAGTAAAACATGGAAAGTCTGGGGGTCCCTGAAGACCTGGTTGGGAAACACTGGACTAAATCACACCATTCCATGATGGTTCCTTCTAGGTGATTCTTCAGTTTGGTAACTATAAACTCATTAGGTGATGTGGTGGTTCAACGGGTGGCTCTCTCACCCGCCCAGCACCGGGGCTCTGAATCCCCCTGTATGTTTGTGCAGTGTCTATCTGCGTGGTTCCCTCACCCGCCCAGCACCGGGGCTCTGAATCCCCCTGTATGTTTGTGCAGTGTCTATCTGCGTGGTTCCCTCACCCGCCCAGCACCGGGGCTCTGAATCCCCCTGTATGTTTGTGCAGTGTCTATCTGCGTGGTGCCAGTATTTAGATGCTCTCATTTCCTACTCAAACCCCTGCAGTTAGACATCTCTATTTTTGCCAACTTGTTCCACAGTTCAGCAAGGCCCTTGGCTCTTCAGAGTTCCTTGTGATCTTTAAGAAACGGCTTATGACTCATTTTCTTCTAGGCACACCTCAACATTTGTCCCACAAAATAAGGTGACCCCTACCACTGACCCTTCATAGAGTGCTGTCCAGCATTCTGTTGAAATTGCATGATTTGTTGAAGGTTCTGTGTAGGCTACTTAGTGGGTAAGTGTGTTGAACCTTTGCCTCATGTCTCCTGGAGGCTAGGCCTTCAAATCCCACTTCTGTTCTTGGGGTGTGGAACTGTGTAGATTTTGTCCCTCAGTCCAAATATGTTTGGTCATGCTAATTGGTATCTCTGAATTGGCTGAGCCCTGTGATGCATTGGAGTCCTGTCCAGTGTGTACCCCAGCCTTGTGCCCTATGCTGCCTGGAACTGGCTTCAGGTGACCCTGCTCAGGATAAATGTTTATAAGATGATTGGAATGGAACGCTTCTCCTTTTTATATATTGCACTTGGACTTGATCTCTTAATATTTCATTGGACCGCCTTTAGCTTTGATTATGGCGCACATTTGTCATGCCATTGTTTCCACAGGCTTATGCAACATCTCACCCTTTATTTTCATCCAGATTTGCATTAATTTCTCACCAAGATCCTGTACTGACGACAAGTGAATCGAACCACTCTGTGACGTCATCTTCAGCAAATCCCAAAGACCTTCAGCGGGGTTGAGGTCAAGACTCTGAAGTGGCCAATTCATGAATGAAAATGATTCCTCCTGCTCCCTGAACCACTCTGACGGTTCGAGCCCAATGGGCCTTGGCATTATCATCCTGGAATATGCCCATTAGGCCATTAACAAAGAAAAAATCCATCCTTGGTTTAAGCTGCCCATTCAGGAGATTCTGGTGCTCAGCTGGCTTCACTGTATTGCTGCGTAACATTGCTGAGCTGTAATAATGATCCAGTCATTGGCTTTTATGTGTTTGCTGATTTAAATTCAAATGGTGACTTTTTTGGCCGGGTAGTGAATTTGTGCATGATATTTTTGATGTGAGGTTTTAAGCAATGGTCAGTTCCCCACATTACTCTTCAGTTGTTCCTCTTTTATGGTTAGAGTAGAGTAACACTTGCACCTACTTCGCTGTTCTTTCTTGCTCTGTGTTTTCTGTCTCACATGTATGCTGCTTTGGATGAATGTGTCTGCCGCATAGATACATTTAATTATAAATGTAAATTTCTTATTGTGTGTGTATGTGCCCTGTGATGGACTGGCATCCTGTCCAGGGTGTACCCCACCCTTTTGCCCTATGTTTCCAGAAATAGTCTCCATGCCCACCACAACCTTCTCTAGATAACCAGATAAAATCATTGATGATGACACTGCTCAAAAATCACAGCTGTCTAAACACATGATTGGACAACCTGTCTTTTTGCAGTTACAAATTACCTCTGTTAAAACAGCTTGAATCCCGATGTTGGAAGATGATTTTAGGAAATTTTACAGACTTGTGAGACTGTATATAGTAAAGTATAGTTCTGCCTGCTCGTTCATTAGCTAGTGACATTTTTCACTACTGTATTCTTTTCTTGCATGTTAGACGTTAGACGAATCAGTATCACTAAGTTTCCCTTGGAGGGCGGAGCTTGCTCTGTGACGGACTGGCAGCCATCCTGCCTTGTGCCCTTTGCTTCCCGAGATACTCCAGACCACAGTGACACACTACTGCTTAAGTAACTATGGAAGATGGATGGATGCATAGATGTGTGACATTATTGCGGCCCCACCCCCAAATTCACATCCCAAACATGACTAAATTGAGCAGATACTTGTTTTTATGATCATTGTTCTGAGGGACTTTCGATTGTTAATCACATCTGATTAATACGTTCAGAGTCAGATGTTGATCTCGCTGATCCCGAGCTGTCTGTGCTTCTTCCAGTCTGCAGCCCTAAATCCGCCCTTCTGTTATAAGCCACCATTTCTTTTATTTCCTGACAAATGTGTTAAGATTTCTGAGCCTGGCACCACCATCCGGATCGAGACGCTGGGCTTCCGGAAGAATCCCTCTGGGCTGTGGCGATACGCGCCACACCATGGGCTCCTTGCGGAAGGGAGATGTCTGCCTGGTACTCATCTCTCTAACAGCACCCTGCTGGGAAGTTTTGATCAGGGGGGGCTCAGTCAGTCAGAGATGTAGGAAGAGAGAGAGGCAGCATCCTTGGGGCGACAGCACCCTTTCTGCTGGAAGAAACCATTTACCCTACCGGCAGGGGGGATTTAAACTTCAGCCTCTTCAGTATACTTACTGATTTTTGACTCCTCCACCCTCTGTGGATTCCTTTGCTTGCGACATAAATCAGCATGTACTGTGATCTTTATTTTCAGGGATCGGGAGTCCAATGCTGGTGTTAGATTTGTGTTCTCAGGAATCACGCATCCCCGTTTGCACCTACAGAGAGCCTGACCTACGCCGATCTCGCCCCCACCAGCTCTTTCTCGCTGCTTGTTCAGCGCTGGCGCAGAGCAGCCGTTAAATAACACGGATGTAACACCGCATCTGGCAGTAGGGCAATCGGAATAATAAGCAGAAGGGTTGGGAATTTGTGGGAAGGGTCACCCTATTAGGGGATAGAGTCAGCGAGAAAACTTTCCTTCCTGACGTAAGCTTTCCCATGGTAACCGGGCACATGGATCCTAGATTGTACCAGTGCATCACCCAGATGTGTCATAGGCAGTAAGCATGAATGCCAGTGCCAGTGAGTGCCAGCACCAGCCAGTGCCAGTGAAGCCCGTCCTGGACAAATGAGCAATAAAATTACTGGTGGGCAATGTGCTAAAACTGTCCTCTGGCCCTCCCTCTGGAAATATCCCTTCAGAATCATCTGACAATAGACCAGCTATCCCAGAATGCTTGCTTAAGAAAGGCGTGCCAGACTGCTTGGCATGCACCACTAATTTCACATACATCCCTCTGATTATTCAGCCGAAGAATGGACTCTTCAACTAGACTTAAGCAGCCTATTTTCTCTCCAAAACTGTTTTCTGGTCTAGGAGCCTGAGAACAGGTGGAAAAGACTATTCAGTATAATGGGGGTGGAGCTGTAGCATTTAGCCCTGCCCCCTTGATTAGCCCCACCCCCTTCCCACCTCTGCAGTTCCTCCCTCATGTCCGCTGGTGGACGCTGGCTGGTCCACGGTGCCGGACTGCAGCTCTGGCCATATGGCCACTCATCGAAGCCGGCTCCTTCATTAGCGGACCGTTTGACTGATGACGTTGCGCGGCTGTTAGTCGTGTTGCCGTGCCGACGAGCCCGAGGAGTTTTGGCGGAAGCAGGTGCTCATGAATATTCAGTGGCCTTGATGTGGGTGCCGTCCATATGTGCGGAGCCGTAAAACTGCTCGGGACGGGAGCGTGCTCCGGGCCCGCAGGCTCATGAATATTCACGAGTTTGCCAGCAGAGGGCGTGTAGGATGGGAGCACCCCGTAGTCTCAAGCTGTCGAAATCCTTTCCTTCCTGTTCGTATCACTTGCCATGGCGCCCCGGACTGACCTCGGACCTGCGACCTGCTCTTAAAACCTCTAACATCATTGTCCTCTTGTGGATAACATTGCAGCCTGTTTACGTACTTGTGATTTACACAGATATTTCAGTTGAACCGCTGGGGGGGGGTGGCTGTCTGGTTCAAAGGTACAACAGAAGTAGATCTCTGGGATGAAAACTCCAACATTCCTGCTGTACGACCAGCTGCTGTGTAGTCCCAGGATGCTTAATTAGAGGAAGTTTCCAGAAATGCTTGTGCAACTCAATATGGCAATCGTATGTCTATATCAATGTCAAATATATTATAATTATTATTTATGTATGATTGATCTATATTTAGATTATATGTGTAATACATGTGGTATTTTTAGGCATATGTTCCTTTATCTTATTCTTTGTAATTTAGCTTGCTTTCCTTTGACTAGCCCGGCTCTGAAATCAGGCACAGCTACGTTAATATAATATTCATTTATTTAATGTTTATTTGTCATCGTGCATGATCTGTGCCTGTAGGCGGTTTGTTTCCTTATGACTCCCCTTTCTGTCCCCTCACACTTTCAGGAAAGTCTCTCTCTCTCTCTCTCTCTCTCCCTCCCCCCCTCCCTCCATCCTTCATCTTCTTCCTCATCCTGATTATTTACGGATTATGGGCGGCGGTCGCTGTCATCATCCCTCTGTCCCGTCTGCCCGAGCGGGATGTTTCGGGGTAATCTTTGATGTGTGTTTATTTTTATACCTAGTGTCCCTTGGGCTTGGGGGGGGGACTGGGGGCTGTACTTCCCCATCTTAATTAGCCAGAAGAGGGAGCCCGCATGTGAAATGAAAGCGAATGGTTATTATGCCAAAAATGTGAGAAGCGGGGCGGGGGTGCGGATGGGGGTGGGGGAGCGGGCAATAACAGAGTGGCACCCGGACGGACCCGACGGCAGTTTTTGGGAGGAACTGGGGCGCCTGACCGTGGCCGAGATGGAAGGTGGCTTGGCTTTGTGTTTACAGACAGGCACTGCTGAAGCTAATAGACATAAGCACCTCTGATACAGTGCAGCGCCCCCCGCAGGTGGGACAAGGTACTTCATGCCGTGAAGTGCCTCTCAGGCTCACACCCAGAGTCACCGGGTAAGTGTGTCGTATAAACACTAATGGAAGCCGCTTATTAAGAGGAGCTGCTTCGCCTTGTAGGGCTCTGACCTGCCTCACATGACTTTTCTGAATCTCTAGCGCTGCATTATAATATCATACTATAATTACTGTCACAGCTTTTCTAACCGTTTTTTCTCTTTTTTTGCTGGGGTGCCTCCCCCTCGCTTTTCTTTTCTTCTCCTTTCTCCCTCTGCTTCCTCTCCCTCCTCTGCTCTGTCATCCCCTTGTCTCCCATCTTCCACTTTTATATCTCTCTATACCTCTCTCACTCCATCTTTTCATCCCCCACCTTTTTTCCATCTCCATATCTTCTTCTACCATCTCTCTCCATTCTCTATCCTTCTTGCTCCCCCTTTCTCTTCACCTCCATCTCCTCCTTATTCTTTGACACTAGTCTCCATCTCCCTGTCCTTCCTTTTACCTCGCTCTCCCATCGTTGTTGCCTTTCTCCCTTGTTTTCTCTCCTTCTTCTTCTCCTCTCACCCTATTCGTTCTCATCCCCTGCCCTCCGTCTGTCTCCTTGTCTTCCCTTGTTCTCTGTTTCATCCTTCCTCCCCTGTTCCCCCACTTTTGCTGTGTCTCATTCTTTTTCTCTCTCTCTCTGTCTGTCACTCCGCCTCCGTCCGTAACAAAAGCTCCACGCACCCAGTCCTCGTCTCCCTCTGCGTGGCTCCTCTTCAGCCTTCCATTTGTCACACGTTTATGTGGAATTACTGGAACATCTGCAGGCCAAGTGTGCACACTCCGTATGGGAGGTAGGTGGAGGGGGGTAAGCTTACTGCTCACAACTGTTTCTCCTCCACTAAAGCCCATCACTGTCAGAGGACGTGCTCTGATTATGTGGCCTATGAGGGAACATCTCGCCTTTCCTCCTCGTGTTGGCGTGGTACCTTTCTGACATCTGCAGGCCACATACCACAGCGTGAGTTATCAGGTATCGGTGTATTGAGCACCGTCTTAATCAACAATGAAAAACAAATGCCAGGACTATCTAGTACATCATAGCCATCAAAACACTCACCATGGTTCATGATCTCCCATAGGCCTCTAGGCGTCCCCCCCCTTTCCTGTTTAGAGGACACATCGCCTGCTCGACTCCGCCCCCTCTAAACCTGTCAATCCCGGCTTGACTCCGCCCCCTCGGAGACGGGCCTGTCAATCCCGGCCTCTGGAGGCCTAATCCCCGGCGTGAACGATTGGATTTCACTTGACACTCACGTTTCCCATCACCACCAGCCATAATCTTCTCATTATTCGTGTACAGATGCAGTTCGTTGCGATTACTTAGGTTGGGTGGTGGTGGGTGGCACTGACAGGCAGTGGGGTGAGAGATCACAGCTTTCGTGCTGCTCTCTGACACGCTAGAGACCAGGAGCCAAACCGGTTGATGGCGTCCTTGGCTGGCTATGTTGCCTTTTGGATTGACCGCTTCTGCTCACACGCATGTTCTCATCCTTAGGCTCTTACACGTTCAGTCCTACGCGGCCCTACACTCTCACAAGGTCCCACACGTTTGTCTGTATCCTTCTTTATGCTCAGTCTCTCTCTCCCTTGCACGCTTCCCAGTATGATGAGTTATGCCTCCCTGGGGTCACACATCTACATATCGAGGTCAATTTGACCTGATTAGGTGCAGTGGTGATGTCGTCACCATGGGGACTGCAGAAGCTGCCCCGTTTTGGGGTCACTGGGCACAGTCCTGCTAGTGCCTCTTATGATGTCAGTACAGATCACTTATGTGACCATAATTTTTCAGATGACATCACCTAGATGCTCCTGGAGTGCAATGAGGATCTTAATAGAGGCCCCAGATCCTTGAAGTGCTGTTGAAGATCAGCTTGGAGTATTTTATGGTTAATATTACTATATGGTTATCAGAGGTGGAAAGTTCACGTCCAGAAAGTACAAATCCAGACCAGGATTTTGCTTCAACCAACCAGCTGAGTATAAAGAATCACAGTCACAGAGTACTCAACTGGTTGGTTGAAACAAAATCTTGGTCTAGATTTGTACTTTCTGGACCGGAACTTTCTACTTCTGATGGTTGTTATGCTTACTTGCACTTAATTAGATATAGTATATCTAGTTTATATTGTAGTTACAAGGTGTTACTTGATACATTGTTCCTTTTTTTACACAGATTGCTGTGTCCTGAAGGAATAAAACAGACATTCCCATACACACAACTGTACAGCAATTTAGAAATGCTGGGGAAAACTTACTGGCTCCACACACCTAGAACAGAGGTGAGATTCGAAATCCCAGCCCTCGAGGTATGAAATGCTAGAAGAAGAACCAGAACCAGATTCACATTTAAATTCAGATTCAAATTCCGATTCCGATTCAGATTAGTGGTGGTGTTCTTCCTGTCCTGAAAGTTTGTAGCTGTCTGAGACTGCCAACCCCCAGGACCAAGCAGTGGGTGGGGTGGCCTACTTTAAAATGTCAGCGTTAATTATTGATCAGCGGGGGTGGGCGGTGGGTAGCAGCCCTGGAACAAAGCTTTCAGGACTGCAGGTCACGTGACCAGTCAGTTTACACGGGTTGTAACCGCGTGACGGGATTGTACATTTCACATGCCATGGCTTAAAAACCATCGCCTGTGATTTTGATAGCTAATTCTGGAAGTGCGGGAAGGATAATCACTGTGACACAAACTCCGCCCATCCTGGAGATGACTGACTGTTGCTGGGATGATCAGTAAGATGAGCTTGTTTAACAGTGATGCTCCTGTTTGTAGTGTAGATGGCGTAGCCTATTTGTGAGTGTGTGTGTGGCATGGTGCCCTATTTATTAGCAATGCAAAGTATTGTGAGTATATTTAACCAGGATGTAACCAGGACTTTGTTTCCTGTCAGTCATTCTTTTCTAGAACTTTCTGTCGAAATGAATGCATCATTCACAGTCTGGTGCTTGTGGTCACTTCGTTTGGGGTGATTGTGCTCTGGACATTGGATCTGATCAATTGCTGGACCTTTATGGCAAGATCACACCAAAATAAAGGGTGAGGGAATTAGGAGAAGATACACTAAAAGAGGCCCTGCCAGGAATTAAACCATTCTCACATTTCACCTTTAGACGCCAACCTTAAATCTGAAGCGCACAAGGCTTCCAGACGTGTCCTCCATTCAAGAGCAAGCTGAGAGTGTTCTGGTACAGTAAGGTCATCGATTATACATGACTTTTTGAAGTTATGTCAAAATGTTGCCCTTATTTACTGGAAAACACTAACAAATAGGGAAAAAAAACATTTTTTCTAACTAACCGTGTCTGTGCGTGGAGGTGCTGGTTAATTGAGATTATTGTGGTGTAATGGGGAGAAATCCCTGCTATAGACGAGGTAATGAGTTTGTTACACTAATGGAGCCAAATGACATTTTGGCTGAGTGAGTCTCCTCTGTGTGCTGTAAATCAGACCTGCCACCTCCCACAAGCGTGGGGTAATGGAACATGATTGGCCAGAGGAGGGTAGGTGGTGCCTGGGTCTGTCTAGGGGGTATGTGATAGCTTGCCCCCCCCCCCCCATAACAGTCCAAAAGTACAGAGAGGCATTGGTTATTGGTGTCCAATATCGTTGAAGCTATTAGATGAAACACAGGGATGAGGGACTGGAGAGTTGTCTGCTGCCCCCTTAGCTGGTAAGAAGAACTTAGTGGTTAGAACCACCACCGAAATACACACTCTCAGGATACACCAAGATACAGGAACTTCCACCCCCTGCACCGATGCACCAAAGCTGACTGTGACTCTACATGAATAACATGCGATATCCAGTTTCATTTTCTTTTTACAAAAGATATTGTGGAAAATGATGCAAAGGCATGGTGTGGGGCTCAGGGGGTTAGGACTCCATGCTGAAGATCGGAAGGTTTCCTGCTCGAATCCCGAGGCTGGTAGCCTGAGGTGTGTGGCTCAGGGGGTTAGGCCTCCGTGCTTATGATCGGAAGGTTTCTTGGTCGAATCCCGAGGCTGGTAGCTTGAGGTGTGTGGCTCAGGGGGTTAGGACTCCGTGCTTAAGATCGGAAGGTTTCCTGCTCGAATCCCGAGGCTGGTAGCCTGAGGTGTGTGGCTCAGGGGGTTAGGACTCCGTGCTTAAGATCGGAAGGTTTCCTGCTCGAATCCCGAGGCTGGTAGCCTGAGGTGTGTGGCTCAGGGGGTTAGAACTCCGTGTTTAAGATCGGAAGGTTTCCTGCTCGAATCCCAAGGCTGGTAGCCTGAGGTGTGTGGCTCAGGGGGTTAGGACTCCGTGCTTAAGATCGGAAGGTCTCCTGCTCGAATCCCGTGGCTCATGGGGTGGCCCTGGGTGAGGCCCTTAACCCCCCACCCCCCCTCACATATCTGTGTGTCTCATGATCGGTAAAGTATTACTATTCTATTTAAAAAGAATGCATAGTCCTGCAATTTCTGTACTTTGATGGGGGGGGAGCACTTTGTCTCCCACTGTAACACACAAATAACCCTCACTCACACTCACACACACCACAACGCGCACACACGTGGACGTGGACCTCTAGCTGTCACTTGGTAACAGGTTATTAGGGATTAGTTCCCTTCTGCCCCCCACCCCCATTGTCCCATCGATGGCGGCGTCAGCCTTTCCCCGCTTCGGCTAATCCGCGAGGCACGGCATGCTGGGATTACCGCCCCTCATCTGGGTATTACCGTTATGAAGGAACTTCTTGGGAGAGTTAAGAGGAAACGAGAGCGGTAGGTTTATAGTGAGAGCATTTCTGTGCAAAGCTGCTCTATGCAGAGTATTTCTACTTTTTCTATACGGGGCCATTCTATTCAGAGAGCTTTTCTATACATGACTCTCTAATCGGCGTTCTCACGTACTGGACACTTCTGCATATCCAATGGCCTCTGTAAGGTGCTGGGCCTCTTGCATCCACTAGGGTATCCATGCCCCTACTGTACCCCAGATACAATCTGTCTTCTTTCCCTACAGCTATGACTCACTGGACACTCAGTGTATGCAAATCGTCTCTTCTATGTCACTGCATTGAACACACAAACTGCGCTGCATCTGCGCAGACACTGTGACACCTACAGCCGCCTGTTTGCAGCCCTACTTTCTGCCCTCTGTGACAGATCCCGGGGCCTTTTGGAGGTTGAGATATGCCTGGAGGCTGACAGCAGGTGGCACTGTCACCGGAGGGTCGTGGGTTCAAATCCCCCCAGCTGTGTGTACCTCGACCCCATTCAGTCCCCCTGCCACTCCCCTTCCATGCTCCGGAAACGTGCTGTCCTGGATCAACCTGCCTTGTCTGACCCTGTAGGGATGCAGATGGCTCCAGGTACGAGCTGGGTCTGAACATGCATCCCGCTGGGCCCCTTTCCTCATGACTGACACCATGCTGTGCAGCTCCTGTAACTCCACAGCTTTGTGTCCAGTGTGATAAACAATATTAATAGTCTCCATGTTGGTTGGGGGTGCGGGTGGGACAGCATGGTGAATATATTCCTTCTCCTTTTGACAAGTTGTCATTTTTGCTGGCAGGTCACATGACCTGTGAAATCTGTTCATCTGTTAGTCTTTGTTTGGGGGGTGGGGGAGGTTAATTCCCCAGGTGAATGCAAAGCGGTTCACCTTATTCCCAGTCATCCCCCTTTCCTGCAAACTCTGTCTCCCTATTCAGCTGTTTTCTTGCTACCTGTCTGTACTGTTGTAAAATTTACTGAAAGCCACTCAGGAGAAGCGAGGGGAAATGTGTGTTAGGAATGACGCACATCCCTGTGCGTCATCCCTAAAACACACACAGTATGTAAATATGCACATCCCTGTGCGTCATCCCTAACACACACAGTATGTAAATACGCACATCCCTGTGCGTCATCCCTAACACACACAGTATGTAAATACGCACATCTCTGTGCGTCATCCCTAACACACACAGTATGTAAATACGCACATCCCCGTGCGTCATCCCTAACACACACAGTATGTAAA
>JAODKE010000040.1:14551305-14561854 GCA_026779605.1 Mormyrus hasselquistii | reverse complement strand
CTGGGAGGCCAGATCAGACTTTGTCATCCTCCTTTCAGAGAGACTATCACCCTCCCCATTTAGCCAAAAAAATGTGAGCCATGTGGCTCCCTTCACTTAATTAGCTTAATAATTAGCCAGCGGCTGCAGCTTCTCCCCTGCGGGAGATAAGGGGACCGTGAGGCTGCCTGGGGAAATCGGTGAAGCTGCGACCCGACCCAGCGGGTCAGCTCAGGCCCTGACGCGTCTCTGTCTGCGGGTACCGGCAGGCCCGAGGGTCGGGTCCCAGGGGGTGGGGGCAGCTCACACTGACCACGTAAGGCTGGGTGTTTTAACGACGTCACGCCACCCACAGTGGGTAGAGTCATGTGTCCAGAGCCCCCCCCCGGGACCCGTTAATCAGGGAGCATCCCAGACTCCCCCCCCCCCCTTCCCCATCAGAGTCAGGGGGCACTGAGAGTGACTGAAAGGGGAAGCGGCACAGCTGTGGCCATCAGTGCGGCAGGTGGGGTGGGGACATGCCGTACAGCATGTGCGATCCGTCTGAATCCTGACACCAACATCCACGCAGGAGGACCGAAGTGACTCCCTCTGTCGACAGGCTGCGGAAACCTATCCCATCCCCCCCCCCCCCCCCGCCACCGGCGATTTTAATTAATTGCTTGGTTTGTCACAAGAAGATAGCGTGACCTTGAATCTCAGATCTCCTCAAGGCAAGTCTGAAAAAAAATAACTGCACTCTATCTGCGGCCAGGGGGGGGGGGGCGGGGAAGGAGGGGGTTAAGCAGATTCTTTTTAGCAGTTGTTATCCAAAATGATGAACATTTTTGAGAAATCAGGGTCAGCCAGTCCCTGGATAAGTTGGGGGTTAAGGGTCTTGGTCAAGAACTCAGTGGTGACATCACTCTGCTGGCCCTGGGATTTGAACTGGTGACCTTCCGATCATAAGCATAGTGCCATAACCCACCGAGCCACATATATCCGTATAGCTTTTAATTCATATAGTTTGGATGAAAATCCGGTTGTAGCTCATTGTCTACCTTACCACTGTTAAATAGACCCATATATTGTGTTGCAAGAACATTTTGTTTAAGATTTATTAAGCCGCAAAGTTCGAATCTGCCAATGTCTTTCCAACTTTACCGAACTGGTGCACGAGATGTACAGCCGCAGTAATAAGATTGTATGTCACAGACCTAACGTGAGAAGTCAGAAATCTTAACTTTTAAAGTCGCAATTGCGAGATAGTAAGTCAGAATTCCGACTTTATAAGTTGCAATTGCGAGATTCCGTGGCTTATATTTTTTTTACTACTTGGCGGAAACGGGCTTCCATAGTAAACCTACTACAGCATTGGTGATTATTGAATCGTAAATAGTTTTAAAGACCGATTAATAAACGAGTGAGAATTAAACTGCCGCAAAGGAGAATTTTCACTTTCACTAGGAGAGTGAGATGAGTGTGAGGAGGGGGCGTCTGAAACACCAGGGGTGTGCTCAGCAGAGATAAGGCTGCTATCAGCTCAGATAGTCTCAGCCCTCCCGATATGCTGCCCCACCCCCCAGCCCTGAAGGGAGACCCCAACCTCCAGGAGACGCAGGAACAGGCCACATGGTTAGGGCGCCCCCTAGAGGAGGGGTGGTAACACCATATCAGTACATTTATATTTATTCAGCAGATACTTTTGTCCAAAGTGACGTACAAGGGAGCAATCGCATGGTTAAAGGCTTTGCTCAAGAGCCTGACAGTGACATCACACTAGTGACCCTGAGATTTGAACCAGCAACCTTCGGTTCACGCGCTTACCGCCCACCAGGTGTATACCAGGTTATCCTGTACCAGCTAAATCCAATTTCACTTCAGGCGACCCGAAAGCCTCAGTCTAGATGCGTGATCATTTTTGGGGATTAACGTGTACTGACATGATTTCAGCCGACACGGATTAATTTTGGTTCCTATCCAACGTAAAACATTAATTTTTTAGGCAAAGAAATCTCTTCATAATTGCCGTAATTATAGGATTTAAATCTTGTTTAATTGACGTGTGTTTTGCATGCCCCCCCAGGTCGTCGTGTTAATATATAGCATTATCTTAGATCACAGCCCAACAAAGCCTTAGTAGTATTTCCACATTTTCAGATAACGTTCGTCTGCGAGTTTAAACGCAAGGTCTGGTGAAAGTGACCGTCCCCGGAATCGCGGTCACGGCTCTGGACCCTGCCTGGAGGATCATGCAGATTGGGGGGGTGGGGGCGCCTGTCTGGTGTCACGGCCACCCGGGAATAGCTATACGTGCCCACAACACCGTCCTATTGGCAGCACCTGTGGTATTAAGGGATTGGCACGGGCAATGCATCCGGATCCTCATAACCGTGACCCAGCACCGGCATACCACACACAATCTGTCTGGTAACCACATTTTCACAGTGATGCATGCTAGTCATGAAATGCAGCAAACCTGCCCAGATCACCCCATGGACTGTATGAGGTTTTTTGCGGCTGCTGAAATGACTTTTGACGTACATTTTATTTTTGATTTAGCGGACACTTTTATGCAAAGCGAAGATCGCAGAGTCTCCAGAGCAACTGCGGGTTGGAATCACTCTGCCGGCCATGGGATTTGAACCGACAAACCTTCCGACCAAAAGTAATCCGCTGGAAAGGGAAACACCATGCCGCTAAATGGACATACCTAATATTACAGTACGTATTAAACACTGAACTGCACCTCCTCCCTACCAGAAAGTGACTTGGAATTAGGGGGAGGGGCCTCTTTTTAGGGTGATGGTGCAGGGAGCCTTATAGCCAAATAATACAAGAACAATAGTCTGAGGTCCTCCAGCTTCCAGCTTCCTGTCAGGATTTTTCAAAAACATTCCATGCTGGCATTAAAATGATTTCCAGGGCTTCGGGGGTAAACTAAAATAAACAATGTCTTACATAGCAAAGAACCATGAAGAAAATAACAATAGACAAAAGACTATCAGCCCCCCCACCCACAATATATAAGTCAATTGTTAAAATAACTGAACTTTAAAAATGGCAGCCACATGTTTGGGATGTGCATGATGTGCTACTTTTAAAGGCAGACAGCATGTGGCTCAGTGGGCTGAGCCTGTGTGCCTGTAATCAGAAGGTTGCTAGTTCAAACCCAGCCTCAGCACATCAGCGGGCCTTCAGTGAGGCCCTTCACCTCCAGCTCATTGCAGATCTGCTCACTCTCACCTGCAAGGACCAAGGAGGGAGGAGGAATTTCCCCATGGGGGTCAATAAAGTATCAATTATTTTAAAAGGTTGTAGGTTCCAAATCCAGGGGTCGGCAGAGTAATGTTGCTGTTGTGCCCTTGAGTAGGGACTGGGGGACCCCTTTTTATCTTGGCATTTGCTAAATAAGAACATAATGTATAAAAAACAGAACTGAGAACTCGAGACGCCACATGACAGCAAGGTGTGGGGACCGCCTCCGCCGTGATCTCAGCAAGGCGGGGGGACCGCCTCCGCCGTGATCTCAGCAAGGTGGGGGGACCGCCTCCGCCGTGATCTGCCAGACAGCAGCCCGGCGCGCGGGGGGGGGAAGACTTGCCCGTACAGGCCGGGAAGCAATCAGCACCAACTACACCCCCCCACACACACACCCTGACCCTCCCCTCCCTCCTCCATTTTCTAAACTTCAAACTATTCCACGACTCCCTTCAACATTCTAAGAAAGGCTGAGGTCGGGGGGGGGGCAGGAAACACCAGCGGTCCTGGTGCAAGGGGCCAGCTGCCGGGGGGGTTGGGGGGCATTTCTCAGAAAGGCTAGTGATGCTAACGATGCTAATGCTAAGGGCCACCCATCCTGGGTGTTTGACTGTCTGCTTTCCATTTGGAGTTCATGCCCCCCCCCACCATCTGGACACTGTCCCTGACGCTATCAGATCACTGCTGATGTGAAACTGCCAAGCTGTCAATGTGAAACTGACGACATCAGACATGAACAATCTGGGGGCAGCACTAGAAATATAACAGACAGGCCCCCCACCCCCCCCACCTCAGGTGCCACGGCGATTTCCTGTCTCGTTACGAGTCACGATCATCGCCTGAAATGCTCATCATCTTCCTGCTTACACACGCAAAGAATGCGTGCAGAGAGTTGACACCAACACCATAAATCACAATAACTTTAAACTTTGGCTTCAGATATACAAACACCACCCACGCAAAGCACACTGGGGGTGGGAAATGTAATTATAGGGATTCTTTTGCAGAAGCATCTGTGCTTTTATTTACAGAGAAAACAGGTTAAATGCTCTAATATGCAACAACCATCTTATGTCCTCCACAAATATCGGTTGGACGTCCGAGGCCGTACCCGGTCACGCGCGCTGGACTCACCGGTCCGGTTAATGATTAAATGGCCACGCCGCTGAGTGATCCCCACGCAGCCACATCACACACGTGTCACAGGGGCCCGGCTGCGCGCAGAGGCCCAGCAAGGGCGGTCCGATTAACACGGGGACACACGGGGATGGACACGCACTCCTAGGAGGAACTTCTCTTAACCCAGGCTGCTACATACTCTGACAGGACCTTCCAGAATGTTCTTTATATGCAGTGAATGTCAACTTAGCATTCCTCAGCGGAAGACCACTGATAGTACAGACACCTTCACTGGGTAATTACAGGGTTCTGTTTCTGGTGTCAGATCTGGCTCTGGGCCACTTGCAATTACAGTACGTCTCACTACGCGGTAACCCCCCCGCAGGGCTTGTTTTTCCTCTTCCTAACCGGATCCTCTTCACCTCCTTGCACGCAGCCTCTTTCACTCCATTCATCTCTCCTATTAAGGTCAATGTGTTTCTGCCTGTGTGTCAGTGACTGTGTGCAAGCCGCCCCATCTCTCTGCCGAGTACAGATGATGAAACAGTCAGAGAATAGCAACAGGAGTGTGTGTGTGTGTTGGGGGGAGGAGTGCTGATAAGATTGTTACAGAGCATAAAAGACAAATGAGGGATGAGTAAGAGGTAAGTTAGTCAAGAAAAAGGGGGGGGGGGGGGACTCCGGGCAAAGACAGAGTGGCATGTCCGGGGGGGAACTGAGAAAAAGATGAGTAGCAAGACGAATGAGGTCATCTCTTTAAAACCCCCCCCTGCTGGACAGTGGAAGCTTTGTGGGTGACTTCCGTATCTATGGGGAGTGGTGAGGGTGGGAACAGCAGCCGAGTTGCCCCCGTTTCCGCTGGATCTACTGGGAGAGACAATCGACGGAGAAGCGACCGGCTGGTTCATACTTCTCCACATGCTGGAAACACTGGTGTAGTCGCACTGCGCATACGGGAAACACTGGCGTAGTCGCACTGCACATGCGGACGTGGAAGCGCTCATTCTTCTCCAGCCTAGCGGCACAGTTTGCACATAGCGGGGAGGCAATGCGCATATCTGCACGTTTCGCACTTGTTACGCCATTCCAATATGGATGTCGAGGAGGGAGAGTTTGCCTGTACGCAGTATGTCCAGAGCTGCGCGTACGCGTCCGTGCGGACATGAATTTGGTGGGCAGCAGGCATTTGTCCACGGAGGGGCAGGCTGATGGAAAACTAGTCGTAAAAGTCCACGCGGATGCATCTGCATGTACGCTAGTGGAGCTGCAGTGTAACCCGAACCCAACCAGGCCTCATGGTTCACCGCTGAACCCGCCCTAAAAAAACACATCCATCCATCCATCCATCCATCCAACCTCAAACTGCTTATCTTGGTCAGGGTAACAGATGGGGTTTCAAACCATAAGAACAGAGTAACCACACGCTGAGAGTTCCAGTTCCATGTCATGTGGCAAACAAGGTACGTGTCATGTGACATAATTGAACTACAGCTAAGATATAAATAAAACTCAACACTAATGATACCGCTGGCCCATTCCGGTACAAGGAACGAAAGTTGGGTTTATGTAAGGTCATCCTGCAGCCAATCAGAAGTCACAGCGCCATGGCAACCACTTGACTCACGGTCTGCCCACCCTCTCGCTGCTGGAAGGGTGACCCGGCAATCAGGAAGACCCCGACCCGGCCCAAAAGCACAGAGGAAAGTCTGTTTCCTAAACTGCTGCCTCTGGCTCAAGCAGAAGCAAAATAAAAATATGGCAAATCAAACGTGTTTTCTCGCACGGCCGGGAAGCCAGCCTTAATCTCCGCGCTCCCAGTCACACAACAACAGTGAGCGTCAGTCGCGTGGAGGAAATGAGCTCCGGGGATGAAGGCGGCTTCCGCTTTCTGGAACGTTCTGCCACGGGAGCTTTCCAGGCATGTGCACACCGAAGACGCGTGAACTGCTTTCGCCCTGAGAGTTAAAAGGAGTCGAGCGACAGGACTCTCGATGGTGACCTTCTTAGACAAAAAGCCTTCAGGAAAGACTACAATGAATCAGACCGGCCCCAGGCCCCAGACAACAGGAAATGAAACAAAGACAGCAGTAATGAAGCGAACAAGAAAGCAGAGAGGCCAAAGCTCAGCAAGCCGATTCACCGGCGGGAAGCAACGAAAGCGAAAGAACACGGCAGGTCCTTCACAATGCAAACAGCACGAGCCAGCTGACCGGAGCCAGAACTTATCCAGCGTCACGTGACGCAAGGGCTTGTCAAAGCCAGCAGGAAATTATTCCATTAAGCGCTATTTAGGTGCACAGTACCTGCATTCTTGTACCAGTGAGGAGAAACGATTCCCACCTGGGGAGAGTCAGGCCCAAAACTATCCCCCAGAAGCAGTGGGCCAGAGACCCGCCACACAGAGGCCCGTCGGCAGGGCCTGATCCATGGCCACCGGGCCCCGTCGGCCCCCTCATGTCAGCGGGAACGCTGGCACTTAAAGACACCCCCTCACTGAGCCCCCAAAGACAGAAAGATCCACATCATGGGTCTGTGGTCACATTCAGGACGGCCTGGCTTCACGGGCTCAGGAGAGACCTTCAGCTTCTGCTGAGCAGACGGAGAAACACCGAAACAAAATGGGGGGGTCCATTCTACCCAATTAACGGCTCCAGTGAAATTCCACATTCCATAATATGTGGAAACATCACCTCCCAGAATACCGGTGGATTCCTGCGTCCAGAGCCGTGACCTCTGGGATAGGGTTGGGTCTTCCACAAGGACTATTTAATGCATTATAGCAAGACACAAATCTGTGAAAGATGGGGGCGTGGCCTACAGCCAGTCAGTCAGGTGACTGGGGGCGACGTTTTTCATTGGTTACCTTCCAAGTGATTCCAGTGTTTTGTTCCTTTTATCACTGCCACACAAAGAAACGGCACCGTTTGTTTGTGTCGTTCACCATTTGATTTGTGTTGATCCCCCATTTCTACTGAAAAGGGACCCCTCCCCCCCCTTCCCAACAGACCAATCGCTGCCCAGTGTCAGTGTCATGTGACTGCTATGGTGGTATTTCCGCATTTTACATTTTAACAAAGGTTCTGTAATTGTCAGCATAACATTATTACCTGAACAATTAATTGCTGAAAAATATTGTTCATAATATTTTAGAAAAGTACCATGAGTATATAATACAAATGTCCCATCCTAGAACCCACAACCTTTGATGCACAAGGTAACAGTGTCACCCGCTGCTCAACCACACATTAAACTTGCTGTTACATTATTACTCTTAGTTGCGGTAGTGGGATAATATTCTAGGAACATCAGGAAAACCGAACACTTCGAACATTTCTATACCTTAAAATGTAACATTTGGTAAACATTCCTAGAATTAAAAAATTTTATCAGGAAAGGCTGACCTTACATTTATCTTTTTAAAAAACTGGGTTTATAATGACTTTTGAGGGCTTTTTAAGGGTTTTATTTGCATACATTAGCCTCTTCAAATCTCAGCAGAACTATCAACCCAGAGAGGAGCCAGATGTGCTTTTAAAAAGAGCCTCATTTATGTGACAAACCGCTTTCTGTCTCCTCCACGCCGAGCAGAGATAAGCAGCTGAGTGATGAGGTGGAAGCCAGCGACCTTTTCCGGAAAAGTCCATTCGCCGTGATGCCAGCAATCTCCACTCCCTAAACACGCAGCGCTTTTGAAAAATCTCTACATAATGGACGTACGGCACGAGCGCAGGGACCATTCCGAGCATCGTCAAATTTACGTTACACTTAAAAAGAAAACCAAAAATTAACCTTTACTCCAAAGTGAAGACTGAGACCCCTGATTGGGTAAATTTAAACAATTTGAGTACAACCTCCCATGGTGGCGTGACAGGAAGAGAAACCAAGGACTGACTTCCAAGGAAAAAGCCGCAATCCGGGATAGCAGGCCAAGACAGATCGGGTTAACAAACATTCCAATCTCTTTTTTCTTGCTTTTGGGGCTGGACGGGGGGGGGTGTGAGGAGGCAAGTCCAGTCTGTCCCCAGTTCTCCTGTCCCTTGTGCCCCCCCCTTCCTGGTTCTTGGCCCACAGTACCTGCATTCTTGTACCAGTGAGGAGAAACGATTCCCACCTGGGGAGAGTCAGGCCCAAAACTATCCCCCAGAAGCAGTGGGCCAGAGACCCGCCACACAGAGGCCCGTCGGCAGGGCCTGATCCATGGCCACCGGGCCCCGTCGGCCCCCTCATGTCAGCGGGAACGCTGGCACTTAAAGACACCCCCTCACTGAGCCCCCAAAGACAGAAAGATCCACATCATGGGTCTGTGGTCACATTCAGGACGGCCTGGCTTCACGGGCTCAGGAGAGACCTTCAGCTTCTGCTGAGCAGACGGAGAAACACCGAAACAAAATGGGGGGGTCCATTCTACCCAATTAACGGCTCCAGTCAAATTCCACATTCCATAATATGTGGAAATATCATCTCCCACAATGCCGGTGGATTCCTGCGTCCAGAGCCGTGACTTCTGGGATCGGCCGAGGAAGACCTGACCCTAAATCAATTAGTAAGATTGAAAATTTTAAATTACAAGCAAGGAGTATTTAATGTATAATAGCAAGACACAAATCTGTGAAAGATGGGGGCGTGGCCTACAGACAGTCTGAGTCAGGTGACCGGGGGCGGCATTACTGATGCCAAACTCCTTTTGTGTTCCTTTCATCAGTGCCAAACAACCATTCACCATATGACTCGTGCTGATCCCTCATTTCTACTGAAAAGGGATCACCCCCCCCTTCCCAATAGTCCAATCCCTGCCCAGTGTCAGTGTCATGTGACCACTATACTACAGTTTAGTTGGCTGTCAGTAAAGAAGCACTGGATTCTACTCACCTTGAATAGTGGAAAATCTCTGCTTAAGTAAACAAACACTTATTCACGGAGATCACCCTCCTCTTTCTCTTCCTCTTTCTCTCTTTCTTTATCTCTCCTTTCTACCTTGACGAATGACTGTTTACACATGCTTTACCTGGTACCTATGTGCATATATAATACTGTAAGTCGTCTTTACAACAGTTTAAACATGGCACAAGGGCAACAGGAGGTTACAGGTTGGGGGGGGGGGGGTAGCTCAGGCAGTCGAGATTAAAATGACGGGACTAATGCTGTTGTTTCACAAGCGCAGTCAGTGATTACAAAATAAGCCTGACATGCACCAGTAACCGCTTAAAAACAACCAGGCAAAATCCCGGCACAAATAAAGAGCATAACGCAGCCAGACACACTCAGCAAGACCCACACAATGAAACACATATACAGCTACTGAAGTTCAGGGTGTTAGATTAGCGAATCCCTGCTTCTACAGACAAACAGCATCCTTCCTGAACAGCTAGCTAATTATTACATTTTATTTATTTAAATCAGACGCGTTTCTCTAAAGCAATATACAAATCAGAATCAGAGAACTGGGTCTGGCAGTCCCTGGAATGATTTAAGAGCCAAGCTCAGGGGCCCAATGATTATTCTTGTCAGCCAAGAGATTCAAACTCACAACCTTCTGGATGCAAGCACTGATCGCCATCCTCTTGAGTCCCGTGATCATGCTAGCTAAACACAGCTGAGGTGTGGCGCCAGATGGCACCACCCAGCCCGGGGAGCGAAGAGGCAGACCAACCTGTCCGAGGTCCAGCGTGACGTTGACGGCGTTATACTCCAAGCCGCGGGACAGCGGCGGGCTCTGCCACCAGCGCTCTGTGCCATCGATGGCATTGCTGATGGGGTGAGCCTTGCCCACGTCGCCCGCCATGCAGATGTCGCAGTACTGACCCTGGTGCCATGCAGGAAGGGGTTAACGACATGTTAGTCCACAAAAAAAAAGCACATTCTTCACTGGCGATGTACGATGAATGGTTTAACCTGTTATTAGTATTCTGCTGCATGGGTTAGTTAAACTTTTACCACAGCTCACAATCTGAAGTTAAACAGACTCCCTTTTTTTCCGCCCCACAGCGATTTAATTTCACCTCTACATTTCTTTCTTGTCTTATTATCAAACCTCGACTGGCCGCGAGTTGAAAGGCTTGAAAGAGGAGGCCTAATCCCCTCTCTTTAAGCCACAGGTTACGGGGGGGGGGGGGGGGGGCACACGCTGCCCTCCACCAAGGGGTACCCGGTTGTTCACGGAAGGCCCCCCCAAGGGGGCCCCAAAAAAGGCCGGGGGAGAGGAGGGGGGGAA
>JAODKE010000040.1:14497811-14515317 GCA_026779605.1 Mormyrus hasselquistii | reverse complement strand
CGGAGATGTCCCCCTGTTAGCGCTGCCCATGTAGCATGGTGCCTAGCGGAGATGTCCCCCTGTTAGCGCAGCCCATGGCTGAACGAAGAGCCAGTGCTGATTTGTTTGAGTCTAGCAGCAGGTAGGATCCACTGGGAAGATGTTCTGGCATTTTCCCCTAAGCCAGGCGGTGCCCAGAGCCATGTGGCAGCCTTGCCAGGGGTCATTCCTTCCTGTCCTTGGAGTGTGTCCCTCGCAGAAGGCAGGGTGATAATTGGCAGATCCCAGATCAGACAGTAATGCTGCCTCACAGCACATGTGGGTCCACATGTAGGCTCACAGTAACAGTACAGTTTGCGTGAATATTCCATCTATCCATTTTCTTTAACTGCTTGTCCAATTCAGGGTCGCTGGGGGGTCCAGAGCCCATATCAGAAGCTAGGTACCAAGCAGGGAATAAGCCACAGACAGGGCATCAACTCAGCTAGGGAGGGACCGAAGTACCTAGAGGAGACCCCATGCAACATGTAACGTGCATCATCTCAACATCTTGAGCTGGGGCAGAGATTTTCCTTGGCCCTGGAGGTGTGAGACAGAAGTACTAACCATGTGGCGTATATTAGCTGTTAGCCGTTAGCTTGGGTAGGGTCATGCGGAGTCACCCACCACGTGGCGTATATTAGCTGTTAGCTGTTAGCTCGGGTAGGGTCACGCATGACCAGCAGCTACAGTGATGCCACTTTAGACACAGAAGGATGTGTTAACGGGAAATCAAATCAAAGTATTTATCAAATGTATAACAGTGCAGCACAGAGTAGTAGATGCAGGCAATGAGTTTCACTGAGAACTCACTATACTGTAGTAAAGTAAAAAGTAAAGGTTAAGGATAAATAAAAGATACAAAAGGATAACAGAATAGAATAATGAAAAAAGGTATGTGCAAAGTGTGTATAATAATAGTCTGATCAGGTGTGTTCTAAAGATGAAGACCATGGATAGATATATCATAGATATCATCCACAGCGACACCAAACCTCATCTCACAGGGTGAGGATTTAAATACGTTTTTTTGACACAAATGCCCGCTTGTAAGGAGGACGATGCCCTCCTCTCTCTCTGTACATTCACGTCTGCGATGCCTTTCGCCAGCCCAGCTGACATTTATATCCCATAACCGTCAAAGTCAATGATGACTAGACGGCCGTCGGCATTGTCGAGCAGAAGCACGATGCTTGGCAGCCTGCAGTGGAATCGCTTTTCAACACCTCACAATATCTAGTGTCTATCGCAGGCATCTTGACGGCCTTTCTCCTGTCCCCTTTGTGCTTTGTTATTTCACAATAGGTAAGATATTCAAATGTTTAGCCTTGAGAAACAATGGCCAGTACATCTGATGATAGCCGCTCGTTCGGATGTCCAGCGGAGCCTCGCTTCAGTCTGTCAGTAAACAGGTAAACATCCTTTGTCTCCACAAAGGAGTCCCATATCTCAGTGTCAACACATTTTATGAACACAAGCAGACTTTCATTGACTCTGCTGACGTTATTGGCACTATTGATGAGGGAACTCGAGATTTTTGCTGCCTCGAATATCTCTCCAAACATGAGGGGCACGTGAGCATACAGACGACATTTGCGCAGTATTTCTGGATTGAATTAAAGGCTTGAGTTCTAATTAAACTGTACGGGTTTGCTGACCTTGTATATATGCTTTGGACATCCATGGGAAAGCAGGCCCTTTTGTTATGTCGACTGAAGCATTGTTAAATCCCCTTTATTTCCTCTAGAGGAAAATTAATAATCCGATAAGGAAGCGTTTGCCCAGTGTTTCAGGAAACTGGAGCTCTGACTTAAGCTGGGTATGTAGGATATTTATACAATAAACGGGCAGGTGTCAAAGAATTTTGATTCATATTTCTGAGGAGAAAACAAAGATTTCACATTTGAATTTTGGGAATTTGGGATGGTTCTGGGTGATTATTTTTCCTTAGGAAACCACACGGAAAGTGTTCCATGTTGTTGTAGGCAAAATCCGGCTTCTGATCATTGGACACAGCCGATCTGTACTACACAACAATCGAACGTCACTAAGGATGCTTTTGCACAGTGCTGTTTACAAATATGCTCTCAGTATGAGTGATTTTTAGTAAATATTGTAGTAGCGGAATAATCGACTTTGGTCCAGGGCTATTTACCTCTGTTTCAGAAACAGGATGTACTTTGTCGAACAGGAATCCTGTGATGTTTAGCAGAGCTAAGAGCAGAGGACGTTCCAGTTAGGCCACATTTAGCTAATTCCAACCTTCCTGTAGCATCTTCTACAGCTTTGTGTTTCGCTTCTCACGCCCGACAGTGTTTGTAGTCTACGCTGTTAGCGCTGCAGTAAGTTACCGGTTTTGCCTGGATAAGTCAATGACTGCTGCCACTTTTGCTACTTAAACTACCTTGCAGCAAAAGTACAAAGCTGTGTTTCAGAGGAGTCTGACGTGATGTGGTTTCATGCACAATACTGGAAACGTGGTACTAATGCAATTAATGATGATTTTTTTCTTTTTTTTACCAATACTGTACCTTGTAAAGCTACATAATTGTTTGTCCTGGCTTTCTCTAGGGGCCCCAGCTGAACACTCAGTGGCCCCTGGTTGGACCCCTCTTGTCACTCGCCTATTCAAAAAAGATCACCAGCTAATGACAAGGTTGCGCCCTTTGTATGAATGAAGGCCATTCTTATGCGGCATTCCTTCAGTGGTGCAGAATTTTGTCAGTGCTGCAGCACCGCCCTGGTGGGCTAGACACACAGCGCAGCCTTTTTTAAAAATGCCCTGCCATTTGGAGGTTGAAAGGAGCCCATGTTCCTGTCCGCAGCCCCCTGTCAGCATGTCCTTCAGTTTCCCTCGTTAATGTGAGATTCTGACATCGCGGCTTTAGCAACACAACCCCTCATCCAGCACTTCCTGTTAGGGTCACACACGTTGCAGAGGGAATAAGAGTGTTTCAAGTTCTGCTACCTGATACCTTTAGTATGCTAAAGGACTCAATTCTGGTGAAATGGGAAAGGGCCAAGAAGCATCCAGGACTTTATTTTGAACTGTTTTGTGTTCAACACAGTGGAAACACACAAGAAAGAAAGCAGGGTGCCGGTAGGGTGTGGGGTCAAACATCAGGATCTGGGTGAAGTTGAGAGAGCAATCTTGCTAATAAGTCAAAGGTGAAGTGGAGGAACAGGCTTATCACCCCCGCATTTACAAGATATGCTCACTACTCCCCGAATATACAGCTAGAGTCATATACCATACAGGTAAAATCATTTTTAGACTCAGCGCTAAATGTTATGCATTTGCAAAACAATATTATGCTTCCTTTATACAAGCCAAATGGCTGTGAATTGTAAAAATAACAAAAACATTTTTATTGAGCCATTTGTTTGAATATAAATCGGCACGCTCACAACTCCTATTATCCAGAAATACTGCTGCCTGAAAATCGGCACGCGAACAGACCTGCAGCTTTATTATGTATCATCATGCACGCATTAGGCATCGCATTGCATGCATTACAGGAAATAAATGAACTAGTGCTGAATGCATGCCATTGAGGTTGGCTCCCTCGGATGTGAATAGCTTCTGTTTTTTGATTCTCCTCCAGTCATTTGTGGCGTCTGTGGAGCTGATCGTGCCTGACTGGTACCAGTCCAGGCATGTTTGATTCTTGGGGAATCCAGTGTGAATTCTGCGTCTTTTAGGCGTAATGTGGTTTAAAAAGTTATAAATAGAATTGATCTGTGGGTGGGGAAATTTCTTTGTCTGGTAGCCAATAAGAAATACGACAGATGATAATGTAAGTAAAAAGACAATAAATGCATAAAAAGAAATCAATAATAAAATAAGCTGAAAACTAATAGATTAAATAAATAAAAGAACTGTGCAAAACAAGGTACTATTATGGTAAATATAATGCAGCTGTTGTGCGAATGACAGTTGTGAAAAATGGAATATGCACCTTCATGGTCTGTTTGGAGTCTGTACGTGCTGAATACCGCAAGGGGAAGTTGCGTGAGCCTCAAATTTGAGTGTCTGGTTAAAGAGACAGACTAGTGCTGGGCACCTGTGCACCGATTAAAGCAGACTTTGGCTTCCTTCCTGTAGTTTTATTCTCTATTGCTTGAAGAAAATAAAAGCTACTGGCAGAGATTCTGAGGATGCTGAACAGAGGCAGCGGCACGTAAATGACGGCGCTAGCGGTTAGCGCCCCCGCCGCGCCGGAGCTAGCTAATGTCAAACTCTGTCGGTGGGCTTGAGGCCTTCAAAAGTAGCGAATACTGACAAACCACCGAAGGTGACAAGGTGGCACCGAGCCAGCAACCTGCGTTAGATGCCATCGAGGGGCTCATGTACACTGAAAGGGCTACAGAAATTCTTTGATGTACCCGCCAATCTCGAATTGAGCGAGACTGAGGAGTTACAGCCCCTTTATGAGTATTGGAGAAAGTGGAGGGAGAAATCGACAAGTATATATATGTGACAGACCATGGGATGTTAGCCAGCACTCGAGATTTGGAGGGAACATTAAGGAGTCTCCGATAATAGCTGGGCCACACGGAGAGGCCGCGAGGAGAAGGCAGGAGAAATATGCGCAGAGAGCAGAGTGGCGTCTAGACATAATTTCGGGATAATCAAAGGCAGTTCGGTCAAAGCTGATGCGCTTCGGCATGCGACCGCGCATGCTAGTGGCTAGCATCCTGTCGCAAATGACTCAGCAATTAACACGCTGGGGGCAAAATCAGACGCCCCACAAAAAGTAGACAGGTCAGTGACTTAGAGATAAAAAGTCCAATGATGCAAAGTGAAAACCGACCTGCGGTGCGACACACGAGACGGATGAGGACTAAGAGGCGATGTCACCGGACGGCGGGCAACATGCGGCATCATAGCGACAGTCGTTTGTCTTCTTCCCTTTTATTTCCCGAACACTGGCACTGTGATTGGAAAGACAGTCTAAGTCTTGGTACATATAACAAGAACAAATCACAGCCATTCTGCAAAAGCAGGCTGTACACATTCAGCTTGAGCACATCTCGATATCGATAGCGTCGCAGGAGGACTGAGTGAGCGTCATCCATCAACGGTGGGGCTCATTAAGGAGTCTATAAAAATGTCTTTGAGGCAGATGTTTGACAGGAAGCTACCAGATACAGACGGATGCCAATCATCAGCCCGGTGAGGCCAAGTATCCGCCAAGCTGCAGCTCCGCAGACCAAGGCCTTAATGCCGACTTGCGCGGGCTCTAACAAGGAGGAGTCAAGTGAGCTCGCAATCTCTATCGATTTAGGGCCATTAAATAAAACCTTGAAACGAAATCGGGATCCTCTGCTCGCCGACGTCTCACCTGACCCGTCAAAGGCAGGAGTTTTCAGAGTGTGATGTGGCAAATGGATCCTGGCAAAGAGGTACATATGATCCAGGCTGATGTCCGGGTGAAAGCGAGTACGATGATGAATCAATGGCATTTGCTCACAGATGTCAGGAGAGAAACACTAAACTCAATTCAGACGACTTCTTAAGCAGAAGATGAGGGTTTCTGTACATTGTCGTTGACATACCATGAGCTGCAGGTTTCCGTAGTTAAATTCGCAGCCCTTACAGCTGAGGTCTCAAACCAACAACCTGTGAGTCAATCATTTGTTTTCTGCTTTGTAATCATTCCATTGAAGTGGTCTGCACAGACTCATCTCCTTATATATTAGCGGAATAAAGACGTCACTTGTTTTTTTGCTTTCTCTCATTTCTCTTTCAGCTCATAAAAATAGCTCAGGTGCCCCCCCCCCCCCCAGGGGAAAAGCTCTTAGACAGTGATCCCCAGGTCATTTGGGTTTGCGACCCGTGCATTTCAGAGAAACCAAACCCAGAAATGTAAGTGTGTGCAAATGTTCCTGGGGATGGGGGCTTAATGGTGAAATTTGTGTGACCATCTCCTAACCATCGGTGAACTTCCCCTCTGTGAACTTCACTAGGATATCAGTAGGACTTTGTGCCTTAACCCCAGCTGGGAACTGTTTCTTCACATTGGAAGAAAATGGAAATACGTGGCAGGGCTGGAAATGGAAATGGAAGGGTGAATGCGAGAGACACTGGTGCTGGAGTCAGAGAGCCGGGACGTTGTTGTGAAACTGCGTCCTCACCTTTCATTTTATTCATTTGCTCTTTGTCGTCAAATCCTCCATGACACTCCCACAGACATCAGTCGTCAGTCGCTGATCATGTGACGCACTTCCATTTTGGGTTCCAGTTCTATGGTGTCAGTCTTCCAAGCATTTATACTGCAATACCAAGCTTCAAGCTTACAGGTTTGCAAGAAAAAAAAGGTGGCATCGCTTACAGTAATGCGCTGTCTGGGAAGCTTGAAACAACAAATGAGGATGACACGTTTTCAACAGTCTGACATTTCTGAAAAAAATATTCCTCAGCTTACTTGTTGTGAATTCTGTCAAAGGACACCTCGCGTACGTCTAGGTAGAGCAATTTTCCAGACTGCAGCACTGGGGATTCACACGGCTGATATGCACAAGAACTAAAAAACTTGAGAACATTCTAATTTATTAGAAATTATGACCGTCCCACCCTGAGACCTACCAAAAGGAGAATCTCACACCCCGTATTGATGGGGAGCACATACACTGAAAGAAGCACTCTTCTGATTTTCATTTTCCTCTTTTTAAACAAATGAAGCTGTCTGTACTTGTAGTCATACCCCTGCGACAGCTTCGTAGATCACCTCGCGTCGTGCCGTGCACCTGAATGTCACAAGCATCCGGATTCACCGCTGCCTGGAATTCTACATTTCCCTGAGTATCTTTTGAATAGGAGGCTTGTTCTGGAATGAGTGCGCTCCTGTGTTTGCGTGGATTTCCTGTCGCTGCCTTGGATTTGTCCCTAAATGGCTCTCTGTGTGTGTCTGTGTGCCCCGTGAGGGGCCGACGTCCTGCAGGGGTGTGTCCTGACTTTCTGAACCCTTTAGTACTTTATGTGTCGATCCTCTGTTCAGTGGAATATTTCGTCTAAGTCAATTTTTAACCGAAAGTTCTTTACTTGTCTGTCTAAATAAACGTATTACACAATGACCCAAAGGTTTTGGAAAATCGATCTTCGGATCACATACTCTGTACAACAGAGGACATGGAGTGTATCCCAGGCTGCACATAATCACACTCTTCAGGAAACTTAGAAACACCTATTAGACTACCTGCATGTCTTTGGACTGCAGCAGTGATCCCAGGCAACATCTACGCAATCAGAGCAACTGTGGGATTCAAATCCCCAACCATAGCGGTGTGAAGCAACTGCGCTAAACCACTGAGTCAGAATGCCCGCCTGTTAAATTGATTTCATTTAAAGCAGTAGAGTTTAAGATTTCAGTCTAACGGTTCTTAACATTCCCTCACCACCATGCAAGGCTATGCCGCTGGGTGCCGGGGGCCTCGGCTAACAACCACGCTAGGCTTGAGCCTCTGCCCGTGCCGAAAATTACTTTTCGCTCGATACTTCGGCATGACTTCAAACAAAAACAGAGACGGCGCATGCTTCCCGTGGTCTTGGCATTTTTTTGCTCGTTGTACTCTTCTGCCCCCCCCTCCCCCCCCCCTCCCCAAACCCGCTCGCTGATATAAATCACAGAGAGAGCCTGGGGTCCGTCCTCCGCGCCTATCTGCTGGGAGACGCCGCCGGGATAATGAATACCCTTCGGATAATTAGATAGTCGCTGTATATCTGTCAGAATGGAGGCCATCAGAACAATAGGCAACATGGAGGAAGGGGGGAGGGTAGCCTTCCCTGAGGTGAAGGACAGATGTTGAGGGCCCCTTCGTTAAAGGCTCCATGGTTTCTGGCATCCGGCTCTGTGGGCTACTGACAAATTGTTAGTTGCGCGTGTGAGCACCACGTAGCTTTGGCGCTCGAGGTGGACTGTCCGGGCAGATGTTCTGCTGGATGGTGGACTTTTCAAGTGGTGGACCACCGAACCGATCAGCAGAAAAAGTGCCTTGGTCCAGTCCATGGAGACCTGGCTCCTCCAAGGTAAAGATCTCGATGCTAAGCTGACTTAGCGACCTGAACTGTGCTGATAACTTCTCGAGAATGCTGAGCGTGACTGAGCTGCTCCTTGATGTTCAGCACGACTCTGTACAGGTTTGGATCCATGTATATTTCAAAGGATGCAAATAAATGAACTTGCACCGCCTGTTGAATCAGAGCCAGGCTTGGCAAGAACCGAACCGACTTTTCCTTTGCTAAGGTTAAAGGCTAAGGTAGGCTTTCAAGATAACTACGGGTCTCTGCATGACATTCCTCCTTGAGCTGAATCTACAGCAGCCCACGGTAAGACCTCACATCTCGGTGCTGGCTTGGTGGCCTTCCGTCAACGGCCTTTGTGTGATTCGTCAGTCAATTATGTGAGCTTAAGCCTTAGTGCTAAGCGACAGGACCCGTCTCTTTGCACAAAAATAAGCATTGCGTAAGAGCTAGCAAAGGAGAAAGTGAGTCAAAGCCCAGGGGTTGGCCAGTCACTTGTTTGGGAAGTGGGACTAAACCAGCTGGTGACCAAGCACACAATGATGCCCCTGGTGTACGCCTGGCGGCATCGCTTCTACAGGCCGAGGCAAAGCTGGATTACATAACCGTGGCTGTGTTTGTTATTAGCTTCCGTCCATCCGGAACAGGAAAGTGTCTTTGTTTGCTGAGGCCTGGAGCTGTTGTGTAGTACAACGGGACCCTGCGTTCAAGTCAGGGTGGGAAGGCAACGGGTTACGTTTATCTCCTGGGTTTTACACTCCCACTGACTCCCGGCGTGTGTGTGTGTGTTTAACAGACGTCCACAATGGCCCCATGCTGCCGGAACAACTTGTCACCTTTCATTGGTGACGCTGCAGCACTTTCTCCCATAATGCTTTGTTTGAATATGCCAAGCCTCTGCCTCTCATGGTTTAAATACTGCAGCAATTGTCTCATTTCCTCCTGGGGGCGATGCATCGTCCCGGCTCTGACGACCAGGTTTCAAAGGCTCCGGCTCTTACGCATTCATGAGGCGGCTGTGCTTTTCAGAGATTGCTCAGGAAAACCGCTCTGCCGTTGGCGATCGGTGCAGCTGCGTTATGTGAGAGCACCGAAGATAAAATTATATTGAGAGGAATAATCTGAGGAGCCTGAAAGGTTCTGATCCACTCTGTATTGGGGAGAGTAGCGTTGTCTGATCTCTGTGTGGCTAAGCGGGTTGAGCCGTGGCCAGTCTGGTGGAATGGTGACAGGAAGCGAGATGGATCTCAAGAACTGTGTGGTTCTGCCCCACTTAATCCCCCCCCCCCCCTCCACCCTGTTAACAGGTCCGCATCTTTAAGCAACTACATTATGAAGAACATGCAGGGGCAGGTTTATTGTTTCCGGGGCCTCACTCCCAAAGTCACTTTGCCCCCTCTCAGCTGTTTTGAGAAACTAGATACATAGTTCGCAAGTAAAGTTAGAATAATGTAGCTAGCTGGCTGGTTAGTAGAACATGCTGCTTCAACATCTTCTAAATAAGAAATGTTTTTATTTAATATTTAGTGCAGTGACTGTGTGTGGCCAACAGGGGGCCCCCAAAGCTCAGGGGCCTCATTAATGCGTGGATTGAGTGGTGGTAAACAGCGCTGCTGGATAAAAGGGGAGAATATGAGGGTGTTTCTTCGGGGGGGTGTGCAGTTTCTTCAAGAGCTATATTCTCTTTCCCGTGTGTGTAAACGGGTCGTGAATGAAATGGAGGACTGAAAGGTCAGCCATGTTTTTTTCCCTCCAGGATAAATTCGTGCTCTTTGGATTCTGAGGTGTTTTGAAAAAGTACAGAGAGATGCAGCCCATGTCGTACACGCACAGGATCGGACGCTCGTTTTGTTAACCTGCAAATGCCACATTCGAAACAAAGTACAGCAACTACCCGAGTATAAAAATCGGAGGAGGTGCGGATTTCCTTGGGTGACGTCTACATGTTTTTTTCCCCAGACTAAGCGCTTTGCAGTTTGCCCGCGAGGATCTGATGTAATATATTACTGCCGCGATTCTCCATTTTCCTTACATAACTGAAAGAGGTGGAAGGCTGGTCTGGAGTGAACCTATGTGTGAGTCCACGACATCTTATCACGCCACGGTTAGTAACGGCGGACACCACGTCTGGAATGAGCTGTACATCCATCTGTGACAATCCAATCAGATACTGAGAAAGATGGTGACATCCGCACACTCTAGAGTACAGAGCTGACACACTCTATAAAAGATAGACACAAGGTGAAAAATCAACACATTACACACTCATGAGCTGGTACTGTTTAGCTGGAAAAAGATGGCCACCGCCCTTTATAAGAGTCATTGTAGAGGTAAACATTTTTGTCTTCATTTCAAGGTCAGAATTGTAGATTCTTTAAGTGTTCCTCACTGGGCACTCATTAGGGACGGGCTATCCCATGGAATCCTGGGTAATTAGTCACTGCCCTTTGCTGTCACACATCATATGCCAATACCACCTGAATTTTGCTCACGGTGAGATTTCCTTTGTGCAGCGCCGTGTATAAAACCAGTGTTTCTGCCTGGTACCTGCCTCTTGGCCGCACGCGTGTGTCTGTGTGTGAGTGTGTGTGTGTGTGTGTGGGGGGGGGGATTGTGCATCCTCTGGCTTTCTTCCAGGTACTCTGAGTTCCTGTCATGGTCCAATGACATATAGCTTATTCGGAATGTTGTCATAAAGCTGCCCTTAACCTGTGCCCTGCAATGGACTGGCATTCCATCCAGGCTATACCCAGTGATACACTGGCGTCCCGTCCGGGCGTCCGGTCCATGGGTGTCCTCAGCCTTTTACCTTATGCACCCTGGAAGCAGCTCTAGGCTCAGTGACCCTATTCTGGATAAGTGGTTATGGAAGATGGATGGATTAACTATACTTCAGTTTAGCCACACTGATGCAAGTTTGCTATCGAAATGAAATGCCATCCTATTAAAAATTAGCGTACCTTTAAATAGAAAATAGAAAGGTAAGTGAACATTTCAACGTGAATGTCTGTGGCAGCGTTAGGAATGGAATCGATTACCGGTGACTTTCCTGGGGGGTGTTACCATGTAACCCTAAACCTAACCCTAACCCTAACCACAAATCATCCTGGGTCTAATTAGATGTGCTTTTTGACCTGTGCTGATGGCCTTTTGCCATATATGAACAATTACTTTGCGGAGCTGTTCTGCAACCAGGATGTTCGCATGACACAGTTGAAGCCTATTTGGTAATTTTGCCAGCCCTGTACTCAAGGTTTTTATATTAGACGATTTAAGGTGAATCATGAAAGAGCCAGAACTGATTGTAGCACTGAGAACATTTTTTTAACAGTCAACTTTCTGAAAATAGTAGTTGTGAAGGTATTCTCCCCATGCCCCCCTACTGCTAAGCGTCACTCACACATCTATATAGGTATCTAGGTCTGAAAGGACAGCACAATGGGATGTGTAAAAAAAGAACACACTTCAAGCCTCCAGCGTGTGTCTCACGTTCACATGGTCAGTAGGGGAAGTATTTCTGTATCTCTGTCTTCCTCGGGTGTCGGATGTGCAGAGGGGCACTCTCACCTTGTGTGTGGGGGACCAGAGAGCTGTACCAATGAGCATCCTTGGTCCAAACCATCATTTGAATGCTACCTTTAGGAGGATTTCAAACTCAGATGTCAAAATCATTTGTCAAATGATAAACTGCTATTAAAATGTTTTGCTAAGTGTATGCAAAAACCTCCCTTCGCAATCAAAGAAGGGCCTCGTTCCCGGTGCTTCTGGGAGTAGGTTCAAGGGGCTCCATGATCTGGAGTTCCAAACGCGCCCAAGGAACATGGATGCACTGGGGTTATTAACACTTTTTGTGGGCAGTGCTATGATCTCACACCTGCACTGTTCAAACCCCAAACTGTGGGATTAATCTTCTATCTGCCCACAATCCATAAGAAGCTGACAATTAACTTTGCCTTTGTCCAAGGTCACTGATAGCCATTGTCCAAGGTGACTGATAGCCTTTGTCCAAGGTCACTGATAGCCATTGTCCAAGGTCACTGATAGCCATTCAGGGACCTCATGGTCAGGGTTATGGTGAACCTTCCTGGTTCCTGGTTCTTATGAAGTCTGCTTTGCATAAACGTAGGTCTTTCTTCTCCTCTACTAATTCGTAATATGGGCCCAATCCCTCAGTAGGTCTGACCTGTGACCTCACTGTCGCCCCTCTATGACATCACTAGTGAGAGTTTGGTTCAGCTGCAGCCGATTCTGAAGGATTATGAGTTAATGCTGCTTGAGATTAAACTCATCCCATCGAAGATACTTGCCTGTTTAAGTCCACTATGGTTCTTTAACGTGATTAATACCCCTCTTTCCATTGCCAGATTTAATCTATTTGCTTTCAGCTTCTTCCCTTCTTTATAGAGGCTCATGTTCATCACATTTTAATTAATTTCACTCGATAATGATCCTTGGAAATAACTTTCTGTCATGGCTTAGACATCCTCACCACTAGGGGGAGCTTGTTGAATCCCAGACATGTGAAAAAAGATTTTGTTGATTTATGTATATCTATCATCCACTGATAGAGCATATTTAGCAAGTTCCCTAAAGCATGACTCATTTGTTTTCATCTTGAAGGGCGAGTTTGAGCACATTGAGCGCCGCTGAAAGCTGATGTGAAAGCGCCGTAAAGCCACTCATCTCGGCTTCCTGCTCTTTCCCCCTGTCGCAATCACAGACCTTTCTGCGGCGGTACAAGTGGGGACTTCGGAGATGTCCGGCCACAACATTCTCCTCCAGTGGTGCTGCTTTTGCTCCCTCTCTCGCCCGAGAGAGAGTCATTAGCACGACTGTCACATCGATAGCTGCCGGCATCGCTCGTCTCTTAACGAGAGCCCCAGCTGAATGTGGCTTTAAATTAAGGACTATAAAACCCGGTGGCCCTGTGCTTGGGAGTCTGCACAGCCCCCGTTTTGAGATCGGGGAACGAGGTGACATTTTGGAGAGGGTGTGTTGCATGAGTAACGCAACGGAGAAGAACTGCTTTAACTGCAAAGGCGAGCATTTTAAATAAGCAAACTTTGAGAGTGCACCATAGTGGAACAAGGTCATTGCAAATATGCATGAAAGTCCGTGAAACAAAACACATTTATCCCTTGACAATCTATAATGAATGCCTTGATTCCTCAACTGATTGGCTAATCTAAGAATGATGAAGGCTTGTATAAAAGGGCAGTAATATCCAGATTTTATCCTCTTCTAGAGGTGAAGTGCCGCAGTTTTTGTGTCTTGCTTTGATATCAAAATTGACCATTTCCAGGGCAAGGAGGTTTACTTCCAGAAACATGGCCAGTCAACAGCACAGCAGCTGTCTGTTGAATTGTTTTCCTTCTTGTCTGGCAGTTCAATATGCTGACAATACGCTTCTCACACAGACTGATTCTTTTAGCAGCAGGAACATTTGCATCATTAATTACAGCATGCTAACATCTAACACACACATACCCATTTTGGGAATTGAGAGGTGATAGGTATCTTTCTGCATCTCAGTGCTCAGCGTCACATTAGCGCATTAGCATTGAGTGCTAGCTATAATGTAACATAAACAAAGTTCAGGTATCTGTAGGTATTATCACTTTAGTATATTAGCATTGAGTGCTGGCTAGAATGTTATATAGACAAAGTTTGGGTATCTATATATATTGTCACATTAGCACTGAATTCTGTCTAGAACATCACATTGGCAAAATTTGTGTCTCCATGCTCTGTGTCACATTAGCACCTTAGCATTGAATTCTGTCTAGAACTTTACGCCAACAAAGTCCAGTTACCATGCTCACTGTCACATTAGTGCATTATCATTGAACATTAGCTAGAATATGTTGCACAGGCAGGTTTTGCCGCCGTGTTGAGTGTCTTATTATAGTGCATTAGCGCCGAAAGCTGACTCCGCCCAGCTTATTTTGATTTATGTAACCAATCGGATCGAAGCAAAAACAGAAGACACGCCAGGCCATATTCTGCTTCTTTCGGCTATCGAATTTCACGTGCCGGTGGAAACGGATGGCCTGCCGTTGGCCAGAGCTGATGAGCCTGCCTTGTGTGCATACATACAGCACAAATGATCACTGGGCCTCCATTCCCTGTTCATCTAATCCTCCGCACTTGGATATTGGATTTAGTCTTCCATTAGACATGGGAAAGCCAGAATTACTCTGCAAATGAACCAGTCATTTCTAAACCTTAATCCTCCGAGTATATTTTTCTTTTTCCTATTCCCCAGGGACTCATTTTTTAGCCATTATCTTCTGCCTAAAATGTTAACCGGCTTGCCGACCCGATACGAGATGGAATATCATTAAGTTGGCGCAGGCGCTGGTGGGGGGGGGGGGGCAGTCCTTCAATTAAAATATGACCAGTGGACCAATGATCATTTTGCACCTTTGTTTTGAGTCCCCAGGACACTGTACATGCTCTACGGAGCCCTTTAATTGAATGAACGGAGGCAAGACCCCTGCTTGATAAAGCTAATAGGGGGGTGGGTGGGGGGTCACTAGCAAATGCCAGGGTCTGTAATCATTTCTGATGCCAGGAAGTGAAGGGGATTTTTCCCGGGTGCCCTGCACCTGAAGCTGGCGCTCCGGGTTCCCGGTTTTCAGAACGGCTGGGTGGTACCGATGGGGGGCGCCTTTCCGCTTAAGCCCCCTCACTCGATCTCAGGTATAAAGCGTGTCAGTAAAAATGGCCGTTTCCTTGACGGCACATGCTGCGTGTGCATGACGCATTGCCAGCAGGAGCATTCTGCTGATCATTACCACTCCAGTTCCGCACCTTACGCGTTTAGTAAGTGTCTCTCTGAAGAAGTCGCTAGACCTTCTGAGGCCAATCAGACAGTCTGTCATTTAAGTTATGGCATCTGGATTTACTCAACCCTGCGGGAGGTTGTCAAAGAGGAGGTGAGGTTTTGTTCCTGGAAAGCCTATGCATTACAGATCATTGACTTTCCGGATGTGTTGCGGGATGGGGGCGGGGTGGGTGGGTTTGCCCTACCCCCCGGTTGAACAGAAACACGCGCAGCTGATTTATTAATACCGGTGTGTGAGCCCTGATATGCGTAATCGGAGCGGGGGGGGGGGCTGGCAGGACGTGTCGGTAATGAACGCATTAGAGCGACGGGCCTCATCGTCTCCTTAACAGTGCATTTGACACTGTAATTAAAAATACCAGCATGAGGCTGCTGGATTGGCGAGATTCCTTAGGTAAGATATGACGACCGGGTGGCGAGGGTGTGGTCGCCTTCACTGTGTGTGAGGGGGCCATGCTGAAAGAAGGGGTGGGGTACCTGGAACTAATCTATGGATTTGGTGTCTAGAACAGGCAGCAGGTATGCCATCAAACACACGTGGTGAGGCTAATATGTGCTCTTTTTTTGGCTGGGGGTAGCGTAGATTAGTTCACTGGGCCTGTGATCAGAAGGTTGCTGGTTCAAATCCCAGGGTCAGCAAAATGTTCTCACATTCGGCTCCTGAACAAGGCTCTTAATCACCAATTCCTCAAGCGACTGGCTGACTCTGCTTTCTCAAAAAAAGACAATTTGGGTAAAAGTGCCTGCTGAATGAATAAAATGTAAGATAAGTACCTGTCCTCTGTGACGCTGGGACCTACAAATGAGAGCAGAGAATCACCTGATTTTTAAGACTTTGCTTGTAAGACGTGATACTGCAAAGTGGCATCCTGTCGCATATCGGGGCCTGCATACAGCCAAAATCGAGCGTTGTATAATGTTAGCGTAGGACTGAAGCGCCCATCCGTTATGACGGGCTGCGGGGCGCTCCCTGATCCCAGATCAGCGACGGGATGCCATGGCTCTCCTTACCCACCCCACCCCCCATTAAAGTGCTCATTAAAGCCAGTGCGGGTGTCTAATGTGCGTTTACCTTTTGACGATCATCGCCCCCAGTGCACTTTCTGCTGTGCAGCCCCGAGGACGCCCCGCTTCTGTTTAGCCGGCTACAGGCTAATAAATATGTACTAAGTGAATTCCCACATGCAGTCTGGTCCACGCGCGATAGAACGAGAAGAAGAACCCTGCGCTTAGGTGTAAAATTAAAGATTAAAGAAGGAGAGGGAATGGGAGTGTCACAGAGACACGGGGCAATGGCACGGAACGAAACACCCCCTCGGAGTGAGTCAGCTCTGTCAGGGGGTGGGACAGTCTGTGCCTTTCAGTAAATTACACAGCTCAGAGGGTTGGGCCTCTGTGTCTGTGATCAGAACATCCCTGGTTCAAATCTCATGCTTGACAGAGTAGTCACATCTCCACTGGGCCCTTGCACAAAATCCTTAATACCCCCGGAAAAATGGCTTAGGGGTGCCGGATAGACAGCTCACCCTGGGTGTAGACTGCAAGCTTCATTCTCACTTTAAGTGTGTGCATGTGTCTTTAAAAAGCAGCGCATGATGGGATGTATGAAAATTGAACAGCAAATAAAAAAGCTTCATTGCAAAAACACCCGCACTCATCAGGTCAGAGGTCATCATCCAGACCAATAACGTCTTGCTACCGGTCAGTGTCATGTGACTTAATACTCCCGCATGAACGCCAGCTAAACCTTCTCTGTCACCATCCAACCCACTGCTGGTTTTCATACCGTTGCTGAATGGCAAAATCACCGCACCACATTCATAGGTAATGAGCCCCACTGCTGGGAATCCAGAGTGAGGAATTTGTCTATCCAACATGCAGACTTGAGGCTTCTGTTCCCTCCCTGCCTGACATGCTTTGACTGCTTATGAAAAATAAATAATGCAACTTAGGCGTAACTCTGAAATTTGACATGACAGCTTTGGAAGCCTTGAATTTGCTTTTCTTAACATCGCTTGTTAATTACCATGGTGTGGTCTGGCTGTAAGCTCCCTCTGCTTAGGACGAGGGATTATTTTAACCATTGCCGGTACCTTCCGGACTTTACCGAGGATCACTGACAGCTTGTCGGCATTAGCTGGATCCCTGTGTCAGGTGGGAGGACCGTAGTGTTGTTCTGGCAAAATCTCCAGTTATCCCTGCATCTATCTGTCAGCCCTGTATCCAGCATCCGTATCCTCAAGCCATTAGAATTCTCAACCTGAACATGTGAAATGACTTTTGTCTTTACAGATGTTAATTGTTTATGCCTCTTCCTTGCATCATACTCACCTTCCCACGTCACTGTTTACTTTTTTCATGTTTGCATATACAGCCATTTGCACTCTGTTTTCAGAAAAGTATTTTTATACAGCTTTTTGTTTGTCTTTTACTTATCCTGTTTTTTAGTCTGCTGCCTCCCATCTATCCATTTTCTGTAACTGCTTATTCTATTCAGGCCAGGGGTCTGGAACCTATGGACACCAGGGTGGGAACAACCCGGGATGGGGCACCAACCCATCACAGGGCACAAGGCAGGGAACAACCCAGGATGGGGCACCAACCCATCACAGGGCACA
>JAODKE010000040.1:14471702-14497711 GCA_026779605.1 Mormyrus hasselquistii | reverse complement strand
GGCACAAGGCAGGGAACAACCCAGGATGGGGCACCAACCCATCACAGGGCACAAGGCAGGGAACAACTCAGGATGGGGCACCAATCCGTCACAGGGCACAAGGCAGGGAATAACCCGGGATGGGGCACCAACCCGTCACAGGGCACAAGGCAGGGAACAACTCAGGATGGGGCACAAACCCGTCACAGGGCACAAGGCAGGGAACAACCCAGGATGGGGCACCAACCCGTCACAGGGCACAAGGCAGGGAATAACCCGGGATGGGGCACAAACCCGTCACAGGGCACAAGGCAGGGAATAACCCGGGATGGGGCACAAACCCGTCACAGGGCACAAAGCAGGGAATAACCCGGGATGGGGCACCAACCCGTCACAGGGCACAAAGCAGGGAATAACCCAGGATGGGGCACAAACCCGTCACAGGGCACAAGGCAGGGAATAACCCGGGATGGGGCACCAACCCGTCACAGGGCACAAGGCAGGGAATAACCCGGGATGGGGCACCAACCCGTCACAGGGCACACACACAGCTATGGGCAACTTGGCAGTTCCATTTAATCTCAGCATGCTTTCAGACTGAGGGAGGAAACCAAAGTACATGCAAACTCCACACACGGCACCATGACAGAGACTCGAATCCCTGGTCCACGAGGTTTGAGGTGACAGCGTTAATCGCTGTTCTGTGTACCTTTATCTATACTCTCTTGTAGCAGTTGTAGCAAGTTGTTCCAATATAACAGCGCGTGTGACAAATAAAGTTGTGACTTTTGAATAGAGGAGCCTGAGTCTTATCCTAGACTGGGTCCACCTTGACTGCAAAGCCATTGCGTGACACAGAGGGCAGATCTGTTTAGAGACAGAGATTCACCCAACTGCATGTTTTTGGACTAGCAGGAAACATCCTGCATGGCAGAGAGGAAACACACAGAATGAGAAGTGGGATTTGAACCCAAACCCTACAGGTCCGGTGCACTAGTCAGAGGCTGGTTTGTCGTTTCTGGTGTCACTTTGGGGCCCCTACCTCCCTAGTGTAGTAACTGTCCACCGGGGGGGACGAAAAATGTGTGGTTTGAGTGGTGGCAACGACCAACACTGGCAACAGTTCCAGTCACTATGCCGCCCTGCTGGAGTTATGGTCCAAACCCTAACAGGAAGCAGTGGGGTGCATTATAGCCCCACCGCTAAAACGGTTAGCTGGCCATTTACGGGCTGAAGTGATTCGATAATAACAGACAAGCTATTTTGAAGAGATGGAAAATCAGAAAGCTCTTAACTAGGAAGCAATATTCACAGGACCGCTATAATATAGGTAGAACCCCCCCCAAAAAAAGAAAATTGAAGGCACAGAATTTGCATGCAGTAAAATTTCCGGAATATTAAACAGCCAGACACGAACACAGCCACACCGTTATATCGTAAATGAAACACTGAGGCAGATGCAGGGACAAACATTACACTGTCAGGATTAATTTTAATAATTGAAGAGACTTCAGTCTAAAGTCCCAAACAGGCGGAGAGATATCGAGATTGTGTATAATTCAAGGTGACCGCCACACTTCCTGCTTTTTTCTGTCCCTGTCCAGGGAAGCGGTCCAGTTTCCCCTGTAGGTCAGACTAAAGTCAGCCCAGGAGTCCTGATGGCATCTCCAGGTCACGCGTCTAAGGAAATGCTTTGACTGACATTCTCCTCAGCCAATAAGAATCCATGATACTGAGCAATACTGAGAAATATGTATACTGAAGGTTTGTGTTGTCGTGAAATGTTACGGTGACACGAGTCAGTGATGTTGGGTGTCAGGCCCCGTTGGTCACCCCCCCCTCCGGTATCATTTACATGAATATTTCTTTTAGAAAGCAAAGGTCAGCCAATCCCTGAAGTGAGGGGGCCAAGGACCTCGCTCAGGGGCCCTACAGCAAAAACACTCCGCAGACCCTGAGATTTGAACCAACGACCTTCCGATCACAGGCACAGTGTCTAAGCCATTTGACCTTACTCCACTCCCTGTGGCACTGGCACTCGAGAACATGCACCTTTTCCTCTTCCTTTGCTTTCTTGCACCCATCGCCATCCACAGCCCAGGCCCTGCTCCAGCCTCAGTCCCCTGTCACATGATCATCCTTACAGCCAAACATATCCACTTACACTCACATAACTGAATTTACTGCAGTGCAGATACTCTATAATACCAGTCTGTTCCTACATATCCTGCATAAGGGGACTATCATTCAGTATCCTGCATACAGTTTACCTGACAAACTCATTTCTTGTGTAAATAGATTTTTTATAGCTTTATACATCAATCATATCGTCATATTTTAACGATTTGCATCTATTAGATATTCAGATTATTAAAAACCTTTTGAGTTCCTTTAATTACATGTTTGAAATGTGAAAGACGCTGGTGCACACACTCATTATTTGTAGGGTAATACGGCTTCTTGTGGCTGGCAGAGAGATACAGAAACACACTTTAAATAATGAATAAACCGTCAACTCGTGAACGGAATCGCTAAACAAACAAGCAAACGATCCCAGGCTCAGCGAAGCATCGCCGGTGATGGAGCCGGCGTTACTAAGGGCTGAAGCGGGGAATGAGTCACTAAGCCGCCTTATCTGCTAGACATTGGGCGAATCTCTGCAGGGATTAGCCGGTCGTTAGCAAGCCAGTGTAGTGCGAAGCCCGAGTACCAGAGCGCCGTGCAAATCAGCAAATGAACTGTACTGCTGATGCTCAGTATGCCTGCGAGTGCGAGTCGCTCTCACGCGTCTGCATTGCCTGCGGCTGCATATGCATGTAAACGTCACCAGGTCACGCTTTGATCTTTTATTAAAAGATTTGCTTATCATTTTAAATTTAAAATAAAAGTTTAAGAATATATTTAAAATATGATAGCCATGTAGAGTTCAATTTCCTACAGATGATTCAGATTACTGATGCTATTTAGTTGATATATATCTTAAAACTGAGACTGAATTCTGAGATTTTCAAGTCTGTCTTTTTTTCTTTTGGTGGTGAGTTTTATTGTTTAATTCTTCCACTAAATAAACTTCTGGGGAGGCTGAAATGACATTTTGAGCGAGACAGACCCGCCCCCCGGTACTGATGATCGTTAACTCCAATGACAAGCCTGTGATTGGTATGACCTGGTGCTGCCGTGTGTATTAAACCAACATGTGTAACACATTGCTAAAGACCACGAGTTTGACTGAAAGACCACGAGTTTGACCGTGCCAACAGTAAAGACCACGAGTTTGACCGTGCCAACTGTTCCCAAAGACTGAACTGTGAAAATAAAACCTGCCAAAGCTGCCTCTTCAGATCCAATGCTTTGTACTCTTGACATAACTGTTGTGTGCTGTTAGTGCATTCTATGAGAAAATAGCTGAAATCAGGCAGTGGCTGTAAACCCTGTCAGAAAACAGACTAAAAATGGGAACATTAGTAAGTTTTATGTTCCATCATTTTCTCCTCAGAGACATGTACATATTTGCATCTGCTTCATAACATCTGATGCAACAGTGTGTTTGTCAGTGAGTTAGGACTCCGTGTCCCTGACCAGAAGGTTATTGGTTCAAATCTCCTGGTTTCATGTCGGGCCCCTGTGCAAGACCCTCAACCTTCAGTTGCTTTAGATACTGGCTGACTCTGATTTCTCAACTGTACAATGCTTTGGGTTGAAGCATCTGCTAACTAAATTAATGTAAAGATCCTGCTAGTTAAAGATGATGACTTGTGGTGCGACGGCTGGTTGTTTGCACTCACGAGAGGGTCTTTGTGGTCATCTTGGGCTTCCAAACATAGCTGTAAATGTGTCTATAGATGAACTACATAATGACAATAATGAATTATCATTAATAATATAAATGCGCTAAGAGCAGCAAATAGCAGGCCCTTCTGTTTGAGCACGGAAGTCGGACAACCGTCCTGCTGTGCTGCCATCACACTGAAAGCCTCCTGACTCTCTTACACTTCCAGTACATAAGCTTTTACCTCTCAGGCTGCTGTCCATACCCTTCAGTCTCTTGAAATGGCTCTCCATTACAGCAGAGGGCTATAGATCACCACTCGTGGGAGTTTGACTTATGCAAAAAAGTTCTGAGGGCAGAACAAAAAAATGATTGGTTACCTCTCTGAACCAATCAGGCTGTAGAGGAGGTGGGTCCGAGCAACTAGAGTAGGCAGGACCAAGACATCTGACATTTAGACTCCCACCAGTGATCATCCTCTACAATTCGACTGGTTCTTTCTCTGAATCAATCATTTTTCCTTTTGCCCTAAGAACATTTTTTTTGTGCAAGTAAAACTCCCATGAACCAGATTGGCGGTGTAATTCCATGAAGTTTGTCACTTTGAGATCTTCACATTTTTTGTGTGCATGTGAGAGAAATTTTCAGTGTTCTATAAAGCCCACTCCGGTGCTAATTTCACATAGTACCACATGTCCATAAAAAATGCCTCTGATAATTGCTCACCCATTCCAGAAATAAATATCAGGAAAACATTAGGATTTAGAGGTGAGGCCTGCCAGTAGCTCATCTCATTTTCAGCTCAAGATGCTTGTCGTGAAATCGACGGGTAAATCATACGGCGCGGTAATACTGCAGAAACACTTATACATTTACAAATTTGAGTCACTGAGCTGGAACAGTGAACTATGAATATCAGCCGTGCTGGATTGCAGATCAACATTTCTGTGAAAGTAAAATCGATGCCCGCAACAGTGTTACATTTTTATTTTTAAGTGGTTTCGTCACTGTTTATTTTTCCAATCGTGCTTCCAGTCGGATTAAACGGGAAAATGAGACTGAAGTTAATATATTTTGACTGCTTCCTGTTCACTGGGCAGAAAGTTACCTCACAAAATCCAGATTTAACCCTGAACAGACTTTGACCCGATTTGATTTTATGTTACGCTCATGGACTGACAGAGGAACCCATCAATTGTCCATGAACGCCTGTCCGATTCAGGGCCTCGCGGTGCCCGGAGCGTGTCCCAGGTAACGCTCCCAGGTCGGAATGGTAGGCCATCGCAGGGCACGCTATTGGTAGTTAAAGATGCCAGTCTACAGTCTACTGGCTTTGGGAACAAACCAGCAGAGATGCATCTTCCGCACCCTCAGAGCTGGGATGGGAATTGACTTCACACCCATTATGTGATGCTGATGTGTGCAGGCCACTGAGACACATTATTAATCACGGAACATTTCATGCATATACTGGGAAAGTGCAAACAGGGACTTTAAAAAGGGAACTGGGGACGTGTTTCCTTAACTCCATCAGGATTTGTCTTCTACAGTACAGCTTCGCCATGCTGCGTTTGTATTCTGTAGAGAGCAGAATTCATGGACTTGTGTTTATTTTCCAATGACCACATACGTGCCCCAGTATGTCCCAGTCAATGTGCTGAAGCACATTCAGCATTTCGCTGTTTGCCTTTAGGATTTGCCATGTTTAACTACATTCCCTCATTTTAATTTGTGTCTATGAATAAATAAGTGTGAATGTGAACTAACTGAAGAAAAAAACATTAAAATGGTAAATTTTACTACTTTGTGAAAGAAATAGTGTATATAGTGTGTATTCATTGACTATAATAGTGTATATAGTGTGTATCCATTGACTATAATAGTGTATATAGTGTGTATCCATTGACTATAATAGTGTATATAGTGTGTATCCATTGACTATAATAGTGTATATAGTGTGTATTCATTGACTATAATAGTGTATATAGTGTGTATTCATTGACTATAATAGTGTATATAGTGTGTATTCATTGACTATAATAGTGTATATAGTGTGTATTCATTGACTATGCTGATTACCTTGCAAGGCAGAAACTTGCTGATCTGCTTCTGTGTTCTGGGATAATGTGTGGATTGGTGGGTTGGGAAGCTGCACCTGTCATGAGAAGGTTGCTGGTTCTAATCCCTGGGGAATTTTCCTCTTGGGCTTTTGAGCCCCGTTGCTCCAATGATTATCTGAAAAAAAAATGGAAATTGCTTTGGATAACAGCTTCTGCAAAATAAATGTAAATGTTCCAGGACCTTGTGAGGAACCAGCGCTGTGAATGTTTGGATGTAATATCTTCAGAGATGCTCACTCTGCCTGTAGGTTTAGGTGGAAATTTCAGTGAGGGAGTGAGGTTAAAGGCCTCCTCTCATGGGCTGCACAGACTCTCCTGCTTTTTAAGGTGTAATATCATCAATGCTTCTGTCTTACCACGATGCCTGCTAGCTTCAGCTGAAGCTGTGGACCCTGCTCAGCGTGGGCGAACCTCACATCTCGGTTTTCCTCCTCTGCTTAAGCCCTTGAGCGTGGTCATGTGACACTGTCCCGCTAATGGCTATTTTTTGTTTCCTGCAGCTTTCGTCTGTCCCCTGCCCCCCCTACGCAGGACAGCAGCTGACTCCATTCCAAACACTAGCCTCTATAACAAATGACCCCCACCAAACCTAGAGCTTTGATGTTTAATTTGGCCATTTTTTTCTGTTCGCTTATGTGAGCATTTTGAAAATGTCGAAGAAAAACATGCCAGCGTTTCTGCGGGTCTCTCACTGCACTGTACTGCTGGCAGACACCGGTCATCTTAACTGGTTGTAATATTCTGGAGATTGTACTTAATCCACCATGGTTGAGTAGACAAGACCTCCAGAAAGTGAGTCTCCTGTGGTAGAGAACCTAACATTTAGACTCTGGTGGATAGTTGGTGGGTTGCTGGTCGTAGTGTAACATCTGGGAGTCAGACTCTGGTGGTTTGCTGGTGAGAGTCTAAACATCTATGAGTCAGACTCTGGTGGGCTGCTGGTGAGAGTCTAAACATCTAGGAGTCAAACTCTGGTGGGTTGCTGGTCGGAGTCTAAACATCTAGGAGTCAGACTCTGGTGGGTTGCTGGTGAGAGTCTAAACATCTATGAGTCAGACTCTGGTGGGTTGCTGGTCGGAGTCTAAACATCTATGAGTCAGACTGTGGTGGGTTGCTGGTCGGAGTCTAAACATCTATGAATCAGACTCTGATGGGTTGCTGGTCGGAGTCTAAACATCTATGAATCAGACTCTGATGGGTTGCTGGTCGGAGTCTAAACATCTAGGAGTCAGACTCTGGTGGGTTGCTGGTCGGAGTCCTGAAGTCAGACTGAATGAGGGGCTACTGGTCGACTTAGGACAGTGCCTTGGTTGAGAGCTGGGCCAGCACATACCTTTCAGCTGTGGACCAAGCAGATGGACATCAGGATCTGATCATGTAGTATGTGTGAGGATTCAGGATGGCTGTGTGCCCTCATTAGCTGGAAAGCTCTGTTACTGTATCGAGGTTGTTAATGACGTTATTTTGGAAGGCAGGCAGTTATAGGAAATGCTTCCATTTGTATGATGCAGGAATGAGAATTATGTCAACGCTGCCTGTTGTGTTTGTGAATTAACCTTGGTGTGTGACCCTGGGCACCTACACGGCGGCTGACTGCGCACGAGGCATGTTCTAGAAGTTTCCATGGGGATTATCAGCATCCACGCCTTTGTACTGTGGTCACCTCACTTTCATGCTCCATGTGCCATGTTCCTGTGCCCCCCTCAATCATTAGCAGAACCTACCCCCCACCCCTCCCTTCTAATTTGAGAACCCTGCTCAATCCACCATAGACTCATACCCACATTTCTGGACCAGAAAAGAGGCCCCTCACCCTGCGCCCCACTGCTCTCCACTTGTCGGAAAAGGAACCATTCCGCATTGCCGAGCAGGGAGACGCAGACGGGGTTCAGGCGCACAGGCCGAGCATCTGCAGCAGAGGAAGCGGCATTCCAAAGGGACTAATTACTGAAGCGGATCAGCGCGGACGGCTTGGCCCTGAGCCCTCTCCCCTTCCCGCTGAAACGGGAGCAGCCCGGAATGGTCCACAACCTCCACATCCATCAACAACGGCGGTGAACCCCCCCCCCCATTACTGCCGTAGAATTGAAATGCGGATAGAAAAGTCGTCTTCATGCTCGCCGTTTCTACATTCGCCAGGCGTTTTTCTGCCCGCGCTCCATCGCGCCTTTGACGCCGCCTCCGATTTCGATGTGCGAAGAGCGATGAAATAAAAAAGACCTACACATCAAATGCCTTCTCCGAAAAGCTGGGAGCTCCGGGTGGGGTGGGGTGGGGGGGGGGCAGACTGTCCTTGAGTCCGAAACGGCGGCAGTGGGCGGGTGAAGCTCTCCTCCAGGCCGGCTGTTTGATCCTCACAGAGAGCGAGTCAAAGTCAAGCGGTTTGGCAATGGTATTGATCACAGAGGCTCCCCTTCATGTGCTCCAGGATGGGCTTGCACTTGCCGGGGGGGCTGGGGAGAAGTTTCTCACCAGAAAGTTGTGTCTGAGCTCGGCTGCCTGCTATTTTATGGGATGAGGAGTCAGGGTCTTTTTTGGGGAGGCGCTGGTGGTTTTTTTGGGATTTAAGGGGATGGGACAGAGTCAGGGGCAACACAGTGAAAGGGATGTGTGGCACAGTAGGTTTGGAAGCTGTATCGGTAACGGGAAGGGTGTCTATTCAAATCCTTGGGTCCTTGACCAAGGCCCTAAACCTATAGTTACACCAGGGACTGTCTGACCTTGCTTATTAAAAAAATGTCTGGTAATTTAATGTAATGCAAACCCTGTGTGGCTATGGTAGAGAGAGAGAGCTGAAAATTGAATCTGAATGTGTGCTTTGGGAAGTTAAAACAGGAGACACACCAGCCTCCAGCAAGAAGCAGCATGTTCAGCAGGTTTATATCTTCAAAATGTGGGACAGGACAACAGTGTTGAAAAGAAACCGGAAGGTCTGCAGCTCTGTGGGTTTGGGTGCTGTGTTTTTTATCAGAAGGTTGCCAGTTTAAATCCTGACATCAGCAGAGTGATTTCACAGGAAGTCATGGCAGCCTCTAGCAGGAAGTGGCAGATTGAGCCCCCCCCATTCCTAAGGATCTCATTGGAGCAGTAAGTAACTGTAAACCACAGGTGATCTTATGACCAATAAGAATACACCCCCTGTTTGTACTTTTATTCCCCCTCCTTCCAAGCTTCCTCTTGGTTTCTCCCAGTTCTTGAACCCCCCCAAGTAGTGCCCAGTCAGTGTGGAAGGGTGTCAGGTGGCTCTTAACCATTTATTTAGGACTGGAGAAGCTTTTTGCACATGCAAAACGCAAATCTCCCCCCCCCCCCCCACAGAGCCCCAGGTCGAGGTTATTTCTGTCAGGGAGGCTAATTGCTTTTAGCTACGAAGGCTACAGCACGTGGTAATACCGCGGCCCGCTTGATGCCTCCTATTAATAGGAGGTCGATACGTGTGGTCCTCAAAGAGCAGAGGTCCTTTGTGTCCCTCAACAACCACTGTAAAGTGTCCACTCAAACAGTGACCTCGTCTAGCTGAGATACGGCAAAAGGTGGCAGGCCTCTTTATAGCTTTTAGCTGCCGTGTTTTTCGTTTTCTTTTCTTGACGTCATTTGCGCCGCTGAGACGGGTGATCACCTTGTCCCTGATTGGATAAACAGCAGTTGGACAAACAGACGAATGAGGCGCATTCCAGTTCACTCTGCTGACGCCCTTACACAGAGCAAAGCTAGAAAACTGCTAAACCTTCCTGGCAACAGATAGGAAATACGCATTTTTGGTTACGCATGACTGTTTAGACATGGAAGCAGTCATACCTAAAAAGCACCAGCAGGGAATCTGATTTTTAACCCTTTCCCCAAGCAAGCCACGCCCAACGTTTGTTCAGTTTCAAGAGCTTTTAAGAAAAGAAGTCATGTTAGATCACTATCGGTATGCCTGTGTGATATGACGGTGTGTGGCGCGGTGCGGCGCGGCGTGTTAGGACACTGTGCCTGTGGCTGGCTCAATCCCTCGGCTGGCAGACTGATTTTAACATTGGCCCCCTGAGCGAGGCCCCCATATGCTACAGGGATTGTATGCTGCTGTGGATAAAAGCATCTACTAAATAAATAAAAGGTAAATGTGGACTTTCTCAGGCAAACCCACAAGTCTAACCCCCCTGTCCCCAAAACATAACACGCTTTCTTTTCTTAGTGTTCTGTAAATCTTTTTCTCTCCCTGTCACTTACGGCAAAGTTCCCAGCTGTCACTGTCATCGTATCTGGTTTTCCAGCGCATTGGAAAGGCAAACTGAATCCATAACATGTCCTCAGTTACTCCGAATTGGTATCTGGGTAGAGAGTGCACTTTGAGTTTATTTAAGCCAGTTGCTGTGGGGCATCACAGTCGGTTTCAATGGCTTGTCTGAATTTTATTTGCATAAAAATGTTCTGAGTGCAGAACGAAAATTGATTGGTTCAGTGAGATAACCAATCAGATTGTAGAGGAGGTGGGTACAAGCAACTAGAGGAGGCGGGACCAAGACATCTCATTAGTTGTTCCTGCCTCCTCTAGTTGCTTGGATCCACCTCCTCTACAATCTGATTGGTTATCTCACTGAACCAATCAATTTTCGTTCTGCCCTCATAACATTTTTGTGTAAGTAAAACTCCCATGAGGGTTTGAATAAAACGGCACGCCAGTCTTTCATTTGTCAGCTGAGCTCTGCATGTTTGCGTTGTTCTTGGCCTCTGATCGGTGAACCTGACGCCTTTCATGGAGGAGGTAGGTCCTCCTGCCGCAATGCCTTTGATCATCTTCGGGAAAGGTTGGCCGAAGCCTGGGAGATGTGTGTCGAGAGACTCCGTCAAGACGATCTTGACAAGTCAGGGGGAAGACCTATGCTACACAGGCGGCTTTGTTCACAACAACCTGTGGGCACCGTAGACGCTGAACCCAAATTGCAGTCCCCTTCAGAGAAACCGTGTCTCTTTAGTGAACGGATCACAGAGAGTAACAAGCAACCCCTCGCATGTTGAGACCGGTAATTAACCCGGCCTGAAAGTTAAGGAGGTGTAAACACAAAGAGAGGAAATGTCACGTCAAATATCCGTCACAGTGCCGCTAGCTATTTGGCTCCTCTGGCGTCAATGCTGTGTGCTGCCTGGGGAGCAGGGACGACTCTCAGGCTGAGAACCTTCTGGAAAGCAAAAACCCCAGTGCTCCCCACCACCTCCATAGAGATGTGGAACAGAGGAACGCCACCATCATACAACCTACCTTGAAGACATTTAATGAAGTGATTAGTTGTCATACCTCAGGACACAACAACAAAATGTGTCCTCTGCATTTAACCCATATGGGATATCATAGGGGGCAGCTATTATTCAGCACGCAGGGAGCAGTGCATGGAGGTAGAATCTTGCTGGTCAGAGATTCGACCCCATAACCATCCCTAACCATTAGACTGCTGCTGCCCAAACATAATTACCTGAGTTGCAGGTATGTCCTGCGCCTGTGTTGGTGGTGAATGTGACGGGGAGGGGATTGTAACGCTGAGGTGTGTTTGTCTTGCAGAAATGCGGCAGCAGGGGTTGTGCGGGACCTGCGGCTGGGTGGTGCTCCTCGCCTCCTGCCTTGTGGTGCTCTGGGGCCGGACAGCGGCAGCCTCGGCGCACAGGAGTCACGTCGGTACGTGGAAAACCCGAGTGTGGGGCCCCGACGTGGCCCCTCCTAACATGCTTCCTCACCCGTGCTGTAGGTCCACAGCCCAGCACACGTGTAAAATTCACACCCCTATGAATACTCATTTTTTTTAATGCAATTTTTATTTTTCCTTTGAAACCCAATTTAGTTTTAATTTCTTTTTCTGTTTAGTTTTATTAGTTTTTATTTTAAAGACATGTTTCTATTCTTTCATATATTTTAATTTTAGTCATTTTTAGTCATTTTATTTTTAGGGATAGTTCAGTGTGTCTGGTTTTAGAGACTCCTGTGGTGTCCCCAAAATGGGCAAAACATGTTCCAGGTATTTAAGATAAACAAATCATTGCTTTAGCTAAATAGTATTTTAAAAAAGTATTAGACATTTGTTTTTATTTAATTTCAGTTTGTTGCGGAAGCAATATTTATAGTTTCATTATAGTTGTAGATTTTATTTCATTTTCTGTCATTTTACAAAACTTGTTTCACTTGGGATCGCAGTGCTACGTGTGAGAATTTGTCAATTTCTTTGCAGTTTTTCTAGATGTGAATGTCAGGGGTTGTAAAAAAAGCACTATAACTCCATCCATCCATTTACTGAAACCACTTGCCCTGTTCCGGTGTATGGGGGGGGACATGCAAACTCTGCACACAGGAACCCTTATCCCAGAGGTGCGAAGCAACAGTAATAACCACTGCACCAGCATGCCACCCTGATATTGGAAATATATAGTCTATTTTTGGAAATTAACCAACCCCTCCCCCAACCCCCCAGGCCATTTCCATGGCCCAGTGAAATACTGGCTGTGGACAGGCAGCTCGGCACCCCTGGTCTAGGACATTTAAACCGCTTAGAATTCCTTTAAAACTCCAAGGCCACATTTGTGCCCCGAGGTCACATGACGCCTCACAGGACCGCGGTGTTCTGGGGATAAGAGCACTGCCTCCGGAAAGAGTAACAACTGACCTGCAGCGGAGCTCCAACCAGTCCCAGCGAGACGCCGGAATCAGGATAATGAATCACTTCCGCCGGAGGGAATAGTGGTTTAAAGGTTGGAGAGGGAGGATGTGCAGCCAGGAAGGACCCAGGAGGGAGACTGGGCCCTCTGGTCGGGGCAGGAAGGAGACTGGGCCCTCTGGTCGAGGCAGGAAGGAGAGTGGGTCCTCTGGTCGGGAGGGAGACTGGGCCCTCTGGTCGGGGCAGGAGGGAGACTGGGCCCACTGGTCGGGGCAGGAAGGAGAGTGGGTCCTCTGGTTGGGAGGGAGACTGGGCCCTCTGGTCGGGGCAGGAGGGAGACTGGGCCCTCTGGTCGGGGCAGGAAGGAGAGTGGGTCCTCTGGTCGGGGCGGGAGGGAGACTGGGCCCTCTGGTCGGGGCGAGAGGGAGACTGGGTCCTCTTGTCGGGGCGGGAGGGAGACTGGGCCCTCTGGTTGGGGGAATTCCAGGTCTTCTTGCACACCTGTGTTTGAGGCTAGTCATCATTTTCACACGTGTTTAGCAGAAGCGGGGAAGTGTGGGGGTTATAGCATGGGGGCCCAGAATCGTGCACTTCTGATGTGTCCTGGTAGAGGCACCTTTCGGGCTGGGTATTCTGTGCGGCCCCATAGTCTTCTGGTGGTTTTTCCTCTGCAGCTGACTGACCTGAGTGGTGGGGGAGGGGTGATTGATTATCAGGCAGGCAGCTATGGCTCAGATCGCAAGAGCAAACCAATCATCCCCGTCTTCATTCTTTGCAGTGAGGTCATCAGATAATTACCCCATGCTGCCCCCGGTGGAGCCAAGGTGAGTCGCGGACCAATAAACCCATCGGCCCCTTTGTGTTGGCAGGTCACCTTACTCAGGCATTTCGGTGTTAAACCGCGCCCTGAGTGGAGGAGCTTCCTGGCTCCCATAATGCAAAGCAACAAAGGCGGAGTGTCCTCTCCCTTGACCCATTCAAAGCATACTGTATCATTGGTTAATAATAAGGTGCTTTGCAGGAATTATGCCCCCCCTTATAGCCCCCACCTTCAAAAATCCTAGAATTTCCACTGGAGTCCCTGCTATTTTCAGACCTAAAAGTTCTATTTGGATAAAGCAAATATCACAACTCAGAGAGTAACAGTATTGGCTCGATTCCTGGGAGATAAGAAAATGAAAGCATTGCATGAACCAGACTCTGAATAGACACTCCAGAATGAGAGCGACGTCTTTATTTTCTGTGGCCCCAAATCGCAGCTTCAAGACACTGCTCTAGTTCCGCACAAAACCGCTGCTTAACGTCACGATCGCATTACCGTTAATGAAAAACGGCGACGTGTTGGATCAGTGTGACAAATCCAGTCCACTTCTTATTAGTTACTTTATTGATCACCTTCGGGTCTAACCGAGCTACTTTCAAAGCGTACTTTCGAGTTTTTTTAGTCTTTGTTTAAGCATTGCAGTTTTAGCACAAAGTGCTCTGTTTGGCTGTGTTTCATTTTCCTCAAGGTGAGAAAGGATCCAGCTTAAGGGATCTGGAGAGGAATCCATTTATACATCCCCCTAATCTGACAGCTGTGAAGGCAATTAGCTGTCATGCTAACACAGACATTTTTGAAGCGTCACTCGTCTTCTCGATAGTATGCTGGTCACTAAAACAAATTGCCTTCTATCTTTAGCCATTAGTAATCATGGCCATTTAAAAAGGGAATTACTAGGGCGTATTTCATGGCCTGCAGTCACTTTCTGATTAGCAGATTCCCTTATTAGCAATGACATTTTATAGTAATTTTCGCTTCTCTTTAAAACTGAATATGAGCGGCATCAAAATAATAATAAAAAAGTTTTATCGTTTCTTGTTTTGAGATTGCAATCCATGTTTCAAAGTTGAAATCAGGCCTGCCAAATGCGGATCCTTATTTCCAAACTATGAGCATCGTCTCCGGAATAATAAGATGCCAAACCAGAAGAAAGGTAATGAGGAAGCGTGGCGAGTAGGATGACAGGTAGACGGATTTACATTTAATGTGTATCATCGCAAACACTGTAGACAGCCTGATCATCTTCGTGGATCAGCTGAACACGCATTAATCCCAACAGAAAAATCGGGTGTGTTGTCCTAACAGTGATTTAACCCCCATTTTGATTGCAAATCAGTATTCAGAATCGTTCGAAAAACATAAATCATTGTTTATGTATCTCAGAATACATGTATACTTTGCATTCTTATTTAAATTTTAGTACTCATTAAGGGTCCGTTGATGCAATATTTCCCAAGGCAGCACTTTAGATTGCTGATTTCTTTCACATTTAACTTCCTCTGATTAGACTCCTTTCACCTGGATTAGATGCGGATCATCTGCCAGACAGCACAAGGAAACACCTTCTGTGTTTTTGCCATCCGATATTTCATCTGTACCAAAGGAAGACCTAAGGAACAAATACTTAAAAGACTTAGAGTTCATTTTAGTGAGCGCTTAACATTTGTATTAAATTACATTTCTAAAGTTGAAACTTTACACAGTAGCTGAATAGATAGAGGATTTCTAGACTTGACTGTTTCAGCCAACATGATTTTGCAGAATTTACATTAGAAGTGCATTAGGCATAGTCTGTGTCAGGAAGGAAACGCATCAGGTATAGTCTGTGCCAGGAAGGAAACGCATCAGGTATAGTCTGTGCCAGGAAGGAAATGCATCAGGTATAGTCTGTGTCAGGAAGGAAACGCATCAGGTATAGTCTGTGCCAGGAAGGAAATGCATCAGGTATAGTCTGTGCCAGGAAGGAAATGCATTAGGCATAGTCTGTGCCACGAAGGAAATTCATTAGGCATAGTCTGTGTCACAAAGGAAATACATTAGGCATAGTTTGCCAGGAAGGAATTGCATTAGGCATAGTCTGTGTCAGGAAGAAAACGCATTAGGCATAATCTGTGACAGGAAGAAAGTGCATTAGGCATAGTCTGTGTCAGGAAGGAAGTACATTAGGCATAGTCTGTGCCAGGAAGGAAATGCATCAGGTATAATCTGTGACAGGAAGAAAGTGCATTAGGCATAGTCTGTGTCAGGAAGGAAGTACATTAGGCATAGTATGTGCCAGGAAGGAAGTGCATTAGGCATAGTCTGTGTCAGGAAGGAAGTACATTAGGCATAGTATGTGCCAGGAAGAAAGTGCATTAGGCATAGTCTGTGTCAGGAAGGAAATGCATTAGGCATAGTCTGTGTCAGGAAGGAAGTACATTAGGCATAGTCTGTGTCAGGAAGGAAGTGCATTAGGCATAGTCTGTATCAGGAAGGAAGTGCATTAGGCATAGTCTGTATCAGGAAGGAAGTGCATTAGGCACAGCCTGTGTCAGGAAGGAAATTCATTCAGATGTCATTGAGAAGTGGTTCCTGATCAGAGGCACTGGTAGCTTTATGTCGGCTCCATCTTGAACAAAATGAAGGCTGGCAGGAGCTGATTCTCCTTTGATTGGGGGTCAGCATCGCTTGGTGACTGTGAGAGGATGCCAGAGCACCTGGAAGGAACCACACAAGCTGTGATGCTACAGAGATGCCCGCAGAGGCAGCCCAGTCAGCGCGGTTGGGATTAGGGGCAGTAGGTGTCCTAGTGAGGGTTAATTTGTAGGCCAGCTGAATGCAGGTTCTAGAACTTCTAGAAGGGTCCATTGAGCATGGCTCAATGCCAACAGCAGCGGCAAATTATTCAGCCAATTAGTAGGTAGTTGATACGTTTGGTTGAACTTTGGATTTAATTGACTGCTGAGTAAGTAAAGAATTCCTACCATGTGGAAAAGAGACCTGAAATATCTCACTCTACATGCATTGGGTGAATACAGCACACTCATACATAAGGTTATGTCATCTAGGTTACAGCCAGAGGTGGAGATATGAGGTCCAGGAAGTACAACTCCAGACTAAGATTTTGTTTCAACCAAGCAGTTGAATATAATGCGTCACAGTCAAAGAGACTCAGCTGACTGGATGAAACACAATCTTGGTCTGGATTTGTACTCCCTGGACCTAAAATCTGCACCTCTGGTTACGGCTGATGACAGACTGAAGAGGCCGAGGTGTTCAACTCCTTCACTGTTGGAGTGCTGCTTCTTACATCATCTCATTTGATCTCCCTCCATTATCTTGCTTTGATTAGGCTGTAAGGGTATTCATCTACTTTGTCATTTCCTTGTACTGTATCTCAGAGATCATTGCATCAGACTTCTGATGCCTAATAAAAGCCATATTCACACATGAGAAATCCTAAAGTATCTTTGTCAGTTTTATCTGTGGAAAACCCCTAAATTATATACTTTTGGAACTGAATAAATCATAGAATTCTAATCATGGGTTGGATCTAAGTTCTCTTGCTATCTAATGATAACTATCTCTACTTCCCATGTAAAGTGAACTTCAAGAATATACTTGGGCATTAAAAGGTCTAATTCCTTCATTATAGGTCATTCAGCCTTCTGGGTAATTTTTATGGATTCAGATTTTCAGGCAATGTGCATTTTCTATAGCAGTTTATTTATTCTGAGGTACGTCTGAGCCCAATGAAAGACGTTCTGGGGTGTGCAGCAGGGTGGTGTGTGGCTTGTTGGGTTTGGACCCCAAGCAGCTGCCGGCTACTCACATGCGAATGCATAGAAACCTAAGCTATATCAACCAGCTATGAACCCACAGAGATAATGGCAGTGTTTGCTTTATTTGGTTAATCACCCCAAATTCCAAAGTGATACGTCCCCCCCCCGGATACCAAATGCAGTTTTGTAAATGCTCTTTATCTTGAAGCTGCAGTCCAGGCTGTCAATGCTGAAGAGTCCTTCCTCATCGGTCCCGTCCATCATCAGCCGTTAGCTGGTGCTAATGTCTCTCTGTGGCCTAATTTGCGCGGCACCCCAATTGGAACTCCCCTCTGGGCCCAGCGGCGGCGACCATCGCCGTCAGATCCCCCGAGAAGAAAAACTAGATGATAACCCCCTTTCAATTACACCCCCCCCACCAGCACTGATTGGTTTCGAGGAGTCAACCTAGTTTCCCTAAGAAATGCCAAGGCCCAGCATGCTTGGAGCGAGGACAGCTGAAAAAGAGCGACGCAACGTAGCTAAAACGCTCGAATCGCATCAAAGGACGTATCAGCCTTGCCGGCGGTCTAATTCACCTCTTTGTGGCAGCCCCCCCTTTGTGGCAGCCCCCCCTTCGTGGCCAGGATATTACGATAGTTTCCCGAGGATTTCAATCTGCTCTCCACCAATTTCTGCACAGCGAGTGGAAAAGACGGCAGCGCGCACGATGATTTGGGAGTCTTTGTGTTCCGGAAAGTGCCGTATAAATCTAATATGTTATTTTCTTTCTTTCTACACTCCTCTCTCCATCCTGCGGCACTCGCCCGCACTCGCAGTAGAGAATCTCTTGCCCCTGGTGCAGTATTCAGGCCGCCTGGTACATTAAGGCTGCTATTTTTTACTCTCGTCTCTGTGCAGATGACACGGTGTTTCCCAAGTCAGTAGTTCAGGTAATTACCCTCTCTAGCGTGATATTTACTAACGCAGTGTAACTTAGGTGAGAGGCACACTGACTCTGCGGGTAGTACTTTCAGCCCCTCACCTACAGGGTTTTGGGGGCAGGCCTCCTGCCTGTGTGTGGAATTTGCATGCTCTCTCCCTGTGATGTTGATCAGTATTTTATGGATTCTGAGGTTATTTGCACATCCCTTTTCCCCAATGCATCACTTATTAATTGCCCATTTATTGTTCACTCATTTTTATACTGCACTGTTTTGTCTTTTGTTGTGCTGCTGTCTGTCCTACACTGCACTGCTGTTTGTCGTATACTGTGCTGCTGTTTGTCGTATACTGTGCTGCTGTGTGTCCTGTACTGCACTGCTCTATGCCCTGTACTACAGTACACTGCTGTCTGCACTGCTGTCTGTCCTGCACTGCTGTCTGTCCTGCACTGCACTGCTGTCTGTCCTGTATTGCACTGCTGTCTGTCCTGTATTGCACTGCTGTCTGTCCTGTATTGCACTGCTGTCTGTCCTGTACTGCATTACTGCCTTTCCTGTGCTGCTGTCTGTCTTGCATTGCACTGCTGTCTGTCTTGTATTGCACTGCTGTCTGTCCTGAACTGCTGTCTGTCCTGTACTGCGCTGCTGTCTGTCCTGAACTGCACTGCTGTCTGTCCTGAACTGCTGTCTGTCCTAAAACCTAAAATGTGAAACCTGTCATGTAGACGTCTTCCTGTAGTCCCAAAGCATGTGTTCAGCTGATTTCTCATGTCTAATTGCTCATAGTGTGTGTGTGTGTATGTATAGATTAGGTTTATATTACATTGCAGAGACTAAATATCCCCCACAATGTGATAAAAACCTGTTATTTTCACGTGGTCGGGACCATTTTTAGGTCCCCAAAAAGATCTGTTAATACAATCAAAAAACTAAAAATGTCAAAAGTCTCTAGTCAAAAGAATTTAGTTTGGTTAATTAAGGTTAGGGCTAAGGCTGGGTAGGGCTTAAGGTCGTCATGCTGGGATGTTTGTGTGTGTGTTCTCTAGAGTGCCCCCTGCCTTGTTCTCTATGTCCCCTGGGAAAAGGCTCCATTCTTACCTTGTAAGCAGTTATGAAAAATGGATGCATGAATTTAGGTCCCAAGTTTAAGTGCCTTGTTTTGCTCAGAGATGCTGCTGCTCACCTGTCACCATCTCGATAGAGGAACCCAGCCGGCTAGGGGTGTTGAAGGTACGAAGCCAGTGACTACCAGGGTGTTGCGAGCATGTCGACCCAGAGCTCCTCAGAGCTGCTGATGAATATCCATGGTGGATCCACAAGTCCTGGTGTCATTTCAGGAGCAGGTCGATGGCCCAGGGGATCTGGGGGGGGGGGGGGGCTGCTTTCCCTCTGACTGAATGGCCGTGGTTAATAGGAATAGAGACCCGTTGGCATTTCTTCAGCTCGCAAGGGACCTTTGGGCAGAACCTACTGAATCAGGCAACATCTGGAACTGGGGTCTCCTCTTTCAAACCAGTGCTGAACACGCCAGACTCTGAGGCACCACGGGATGATTTAGGACGGGATCTGCTTCAGGTGCAGATAACAGCATCGTCTCGGGATAATATGTATCATTATACTGAACTCCAAAGGAAATGAAATAGGAATTTCAGTTCCTCCTAGGGGATGAGTTCTATACAGCCGGGAGAGTTTAACATTGTCGTGGGGATGTCGCTGCATTGATGGATTCACAACTAAAATGATACGACTGTCCGGCAGTGATGGACCAATTCTTTGATGGGTTAACCTTTCCAGGTTTGGTCAGGGGTAGTCGGTCTAAGCGAGAACCGGGGGTCACGACAAACAAGAAAACATAACAAATGTGTGGCTGAAGTCACAGGGGAACAGCTCAGATCTTGGGAGCTGGTGTCAGCACTTTCCGGGTTATTCCTTACAAAGAAAAACCCAACAATTTATACATCTTAGGGGAACAGAGCTGGACTAATGAACAGCCAAAGTCCCAGTTACCTTTATCCCCCTTGAGATACTGGGTCACATGACTGAGGTCACATGACTAAGGATGGGTCTTATGAACTGCAAGTATGATTAACAATGATGAAACATTCTGCCACGCACTCCCTACTCAGTGGACAGCATTGTTATTAATAGATGAGTACTCTTTCCTTTAACTTCTTAAATCTTTTTACACTATTTGCCCCAAGGAAATATGGGATTTTGTTCAGTCTGTTGGGTCTTAAAAAATTACCATGTGAAAACTCCAAACATCATCTTTTCTCTTCTGCCACATTTGAAAGTGCACTTGAATTTGTCAAAAAAAAGTGCTTTTGATGTGAAGTAAATGGCCAAAACTGACTTTTTTGACTGGGGAAGAAAGAAAAAACAGCTTCTGCTCACATTACCGACACACCATAATTAATATTTAGTCCAAGGGACGGCACAGGGAGGATGTAGGACAGCCAAACCAGTGAGCTGTCGTGCCAGTTATCTGTGCTGCCAGTCGCTTGACAATAATCCTCCGCTCTCTCCGGTAACACGTGGTTAATCTTACCAATATCTGCACACAGTGCACTTGGGATTTGTGTAATGCAGGGCTGGACTCTGTGGAGCATAAGTTTCATCACGTTACCAGATTACCGAGGTGCTCGGAAGTTGTATCTTCTGACCTCAGGACATCTGCTGACTGCAGTATCGCACTAAGCTTGCCAAACATATTTGTGAGCGTTGGCAGTGAGGCCGCGAAGGAAGGGAGACTTCAAATTACAAATTAATAAAAAACAAAATATCAGCCGTCTGGGCAAGGCGATGTTCTTTGGGTGTTCCGGCATCATTTTGACATTGAATGTTACATACAAGCACAAATTCAGCAAAAAACACTAATAATCCTTTATCTGTAGCTAATCCATCTGCAACACTAAACATGCGGTAAAAGTAAACAGGCGGAAAATATATTGCTATTTTCCTGCATCTTTTTTTCAGTTTAATTTAATAATAAATTAGAAAAAAACAACGAAAAATCGTTCTGTCATCCAGAAGCCTCAGCTAGCTATTAATGCGTATTTGCTGAAAGTACGACAAAGAAGTGTCAGTCTCCCCTAGAGTGACAGATGCAGGTTACGGCTAATATAGCCGCTGACTAAATGCCTCATTCCCCGTAAGTCACTATGTTCTGTTCAAAATGGCTGATGGACGTGATGCCTGGATCTGTCTGGGAATCTCCACACACTCCTGTCCCTTACAAATTATCTTATAAAAATTCAGAATCAGAATCGATCCTTATAGAATGAGACCCAGAATTCTCTTTATTGGTCAGGCACCCCTATATGTACTAGGAGTCTTGTCTCGACAGCCCTGGTGCCTACATTCAGAGACAACCCAGAAAACAGAGAATAAAAAGAGAATTAACCAGATTGAAAATGTAAGCAATAATGCAAATCAGTACAGATAACAGGTATGTACAAAAAAGTGTTCAAGTGGATGTAGAAGTTTAAATGTTGCTTAGAACCAAATTCCCAAATAATGACACATTATACATTAAGTGCAGATGGGATGTTTATCTGCAAAAGGACAGTAGCAGCCAAGGAGTCCAAGAGTATGCAAAGAGTTTGTGAGAGATGTGCGTGTTGATGAGCACTGCTGTCTCACTCTGTTCAAGTGCTTTGGGATTTCAGGCGCCCTGTTAGTTTAAGGAAAACATCAAATCTGTGCTGTGCCAATGTCCGTCAGGGATGTATGGTGATGGCGTACAGTTACATGTTTTTCCACAAGTCGACTCGATGAATTAACTCTCCCCCGGTGCATTATGGGCGATGTCTTATTTAGACTCGCAGCAGATCTGAGAGACCAATTAGGACAAAGATGCAAACTGTCCCCTTCCAGTCCTTCCTCAGGGTTTCCGATAAACGTCCCAAGTCTGAAAACTGGAATTCTCGATGGGTTTTAATTTTGATTAAGATTGCGGGGTCCCAATAATGACTCGTGCTGATGAGTACAATTAGCCTGAAAAGTGCTGACGGCTTCGCCGTAATTGAAACATAGAGAGTCAGCCCAAGCCGACCAATTAAAGCCCGCCCTAAGTTAGTTATGCATATCTGGTTAATGGAGCATCCTTCACTTTGCCGAGATCCAAATTGGCTCCCCCTCATCTCAAGTGACGGCTGGGATTCATACACACGTCCCTGTTTGTTTCCCTGTGAATCTGTGATGGCGTTCCCTCAGTGGTCTCGGCCCTGAGGTTTCCACTGAGCTTGGCCGGTCATTCCCTTCCTCTTGCCCCCCCGCCATCCCGTTTTTATTTCATACTCATGGCCCCCCCTGCTGTGGTGTGACATTTTCACCGCAGGCACCTGCTGTCTCGGGTGACAGGCATTCACTTCGTCTGGCAGTGGGGCGTATAAAAAAAGAGACTTTTCCAAGTATCATATTCAAACAACAGCTGCGGAAAATTCACATCTCAGGATCATTCTGTGTTTGGTGACAAAAAGGCACTTGGGTGAATTCAGGTAACGTGGGAGATTGAGTAATATGACGCGATTTTTGGAGCACGGTGGGGGGGCGCTGTTGCCTCACCCCTCCAGGGTTGGGGGTTTGAATTGTACAATATTCTGTCTCTGCCAGTTTCCTTGTGCAGTACAAAGACAGGCATTTAGGGTAATTGGCGTTTCTGAGTCGCCTGTAGTAGGCAAAGGGGTGCTCCAGAGTATGTGTATATGTGTCCTTGTGATGGACTGGGCCATCATGCAATCAAGATAAGAGGCTGCAAGATAGATCGATGGATACTTGGGACAATTTTGGCATCCTGGAAAGGTTTCCTGTAATGGTGAAAGCCAATCAGAATAATGATTACTGAAAAATGGATATCATTGGTGTGATGTCACAATGGAGAACATTGCACATTATTATAATTTACCTCAATGCTAAAGACACTGTTTCCTAATGGTGAACACATTCATTTACAGAAGAAGAACCTATTATTAATTGACTTTTGTCAATTACTCCAAAAGCTGACAGAACTTGTACAGTAGTTTTGCACATCGAAACAGGAAATTCACGCTCAGCGACTTCTCAAGAGGTCAAAATCTCCCCTTCTGGGATTTGACTGAGTTTCGAAACGAGCAGATTATCAGATGGACTTGATCCACACGGCCAAGATAATTCATCAGGATACCACTATGTTTCTAAGGTTAAGCTGCTTGCTTTCCAAGCAGTGGATCTACAACTGATAAAATCCCCGAGAGCCTTAAACCTCTTTCCTGTCAATCCCCACCGTTCCGGGATTACAGGGACGTCTCAGAGTCTGTCATCCCTGATGCGATCGAGAGGCACAGAGGCATCAGCAAGAGACGGTCATTTTAATAACCATGCGGCGCATCCACTTCCGTGCAAAGCTGCAGTTTAACCGGCGCAAATCCAGTCGGGGCAGTATCCTCATGCTGCTGACAGGGAAGAATTTAAATGCGACACGGATCACGTCATTGGACCGGCCGGTCGTTACTCTTCCATCACTCACACGACACCTGGCAGTGGGCTCTGCGCTCTGGCCACTGCAGCCAATGTGCTGGCCAACCAAAATAAAACACGAGGTTTATACACGCGGCCAATCAATTGTCATTTAATTCCACACTCAGTCTTGTGACCCCGAACTCCCTGGCGCATATTGCAAGGGTGAGAGAAAAGACAGGACAGGCCAATAAAATCATTACGAAAGAATGAAGGTAGATAGACCTTTTAAACAGCATTTGTTAGTTATACACTCCTAGGACAGTTCGAGAACTTTATAGGAACAGTGCAGGAACCTACAGGGGATGAAAACCTTTCAGCCACAGAGACGAACTCTCCCTCAAAGTCACCCCAAAGCAGGACCAGCAAACAGACAAGTGCTCTATACTGAGTCAGGAACTTAAGCGTTTATATACGACACCCATATTATGCGACGCAGATCATGCGATCAATCACACGCAGAGGTCAATCCCAAGCATGTTAATGGCTTCCCGGTAATGGTCTGTTAATATAGCTCAGGTTATTAAGAATTTATAACCGTAATTTCCCCCCCCCCCCGTAATATAAAGTAGCTTGCAGAGCCCCCGTCTGTAGTTGGCCTGAGTGAGGAATGTGTCATTACTGTCGGCTCTGTGAAACAGAGTAATTTCTTTCCGGATTAATCTGGGACAAGATAATACACCATTTTAGACGCATTAAAACTTTATGGCAGCACCTCCAGTCAAGACAAATTGCACGGAGACTCCCGTCGTGTGGGGCTATCTGCGGGGTGGGGGGCGTTATCGCTTTTAGCGGCCGCGGTCGTTAGTGTTCCTCCCCTTCGGGCCGTGAGTAATGCGTCTTTAAGCATCATTGGGGTGGGATCATTGGGGGGGTGGTGAACGCTGGAGTACAAGACTGAGCTGGAGGAGAGTCACATGACTGCGAGGCGTTAGAGTGGGATGTCCAGCGGTTGGTCCATGGTGTGGAATCTTTCTCTTCCATCTGATTGATGCCCCTAGAGCATCCCGGGCCCGAGGGAAGCAGCCCGTTGGGATTCCGACCCCCAATTTGCGCACGTGCTCCTGGAGCGTCGATAACGGGAATAAAATCACCTGGCTCCGCTGCGCTGGCCTGTCACGGCGTGCCTCTTTTCCCAGTGTGGATGCAGACAGCGGCAGACGGGTCATGTAAACTCGCCTCAGCTGACTGTATTTACTGCACTGGTGGCTTGGCTAATTATGCCTGGTACCTCATCCATCTATATACATCGATATTGCAGCTATAACAGCTGTAAAGTCATGGCAACAACCTTCCAGAAGGTACCATAGTACTTAAGGACCTAAACCAAAGCAGAAGGTGGCCTTTAAGAGATCCCTCGGACAGGGATGGGCAGTCTTACCCGCAAAGGGCCGGTGTGTGTATGCAGGTTTTTGGGATAACCTGGAGGTCAGCTGTTCAAACCCAGGTGTGAGGACTCTTTAGCTAATCAATCCTCTAATTAGTAATCTAATTAGAGAGTTACCGTGAAAACCCACATACACAGCGGCCCTTTATAGATGAGATTGCCCACCGCTGCCTTGGGTGGTATTTTGCTCAGTGGGCTAGCATTGGTATCCCTGTCATCAGAAAGTTGCTGGTTTGAATCCCAGAATTGGCAGATTTCGCCAGTGGACCTTTGGTCAAGACCCTTAACTCCCAGCTACTCCAAGGGCTGTCTGACCCTGCTTACTTAAAAGAACATACATCACTTTGAATAAAAGCATCTGCAAAATCTGAGTACGTCCCAAAAAATTCAGCAATTTAAATGTGATGCCCCGGAGAGCAATGGGACCCCCCCCACAAGAATCTCGACCGGCCGCTTCACGCCGGAAAGGCTGTGGTTTTGTCAGATGGCCCCGCCAGGATGTCTGGAGTTACGGATGCATTCCCTCCCTGCCGACACGTCCCCCCCTAATATATTCGGGGGCACTTATGGCCCGGACCTTGATAATGTTTGCTGGGCCACCGTTTACGAGTGATATGTGTCCTTAGGATGGGAGCTCACTGTGACAAAGAACCTGTAGATTCCCAGACAGACCTTCTGCTGCTGCTGCCCCAGGACTTAATAACTTGGGAGACCATTAACTTATAAGAGGTGCCAGGAACCTCAGGAGGCTGTAATTGATCAATCAGCACTGGCAGCCATGTGGCTTGGGTGGGGGGGCTGGAGATGTATTGTGGTGGCCAGGAGACCATCTACTCCCATGGCCTCATCTGCTACCACCCCCTGTCGAACCCCAAACAGCAGCTGCACTGTGGCACAAAAAAGACCAGGAGGAACAAACAAATCTTACAACAGTAGCGATTGGCTGCTAAGACCAGTCTGTGTGAAGGGCAGGTTTGGCCACTAAGACCAGTCTGTGTGAAGGGCAGGTTTGGCCGTTAAAGCCAGTCTGTGTGAAGGGCAGGTTTTGCCACTAAGACCAGTCTGTGTGAAGGGCAGGTTTGGCCACTAAGACCAGTCTGTGTGAAGGGCAGGTTTGGCCGTTAAAGC
>JAODKE010000040.1:14443090-14457502 GCA_026779605.1 Mormyrus hasselquistii | reverse complement strand
GCCTGGTGTGTCAAGCTTTGGGTGGGGCTTCATGTATCTGTGACAGTACGGGCCTCTTGCCTCGTGTGTGTGTGTGTAGTTGATGGGATTTGCTGGACGATACGATACAAATTAGTCCAAAGCCAGATGAAAGGGCCACCTCTGCTGGGTCAAAATATAACTGTCCATGGCTTCAGGGTCCTAAACACCCACAGAGACCAGCAGCATTCCTGCAGCTCCAGGATGAGGGATTGCCAAGGCCTCTGCATCAACAGCGCCGCCACAAAAACGGCGATTCCTTCTGTACTCGACAAAGCAGCTTCTGTTGTTTCTCTCTGTACCTAAGGGACGCCACAGCCGTTTGCCTTCACTACCTGGGCAAAGGGAGGAAGGGTGTTTATCTGCCGATCCGACTGGTGTGCACTCTCATCTAGGCTCAGTCCTCCCCTAGCCGATGTTTCTAAGCCGACCGCGGCCTATTTGTGCGAGTCGCTGTGCATCTTGAGGTCGCTTTGGCTATTGAAGTTAGAGCGATAGCATTTTGGGTCGGGGGTGACAGGCAGGAACCTGCAGCCCGCCCATCTGCTATTATGTGGGTCCTGACCGAAACCCAAAAAGAACCTTGGTACTGGGGGAGAAGCAAGACGGGACGGTCCCATATAAACAAACCAGTGACAACAAGGGTCACAGCATTGTATGACTCTCAGTGACCTGACCCTACCTCCCAAAATGGCCACCGTAACTGGAACATGCAAGCCTGAGACATTTGACTGACATAATTTGCTATTACTTAATATTTTTATAGTTGGGGAGTTACTGATTCAAGTCAGTTTCATTTTGTCTTGGACAGGGGCAGCTGGTGGTGAAGCTGGCTTAGGGTGCCACCTAACAGACTGGGACTGTTCATATTTATATATTTATATCGACTTACTGATTCTGAAGAGTATAAATTAGCTAGCTAAGGTGACGTATCTTAATATGCCTTAGCTTTTTCCAGGAGAATTAACTGAAAACAACATATTCAGTTTAATCATGTGGATGGTTACTCTTAACCATAATACTGAACTGAACGGGGGAAATGCAGTATGTTCACATTTGAAACTGCTTAGCTACTTTTTTAGCACAAATTTATCTGCGTTAAAAATAACACAACGATTTTTAGTACATGGAATGGTGAATATTGTATTACTGACCCATATTTATGTGGGTAAATTAGCAGCTTACAGCAACGACTCTCTACAAAGAGTCTTTTAATGTGGAAGGTCGAGCTGTTAATATTGTAAATGCTGATTGAAGGTTTGTAAGCGGTCACAGGCACTAATGACAGCTTCATTGCTGCGGACCCCCTGCTCCATTATAGCAAGGAATAAAGTCATTTGCAACGGGAGGCGGATTCTTGAAGATAAATGTGCCATTAAAGGAGGCTTTTCCACGTCGTGCCTTTGATGCCTCGGAGCAGATGTCTAATGTGAAGTGGCGGTTCCGGCCGTGAGAGGAAGCGGGTCTGGACGAGGGCGGCGCTGGTGTGGTGCAGGATGTGCGCCCGGTGTCGTCCTTAAAATGCAAAGCGCTCGCTTCTTTTCGCCTTTGAACTAAAGCGCATTTACCAAGTAAAAGCTCATTGTTTTCACGCTTATTTATGTTAAATACCCTGATGGACCATTTAGAAGTATATTGCCCCTGTATTTAGCCTGACTGAATTGGCCCCTTTAACTGAAGTTTGTATTCCGACGTTTGTTTTTACTTTAATTCTAAGTCAATGTACTCAGCTTTAAAAACAACACGGACATTTTACAATATGCAACATACCTGCACATAACTTAAAAACTGCATATTACATGCAACAGCTAATTTAGTAGTGTGCATATAGGGGGAGAACGTAGCTAAAAGTCACAGGGGCAATTAATTCTGTGACTAGAGGTTATTGGTGACATTAGAGGCGACATTGGTTACATGAGAGAAGCAGCACTCTGAGGTAAATAAACATTTTGTCATTTTCACCAATTATATGAAAAAAAAACTAATGATAGTTTTTATGTTTTAGAAACCTGCTGTTTGCTTAATTATAAACATGAGCCAGTTTTACAATGAAGGAATCTGTTTAGCTATATGTAAATAAATCATCCAAGTCATAATAGCATGTTTGTAAGAAAGGCTGCCGTGGGAACGTAGTTATTTATTTGATTTTCCCACCCGGTCAATGGTCAATGTGGATGCGCACAACGGTGGCGAAATTTTAATGCGGTTGTACTTAGTTCACTTACCTGATGTTGTGTGTTAATGAATATAAAACCATACCCAAATAACCAGATGTTCGCTAATATAACCCATCGTACATTGTATTCATCTGATCGGAATCTTGTCCATATTGATCGCCTCTGCCAGCGTTAAACTCCCGCATCTGTGTAGCGGTGCTGCCCGACCCGACAATGGTAGCTGAAGTTACAATGAGAGTGTGTTTGGGGCAAGTTGTCACAGCATTTTTGGTGAACTTTTTACATTTTAATAGGCTATCCAGTATGTTATTTCATTGACATTCTTTGTCGGCCATCTGTGGATATATATGAAATGCACTGAATTATTTCAAATTTGATATTGCCAATGAATTATTTCAAACACGCCATTGCCTTTTGTATTATTGCCTTGTATTGTATTTCGATCTATTGCTTTTTTCATTAACACAAAGCCTTCAATCGAAACAAGTTTAAGCATATTTATTTCTTTAATGAAATAATTGTATAAAGATAATATTTATTTTCAATGTTCTTCGGTGTTACTTCTTCAATTCATAGTTTTATTGTTTCTATATATTGGTGATGTAGGATTGCTGAAAGACAGCTTGATAGTAAGCTTAAACATGCTTACCCTTTCTAAACTGATATTGTTTATTCATGAATAAAATGTTGGATATTAAATTGTTAGTTACAATGTAAATTAATTACACTGACAACTTGTCCCTGACGTGTGAGGGGCACGTTGTCAAAGAATACTTATGTGTAGTTATTGATAATTAAATCAATTTTAAATTAGCAATGAATATACAGTACAATGCATATTAAACTGTTCATGAATCACTTGTCTTTCTTCTGGCACGGTTATGACCATTCAACAAGGCTGCGTTTTCTGGTAATTCTAATTAAACGAAACAAAGTTACGGTTCCCCCAGCTACATAAAAAAATATTGTGATTCCTATTACATTAACCATAAGTAACAATCGGATATATGAAATATTTGCCCTTATAAATCACTTTAAGTATAAGGCAGTACAGTCACAATCATAAATATGAAGTCTGCGTTTTGCACGCTGCTCCTGAACACTGAGCCACTTCATTGGAACTTTTAAGTTGTTCATCGCCAGACAGAACGGCTGCGGAAAGTGCTGGAATTTAACCAGCTTAAGCCAAGGATCAAGGTTAGGAGGAACCTTACAAAAAAAGCATTTTCACAAAACGCCCAAGACTGCAACTGAAGGGGATTGCTTATATTCCTTGCAATTTTCTTGGTCGTTATTAAGGGATTACCGCAGGAGGTTTATGAGAATTGTTACTGGGTCAGCCTTATGTCCCCGAGCGACTGCGACTTACTTTAATATGTCAGCTTGACAGTACATTTCCCAGCTTTTTCCGAAAAGGTGGCGACGTCGCAGATATCTGGGCTGTTTTCAGGCAAGACGGAATAATCACAATGGAGTAAAATGCATACGGTAATCCACAACGCAAAATCAGAGTACGGTAGTTTAAACCGAAAAGAAATAAACCTCAAACGACATGTTAGACACGGCAGAAACAAAAGCTGCTCAGGCCAATACGGGCAAACTGCAGAACGTGCATACAATGCAATGTAATCCTGTTTGTAGACAATACGCAACTATTTAATTAAGAACAGTGTAAGTAAAATTGCGAAGCATAAGGGCAAAAATAAGTTCTCTCCATTCAATCCCTGTCGCCCCATTAATGCGGGGTCATAAATTGATATTGACAGTGTGGCCGGTGTAGGGCGAACGTGATGAATCGAGGGTATAACGAAATCTATTTCCCTCCCCGTTCACCGTCGTCGGAAGGCGAGAACAAACTCAGCCGAAGCTGCTCCTTCAATTTCTCATCTTCCGATGGAGCCGGGACTCGATCAATGGCAAATAATATCATATGGATCAGAGGACACCATCTGCTTCTCCCGTCGTCTCCCATTCCGGGGGTTTCGGCGACAAATTGGTACCGGCAAATTCTTACAAATGAGGTACAAAGGGAAACAGTGGCCGATGGGGGTTCGGGTGTGTGTTTTTTTTCTCTATGTGCGTGCCCAAGATTCACCTGTGAGAGTACTTGGGCATGTGGAGAAACACGTGTCCGGTGCTGAAATATCAATCCCGGGACTCGATCGCGTCTGCTCGTCTCATATGCCGCGAAGTAAAGCATCAGCGCTTATCAGGTTGTGCTGCTTATTGACTAAAACAGTATCATAAATAAAAAAACACACATTTACTCTCAGTGTAGCGGCTCGCATTAAGTATGTATTACTGCTGTGTAATGTATATTGCACATTTCAATGTGATGTACTTCTCGCCAATGTAAAACGTACGCGTAGACACGATGGGGCTGACAGGACTTAAGATGTTGGTCCTGTTGCTAGTTGTAAGAAGATCCATCAGCCTTGTGTGTGTGTGTGTGTGTGTGCGTGTGTGGAGGTGGGGGTGGGGGGGGGGCTTGATGTAGCAAACATGTTTCAGATGAAACCCCATTCCGTCTTCTACGGCCCTTAACAAATTGGCCAGGATGCAGATGGCCGGGGGAACCTACCCGGTAAGATGGCCATCACCTAGGCAAGATTCCCGGTGGTGGAGGAGACGTGGAGCACACGGCTCTGAGGGGCGGGGATCGCTGTCAGGGTTAGCTTGGATAACGCTGTCAGTCATGATAAATCGCAAGACGCATTGATCGAGATCGCGCTACCGGATGATGAGTTACACCAAGTGCGCGACCTCTTACTCAGGTGGTACAACAATAAGAGCGAGTCAAATGGCCCCGTTAATTTCTGTTAATACCGATAACGCGTGGAGAAGGTGCATTCTGATGGGAGTCATGGTGTTTTACAGCTTCATAGTGTGCAGATATCGGTATTTTAAAATTTAATCTTAGTATGAAATACAAATGCTTGTGAATCCTGCATAGACTTTTCGCGCTGCTGTTGTGTGAAGTATCCATGAAGAATTCATGATAATCAAACAAGCTTTCAAAATGGCGACACTTTAAGAAGTTCTGCCCTGCGGTAAAATACGACGAGAGACAGCAGCGTTTCAGTAATTACTTAATGTTTAACCTTTTTTGTTTGACTAATATCCAAACACAAAAAACACAAAATTTTATATTATTTTTTTACTTAAGTTACTTAAGACCTGAAACATGTTTTAATAACAATATGCTTTATCTCCCCTCAAAGCAGAACCCAGTAAGTTGGTTGTAGAGTAAAAGGACAAACACTGAAATCCATTGAAAACTTTTACAATATAGCACCAAGCTTTAAATGCGGTAGTGTCTGTATTTTTGTGCTAACTTATTGCTTTTTAAATCTTTCACTCTTGTGATAGGTAGTCCATAAACAGAATAATTCAATGCACTTTGGCGTGTTTCAGCATACTCTGATTTTCCAGTTAAAATGTGCACCCTGTTTTTCATTTAGGTTAGTTTGCACATTCATGACTGGCTGTCTGCAACAGCTGCCCTCATCTTGACTGTCCTTTTGTGGCCTTGGGAGGGAACCTTTGCAGACTGGGGGGCTGGGGAAACGGATCTCGCTCGCACATTCCGTTCACCGAGGCGGCCCTTGATGAGCATCGGCGGCCTGAATTCTAAACAGACATTTGATGAATGGTGAACTTTATCGAGGACGTCCCCGATAATGGAACCGGCTCGCATCTGAGCACGCTCCCCGTGGCTGTGTGGGAATCACCGGAGGCGTGGCCTTGCATGTGGATCACGGCCAATGGCTGCTCAGCGTTGCTGGATGTCTGCCGGTCTCCTTTTCGCTCGGCGGCCCGACCTGGCGGGTCCGGCCTATCTTATTGTTTACGATGTGGGCGCGCTGATGCCAGGACGTTGTGTTTGCCAGGTCAGGTGACTGCACCGAAGCACAATTTTAGGGTCCTGCGTTATCGCTGCGTGCGGTTATATTACGCCACGCAGATGACTCATCTCAAGGATCTTCAGCAGCTCGCCTGCAATATCATTATCCACCCCAGCTGCGGTCCATCTAGCAAAGTAATCTTTTTTTTTATCGCTGTAACCGTGTGCTGTAATATTGAAGGTCAGCTCTCCTTTATTATAGGACTGATGCAGACATCTAATTCCTCTCTCCTATTCAAACTCTTCTCTGTGGTCCCAGGCTCTTGCCATTTGCTCTTCACTTTGATGTTTCTTGGTTTGTATTAATTCTTTTGTGCAACAGTAGAGTCACGTTTGGAAAACACCTGACATCTCAGGACTTAAGTTTTAAATCACATACATGTGCATCATGAAAAAGTATCCGAACAGAACGAAACAGAAGTTTTTGATGAAATGAACTACATACGTCTGATGTCTTGATTTATACTGTGTATAAGTTTGTGTTAAATGTAAACATACAATGTGCACATTTTCTCCCTGGGTGACTTATATGTTTATGCTGGAGGTATGTGAATCCTTCTGATTCTACTTCCTGTGTCACAGGGTGCACTTCCTGTGTACTGACTCCATGATGGCACCCCCTAGAAAATGACTGTCATAACCGATGTCTCCTTTTTTCTTTCAGGTCACGCGATAGTTGCACCCTTCGAAACTCCAACGCCCAACGAAGGACGTCCTTTTTTTTTTTTAAAAAAAAAAAAAAAACACACGTACCCACCAACCTATAAATAGCTATACAGAATATACTCACAGTCCCGAGACTGAAGTGGCCCCTGTCATGGCTGACTGAGGTGCTTAAATGCCAGCCCTGTCTTTTGCAGAAACTCTGCAGATGGACAAGAGACTTGCTGGCCTAAGTATCGCAACGACGAGACTTTTCAGACGTCAACCTCTATCCCATAAACATGTGACCATGCGATCAGCCAATGAGCTGCCACACCTCCCCTCCACCATGCTGATGAAATTCCTTCACCTTCTTTCCATGGATCCAGCTCTGGATGAAAGTGACTCTCTACTGGGTTGGGATCCTTCGAAGCGGAACAAGCTGGTCAAAGACGAGGCTGATTATCTTAAAAGCCGCCCAGATCAGTGGCCTCCATGCCAGAAGAATTCCACCCAAGGACACTTACACTACGTTTTTGATTAACTGAAGCATTTTTTGTCTTTCAAAACAAAATTTAAAATATGAGACTCTTTCCCTTTTTAAAGAATCATATGGGCCTTCTCATTGGCTAAAAATTATTTTATAAAGGGCCTCCTTATTGCCAGAATGATAGAATAATCCAAGTAGATGTTATAATAAATGTTTAAACGTATAGGACTGTAATATGTGATTCACAAAATTAATCAGTCAACTAAGTCAAGCTCCACCAGTTTTAATATCTGTGTTTTTAAAGCCTGGTAAATGCTATTGAGTACATGTGTCAGTATTAGCTCAAATAAAACAATTTCAAATGAAAGCAAAGCCTTTCTTTTTAATTAATGAATTAATGAGGAGGTTGTGTGGTGTTACAGAGTCCAGCTCTATAATCTCGGTCCTATTGGTGCAGCCCTGCTGAGGTACTGACTAATTATGTACATGATATGATACATGCTAGAGGAATCGATCTGTTCTGAGGGACGGCTCACTGGGTTAGACTTGGCAGAGTAGCCGCATCTCCATCGGACCCAAACCCCCCCCTGAATAATTCTCCGGCGTGCTGGATGGATGGATGGATGGATGGATGGCTGACTCTGCACTCAGACCCCAAGCTTCACTTCACTCTCACCTCTATACGTGTGTGCGTCTTTAAAAAGGAGAGCATGATGGGATATGTGACCATTAACAAATGTCATGCAAAAGCTTATAAAAAAGCTTCATTCGTGTGTGTATATATATATATATATATATCCATCGAATTTCCATAATGCTTATTTGGTGCAGGGTTACCTAGAGCCTATACCAGTCTATCATTGCGTTGGCACTCATGTGGACACACACAATAGGCAAATTAGCAATATGCTTCTCAAACCACATTTTCAAAATAGTGTCAAATGAACACGTCTTTCAGTCCACTGTGAACAGGATGGAAGTCATTAATGCATTTTAATAAAGTTTAATTTTGTGCATTTTAACACAGCCCGTGTGTGACTGTACACTGGTGGGCACCCCTGACGCATATAGGATGGCCCCCTGCTTTGTGCCCAGTGCTCCCTGGGAGAGACTGCAGTTTGACACCCAGACCAGCACCTGCATAAGGAACACGCACCTCTCTAGGACCATGATTTAACAATCCTGTTGTAATCCATGGAATACATGTCATCCTCATCTTCTTTGTTTTACTGTACATTGCTGCTTTTATTTAGGGGGGGGGGGGGGGGTTTTTTTTGTGCCAGATTCACCTTGACAGAATTTGCATTCAGTATTGAGGCTACTAAAAGCTTGTCAATGTGGCTGCCTGGAGAAACAATAAAATAAAGCGAGATAAAAATGACAAAGGTGAGGCAGAAGATATTAGCATCACATCTTCTGTGAGTGTGTTGACAGGGCTAATTTATAATTAGGCTCACCTGATGATGGGGGAATAATTATGGAAAGTGAGATCATAGGCTCCCTTCTCTGTTGAGTTTGGAGCTCACAGAGAGACACAAGTGCTCACAGAGCAACAGTGGATTTCATGGAGGCACCCAGATACTTACTGAGGCACACAGGTGTTCACAGAGGCACACAGATGCTCTCAGAGGCACACAGATGCTCACAGAGGCACCCAGACACTCACAGAGGCACACAGATGCTCACAGAGGCCCACAGATGCTCACAGAGGCACCCAGACGCTCACAGAGGCACACAGATGCTCACAGAGGCACCCAGACACTCACAGAGGTACACAGATGCTCACAGAGGCCCACAGATGCTCACAGAGGCACCCAGACACTCACAGAGGCACACAGATGCTCACAGAGGCATCCAGACACTCACAGAGGTACACAGATGCTCACAGAGGCACACAGATGCTCACAGAGGCACCCAGACAATCACAGAGGCACACAGATGCTCACAGAGGCCTACAGATGCTCACAGAGGCACACAGATGCTCACAGAGGCACCCAGACACTCACAGAGGCACACAGATGCTCACAGAGGCCTACAGATGCTCACAGAGGCACCCAGAGGCACCCAGACACTCACAGAGGCACACAGATGCTCACAGAGGCCTACAGATGATCACAGTATACCAATAAATGTGTAGTCTAGTGCAAATACACTCTTTGGAGCATGAAAAACAAAACAACATTCCCTGTAATATGCATTTCTGCCTTTTGCCCTGCACTGCCTGAGACTCTAAGACTAGGATAGAATAAGCAGTTGGAAGATGTATGGATGAATGAATGGACGGATGAATGGATGGACGGATGAATGGAAAACTAAACCTGTAAGCACAGCTGGTAACATCAGAGTTTAGAATCTGCCTTTTATATGACTGATGCAAGGTCAAGTTGAAACAGGAGAACTCTGATGTAGCTTTGAGGATTTATTTAACCAGAAAGGCTTCAGCAAACATCTGTATAAATATTAAATATGTTCAATTTTATGGGATGGGAACAAGTCATGCCTTGGTGAGTCTGAGTTGAGTCTCCAGTCAGAACATTGCAGTCCTAGTTAAGTCTCAAGTCATTTGCCCTCAAGTCCAAGTTGAGTCCAAGTCTTCCATCATTCTTGCTTTCAAGTCTCAAGTCATCAAATTTGTGACTCTAGCCCAAGTCAAGTTGTGAGTCATGTAACTTGAGTTCCTACCTATGTCAGTTGTTTACCTTTAGACATTAGAACATGTTGCAGCAAAAACATTGTAGGATATGGTCCCTATAGGCAGAGGTAGAGTAGGTTGAAAAGAGAGTGTTCACTTCTGATTATCCTCACAGTTTTTACGTCCATGTATTTACAGAATGTGATGCATCTTTTTAACAAACTATCTCAGGAGACTTTGCATTCTGTCAGTTGAAAGTGCAGACAGCAAAGAATTAATATACACTCAAATTATAAAATAAATGTTATTGCATCCAGAGGGGAACTATAACCTTAAGGCTTCTTGAGTCATAGCATCCAAGTCCGGTTCAAGTTAAAAGTATCTGCCATCAAGTGCAAGTTGAGTCCAAATCTTTCCATCAGTTTTACTGAGTCCAAGTCATCAAATTTGTGATTTGAGGTCGAGTCGAGTCAGTTACTCAAGACCCCACCTCTGAATGTTACCAATATTATAATAGGCAAGAATTCAATGCACCTTGAAAAATAAATATGAAAAGAAGTCGTATGCCCTTTGCCTGGGTTTGATTAATTCAATTTACAATTTTTAAAAATAAAATTCTTTATCATCATGCAAGTTAAACAATGTGAACAATTAATTTTCCAGGTGGGAATGAGATCTGGTGCCCATTTTCGCATGTTTGTGTGAACTGTACATTAAACAAAGTTCAAACAGTTTTACAGCATTTATATCGTTTCATATTTTTGGTCTTGGTATTGGAGGCTTGGAGATGAGCTAACATCTCTCACGTCTGACTCTAACTTGTGTCTCAATAGACCAGGTCGCGCATCCATAGAGAATATGGATTTGTTCATCCGTCCATTATAAGTAATTGCCCGTCCGATTGGCAAAAGATACTGTAATATCAAGAAAAGGATGCAGAAGGCTGTTCAGAGAAACTAGCTCTCCCAGAGAGGGTGGATTTGGAATTTGTCAGGAAATGGGAGGAGCGTGGGCGTCCTTGGGTCCGATCACCCGAGCCCGTAGCCCCGAGTATTTTAGCCCCGATGCTGATCTTCCATCAAAAAAGGTGAACTTGACTTTGCCCCAGATCTTTTCAATAGCTATGAACTCCCCTGGGGAGGAGCTGGAAAAACCCACAAGAAAACTGTGAAAAATACTCATCCCTAATTTTCACTTTGAAATTAGTTTCAAAATGAAATGGAATTTGCACGGCACGGCAGCACAGTAGGGGGCGCCATGCCCTCACACCTTCACCATTGGGGGGTTTGATTCCTGCTTTGCCTCTGTCTGTGCAGTTTCCATGTTCTCCCCATATCTGTGTGGGCTTCCCTCTGCCATCCAAAAAACATGCTGTTATGGTAATTGGTGTCTATACTGCAAATGGCCCGTCGTGTGTGTGAGCCGGAGTGTTAGTCTGAGCGCTCTGACGGACTGGGCCTCCCCTGCTTCATGCCCTGCGTATGTCCTGGGAAAGGCTCCAGACCCCCCTTACACATTTTTGAAACTAAATAAATAGCTAGTGAGTAGACTCAGGAGGTGGTAGCTAGGTAGCTGGTTAGCAAAACATGCAACTTCAGCATCTCCTAAATAAGGAACGGGTTTATTTAATATTTAGTGTAATGACCGTTTGTGGCCAACAGGGGGCCTCATGCAAATGTGTGCCTTAAGTGGTGGTAAAGACCACCACTGGTTCCGTGCTGTCAGTGACTCAATGGAAGATGGACAGAATATAATGTGAATGTTACTTGGTGATTAATAAGCGGATGAAGATCGTGTCGAGCATGATAGCATCCTTATATGTCATTTGGAGCATTTTAAGCTTTTATGGAGCTCATAAATTTTTTATTTTTTTTACCGAATAAAAAAGGCCACAGACAGAAAAAAATTAGAAAATTAATGAATCGCGTAAAAAGAAAATAATGTATCAACTTAATGGTTCCAACCTCAAAATGCTCAGCAGCTTTCATCGATATATAAACATTGCTTGCATTATATGCATTAAACGCAGCGCAGTAAGACGCTTTTCTCATTTGACTAATCTCCCAGTGGAATCCGCTCTACGGTTTCAAGCTTTTAAGAAATCCAGAAAATACGGGTAGTGCATGTCATTAAAAGATTACCAAAGGCAGCGTGTCGTTGGCACAACCAGTCTGGGTGGTGATGGGAGAACGGATGGAAAGGGGGCCCACTGTGCCAGTCGGGTATCCCTGTGGTTTAAATGTATCTTACAGTACATGGAGACCTCCTTGACTGAACGTTCTCAGATCTGCTTTTCTTTCGACATTAAAAATCACATCCTTCAGCCCTGTAGCTGACAAACATGAGCGCCATGAAGAATGAGATATTAATATAAGAAATTGTTGGGGAAGTGTGTGGTTGTTATACTTATATTGCTAACTTTTGAATTCCCCTTTGCCCCACCCTAAATAACCTCCCCTACGCAGGAAATATTTGTGTCCTGTCAGGGTGGGGCTAAGACACTGGGTTGGATGCCACGCTGCATTCAGGAAAGGGGGCCTTTCGCAGTGGCGGTATGGTTGGGGGCAGGACCCTGTGGCCCGGGGAATAAACGTTAACATGTAGGAAAATACTGGAGGAGGTGGATGCACGCGGCGGGTGGAGCGGTGGGCAGATCGGTGGGCGGAGTGGTGCGCGTAGCGGCTGGCGGAGCGGCGGGCGGAGTGGCAGGCGGAGTGGTGCGCGTAGCGGCTGGCGGAGCGGCGGGCGGAGCGGCAAGCAAACGTCATTTCCACGGAGAGGCTCTTAGGTCTGAAGAGCCATTAAATAAAAAGGAAAATAAACGGGAAAAGATTATGTACAGTAGATCAAGAGGGGGTTCAGATTAATGGCATCTGAAGCACCAAGCAGTGCAGATAAGTGTTGCTGTCACTTCCTGTAGCTGCAGTGGCCACACCCCACAAAAGTCACACGGCAGGGTGCTAAACCACACACACACACACACACACACACACACACACACACACACACACGCCTCCATACCACACACCAAGGGCTCCCCATCTGTTTCTGTCTCCTGTCTCCACAGGCGTGTGCAATTCACACATTTACATTGGGGGTTGCAGATTCACCCCTAAAACCAGGCATTTTGCATAGCGCTCCTGCATTTTGGGCCCCCTGCTGGCTAGGAGCAGTTACTACACTAGGGAGGGCAGAGAAGAGCAGTTACTACACTAGGGAGGGCAGAGAGGAGCAGTTACTACACTAAGGGCAGAGAGGAGCAGTTACTACACTAGGGAGGGCAGAGAAGAGCAGTTACTACACTAGGGAGGGTAGAGAAGAGCAGTTACTACACTAGGGAGGGCAGAGTGCACAAAGTGACATATTGAACCAATGAAGAAACAATGAGCCCACCTCTGATTATAAGGTCCCCCACTGAGGGCCTTTAGCCTGCAGGTGATGTACCTCTGGTCCCTACCCTGACTTTGGGAGCCCAGGGTTCGAGCCTTGCTCTTGTGCTGCCTTCATGGTTCCCTCACATAAGAGTTTACGTTTGTCTCTCATTTCCTTGCGAAAAGATGTCAATGCGTGTGGTGTGTTTGCTACTGCAGAAGTAGTAGAGGAGCCGTGTGGGGCTCAGCAAGTTAGGATGCTGTGCCTGTGAGCAGAAGGTTACTGGTTTAAGTCTCAGCTTCAGAACAGTGGTTTCAGCATTGGGCCCCTGAGCAAAGCTGCCCCAGGGACTGTCTGACTCTGCTTTCTCAACTATGCATTGGTTTGGATAAAAGTGTCTGCTGAGCTCCAAGCTCATGGGAAAAATGATTGGCTCAGAGAAACAACCAATCAGATTGTAGAGGAGGTAAGTCAAAGTAACTAGAGGGGGCAGGACCAAAACACCTCCTATACTTGTTTGAACCAACCTCCTCTACAGTCTGATTGATTATCTTACTGAATCAATTATTTTTCGTTCTGCCCTCAGAACATTTTTGCGTAAGTAATACTCCAGTGAGCTAAATGTAAAAGGCTAAGAGGTGCTGCTTCTAAAATCCAGTAGCAGTGTCTTGCCCATCTTCAAAACTGACATCTTACATTTCTAGAATGTAATACCCATACTAGAGGAGTCAGAATGTAATCGACACAGGAATCTGGGATTGAGATGCCTGGCTGAGTTACCCTTTCCTTAATTAACAGGACTTTGTGTAACATATCTGTGTAATCTCATTTGCCTGGGGGGTATAAACTCACAATTGCAGTTGATTTCTGCTATCGAGGATGCTAACGTTTGGATGCAAGTACTGGATTTACTGTGCTGTTCATACTCTTTGGGGTCAGTTGATCTTCCTTTTGACCTTTCCTGCAATGGTTGCACAGTTTCTGTAAGCTATACGCTCTGCGCTGTTAGGCCGTTATGGGTTAATTTATGTAGCACCTTGGTTCAAGAGAAACACTGTTTCATTTTTAACTTTGTATTACTCGACTACTTGACTTGACTTGACTTGATCTCTTTGTCAGAAAGCCCCTGTTTCTTTATGTGGATACTCTGTCTGTGTGTGTGTGTGTGTGTGTGTGT
>JAODKE010000040.1:14428925-14439229 GCA_026779605.1 Mormyrus hasselquistii | reverse complement strand
CCCGGCAGCTCCTGACCTTTGTGCGGAACACAAAACTCATTTTTTATTTACTTTAATGATTTCCATTTTCTAAATATAAGCCAATTAAGAGATTTTTATCATCAAAAAATCCACTATGAGATATTTTTGACATTTGCTCTTGCGTCATATTGAGTATCGTTGTTGACTGATAAGATTGTGATGTGTGAGAGTCATAGTTAGTCGTCTGAATCTTGTGAAGCTCCAGATCTGAAGCTGCTGGCTGAGTTTTGTTCCCCTTGGTAAAACTTCAGCCCCCTGGTGGAGAATCTGAAGCTTGTGGTGGGATTAGTTGGCAGTCGGGTAGCACTGTGAAACTCTGCTGTGCGCTGTTAGACACACCCTCCCGTAAGCCCTTAGTTATCCACAGCCTGCCATACTTTCTCTCTTCCGCTGTTCGTGGTCCAGGGTTCAGCTTGAGGAACCCTTGCTCTGTATATTTGGTATGTTAGTACAGGGGCTTGTAAACTGAGCCGTACCGCAGATCAGTGGCATGTCTGCACAATCCGACCAATCAGATGGCGGTGACACAACCAGCTCAGTTTGGTCACGCTTTCAGTAAGCAGGGTCGTGTCAGAACGGTTATGGCTTCTCTCATACTTTACATTGGAAAACCGCCATTTCTTTCCAATGATTTGATGTCACTTTGCTGTATGTCTTTGACCATTTAATAATAATAAAAAAAACTATTTATTTATTTCTTTTTGATATGTGCTACCTGTGAACAGGTAAACTGGACCAGCCATGTAGCATAATGTGCTGTGTGAGTGAGGACCTGTTAAATCCTTGGTCTCTAATTCTGTGTGGCTGGTCCTTCTAAAGAATTCCAGCTGCCCTGTGCTCACATTTCCCTGATACCCCATCCCAGTTCTCCTGCGGTTCCCTTACGTGTTCCCTGAAATTGACACGCACGGGATACAGCACCTCCCTCTGAAGGTGTGACTTTCAGAAGTATTGTATGAGAGCGTAATAATACTTCCTGGACCTTTCTGTTGTACCTCAAAGATCGCCGGACCATTGAACCAATGTTGTAACATATACAGGGTCACATGTCAAGTCAAATCAAGTCAGCCTGGAAGTCATTTATGACATTTTTGACATTCCAGGCAAACGCGCTCGTTACTCAGGTTCATTATGACTGTTTTTTGATTTACTTCGGCAGTCAACACTGCCTTTGTTTTTAACTCCAGAACCCTTCACATTTACCTGCTTGACACAAGTATTCTAGACTCAGAAGGCAGTCGAGCAGATATATACTGTTGCACATTCTTTACACGCTTCACTTTAAAATCGAGAGGTGTGGAGAAGATTCTTCTGAGGTGTTTTCTTTGGGACACATACATACAGTAGCTGCTAACTCAGCTGCCTTTCTTGATTTTGAAACAGAAGCAGTGGAGAACGTTCTGCAGATTACAGGATTTACCTCAGAAAGATATAACAGTGTGTGGCTTGATTGAAGAGTCTGGAGTTTATTGTCATATGAAGAGTAAACAATCAGTTACACTACGCAGTGAAAATCTTACTCTTTATGGCCAAATTAAACACAAAACAAAGATCATAAATGCAAAGTAAGCTGCAAACAAGCCAACAAATGCAGTATCATTCTGGATAAATACGTGAACACAGTGCAAGGTAAACATACAGCCATGGGAAAAAATTAAGAAACCACTCTATATTATTAAGCACATTCTGCATTTTTAAATCCTGGTTTAGTCCTGGTTCTGCTGGCAGAGGCCACACTGAGCAGCCTTCTTCTGGGCTCTTCCTTCTGGGTGCAAAATTACTAAGAAGAAGCAGGACAGAAGAAGAAGCAGGAGATACTGGGAATGACCAGAAACCAGCCAGGCAGAGGGAGGAAGCGACTATCCAATGCCAGAGATGACCGTCAACTTATCCGACAGTTTCTGATGAACTGTAGAATGACCTCAAGTGACCTTCAAATGGAATGGGAAACATTAAGTGCAGGTGTGAAGTGCACTGCTAGGACAGTTCATATCAGGCTCCTAGAAGCAGGACTGAAGTCCCATAAAGCAAAGAAGAAGCCCTTCATTAATGAGAAACAGAGAAGAGCAAAAAAACAAACAAAAAAAATATTACAGCCAGAAATTCAGAAATGAGTGAAACAAAAAATTGTCCTGTGGTCTTTTACTTTTCTCCAAGGCTGTTTAGTGCAATGTAGATGTAATGTGAATATCACAAAGAGTGGAAAGCTGAGAGACAGATCACTGGCAGGGATTAGTACCAGCCTGTGTGACCACGAAAACGGCCTTGTGGTTTTTATTATCCTAATCTGCCTATATTTCAGTCATTGTGCAGATTTAATAGTTAAGAAAGCAATGTTGTGTTAAAAAAAACACCCAGTCAATGTGTAATGTTTAACTTTAAATTCTTTATGACAATTCAAGGGTGCTGAAATATTCAGGATGCACCAAAGCATTCTGATATTAATATTTTAATATTATGTGTTAAATAGGTACCAATAAAGAATGACCCCATAAAGAATGGGGTCCTTTTTTCATTAGAAAAGACATTTTTTGTATTAATGTGGCAATGATTTATTCGTAATCAGATAAAAGTTGCAGATAGCTGATTTTTGTGGAACGAAAAACATGCTTGTTCTATATATACAGTTTGGGGCAAAACATACCATCTCCCCTCAATTAACTCTGCCCAATTAACTGGCTAATTACAGACAGCTGTTTAAATACAATGCTGGCCTGATCTGAGCCAGTCTGATCCAATATAAATCAACGAACTCTGACTAACTCTGATGGCCATAAAATTGAACGTTATTGTCAGACGGGTAAGATGGGAGACAGAGATCCAGGGATGCAGTGACAAAGAGCCTTTAATGAGGGTAGCGGAGAACAAGCAAAGGTGGGCGGTGGCTCAGTGCAGCGAAGGAGCGCCGTCTCCTCACCCGGGACGCAGATGGTAAGCGTCGTGGGCGTGGCTGCGATCCCCGATGAAGGGAGCCGAGAACGTGGTACCAAAGGGGGGCGCAGGAATCGAGGTCTTGGTCCGGATGTGGAGGTCGTTATCAGGGGAGTCCGTCCGACAGGAAGACACAGGACCGGGGCACACAAGGAGAGGGGAACAGGAGACGCCGGGCTCAGCGGGACAGGTGGGTCAAGGACGGGAGCGGGTCTGAGGAGGGAAGGTAAGCAGGTAAGGATGGCAAAGACGGTTAACAGACAAGGCGAGGAAAGGTGGGCAGACGATAGACAGGAATAATGCTCAGGAAGGCTATGAAACATTGGCTCAATACTTCACGAGGCAGTTCTGTGATCGCTCCGCTTATAAGGGAGGTTAATTGTCAGTGGATGAGCTGCACCTGTCGGGTCCCGCCTCCGTGGCCGTGACAGTTATACTGCAGTCAAAAAAAAATTTCCAAAGATTCAGGGAAAAGGTTGCTGGACAGAAATGTGAATGTCCAAAGAAAAACATTGATGACACTGATTATGATAAGATTTTTACAGTTGAAGTCAAACACTGATATTGCAGTGAATGTGTGAATTGGGCTTTGTAGTATCACGGATTTGATGTCCAGTGTCACAATGTTTAAATACAGGTAAATATACCTGCTTTCATGGGTAATCATTATCACAGCCTGTAAACAGCATGTATGTTTGATATAGATGCTGTGTAGTTACTCACCACTGTATAGCAATTATGCAAATAATTGACTGAGCAGCTTTATTATGGAAGAAGGAGGTCATTATGTCTGCATTTTAAATGTCTAAATCGGATGACGTTAAACAAACAGAGCAGAAAGGGGCTGTAAAAATGGTAAGCAATCTCAGTATATTTTATAGTGTATAAACAAAGTGCGTTTAATTGACCAATGAAATCAGCTTCACAAACAAGTAACTCTTGGTGTTTTGCAGTACTTAATACTTAAAATAATATTTGTTATATTTTGAGCAGAAAAAGCTAAAAGGTAAGCTAGTACAGTAGTTGCCATCCACAATATTTTACCTCTTAAAATATTACTATTATTTTCATTAATATTTATGTATGCCACTTGCTGTCCTCCTATTCCTCTGGTTTTGTCTCACTTAAAAGCTTTAAATACCTTATGGCACATGTTTTTTTAAAAATCTGTTTATCCATATTTCCTTTTATAATCTGCAAGATGAACATGCAGGCTGTCCAAGAAAATATCGAAGCTTGCTGGTCATTATTGATAACTTCATCATTATCATAACCATAAACAGCTGTGCCTATGTTCACATTTTTGCATCCCCTTTGTATAGAGTCCATCCATCATATGCATAAATTCCAAAGCACTATACTCTGTTGAGCGTGTCTGAGACCCTTTCAGAAAGAGGCCTGGATCCATAGCCAATACTGAGCTCCACCCCCCTCCCTCATCAAGAACACTCACTTCTGCTGATGATCAAAAATCTACAACTGGGGCTTCCAAGCTCAACTCGAGCTGCTCCCGAACTTGCAATCCCTGGCGGTCTTGTGTTCAGGGTTTGACACTCTCACCACCATGGCTTGGGTTCGAGTGCCAGTTGGGGAATGCCAGGTATCAGCACCTTGCACATGCACTTCCATAAAGCTTATCGTATCTTAAATATGTATTTATAATACTGTATAATACCATATAACTGCTCCCTAACATCCATGTATAATCTTTGTATAAACTGCATGGCCTTCTGTTGCTATATTATTATGTCTGATTCTTTTGTGTACTTATCATAAAGATTTCTTTGACAACAGCAGAATTGTAGAGATGACCGCTGGTCCTTTCTTTAGCTGACTGCAGTGATTGTCAACCCTTTTCAGATATTCTGTGACTGGCCCAGACCTTCTGCTCATTGATGAAACCAACACAGCGTATTCATAGCTAAAGATGACCCATTACATCACCGCAGCCAGCGCTCGTTCATTACATCACCGCAGCCAGCGCTCGTTCATTACATCACCGCAGCCAGCGCTCGTTCATTACATCACCGCAGCCAGCGCTCGTTCCCCTTCACCTTGCATTGCTATTTTCTTGCATTGCCACCCCCTTCCCTCCCCTGTATTTATAATATGCCTGGACTGGCTGTCCTGACATGACATGTTCCTTCAGTTTACCTAAATATGGTGCGACAGAGTCAGCTATCGATGCATTTCATAACCGCTTATCCAGTGCAAGCCAGCAGTCCAGCACTGAGATGCAATTCTGACCATTCAGGACATTATGGGTAATTTAAAGACATCACAGGTTGCATGTTTTTGGGCCACACTACCGTGGGGAGAACATGCAAGGACAGAGCAGAAGGCAGGAATTAAACCCACCGCTTTCCTCTACAGTTAACCATCTAAAAAACAATCAGTGCAGCAAAGTAATTAATTTACAATATATTACATTGTATTTATCAGCCATGTTTCAAGTTTCATTCATCATGTAACATGCATTCGCATGCACTGTGCATCTGTACAGTGAAATGCTTTTCCCATCTGCTTCCATCTTAAAAATGAACGATTAAAACAATAAAAATCAGATGAAGCAATGTCAATAAAAATGCCATTTAAACATATTCATTAAATTGTGCTCAGAAAGGAGAAATGGAATATGAAGAAAGATAATGTAAAAATAATGACAAGTAAGATTTAAACAACAATAAAATAAAACGTAAAAGCAATACTGCAACAACAAGTAGTAATGACATTTACATTTTTTTTTTATTTCAGACCACATGTCAGTAATAGCAGAGAAGCATTAAATACATTTATTTATTCTGCTAAATATATTCACATTATTTTGTTTTCTAAAGTCCTTTAACATGGATAGACCATCACAGCCCTTTCATGTTCTGTGAAAATGGCAGTCGATTTGCTCGTTGTTAATGAAAGGAGGCCCCCATGTCTGGGGGGGGGGGCTTTAATAATGAAGTTAATTTTTAAAGGCAAAACTGGGATTTAATTGATGCAATACTTCAATTAAAGAACTGTGCTCAGGAGTGGGCTGTGGGGGGTGGGTTGGCAATCCAGCCTCTGACTTTGTTTACTAAAAAGCCATTGAATTAATGGCTAATTTTGCATTTTGTTGGTGCAAAGAATTACTGGATGTACAATGCACCAGAGACAGGCTGGGATTTTTATGTAAGCGGTAGCGTGAATACCAACTGCAGTGATGCAGAAAGTCACACAGGATCATAATAAGTAATTCAAAAGCATGATAATAGATAGCGCAACACTTTTCAGTCACTTGAGATAACAGAGACCATTTGCATAATTAAAGGAGACTAATCAGAAGGTAATATACCCTGTCATCCGTTATTGAAAGGGACTGGAGGTGTTTCCGTGGTTACATTCAGTCTCGGGGGGGCAGTGGGGGGAGCTTTCATGAGGGATACAAGGCATGTTTTTGAAATCTTCTCTTAGAAATGAAAATTAACCTTTATGTACTCTGGAGCCCCATAAACATTAAAGATCCATGCTTCCTGCTTTGAGCCTCTTTGATGATGAGACGGTAGGTACAGGTTAAACAATGCTGCCTTTGCTAAGACTGTCAGCCATGACACTTTACCTAATGAACATTCAGCGATGGGAAAAATATATCATCCTAAAGGACTCACTTGGAAATTTCTCATGCAGCAGCGGTGGGAAGGTGGGAGGTTAATTATTCTTTAGTAATTATTTCTTTTATTTAATTACTTCTCCCAAATTCTTTCTCATAATGAAATATGGCCAATTAAGGTGTTTGACGACAGCAGACACACATCTGTAAACACAGAAAGAGGCTAAGGTGCCGTGTAAAGCATGCAAAAGGGATTTAGTGATCTGTAGACTCGTGGAGCAGATGCAACAGAGGAGACAACATATGTGTGAAAATATGCTTTTTAAAGAGCATTTTCTTCAAAGTCCCTGGTGTGGCCTTGATATTTTGTTGCTAATTTTAATCACGGATAAATCATGGCATCTTAAACATTTTCATAAACTTTGGTTTGGATTGCTTGATAATCTATTTATTCTAATTATATTTTTGAGCAAACAGTAATATTAAAATAGTCTTTAATTAACTCAATATTTAATTATATAATTTATTGTATTGCCCATATGTACTGGAGGGTGTTGTTCACTTTAACATTTAATTATTTTCTTGTGGTTAGATTCTGAACAAACACACAAGTGTAATGAGATTATTAGGCAGGCAGTTTAATGTCACACGCAGCGTATAAACTGCACATTGTTGTGGACACCAGCAGAAGCAGGGTAGCACCCCTCGCATGCCGGCTTTCTAACGACTAAGGAAAAAAAAAAACATTTGACATTTCAGTTTTTAGCCAGGCGCTTCAATTTAAAACGACGCCTGCTTTTTTTGTTTTTTTATGCGCATGTATTACTGAGAGTTATGTCAACTGATTCGTTCCTACCCACAATCCATCAGGCTGGGAGCCATTTTGTCTCCAAAGTCACAGAATCCCCTGTCTGTGTTTTTCTGAAATCAGCAGTGCAGGTCCTCCTTGGCCCGCCAGTCCCTTCGCGATGAGTGCTTGCTTTCTTCTTCATGATATTCCACACAGTTGATTTTGGTAATCCTAAGGTTTGACCGATGTCTATAAGGGTTTTATTCTTGTTTTTCAGCCCTATAATAGCTTCTCTGACTTTCATTAGTGCAACTGTTCTCCTCATGTTGAACAATGACAACTACAGATTCCAAATGGTAGAAGTGCGGTTGGGTATCTTATCCCTGCCCCAATGAATCAATGAAACACACCTGAGTAAATGACAAACCGCAGGGAAGCCAAATGTCCCCAACATTATGGTGCCCTGCAATGAGGGGGATTATGTATAAAAAGTGTTGTAATTGCTATACGGGGAAAGCTAAATGTATGCAAAAAACTTTATATTAAAGTCTGGAATGTGCATTTTAATAATGTCTGAATTATTTGATTTTAAATTTTAAACTAAGGAGCAGAGGGGTAAATCTAGGAAAAAGGATCTCTGTCCCAAACATTATGGAGGGCATTGTACTTGCTCAATAATTCTTGCTTTTATTAAATTCAATTCTCTGCCTTCGTCCCTTCGCTCGACAAGGAACGTGACTGTGACTTAGGGTCTAAAGTAGTAATTTATCTGTATCAAACCGGCCGAATACGACATGGAGACGTCACAGAATTGATCGCACCCCGTGAGTCGTCGGCTTTGACAAATTAAGCGCTGGTTTACTCACCATCTGGTGAGGTTGGTCCAGCCTGCCACCTTTGCGAGGTGAACATGTTTGCTAATGCGTTAGATACAGAGATGAAAGAAACCGTGTGTTGCATAATGAAAGCTGACAGAACACAAACATGTCGACAGCCTGCTGACAAGCTGGTAAAGAGGTTCCACCGCTCTGATCTGTGGTGTAGAAGTACCTTTGCTTTGTTTGTCAGTCACGTTTCCCACTTTGACAATGAAACCTCGTCATTTGTGTGACCAGATATATCATCTGTGATGTTTTCAGTTGCACCTCTGCACATATATGAAAAAATGGTGATATGGATACCTGTGGTTTTTTTTTGGGGACAAAAATGTAAATGTGTGGAAAACTCCCTCTTTGCCCTCTCAAACGGAGTGATTTTTTTTTTTTTAGAGGGGAGTGGTGTTCTCTGGAGAATGTGGGCCAAACACATTCATAGCCAGGGCTGGTAAGACTCACCAAAGCTTAGCATAACTAGAATAAATTAGAGCATAAAACAAAGGTCATGCTCACTAATCCTGGTACCTAACGAGTCTGGAACCCTGCTGTGAATCACGAGAGCGGAAGATGAAGTTTTAATTTCCTCGCCAACTGCATGAATTTTCAGACTTAATGAAAATATAACGCATCTCGTCTGAGAAGTGAATGAAGGGACGCGATCCGTTTGGGACCCGGTGTCCCAGTTCTCCAAGACTCATCATGGTTCAGCTGTTTGATTCCGGAATAGTCTCTAGCTGATTGCCTGTAGTTGGTAGTGGTTGGGGGGCGGGGGGGTTGGTGTTAAAGTGGCTGGAGAATGAGAAGATTTGACTGGGTTAATTATGAGCTGCAGCCTGATCTTGTTCAGGTTGATGGGCTTTTGTGGTGTCTGGGGCGGAAGCCGTCAGGGCGATCTGCTGGGATAGAACTGTCTGCAGGTCGCCCGATTTATGCCTCCAAGGTGCCCCTAAGTAACTGTGAAAAGGCGTGACCCTTCAAGGTTCTTTTTCCACAGTGAAAATGCCTGTCAGATCTTAGGTCAAGCCATTTCCTCATCACGTTGATGTCAATACCTAACTTGATAATTGGTTTTTGACATTTTATGTGTTCAGGGTGTGAAACGCTCACTGTTCACGCGTCATGAAGCAGCCGCACATCCCGTTAGTGTTGGGTGAGAAACCAGGTTTGAAATCTCTGATTAATGAGCAAAATAGCCCACAGACTGCTACTATACGATGATCTCACAGAGCTAATAGCCCACAGACTGCTACTATACAATGAGATCGCAGAGCTAATAGCCCACAGACTGCTGCTATATGATGATCTCGCAGAGCTAATAGCCCACAGACTGCTACTATACCATGATCTCGCAGAGCTAATAGCCCACAGACTGCTGCTATATGATGATCTCACAGAGCTAATAGCCCACAGACTGCTATTATACGATGATCTTGCAGAGCTACTAGCCCACAGACTGCTACTATACGATGATCTCGCAGAGCTACAGTAATAGCCCACAGACTGCTATTATACGATGATCTTGCAGAGCTACTAGCCCACAGACTGCTACTATACGATGATCTTGCAGAGCTACTAGCCCACAGACTGCTACTATACGATGATCTTGCAGAGCTATGCACCAGGTTATGTTGTCACAGACATGTGACAACATGAGAAGAGGGTGACCCAAAGCCAGTCAGGTGACAGGTGATGACGCTTCTGTTTGATCTGAATCTAAGCACAGCAGTTGCAAACTTTCTAGAAATACCATATAAGGAAATGAAATGTTACGCCACTCAACAAAAATGAAAATTTAGAAGCAGTGAGATGGAAAAACTTAATTTGGCTGGCTAGCAGCATTCTTGTCAAGAATATTTACATAATGCAGTATAAGAATTTACATGAGAAAGTAAAGTGATTTAAACAAAAAAGGGCTGTTTTAACAGGAAGACGGCACTGGATTCAAAAGCTCATCTGAACAAGTACAATGAGATACTTGCTTGCACAACAAATAAAGAAAGTAACAAAGTAGTGTTTAAGGTTTAAGTACATCCAATATACGATATATACATGACACATCCAATATACGATATATACATGACACATACAATATACGATATATACA
>JAODKE010000040.1:14416239-14428825 GCA_026779605.1 Mormyrus hasselquistii | reverse complement strand
TATACGATATATACATGACACATCCAATATACGATATATACATGACACATACAATATACGATATATACATGACACATCCAATATACGGCAACATGGAAGCAGGACAAGATGGTGCTGAGGTTAAACTGGCAGTGGTAAATAAATGACAGTGGTGAATTATAGTGGGAGTGTTGCTGTGTATTTAGCGTTCTTGTTTCAAGAAGAGTACTGACCGCAGCCTGACGGACGAGATGACGTGGCCGTATACGGGCCCCGGGACAAGCGGTACGAGGTGCTAAATGGCGTCTGATGGCTTTTTAACTGCCTCTTTATTGCACGTCTCCCTTGGCTTACATGTTCCCGGGTATCCGTTCGCCGTAAGGATCTCCGTGAAGAGAAGGACCTGTGTAATTTTATGTGTAATGGACATGCACTGTGACGGTGAGGCAGCCATCCTGCGATAAGGCAGATAATGAGGCGTCAATCACAGACACGTCCGGGTAAACAGTACGGCCGGCCGAGCTCGCACAGATGAATAATTCACACGTTGAAGCGTTTCCTTGGCTGATTGCAGACCAGCCTGTTATCACCTGGTCCTCTCGATGCGTATTTGAGCTTTGCCGACTTTGTCACGTCTCCTTTGGTGTCCTTCAGGTATAGACCATGGAAGTTTGGTGAATGAGGACATTCACTTCCATGGGAGCTGTTTTCCACTTGGATGTGATTGGAGAATGTGTGTGTTTCATTAGCTTCAAGAGAGCCGTCTTTCATTGGGAGGACCTTAAAGTTCATAGTAAATAAAATCTCTCCTGCAAAAGCTGTGCAAATAACCTTGCGGTTGGCTTGAAAGCCAAGGCAGCTGATAAGAAATAAATGTACATAAAGTTCATTTGATTATTTTATCACACATAATAATCCAGTAACTCTATTATAGTACATTAAGGATCTGGGCTCTTTCTATATTGAAGAAAATATCACACAAAATACGTTCTGAGGAATGTACGCAATCTTTCATGAAATGCTATTAGGTAAACATTCAGGCACAGTGAGAGACTGCTGTGTGTTCTGCTTCCACAAAGACTGAAGTTCTGCACGGGGGTGTGGCCCAGCACCTTCACCTTTTCAGTAGGACGCCGAGAACACAGAAGGCCTGCTGAGCATGACGTGACCTTTCAAGCTTTTATTAATATTAGAGCAGAGGAAATGAAGACAGACCGAAGCGAACGTAAGGGAGAACTTCACAGGGCCCCTTGTAGACGACAGACCAGCGGATCCCTAAATACTGGGTAGAACCCCCCCTCCCAAGTGAAAGGGAGAACTTCACAGGGCCTCTTGTAGATGACAGACCAGCAGATCCCTAAATACTGGGTAGAACCCCCCCCTCCCAAGTGAAAGGGAGAACTTCACAGGGCCCCTTGTAGATGACAGACCAGCGGATCCCTAAATACTGGGTAGAACCCCCCCCCACACACACACACACACACACACGCGTAAATTATTAAAATACTAAATAAACAATGTTTTGATTTAATATTTAGTGTAGTGAGTGTTTGTGGCCAACAGGGGACGACAAACCGCAGGGGCCCCAGACAGATATGTGGTTTGAGTGAAATGGTAAACACTGGCGTTGAAGCAGAAGAAGAGGGTCAAAGATATAGCTGAGGAGCACAGGGACACCTCCCTGAATCCAATGCGAATAGGAACCTGATTGGCTATTAACTGCTTTATCCGATATTGCAGCTTCAGTCATTTTATAATGAATATTTTGTCAACATTGACACACATGTGCCAGGGAAGTAGAGTGAGCATTTGTTTATGATGGTGCAAGGCAGGAGATTTGCAGAAGCAGCCTCTCTCCAAAGGCACTCGACCTCAGATCCAAAAAGCAGAAATAATTACCGAAAGAATATGTGATGATTGCATGTTTATGAAGTTATAAATTTATATCCACTTTATTTCCTGTCAGGACTCTTTCCAGCATGTAATTTTAATGATTTAATCTCAGTTTTATAATTGCCGTTACAGAATTCGATCGCTCGCTGGCAGCGGGAATCTCAGTCGCTGGTCATTTGGGGCTTCATAAGGTCACAGGTCAATAACGATCATCAGACCCCATAGTGACTTTATCCAATGCTCCCGCTCCGACACAGCAGGGCCTCTTAGATCATCAGAAAGGGTAACATGTCCTTTATGAAGATAACTACTTCTTTATGTATTTCGATAATGTGTTAATGTTCCAGCAAGGTCAGATTTATGCACCATGTGAGGTGTAACTGATGTGATATGAATGTGTTCTTTATATTTTGACGTGTTTTTCCTACATCTGCAGATTTATGCGTTTGTATCCTCCTCATAAGCACAAGATGGGGAAGAATTCATATCAAAATGGATTGACTGTGCTTCCGTGGGTAGATTAAACTCAGATGTTAATGCTGTTCACAGATAGAAAATTTACCGATACACCACATGAAATTAACTGCTGTAGAGGCCGTGTATCTCACAGTAGGCGTTCATGCAGTGGTATTGTAAGGTAGACTTTACACATTTTTACAGAGTAATGATGGTGTAATTCGATGTTTGAAAGTCGGTACATCTTGTGTGATGTGTTTTTATTGCTTGTCTAAACGCTACTATGGTTTCTTTACTAGCTGCTTGAGTGATTTATCTTCATCCATTTGTTGGTGTAATATCGAGGGTGGCTAACTTGAACAGTGCCGTTAGAGCAGCAGCACGCTCACAGTGATATCACAAGAGGAGCACACCATCCACTGGCGGGGAGCACAGCTTAGCACTTCACTTCACAGCAATTAAAGGACTTTTGCTTTTAGACGCTACTGTAAGGTGTGCTTTATCGAGAAGATACCATGCTAACTAGCTAATCCCATTTTCAAGTTAAATTACCCTGTCTAATACTGTCTGTTAATTTAGCCAGCTCCCGGAGACCCTTAGTCTCTGTCACACAGCTGAGGCTCTCGAAATATTACCTTTTTCCAGAGTAATAGATCTTAATGTGTGCCAGTTATTTTTTCAGGCGATGCTAACGCTAATGCTAATGTTTTTATTGATACTGTGTAACTAGGCTCTCTGGTCCAAATGGGCTAAATAATATCATTCAAAGTTTGGATGTCATTTGAGCGGCGGCATCTGCACAAATTTTTGCGTCGCTGATCTAAAAATGGCTTCAATCCTCTTGAAACTGATGATTTAAAGTTGTGTAAAATTGTGTTCTCCAGCTCATCAATAAAAAGACGGAGCCCACTTATAGTCTCACAGTCAATATTAATCAATTAGCTTATGAACAATTTTAAAACTGTTGTTTGAAAATGTCAAGCCTATCTAGTTGGTTACGGGGCTACAACTGTATGACCACATTAGGGTTGGGTTACATATGGCTGTGCTTTCACTTATTATTTTGATGAGTAAATACCAAAATACCAAAATGGCAATTCCTACAACAGGCAGGAAATTAATGTAAATTTAAACAAAAATGTCCATTCATATAATCATGAGTACTGTGTTTCCATCGTGGCAGTTTGTTTCATTTCACTGAAAACTGTTTACTTTGCAGAACTAATAACCTTTGTATGAGGAACCCTGAGAAATGTCGTCGACGTCGTCGTGCTGACCCACACTGCTCTAAATGCCACGATGTTGCCTGTGAAGTGCCGTTTCATTTTCAGGGTGTGACGACATGCCCTCTGTGGAGGAGGGAGGAGATTTATGCAGAGACCATGTGTCACGTGAAAGACAATAGAGCACCTTCCAGTATCTAATACTGGCACAGAATACAAAATCACGTGACACTTTTAAGGATGACTAGCTTTTCAAAACCCTGATGCAATATAATCTCTGCATTGGCAAAGTCGATTTTTTTTTCCTACACCGCAGTGACTGTAGTCTTGGATCAAAGGAATGGGACACGCTACACTACAGGACCTACATTAACCGTTTAAAAAGGCTGTCATTTCCTGCAGAAATGGACATGGGTCCTCTGCACCACATGATCACACATAAAGGCAGCCAATGTATGAGCGTGTATATGTGCATCTGTAAAAATTAAAGTAAAACTGTAAGCTTTGTCATGTTAAAGGATGATGTTAAAAAAAACAAGTTATAGAGATTTCTGTACTGTATAAAACAGACCAGCTTCTTCTCATTTAAGATATTTATTATGCCTCTTTACCTCACGCTCGTCCTCGGGCCCCCAAGATATCTGCCCCTTGACCAGTCTGTTTGGGTTATTAACCAGCTTTCCCATCAATTGGTCTCTCCCCGTGACATGTGGCAAGGGATGCCAAAGAAATTCACCCTTCATATCTCAGTTTTTGTTTTTCAGCCGCTGTCCCTGGCCTTTTCAACATCGTTTTCAGTCAACTTTGAATGTCCGACACGCAGAATCATCCTGTCACAAACGATTCACCTTAGTATTCTGTGTAAATGCCCCACTAAACCATTCATCAATTTCTGATAGCCCTTTATTCAATTAAGCCTGTTTGAAAACAAAGACATTTTCTTTACAGAGACAGAGAATGCTGACTAGTAAGATAAGGGGTCTTTACATTTACAGTAGATCCTTTAATCCAGAGTGGTGCATGTTTTTAGAAAGCTGGGTCAGGCACTCCGTGAAGCAACCAGTGACTGAGGGCCTTGTTGAGAGGCCCAGCAGTGACATCATTCTGCTAACCCTGGGATTTGAACCAAAAACCTTCTGATCACGTACATGATCTGAAGCCACTGAGCCACGTACCCCCCCCCCCCCCCTTTACGGCTCACTCTTAACGGAAGGGTTGAGCATTTTCCGGAATACATCTTCTATCGATTGCTGTCCAGTGCAGCATGTGCAGTGAGCCTGCAGCCGATTCAAAAAGGCAGGGGACACCCTGGACGGGAAGCCAGTCCACTACTGCAGGGAACCTTGGGCGACAAGCATGCTGACTTTTACCAGGAATAAATTAAGAAACGACTTTGAACAAAAGATAAGAATGGCTGAAAAGGCTTCTGATCAAAAGTCTCTGGTCTGAGAATGTGGCCTGAGTAATATATACCTGTGGAGAAGATTATTGGTCATTTGATGATACATTACTTGATAATACCTAGCAGATATAAGGTCGCTACATATCTGTGAATGACACATAATTACCGAATAAATAAATCCCAGGTACATCCATCCATCCATCCATCCATCCATCCATCCATCCATCCATCCATCCATCCGCTTATCCAGGAAAAGGTTGCCGTGTGTGAGCTGAGTTCATTATGTCATCCTCAGAAATAGGACAGTTCAAGCAGTTACTGCTAATTTTATACATCTGAAATATGCCTGAGAAATTTTCTGAGAACATCCTGAAGAGAAATAAGGTCTTTAGGTCATGAGAAATGAATGACATTATAAATCCCCTCCATGTTTCCCTGTCATCAGACCCCTTGACTAAATGGATTCAGAATAACAGTATATATGTACATAAGGATATATACAATTTGCTGTAACTTCGCAACATATTGTAAGGAAGATCATAAAACTGTGATGTCCTGTTTTTCAAGGCATTCTGAGTTTACTAAGTTTATGATATTTAAAATGCACTGGCGGGCATATGAACAGTGAGGCAGTGAGGCAGCGTCACATCACATGACCTGGCCACCTAAACACAGTACAAATGCTTTTTAAGGACTTTTACCAGAGAATGAAGGAAACATGGCCCATGAGGGCTCAGGCTTTATGTGGGAGCTCCTTCAGGACAGCTGGAGAAGCATCTCAGGAGGCCTCCTCATGGAACTGGCACAGACGAGATAATGGGGTCAGAAATTGGGGTTAAGGACCTTTCTCCAGGGCCCAATGGTAGGTGACTTTTTCAACCCAGGGATTTGAACTGACAGCCATCTGAAGCCCAACCACAACAGCTGCACCACCACAACAATATATTTTTTTGGGTCAGTGCACAATTCCATATATTTTACTCTACAGTTTTGATGTCTTTATAATTATTCTAAAATGTAGAAATAGTACAAATAACCCTTTCTATGGGAGGGGGTGTCCAAACTTTTAACTGCTACTCCATGTAAAAACCAGCACTCCAAAATAAAAAGGTTAAAAAAAACAGCATGGGACCAATGTAGTGCTGTGATTAATTTTATTTTATATCTTAGTTCTCTCACTGTAGCTGTGTTGGTTTATGCACTCTTTATTTCATGGTGTTTTATTTTATTTAATAGTTTAGCCCACTTTGCTTTTGTATATATGTATCCAGGCACCGATAAGGCAGCTAAGGGGTCCTGAAGAAAAAGGGGCATTTGGTTAAGTGAGTGTTAGACTCATAGCAGGAGTTGCCTTTGTATGCTGTTTGTTAATTGTTTGAAGAACAGGGGGGATTATATATTTGTTCCAAGTCATACACGCCCGGTGGCCATTTATTTTTCACTCGATGTACGTGACAGCAGAGGCTAGAATACGGGACGCCAGGTGGTAGCTGGGAGATGGGGGTCAAACGTGGCCCCGGTCACAGCACCAATGAGTCATGTCAGCATGAGGCCATTAACCGAGCTCATGGTCTATGACTCCGCCACAAACGAACAGATCTCAGTCTCCCTAAATGGGCCAGACTCCAGCAAGATGCCTCATCATTCCGCACCAATTCAGGGCTCCAGACCTATCCTGCGGAATAATCTAGCAGCCTCTCCCATTGCAGGAATACGGGAACCTGGCGCATGTAATGTGCATTTCATCATAGGAATCTTTGTAATGATCATCTGGGTGTGCGAGTAAGAGGAACGGTCTGTGGAGACAGGGGCGATCTGCTCTGAATTACACGCCTACGGGGTCATGCTTATCTAACATCTGTGCGAACGGGAAAGAGAAATTTATAGCAGGATGATTATGATGATACCTTTCCAGGCGAATGCATCTGTACCATCCGGAAGCCACCCGAGAATCGGTGTGTACGTATGCGGGGGTGATGACCGAGTCAAGCCGGCGTTGTTAGTCTCTCTTCATGTGCCATTAGACGAACACGCGAGGCGGCCGGGCGTTCTCGCGCTCAGGTAACGCGCTAATTAGCTCCGGCGCTGGCGTTCTGTCAGCAGGCACGACGGAGGAAGAACAGATGGTAACATCAGAGACTTAATAAGGCCGCTTGGGGCCGGCCGGGCACAGGAGGGGTTCGGGGTACGGGCGGCGGCTGGGGGACAGCGAGGTGAACGTGGCACGGCGTAATTCCCAGCAAGAGAGGGCCGTTTTCCAGGGTCTGAGCCCTTGCAGCTGTCAGTCCGAGACACACGCAAGACAGACGGGGGGGAGGGCAGGAAAGGGTATGTGACATCGCGTCGTCTCCGTGAGCGCGTGGAGATAATCACGATGCCTCGATTCCCGCCACGCTCCGTATCCGAGCGCTGGGCCGACACTCCCCCTAACAAATCCGGCATAATGAAAACAAGGGAAGAGACACTAATGATTAATTATGTAGCTGAAACACAATGTCCTCCCGTTTCCTTTGTGGCAGTGATAGATTACTGCTGAATCTCGCTGACTGATTGGCTAACGAAATCATGCAAAGCTCTCTTAGCATCCATGAATCACATTTCTGTTCTTATTACTTTTCTATTTATTTTTATTTTTCCCCCTCCTTGTTTATCTCGGCTTGAACGTCATGGCACCCACCAGGCGGTAACAGGTACAGGGTGCAAAAGTAAACAGACAGAGGCGTCACCAACTGCGTCTTCCGGCATGTTCCGCTCTCGCGTCTCCTCAGTTATTTATCATCATCTCCTTCGGGCTGTGGGGTGGGAGGGGGGGTGCAGGTGACTGAAATACGGTTTCCTTATAACTGTGACAGACCACGTCAGCCTCAGCCAAAAGAGTTCTTCATTAACTGTACAATCCCATTTTTTGTGACTCTCCACTAATCATGTGGGACAGAGAATGAAAGGATTCGACCCCAAGTTCTAGATCTTTGATATGACTCTGAAATCTTATTCAGCTTTCGGATGCAAACACACATTTTCAATATGAAGCAGTTACTGAAACGGTTGACTTTGTTTTTCCAAGCAATCACCAAAACTAAAATGACAGTTTTTCTTTCCTGGTATTTTGACTGGATCGAAGTAAAGACAATTTATTTTTTAGGACAGGAGGCCAGAAGGAAGTGGAGAGATCATCAGCAGCACAGCAGCATAGGAATATTTCCAGGGCAAACTGAGGAAGTGGAGTTTATAAACATGATTAGATAAACATGATTACTCCGAATGTGCTGGCTAATCTGGTCGACTCGCTGTCTTTGCACAGAAATGCATTCTGGCACTGCTGTGGTTGTCGAGAGCTCAGTGAATCGCACTCCAGAGTTTCCAGGGACACGTCCAGCTGCACTAACTGGAGCATTCGCGGCTGAAAAAATCCCAGTGTCGGTTAGGCGCTTGAAAGTAGGACGCCAGCGATAAGAATACTTGCGTGCCTTATAATTAAGTCCGATCCCCGGTGAGTTACCCGCCAGACGTTTGGGTGTCCCAGCGGAGAACATTTTTAACGATGCTCTTCGGAGCGCAACCACCCGTCTCCACGACCCCGGTCAGGCCGCCGGGTGTGTGGCGTCTGAACGTCCTGCTGAATGTGTGTCCCCGGACTCCACTGTGATGAAAAGGTATCCCCATCCAGTGGGACACTGTGGTTCAGCAGACAATCAACCAAAGAAAGACCCTCAGCCACTTTCCTACCCTTGGCTGATGTGAAACTGCCCGTGGGCGTCACCTTGGCATTTACCGCAACACTGGTAAACTTAAAGTAAAAAAAGCCGCTTACGTTTTGTCAAGGGCTGTACGTCCCTCTTTCCCTTTAAATCCCTAATATTTTTTCAAAATTGCAGGTATCATTTGTTCCACCATTTTGAAACTTTGCCTAATTCGCCTCCACCGTATCTGTGTGTGTCGCTCCAAAAGCTGGCCGTGCTGTGTGAAAACGGAACGCCACCTGTGCGGGAAAACTTTTTACCTGCCAGTGTCTCCCACTGTCCCTGAACCCTTCGGTTTGTGTGTTCCCTTCATGTAAGAGTCTATCCAACACTTGCCATATGGCAAGGCACAGTTTTACTTGGTTTAGTGACACTTATTATTGACTTTAGCCAGGTGTATCTCAGTGAGCACAGCATGACTAAGCTGCATTTGACTTGTTGTAGTGCTCATATGCTCTCTTATACTATGTCCGTACTTTATCCTGCTGAACTGAATGGTATACAGTGTGAGACTTGCTCTTGGTGGGCTAGTAAGCAGAACTTTGACAGGCAGGGAGAATCTGATGACTCCTTCTGATCTGAAGGCAGGGAGGGAATCAAAATTAAATTCAGCCATTTTGACTTCACACAAAAACTGACAGGAAGGAAAACGGGGAAGCAGGTTGGAAAATGGGTCTGTGGAAAGTTGGAGATGAATGTCAGAGGCTTGGATGTGAGGAAATACAGATCGAATCATATGTGATAAGCAATGAGATGGGAAAAAAAGTGATTTTGTTCTGCTTTGAAATGTAAGTAATAGTTAGCGCAAGCTACTCTAAGTCTGTTCTGTGCAGCTATAAGATGCAGATGTGTAAAGGGGCCAAAAGGGGGCAGCGATGAATCCCTGTCAGTATGTGCAAACAGGATCTTGAAGCTGCAGGAGTCCATGGAAGCTGCCAGATGTGCTGTGAGGGTCTCCTGCTCCTACGGGCCACTAGTGACTGAACGGCTTGCACTTCGACTTCAGCGGTGCACCGAACAGGGTCCCCTGCGGGGCTGCGGCTGTCCCTGGGGGAGTTGGCCCCCTTCCGAGTATCACATAGATGAGTGGAGGGCAGCAGGGACAAAACATGACACAGGGTGGCTTGCCGGAGCGCAAATACCATGTGATGTCTGAAGAGGCACAATGGTGGACACGCCCCCATCGCAAACCCCCTGCTGAAAAGCTGCTCTCAGGAAGGGGAGGAGTCAGAGTCAAGGTCCAGTGATGCGATTGGCTGCCACTTAGTTCCAGTTGTTACAGTGTTACTTCTTGTGGTTCCTTCAGGTGAGCTTCCACTGGATGTTTTCTCTTCGATTTTTGAAGTCCTTCAATGAAAGGCCATGTTTTTAAACTCCTTTGCAAAAATAAAAAAAAAAAAATGGTGACGATGAACCTGGGCCTGATTAATTCACGATTAATTCACCTTTTATAAAGGATATGTCACTCTTTCCCTCTTGCCTTAAGGTCATGGTGAGGCAGTTAGCATTAGCATCAGACATCAGGACAGGCCCACATTTTATAAATAAGGACGTGAGCAGCACATTCTCTCTCTAATTAGACCGACAGTGTTCACAGCGGGAGGGAGGGGGGATCTTGCGAGCCCTTGTTAATTACATTGCTGTCCACTTACATTTTAGTCCTCATTAATCTGCAAACCCGCTGTCCTCTTCTACGCTCGGACAGGAGCAAGCATAAATACCATGCAGGCTGTTCCGGCCAGGAGGGGAAGATTATGGCGCCGTCCGTGGGTGAAACGTCTCCTCGTCAAGAACAACTTCGGTTCTTGGTGTGAACAGGGGCCATGTGAAACTATCGACCTGTATCCACTTATATTTTATTTATTCAGCAGACACTTTTATATAAAGTGATGTGCACTTTTGAGAAAACAGGGTCAGCCTCTGGAGCAACTGAGGTTTAAGGGCTGTGCTCAGGAACCCAACGGTGACACTCTGCCAAGCCTGACATTTGATCACGGCATAACCCATTGAGCCTATATCCAACAACAACTTCTGCTCTAGTTTAATGAGATCAGATATGATCAAACCATTGAATTTATCTTACGGCAGAGCTCATCTTTTGTAGATATTTAGAAATCTATTCTGCTAAATCAGACATAGCTCTTCCACTAGGTGATTTTGTCATTGTGCAAGTGGGCGACACAAGTAAATATATGTGTGGGTATTACACTCAGTTATCCATAAATAACTTGAAACATATAGCGCATATATAAGAGACAGAGTGTTATCTCTGCTGTTGTCACCTGATAGACATAGGCATGTTTTCCAGATGACCCCAAAACATCAACAAAAAACAGGACCTCACCACTGGGAGGTGAGATGTGGGGGGAGGGAACATGGTGAGTCTTATCACCGGAGCCCATTAATCTACTCCCATATCAGACACAATCCATCTTCTCTGCCATCCATTTGACTGAGGGCAAAAATATCAGCGAGATACCCTCACAGATCAATCTGCTCGATGGCCACGGCAGGGCGGCTATTCATCACCGGGGCCCCGTCGCTCCCGCCAGCCCGTCGCCGTGCGCCGTCGAGCAGGCTAGAGCACCGTCTGGCCCGGGGCGGGGAGGGCGGGCTCGGGGGGGAGGGTCAGGCTTTGCACTCGGGTGGCCGTCTCGCCTCAGCCCTGACATCTAATTTAAAGGTGTCTGGCAGACGAGGGGAGACACGGAGTCGGCCTGTCACACAGGTCGAGGAACACGGCAGGGCTGCTGGGGTTCGAGATCTGTCCTTTATCCATCTGATGTTGGCCAAATAATGCTTCAGGTGATTGAGAGGCGGAATTGTGACCCCCCCCCCCCCAGCACGACTGCAACTGGCGTTTTTCATAGTCAGAGCGTACAAGGACAACTTTGGGAACTTTCTGGGGTGGAGGGACAGAGTGTGCTAAAGTTTTCTGACAGTTCGGAATTACTTCACACCTCCACCTCCCTGGAAAATGCCACCAGGGGCGGCTTGGTTGTTTCTGGGGCCCCACTTCAAACGCCACTTTAGCCCCCCCCAGATGTTTCAAAAACGAAAAAAATAGTTCGCAAGCAGAGTCAGGAGATGGTAGCTAACAGAACATGCAGCTTCAGGATCTCCTACATAAGGAACACGTTTTTTTTTTGTTTAATGTAGTGACCAATGGGGGTGTTTGTGGCTTGAACCTTGAGGGTCCCATACAAACGTGTAGTTTTTGTGGCGGCAAGCGCCTCAGCTGCCATGGCTGCATTTTTTTGCGTAGTTGAGGTGAGATCCCCATCTCATCTCATCTCTCTTGTAGATCTTCAAGTGGGCTGGGCTCTCTCTGCCCTCTTGATCTCACCCATGCTGAGTTTTCTCACAACATGACGGATGGAAAAAAGGATAGAGGCCTGTTCAAAGTGATACGTGCGATTTAACTCAGTAGGCAATTAAAGCCGAATGCGTCTAAAAAAAAGAGCAAGATAGGTGTGATCTTTTCCCGTCCTGGTGACCGAGTGCCTGGCTTTGTTTACATCATTTTTAAAACTGATTAAGAGGAAATTATTTCATGAATACTAATTTTATATAATTTTATATAAGAAGAAATAGTGAAAAATCACTGAGTTTGTGGAAGTGACTCTACCTTTGGGTCTTGCACAAGGCATCCCATTGTTTGCCCTACATATGAGTTTTTATGATACAATATTGCAGCATTTTTGTTTCAAGTAATTTTTCTCTGCTGATGTTTACTGTTCTGTTCCATTAAGACTTACTTCCTGTGTATTATCAGCAATTCTGCTATTTTTAGAAAGAAGTCTCAGTGGGTTGTGGGGGGGCATGGTGTTGGGGGGGGGGGGGGGATGGTGTTGGGGGGGGGGGGGGGGTTGTTGGGGCAGGTGAGGCTATTT
>JAODKE010000040.1:14390510-14401182 GCA_026779605.1 Mormyrus hasselquistii | reverse complement strand
CGTCAGCAGTGATGCGGGCGCTGCATCGGTCTGTCGTGGTGAAGAAGGAGCTGAGCCAAAAGGCAAAGCTCTTGATTACCAGTCGATCTACATTCCTACCCTCACCTATGGTCACAAGCTGTGGGTGGTGACCGAAAGAACGAGGTCGCGAATACAAGCTGATGGATGGATGGCTCCAGTTTACCCTGCCTGCATCTAGTTTCGTTATTATGTTTTGTTTACCTGTGTTTCCAGTATCTTCTAGTGCTTGAATCTGTAGTGTTGGTAATTACCCTCATCTGTGTCACGTTTCTCTAGTCGTCATTGTTTGGTTTACTGGTTACGGCCCACACCTGTCCCTTGTCTGTCCCTTGCCTCATGCATTTAAGTGTCTGCCTTTATTCTGTTCCTTACTTGTTTATTGTGTTTGTTCCTGTGTTGATCCTTGCTTTAGTTCATGTTTTCTCCCTGCCATATTCAGACCCTTCATAGTTCTTTTTGTTTCTTGTTTGTTTTTTTTTGTTCAGTTTTGATGAAGTGTTGTTTTTTGTGAGCCGCTATGTGAATCATCCATCATTTTGCCATGCATGTCGTTTTGCATAAAGACACCTTCTGAAATTTTTTGTAATACTTGTTATAGACAGTACCACATGACCTGACCAGAACCATGCGACCTGGGGATCGGAGGAAGAAACAAAGGACTTCACTATGTGGCACGTTTTGGGTATCAGGACACTGGGAGGCCTAGAGGTGGCTGTGGGGTCCAGAGCTGGTGCTGGATCTTCTTGAGACTGAAAGACAAAACAAACCCCCATCTTATATCAACTTTAAAACCACACAGGTGACTGAATGCGCATGACGTCACCCTCCTGTGCAGCATCGACTTCTTCCCCGTCCCCCAGCTCAGAATACATACATGTGTTTAGATTTCATAAGAGGATCCATGGGAGTGGCAAGAGGGTTAGGGTGAGGCAAAAATCAATGTGAGACACTTTTTATGGGGAATGAAGGTGCCGGAACAGGGACACCAATTAAACAGAGAAATCTGAAAGAAGCTTGAGCCGGCATTATCTGCAGAGCAGCAGAGGTAAGGGATCGATAGCAGCATTCGCTTATTTTGCTTTGTTCCCGATCCCCTGCATCTGCTGAACCGGCGTAGAGTGATGCGGGTCAAGCAGCTCAGTTAATACCGAATACGTTAAAGCTCAGTGACCTTTTTCCCCCGTCGCACCGCACCGAAAAATCGATGTGAGGCCAGGTAACGTGTCCCGTGGCACGAACGGCACTCCATGACATTCTGACATGCACATGCCTCGCGTGGAGCCACGTGATTGAGATTACACACACGCTACACTGCACATCAATCCATTCCAGAATATAGCCCTCCAAAAAGCGGATCAAGGCTAAACCGGAATCAGAACTGGAATCTGAATCTGAATTACAATCAGAATCCTTTTATTTCTGTCAAACACAAAGGGTACAAGGAATTTGTTTAGACACAGGTGGTGGCATAAAGTGTACGATTAAACATACAATCAAGGCAAATATACAAAAAAACAATAAATAGAAAAAGAATAAGAGATGGAAATATGAACAAAATGTGCAAAGTATAAATAAACACGTAAATATATAAATAAAGCTCGTGTAGCCATATGCAGGGAACAAAGAGCTTTGGGATGTGTGCTCATACAGTGAGCTTATAAAGTCAATATGAGAATAAAATCTGTACAGTGAGTCACCGCGTTATTAGGAGACACTGTACAGCTGCGTACAGCTACAGATTATCCTCTGCTCTGCCTCCCTGCACCTTCACAGATGCCAGCAGCAGCACGTCAGGCATTTTTACGCCACGCGCTTCTCTGCCAGATCAGCAGAGTGATCGCGTGTCCTTCTTTCCACAAGACTCTTCTCCCAAGATGGAAGGAAAAATGACCTCAAAACGAGGAAGAGAAAAGGGGGAGGACGTGATTCTCCTGTCGAATATTATTGCGTGTCACGCTGTCGGGAAAGTAAGTCTCGAGTTTTCTCCTTTAATACCCTCTTATGTTACAAACACTGTATCAATATTTTAGGGCTGAGCATAAATATTTAAAGGCGCTGGGATAGATTTTTCTGAGCTGGGCTGCATGGGAGGATGCTGGTGGGGAGATAATCTCATTGTTGTCGCAAATCCCCCCCCGGAATTAGTTTACTACATTCTCAGAGCCGCCCCCGGCTGTGCCTGAACAATCTACAGCTGGCTACAGGAGGCGGTGGACCAGGCGTTTTCTGGATGCACATGTGGTGTCCTTCACCAGAAGGAGGATATTTCCAAGTGTCTGGATGACCAGACCATCCACTTCACCCACAGATCCACCTACTGTTTCCCTGGGGGGGGGGGGGGGGCGAAGCCAGCCTTCCGATCTCCGCCCCCATCCACCCATCACCCACCTCAAACTGTCATGACAACCACCAGCAGGGACTGACCCTCTCCAGTGTTCCTGTTAAAAAACAAACTCGCACAAAACAGTGGCTGAGATTCCGCTCAGCAGAAAACTGCACACGGCTGTAAGGCAGCCACCCGGACGATGTCTGTGAGAAGCAGCATCCTCATTGAGTCACGGCGTGGCACACATAGCGCCGAGCGCCGCAGCTGTCTCTGCGAGCGATGCGCTCCTTAATTAGCTCATTTGAAGTAATTGCTAAATATTTGAGCCAGCACACCATGGTTATGTAGTACTCATCTGTAGAACATCTCAAAAAAGCAGCACGACTCGACACTCCAGGCAAACGAATTATGTTCCCAGAGCACATAATTCAGCATCACTGTTTTATTTATGGCCGTTTCTGGAATAGGATGCTGACACAGAAGAGCGACCTTCTGGACTCGATCCAGGCGATTTAGGCTGTGACTTATCAACCATGCATCTGTCGAAAAGCCAGCTGGTTTAGAAAAGGAACTTACGGCAGCCTTAAGTGGGTAGGTGGAAATGCTGCTGGTTATCACCAGCACTTGAAAAAAAATAAAAAATCTTCACCTTTTTCAGGTTGCAATGAATATGTAAAAGTCACAGCACGTCAAACCACATCGCTGTAACGGAAGAAGATTGCTTTTCCTGTGCAAATATAACCATCCGTCTATGGCGACGTTTTTGGGAGACATTTGTCTTTTGGAGTAAACTGGGGCATATCAGGCAAAGAAAATAAGCGAAAACGAATATCAGTCACTCAGGTAGATGTGGAGGGACAGGATTGCAGCTAAATGATCGTGAATTGAGTGTCTCTCCACGCTGTTTTATTAATAGCCAGGCTGACATCCGTGGAGTTCAGCCAGAGAAAGAATAAAACCAAAAAAACCTTGTCTAGGGAGAAAATATGTGCAGAATTACACTGCGGCCTCGTGTCAGGAATCTCTCACAGAGTAGCCGTGGGCATTGGCGTGAAAGACACAGCGCTGTATATACTGTGCTCACCTTTGGGCTCAAAGCTTTTAATTAGCTTAAAGATTAAAACATAAATGAAAAATCCAGCAAGCCAGCGATCCCAGATGGCTCCGATTCAGTCGCTGTTTCCTCCTCTGGCAGCTCCTCTTTGAATCCCGAGGGGCGGGTTGCTTAAGCAATAACCATTAGGTGTGCAGTCCCGTGATGGTGCAAAGAGCCGGAAAATCGGGAGAGGGAGGAGTGCGAGATGCGGAGGAGGAGAGGAGGCTCAGGCCTCCGGGCCAGAGGGAAAAAAAACAGAAGCGCAGAAGGAGGTGTCTGTTGTTAGTCCCATTAGTGAGGGACACAGGGGGTTTTACGGTGATTCGAAGCCCCGGAACAGAAGCAAAATTACTTCATACTTCCCACCAACCCTGATGCGATTCCTCCCTGCGTCCAGCTGCGCACTGTTAATACAACGATAATTATTAGCTATGACTTACACGCTTGTGACTTCGCCAGTTTTCCAGCGCCTGAAGGTTGCCAGTTCTAATCCCTGGGGGGTAAATGCGGTCTGAATAGCCTTCAGCAAGGTGCTGATCCCTGAGCCGATGTGCTGAAATATCCAGCTGTAGAAGCGGCTGGTAGGAGACCGTCAGCTCAGCGGCTAAACGTACGCACGTGTTTGTTGCTATTTTCTCCCGGCCGTCGTCGAGAGCATCACACTACTCTCCATAACCCTCGCTCTCATTTCCAGAGAACTGCTCTCGGCGTAGGATCCAGACTTTTCACCAAAGTGTCACGGATCACGGACACTGACGCTGACAGGAGTGTGCCTTCCAAAAATAACATCTCGATGACGGTGACACAGCTGAATGGCTACGACGACTTTAAGGTTACCCAGCAGAACAGGACCTGTGAAAATCTGTACTTGCCAAGTGGAAAAATGAGGCAGGAAGTATTCACCTGGCACCTTCCTCTGACACTATTATATATATATATATATTTATATATTTGAATATATTCATATTACATTCAGCCTGTTAATATGGATGGATGGCGCATAAACCAGACAGGGAGCTGAATAGATCCTGGGAGAGCAGGGAGGATCTGCCCCATGTCTCGTTCCATGAGGGGCTGCAATCAGGTCTGAGGAAACACCTTGCATCTCATCAGCTCCAGGCAGGCCGAAGAGTCCCCAGTCAGCGGATGCTGGAGGGTCGACTGCTCTGTCTATCAGCAGCGCTGTGTGTTAGGTTGCATCCCGGGCTGTGGGTCAGTGGGTCAGGTCCCGACGGCTGCTGGCTCTTCGAATCCCGTCCTTGGCAGAATCGTCACGTCTCTAGTCATGTTGTGTTTGTGACAATAAACCAGGCCATTAACTCTTCCTCCACCACCCCCACCCCCTCCCAAAAATAAATAAACAAATAATGCGCTAGAAGCACTGGGTGGATGGACGGGTGAAAATGCACTCAGTCCCCAAGCTTCTCTCTCACCTCTGAATGCATATCTGTGTGTTAAAAAGCAAAGCATGATGGGATACGTGAAAACAAACACATTCCAGTGTACCTGTACTAATACTTGTACAAATGGCAAATAAAGCTTACTTTAATTTCCTTTTGGAGGAGGGAGAAGGTGTCAGTGCAGCTCATGTGTGTGACATACTTGTGTCACATTTAGATTTCCTGCCCCACCCCAGTCCCATGTCCCCCTATGTGATGTGATGCTCAACACACAAACGCAGGTATGTGACAGAGAGCCCTGCCCCCACCGGCTGGAAAGCCGTACACGCCCAACGCCCCTCCCAGGATCCTCAGACACAGCTGCCTGCTTCCATTCCCTGCCGTCTGGGCACTAAATGCTTCAGCTGATGAAGCTGCGTTTTTCCCAGAAGGCGCACTGGGTATCATCAACAAAGCCGAAAGCGGAACAGATCCGCCAGTCAGGGCCATTAAAGCGTCGTTTTCATGTACTCGCGTCGCGTAACGTAATACTTAATCACATTTTAATACAAGAAAACATCTTTATCTACTTATAGTGATGCGTGATTTGATAGTTAGTGATTAAATATGCTCATGTTTATCTGCTCCAGCTATTGGTCTGTCCATGTGTGAATGTCACTCTGTTCAGAGGCGTTTCTAGTCATTGACAAAAACAGGGGCTAAGTAAAGTTTACCTGGGGTTTGATTTGTTTTTTTTGAAGGAAGATTGGCATCGGGACTGAAATACTCGGGGTTACAGCTCTGAATGATCAGACAAACAACGCCCATGATTCTGTTTAATATTAAGCATTTTCACATACAAGTATCACAAAGGCTAAAAGTAGGATTTGAAGTAGCTAATGGCCATTAGAAGAGAGCAGGACCGTACAGGAATGTGTGATCTTTGTCGCATGTTATATTTTGAAACTGTAGAGTATTTCATATGCTCCTTTTTTGAGCATCAAAGCAAATATTTGGGTTTATGCAAAGGTTGTTAACAAACTACAGTAGCAAACTGAGAGAGTGAACACTGTAAATGAGTAAATAAACATTTGTGGCAGATTCCACAGAAGTGAACACTGTAAATGAGTAAATAAACATTTGTGGCAGATTCCACAGAGCCGCTGAATCTAGGGTTACATGGAAAGTTCTGCAGTTAAAGTTTATCTGTCCTCCACACTTTGATATCCACAGGTGCCAAAGCCTTGAAACGTTAACGGTGACAGGGACCCTTGGTGCGTGGAGAGTGAATTATGACAGCAGTCTGTTCTTGGTGCACAGCACATGCTCATGCCGGGCCAGGCGAAGAGCAGCGGGTCCGATTCTAGGCCGTGCGGGAGTCCACACACAAGAAGCCTCATTTAATTAGCAAGACTAATATCTGTTAATTATTGTCTAAACCCTAGGAGAGCCCCTTAACTGCAGAAATATTCCCTGTTCCACTCAGTGAATCTGGTTATCTGTCATTGCTTGGTAAAGTACTACAGAACAAAAAGCTAGAGTTAATATAAAATTACAACTGCATGTTATAATTACTGACTGTGTCAGCAGAGTGAGAATTCTATAAATGGGACTGGATCATTTCATGAAGGCTGTGTTTAGGGGGGAGACGTTCTCCTGGGTCTCCATTAAGAAACACTTAAAGTAAATTTTAGTTGGGGCGTATACAGGGGCTGAAAGCTGATTGGCCCACAAAGGACCACCTCCCCTTCATTCAGCGATTCAAAACATATCATTGGCTAATGATAAGGTTGGCCCCTTTGTATAAATTATAATCCTTCTTATGCCCCTACTTTAAAAATCATACAGTCGCCTCTGTGGGATGAACAAAATGCAATTCCACATTTGGTAATAGATTTGTATTGGTGAATGTTCATTTTCGTATATGTGATGGACAGACATCCCGCCCAGGGTGTCCCCCGCCCAGGGTGTCCCCCGCCCAGGGTGTCCCCCGCCCAGGGTGTCCCCCGCCCTGTACCCTGAGCTTCCAGGGAGAATTCACACCTTTTCTTTTGCCACCGATCGTACTCCAGGACAATCACGCTTACCCTTAGGCACTGATAAAATTAACTTCAGTTGAGTTTAACCTGGTTGGCATGAACGATACAGAAATGTCAAGTGTTCGCTTACAACACATTAAACCACTGAAACCATGAAGAAGCTGTTACTGACCTTGGTCCCAGTGTCACTACACAGCGCAGGCAGTTACTGTTGAAATGTGGCTTTATTTTAAATCTGTTTCACATCTCTCATTAATTCTATTAGGGATGTTTTTGATTCCATTACATTGCATTGATCTGGAAGTAATGCATGCATCTGTCCAGCTGCCTTAAATGCCAGTTACACTGTGATTCTGTATTAGACATTTCTAGTGCATGGAGTACGGCATTCCTGAGGCTCTCAGATAAAGTTCATATTTTGTCATCCCATTTTGAGCCAGTGCTCCTCACTTTACACCACCGCATTTCTCAAGCTTGTTGGCAGGGGCTGAATTGCTCTTTCTCCAGGGGCTGAATTGCTCTTTCTCCAGGGGCTGAATTGCTCTTTCTCCAGGGGCTGATTTGCTCTTTCGCCAGGGGCTGAATTGCTCTTTCTCCAGGGGCTGAATTGGTTTTTCCCCAGGGGCTGAATTGCTCTTTCTCCAGGGGCTGAATTTCTCTTTCCCCAGGGGCTGAATTTCTCTTTCTCCAGGGGCTGATTTGCTCTTTTCCCAGGGGCTGAATTACTTTTTCCCCAGGGGCTGAATTGCTCTTTCCCCAGTAGCTGAATTACATTTTCTCCAGGGGCTGATTTGCTCTTTCCCCAGGGGCTGAATTGCTCTTTCTCCAGGGGCTGAATTGCTTTTTCCCCAGGGGCTGAATTGCTCTTTCTCCAGGGGCTGAATTGCTCTTTATGTTCAATCTTTGGGGGCTCCATGCAAATGCATGGTCTGATTCGTGATGAGTGTCGCCTTCACGTGTATTGGGGCGGCTTCCTATTCCACCACATGTGATGAAATCCCCTGCGAAAAAACCTTGGAAGCAGAGCAAGTCTTAATCTTTATAAAGCTGATTACATCCAGTAAACAAACACATACATGGCTGAGGATTTAATGAAGGGGTGCGATAGCAAACAGTACGGGGGCTGTACTGACAGGAAATGGGACAGGTATGAAGCCCCTTTCCTGACCGTCCCATGCCCTAAATCCACCTTTTAAACTCCGGCCCCCGCCGTCGTGGCCCCTGCCATGTCGTCCTGCTAATGACAGAGAACAGGGAAAGTGGGGATGGGTAGAATGCAATAAATGGCCTGGGGCCAGAATGTCCTTCTCCCGTCTGTCACTCATTTTCGCCACATATTGACAACAGACGTTAACATCTGTTTCTGTTGACCAATCAGGAGAGAGTGGCCTCTGGGCAGGGTCACATGGCGTGCCTTTCAGCGGGGGACAGCTGCTGATTCAGTCCCACTGTATTTATTCTACCCATTTATACTCTGTATTGCTTATTGTTTACATACATATTGCACCACAGATAGATACAGCTACATAAACTCCTGTGCCCACCCCCCTGTAGAAACTCTCCCCCCAGTCACTTGCTCTTGGTATGTCAGACCGTGCTTCTGGAAGATCGTTCTTTCAAGCCGCTGTGTACCTGTGTACCCTTCTTGACGTGACTGAGTAAAGCCCAGCATGAGCGCAGACGTCGTCCCTTGTGATTCTGCAGTCCTGTCTGGGCTCATTTATTGACAAGGCGGGTGAAGACGATCTCAGCCTCAGCCCCCGAGTCAGCACACACTGCTGGCCCAGTTGACACTAGCACTGAGTGACATTAACTCTTACTCAGATCCTGATCATCCAAATCCCACCTACTCAGAAACTCAACAATTTCACAATTGGCACTTTTAACACAGTCACCGCTTGATGATGTCACTTCCTGCCCTATCCTCCCTCCCCGCCTTTCAGCCTAGCTAGTCCTTGAGTGTTTCTCAGTATGCTCTATGTTTCTCCCCCACCCATACATCATCTTCCTTTGCTGAAGATTGGTTCCAATACTAAGAACAGAAGTACAGAGGATGGTAAAATTCCCTGGATGTTGCTCTTGCCCTGCCCCAAATATTAAGGATACATTGGTTGCATCCAAGGCAAACAAGTGTTACGATCCCCAGTCTAGGGTTGAGAATCGACAGAAAGGTGAAGTAGATGGAGAGTGGAAGACGAGACAACCAGGGAACCAGAACAGGGAGCATGGGAAACAACAGGATCTTTTTTGTAGTTTTTTATATTTTTTCACAGACACATTAACAAACACAAGGTGCAACAAACTTCAGGAGTGACCCAGGCCAAAATAACAACCAAAACAGCTAACGCACACGTCCCGAACTAATCTAACTCTAAATGTAACGAAAGCAAGAGGAAACGAAATGAGAATGACTAAGTCTAACTCCATAACCAAAACAACACGTTCGCAGATACAAAAAGGCAGTCACTCCTTACGCACTTAACAGACATGTAGAGAAAACACACAGTCCAAAACCACGGTATCCGAAGGGCTTAGCAAAGAGAGAATTCAGGAGCTAAGCGAGATTTCAAAACCAGAAGACAAACAATCCGAAGGCAAAGGTACAAACAGAGCAAAGCAGAAAGTTAGAAACCGGGAAAGCAAAACAGTTAAGCACAAGAGCCAATCAGAAAACAGCAAACCAACACAGCAAGAGTAAAAGACAACGCTTGAGCAAGAGCTTGAGTTAGATGTGACCAGCAGGCTTTATCCTCGTTGACTGGAACACAGTGCCAAGGTCAGTGGTCAGAGGGCGGAAGGGGCGTGGTCAGAAACCAGGAGGCGGGCTGAAGCAGCCACTGGCGAGTGGAGCTTGGGTAGACGTGTTCTGTAGACATATTCAAAACACTTATGGCACATAACACAAGACCAACCCTCTGATTCATTGTGCACCAAGTTTGTTCAAGACCTGCAAGTCAGCAAGTCCGCTCCTGCAAAGACCACAAGTACAATCTTTGAGTTCTTGGTATCGAGGAACACCCGTTGGGTCATGCTGGCTGGTGACATCGCATGACTGAACCGTGAGTCTGGCTTTCCATTTGAAAATCCTTGCCTCCTGTCGAATGTTGGCCCTGTGACCGTGGCGTTAATGAGCTCCTCCTCGTCTCCTCTTTAATCTCCCTCTGCATCCACCGCTTAGCCGATCAGTGACAGGTGTAGGCAGCAAACAGGAGGCGTAGACTGGACACCTGGACAGATGCACTGCCAGGTGCCGCCGCCACGCTGGAGCTAGCTTCATGCCAAGTCTTCCATGTCTTTAAATCATAGTTAGCGTGTCCCTAAGGGGAGGTGGGAATGACCAGAAGTTTATTTATCCTCCCTTATTCTTCTAAAAGAAGTTTTGCTCACTAGCTTTTTCTCTCTAGCCTCTGGGTTTCAGAATTTATTCACCATATATGCTACAGCTGGCCAGCTGAATTATTTGTTTACGATATTCTTGGTTGGCTCAGAGAGTAGAGCCTCTTTACTCAGTGCCCCGGAAAGGGGCACTCGAATCCCCCTGCGTTCTATGTGGGTGGAGTTCACATGTTCTCCCCATGTTCACATGTTCTCCCCATGTTCACATGTTCTCCCCATGTTCGCATGTTCTCCCCATGTTCGCATGTTCTCCCCATGTTCGCATGTTCTCCCCATGTTCGCATGTTCTCCCCATGTTCACATGTTCTCCCCATGTTCGCATGTTCTCCCCATGTTCACATGTTCAGAAGGTTTTCTTCAGGTTCCTGCCACAATGCAAAGACACACCATCTCAAAACTGCCCGCAGACATGGAC
>JAODKE010000040.1:14345535-14357482 GCA_026779605.1 Mormyrus hasselquistii | reverse complement strand
TAGGCTCCCCCCAGAACATCACCCCTGCCCCCACCCCCCCCAAGTGGCCCCCCTCTCCTGCCGCACACTTTTCATTACCTCTCGGCTCCCGTATGACAGGGAGGTAATAGCCTTGGAGCTATGTTGGTAAACAGTTTTGACAAATTAAAATCTCCAGGGTCTGAGTGAGGAGGTAGCGCTTTGGTAGGAGGGGGTGGGGCTAGGGGGCGGGGCATATGGAATCGCTCCAAAGAGAGAGCGCCACTCCCATTCGCCAGGGCGCCTCAAGACCGTCCGCTTGCCTCGCTCCGCTCACCCAGCAAAACCTGGTAATAAACCCCTAATAGGCTGCCATTCAATGAAGCTGTTCACTCACTCGGACATCACTCAAGCATATAATACATCTGGAGGAGCATTTTATCAGGTCCCGGGCAAGTTTGCTTAAGGATAAATCAGCTGGCCTCTTGAAAACCAGATAGAGCCAGAGGTTTAATTTCAGCACCACCCGCTCCACCCCCCCACACACACATACTCACAGCTTTAATATCCCTCTCTAATTCTTTAACCTTAATTCTGTTTTCCAGCAGTGCGGTGGGCCCAAAATTCCAACACCTAGCAACGAGCATAGCAACCGGAGAATGGGGGTATTTCGAGTCGCATTCTCATGCATAGACACCTGTTTGAAACTGGATGCTTATGCCTTGGCAGGTGGAGAGGAAGGCGTGGGGGGGTTGGGAAAAGGCGTGGGGGGGTGGGGGCAAGTACTCAGGGAGTGACAGAATGGAAATAGCTTGTCTTGACCTGCGAATTGACCGCCGAGAGCAACATGTATTTTAGGAGGAATTGGAAAAAATGACTACAGCGTTTCCGAGACTGATAGGACACAAATAGAGCTGCAAACCTGTGAGCGCAGGACACTGAGACAGCATCATTAGGAGTCGTATGGCGCACGGAGGGCCGCATTTCCGTAGGAAGCTTCGAGATGAACACCATACGTGATATATTTTAAAGTTAGCTGGTCTTCCATGGCTGTCATTCTTAGTTTCCTTTGCCGTTGCGCAGAAGGGCTTTTTTTATTGAGGAAATTTAGATGGGCTATTAAGCGTGCAACACCTTCTGGAATAAAGCGGCACCCTTGTGATTACCAGCTGAGGCGCCCCATGGCAGGCCATCTAAAAACACCAAAGCGAGGTTTGAGCAAAGACACCTTCAGTTCATGGAGACCAGGAGCCATGCGGGATTTTCCTAAGAACTGGGTTAAGGATTCTGGACATTTTCATTAGTTGTTCAATGGACACCAAACAAAAACACCATTTCGATGATGATGGTTGCAGAGCTCGGATGGCAGTGTCTCCTGCCCTAGCCTGGCCAGTACCAGCAGGACATCCAAGATGTGAGAAGATAAAGGACACAAGGATGGCATTTCCAAATCCTCTGCAAGTGCAAAAAGGTACAAAGAGGTTGTAGCAATGAACCCAAGCAGTGATCTATGTTGGGAGTTTTCTTCAGATATTCAGCTGGTGGCTCAGGGGTCCAGCCTCTGTGCTTGTGACTGGAAGGTCGCCTCTTTGAATCCCCTGCTCTGCCAAATAGCCGCATCTCCACTCTGTCCTCGAGCAAAAGCCCAAACCCAGAGCTGCAGGATAGACAGCGACCCTGCACTCAGACCCCAAGCTTCACTCTCACCTCTATATACGTGTGTGTGTCTTTAAAAAGGAGGGCATGATGGGATATGAGAAAGCTAAAGATATAGGCAGAACTCTAAGGAACCAATGTCATGTTATTTAGGAACTCAAACAGTGCCTCCCCAAAATACAGGCCTGACTTTAAAATGGCGGAGAGTCCAAGTGTGAGTCTACCTCAGGAGGCAGCGCCTGGCACCGGCATCCAGAGACAGAAGAGGGTACCGCATTATTTTCGACGGTGTCTCCATGTGATCCGGCTCAACGTTGCTGATGCTAATCCCAGGGGCGACGCTACACGCTATGGCTAGCCGCTTCATCGCCACACCCCCATATCACTCCCCGCATCAATCAAAGTAAAACGCAGCCAATTAGGAAACTGAACCGCGCCAGTCCGATGAAGCCGCGTCCAAACCGCGGACCATCTGCCGGCAAGATAATCCAGCACAGTGGACCCCCAGCCCGTCCACCAGATCACCACGATAACTATTAAAATGGCACCATTTTCAAATTAATTTACTTTCTGGAAAAACGTGCATGTGAACGGCATCACCAAATCTCTTCTGAAAAAGAGCTTTACTGCTGAGGAAATTCGGTGGCGTCCCTTAACGAGGAAAAAAAGACATGGGAGGGAACAGGCAATCCTCTTCAATAGCTAACCGCTATGCACACAGGCGGCGGTAATTACTGAGGTTAAGCTCTAACTAGTGGGGGAGTATCGAGCGCTTCGCTTATCCTGGGTCGACACAAAACTGACAGTAGGCCTACCTGTGGTTCTAAGCAGCTGAAGTAATTAAATTCCTACAGTAGCTGTGAGGAGAGGCCATCTTGTCCTGGTAGCACTTTATTTTATTTACCGGTGCCTGCAATGGAGTATTACAGCCTCTGAGATAAAGAGAACAGGGTCCTGTCACTTTAAAGAGCTTATGATAAATTTCAGAGGCCATCCGTTTCGCTTTCATTGCGGCTGCACCTACCTTTGGCAGTTGGAATGGTCTGTCGTACGGAGCTGGGAGGATGTAGCTGGCAGCGATCCCCGTTCTGCGGGTGCTTACCCAGCACAGAGCGGTGGAGCACCTGGAGCCTATCCCAGGAATGACAGGGCACACTAGGATACATCAGAGGGCCCGTACAAACGAAATTCACATGTGCCGGACGTGGGAGGAGAGCAGCGTGAGGCGATCAAGGTTCCTGCTGAGCCACGGCGCCACCAGCAGAGTGTTGCTGACAGGGGAGATTGTTATGCTGAATAACTAATAAGTACCACTCCCAGACAGTATCTAGAACATTCCAGCGTGTTCCTACCCCACGATCCCACTTGGCATCTGAGGCCATTTGAGGCAGATTGTGAATTTCATATATGAAGCAGGGTTAGCAGAGCTGTCTGTTGTTGTTCTAATATTGAACAGTGCACCTGTTTTAGACCATTTACACTGCATTTGTTTAGCAGATGCTTTTACCCAAGGTGACATATATTTATGAGAAAGCAGGGTCAGCCAATCTCTTGAAATTAAGGGTCTTGCTCGAGGGCTTAATTCTGACATTACCCTGCAGAGCCTGGGATTTGAACCAACAACCTTTGGATCACTGACACAGCATCTTAAGCCACTGAGCTGCACACAGCCCCCTAGATGTTTGGAGGGGGTGTGACCTTGCCAAGAGGGAGAGTCAGGTAGACTCCACCCATCCATCCTTCCTTATGATGTATATAAACCGATCTGTTTTTTTCACCCTAGCCCTTAGTTCCCTCTGCGGAGCTGTACAAGCCCAAAGCTCTTCCCCCATTTGTTTTTCTTTTTTTTGTTTGCTTGCTCTGCTCCGTCTGACTCATCCCTTTCCATTCCCCAAATAAAGAAGCCATTTCCAGACCGGGCTCACGTCCTTCGCTCCTGTCTACCATCCCGACTGCCTGTATCTAATGAGACAGCTGAGGGATCGGGTCTAAACTGCAAACTAACCTAAAAATGAAAATATTCCTAAAAATGTCGGTCGCGTGTAAAAGAGGAACTCAGTATAGGTTTTGATCCACGCAAGAAATATGGCATAAGTTTAACCACCCCCCTACCCTCCAACCCCCCCCCACCTTTTTGGCTGGAGGCAGTAACTGTATGAAGCTATTATGACAAAAATTATCTTAAGGGACTTACAGCTGAACTAAATCAGTTGCCATCCAGGAAGTGATCCATCTTCATTTCAATACGCTACACCTAGACAGGGGTTTCAATCATGCGTCATTACCGATGCGTGGAGAGGTAATGGAACCACCACACACTCCATTTCCGACACCCTCCATCCAAATGCCAGGCTTCTGCAAGCAGCCGCGCTGATGGAGAATTTTAATTTTTTTTTGGGGGGGGTGAAGGCGGTTAAGCTGGCTTTGGCTTGGAAGTATGAATAGATATACCATGACCAACCTATTATTCACATGGCTGAGCTGCAGGTTCGAGTAAGCACAGCTTTCATGGTTTGTGGGAACTGTAGGCAAATGAGTAGGGTGACCCTGCATTGGATAAGCTGGAATCTCATATGGCGGTGCTGAATAGTACTTCCATCTGCAGTACTTTTGTTGGTATTTTTCAAAAAGCATGGGCAGATTGAGATCCCAAGGACCCTTTGATCACTGCATCCAAAATCAAACGTGTTTGTCATGAGGAAAAGGGCAGCCCTTTTAAGAGGAGAGCTTGGGAATTCAATCACACACCCTTGTGGCTGAAACAGAGCGCAGGTGCAGAACAAGGTCATGTCTCTGCATACAGTAGATCGGGCTGCATCTCCGGAGACACGCTCTTCAAACAAATCAACTTCAAGCCTGTCCATCAGAGAGTATATTGAATGCCTCTGTACTTCCCGTTCAGCACGTGTCACACGGCCGTATTGCGTGTCTGCCACCGTCAAGGTGAAGGAAGGGACTGCGTCGAGTAAACGCATCATCCACATCATCTAGGATGTTTTTCGTTTGTTACAATAAATAATATTTTTTATCAACCTCTAGCTGCATCCCTGAATGCACGACACTCCTCATTTAATATACATCTTCCTGATCTTACTGTCTTGCCGACAGAGAATACAATTACTGTTAACTGATGAACTTTGTCTTTTTTGATTGTTTTAATTTGATTTCTGTTGTTTTTTTTTATTGATTCAATCTTACATCTTTTTTCTTTTCATACAGGCAGTTCACAGGTTACAAACGAGATCTGTTCCCCAAGTCTATCTTTAAGTCAAATTTATATTTATTTAATGATGATGATAATAATAATAATATGGCAATAATTGGAGTAACTACATACAGTACTGTTAAGTACCTTGAGCCAACAAATTGCTGAAGTTGCACAACGTTTTCATGAGGATCATGAAGTGCGCATGGTGTTTCTTGGTATGAAACATTGTATATAACCACAATTTTCAATTTGATAGACTGTATGACAGCTCGTTCATAAGTGCCACAGTCCATGAGTTGGACGTTGTGACCCGGGAGACTGCGGGCACTATTTTCTTTGTATGTTTCCTAGGAGCACAATCTAGAAATAAAGTGGCAAATAGAAATGTATTATGCATAAGTACTGAAGATGTTTATGTATGTGACAAATAAAACTTGAAACTTTACCATTACGAGAAATGTTTTATTAAAAAAAGTGATTTATATTTTTGAGACTAAGTTACTAATGTGTTATGAAGTGATGAATATCATCCAGATGTTGACGTGCTCAGGGATTTGAGCAATTTACAGACGAGGAGATTGGCTCAGAATCATGTGACCTCACACAGAATCTTGTGACCTTCTACAGAATCATGTGACCTCACACAGAATCATGTGACCTTCTACAGCATCATCTGGCCTCCCGTTCTTGTAGGACTCTTGGCTGAATGGGATTCAAACAAAAGTCCTAGGAGATGAGCTGTTTGTACCTGTCTGGAAAGGGCTTAATTGCTGAATTGCCTTGGTAGAACATCCAGCTGTAGAGCTATGAAGGGGAATTGCTTCATGTAAAAGAAACCCAATTAAGAAATTAAATAAATGTAATGTGTGGTTTCATGTGACATTTAGATCAAATTAGTATGGATTATAGGATGTAAGTAGGAGGCTGAATGGGTTTTTCTTTTAAATGGAAAATCAGAAAATGTAACTGATGGAGGGAAAAGTAAATGATAGGTTGCCTGGGTCTTTGTGACTCGACTGGGTTTGACTTCAGTTAACTCCTGAGGGAGTGTGTGCTGGTGTTGGGTCTCAGATCCATATCGCCGTCTGAGCGCTGAGGATTCACACTCCGCTTCAATGACAATAAACTGGAAATTTTGCTATTTCTGGTCGACCTCAAGGACTAGTGGAGGGGTCGTGTCTTTGACAGCAGTCAGTGCGAGATTAAATAGTTACCGCAGCTGTCCTTAGGTGACTGAGGGGATATTGTAGAGGGCTGGCAGTGGGGCCACCCTCTTATTGTACTTTTTATGGATGCGAATTTGTACCCAGTCACAGGAGACGCTGTGCTGTTGTACCTTTGAAAATATACATGAAAAAAATCACTTCAAGGACAAATCTGTCATGGTAGTAAGTACATGTATCTGTGTATTGACTCATTGGCTTGGAAGAAACACATCGAAGACTTGAAACAGGTCATTGAAGACATCATGTGATGTTGGCATATCTGTTTTATTACCTTTCACTAGGTGGGTAATGGATGACTCCCTTTTTTTATGGTACCAATGACAGATTTCAGCTTGCACAAAGTTTAACACCAATTATAATACAGCTCATTCGGGTGTAATATAATAAACATAGCAATGAGCTAATCAATTGTTTGTCTGTTCTTTTAGCTTAATGGAGTTTTGTTCTGAGGAAAGAAAGAAAAATGATTGGTTCTGAGAGATAACCAATCGCATTGTAGAGGAGGTGGGTCCAAGCAACTAGCGGAGAATTCAATAATCATACAGTATGTCTTGGTCCTACTTCCCCAAGTTGCTTGGACCCACCTCCTCTGTAATCTGATTGGTTACCTCTTTGAGCCAATCATTTTCCATTCTGCCCTAAAAATATTTTTGTGTAAGTGAAATTCTCACAAGCATCCTTTTAAGGCCTGTGATTTCTCAATTCAGACACCGACCCAAACCCTCAATCGCATCGCAATAAAATTGAAACAGGTCAAAGTTCTCTTTACTTGCTGATAGGTTAAATTATAAGGCAGTGGTGCAAGTGAATGTCTGCTTTAGTGATACGTTAAAAAGCAATGTTTTCCAAAGTTAAATACTTGGATTGGAAGGATGATGAAGTCCTGGCTCTTCGCAGAGCTGTCTCAATAGTTTTGCCTATCTTGGCTGGCTGGAATCAGGGAAGATTATTCTCCTTATCATCAATATTATAAATAGAGACAGTGGCTGGGATCTCACTGTTATTTCACTGTTATACCATGTCAGGAGTACTCAAGTATGCGGCAGCTTCTCAGAAAGGGCTGCCAAAATATTTGTTCCAGCTCAGCTGTAAGGTGGGAACATGAGAGCTGACCCCCTGTTCCCCCCACCCTCAAACCGCGCACACAGCTTGCCACCGCTACTGTGGGGAAGCGTGCCTTGCTGATCATCGAGTAACAGTGCATCTGCCGGAAATATCTTACAAACAGCGTGGCTGGCTGTTGACATCGTCCTGATGCTGGCTGCTTGCTGTTCCTGCACTGAGGAGTGATGCGGTGATTTAATGCTGAACGTCAGAGGACAGTGTCATTTAATCTTTTCCAACCCCTGACACGCCACATTTGACATTTCCTTGGAAGCTGCGTGTGACTCAGCAGGGTAGGCCTCTGTTCGTGTGTTCAGAAGGTTGCTGGTTTGAATCCCAGGAGTAAGGCTCTTAACATACTGGGTGCTGGATAAATTCTTGACCTCACACTCGAACCACAAGCTTTGCTCTCACTTCTGTATGTATCACGGGGGAGCTCTGTGGCTCCGCAGGCTGTGTCTTTGATCAGAAAGTTGCTGGTTCAAACCGCAGGGTCAGCAGAGTGATGTCACTGCTGGGCTCTTGAGCTGAGGCACGTAACCTCTGATTGCTCCAGGGACTGTCTGACCCTGCATTCTCCAAAAAAAACATCTCACTTTACATTAAAGCATTTGCTAAATACAAAATGTTCAAAAAATGTATCACGGACATCAAGATTGGACATGTGAAAACCTGCGTGTTTGAACAAATGGTGACTAAAGCATTGCTTTGCTTCTAGCTGTTATTCTCTATTTCATATTTTTTTATTGTTAAGTTTAATTTGAGTCTCATTCTCCTCTTACTTCTCACTCTAAATATTAAACTTTATTTTTACAGCTCTGGATGAATGTCACCACATCAGCAGTACAACAGCTGGACCTCTCAAGGGATTCTTAAACTGTATTTTTACAGGTCTGGATGAATGTCACCACATCAGCAGTACAACAGCTGGACCTCTCAAGGGATTTTTAAACTGTATTTTTACAGGTCTGGATGAATGTCACCACATCAGTAGTACAACAGCTGGACCTCTCAAAGGATTTTGGCTGCAATCTTGAGCGCCATGAAGTTCTTAGTCTGCATTCTGCCTTTTCTTCCCGATGCAGTCCCAGAAGCCTCTCTCATCGATCAGGATCCCCTGCTCCTCTGGATGATCAAATTGCCATCTTATAATAATGATTATGATGATAGTAATTACATTTAATAATAATAATAATAATATCGGCTCAATCCTGGAACGGTGTGAGATTGCGCTACTTATCAACCTAAGATGGTTCCCATCAAACCAAAGTATCTCCTCTCCATCCATTCTGCCTCTGAGAAGCCAGAAAGTGCATAATATTACTGACTACGCTGAGCTGAGGATTGCACCCTTATTGCAATTGTAATTTGTTAAGGAAATGTCAGTATAATTTAAATTATTTTTCTGTAAGACTAATTACAGCTGTGATTAGAAGGAGGAGAAAAAAATGCATGTAATTTCCAGTGAATCTAATAATGTTTTAATAATGCATGTATGCGGAGGTTTGCTGTAATTGCATGCAGATCCATTAATCTAAAATAGACTGACGCTGGCTAATTGTTATCTCAATTGCATCTTCATTGCGGCTGTTTTGTAACCCTGTATCACATCAGCTCTTTCACATCTACCACCTTGGGGACAGTCGATCTCCATTCTCAAACGGTGTGCATGACATCCATGATAGATTTCCTGCTGGGAGCTCCGTTCTCAAATAAGAAACACAATCGGATCCAGATCCCTACCATGTGAGAAGCCACCTTCATCTGGACTCCGATTTTTTTTTCCTGGGGAACCAGTGCAACATTTCTGCTTAATGATGTAAAAGATCGGGTAAATGCATCACAGATCTGGCCTCATCAATCACCATGGAGCGCGCTTCAGCTTACGGGGGCGGGGCGGTGGTTAAATGACTCTGCAGCAAGTAGAAGCCGGTGTTTGTAATGAAGCCTTTTCCGGTCTATATTTACACCTCTCTGGATAAGTAATTTACATTATACCTTATAAATTATTTAAATTCAATTTCACACTTGAAAAAAAAAACGCGACATGCAAAAAGGAAGGCGGTCAGCCTTCACGAAGCAAGCAGGCGACTTTTATTGTTTGTTATGACGCTTGTTTTTATTCCATTTAACTTTTAATTATGCGTATATATGTCTCAGCTCAGTGAGTGGGGCGCTTTATTAGCGATATGGGAAGAGAGCGCATTTAGAGCGTCCTAACGGCGGGGACCGCGCTGTCATCCCCGGCAGGACCCAGGTGACGGCTGCCTCATAAGCAGTGACTGTTTTAATACGCTCGGTGCTTATTTCGGGTAATAATTCATCTGATTATATAAGTCAGAGAGTGGGGGGTGTTTATCGCCTACCCAATACGGAACTTTATAGCAAGATGGGGAAATAAAAATCTGCATGTTCATTGTGAAGAGTGTCCTTGATCTTTACGGTTTCTTCATTATTAAATAAGCCTCTAGAGTTTTTTTTGTTTGTTTGTTGTTTTCTAATGAAAGTGACCGATTCCCGCGCCTCGTATGATTTATTGTTGAAAGTACAATATTATTCGACTTATTTGACACATCCCTACATTTTGCCGTTTTAAATAACTTCGAATAAATCAAAACAATGGGGGAACACCAAAGATAGGCGATTTTTGACAGTAGCTGAATATATCTGAAAGGGCCTATAAAAAACATTTTGATTCTTATCACTATCCTCTTAGAAAGATACGGAGATCTAAGTCAAATAAGAGATCAGAAAAAGCGCCTCTCTTCTTTTATTTTGCTAATGAGAGGATACCAGTCTGATAAAATATTTATTGGCTGGTTTTGCTCTAAGGTGCTGCATGTTTCGCCTAATCAGCCGGCGTGTCGTACTGGCCGTGTGCCCACAATCCTTTGCGCCCCGTCTGACTGACAGCCGCTGACATGCGCAAACCCCCAGGCCGAGTGAGATTAGCTCTGCAGTATATTAACTGTACTCACTCTCACGGAGTAATAAGCATCTTCCGCTTCAGTTACATTCAGATTACTGCGTGTAAATGTTTGTCCTGGGAGATGAATGCAAACCACAGCACACAGGCTTTGAAAGACCTGAAACGTAGGAGCGTGTGTGATTGCAGATCAAAATGCTGTAACTCACAGCTGACTAGACCAGCGCTGCACCGCACTAATTAATAATGTATACAAACCCGCAGCTCTCTGTTAAAGCGGACGCCACTGCACATTTTACCCAAAACTTAATAAAAAACTTTCCTAAATTGTTGAATATGTTTATTTTGTAATTCTTTTCTTGTTTGTTTGGGTTTTGTCTCCCTCCTCTCATTTCTGATTCATTTATTAAAACTATTATTTCTGTTTATATAGTAGGACACCCAGACTTAAGGTTTCAGTAAAAAAAAAAAAAATCTGGTTAAAACTCAATAAACAGCTAAACGGAGGCAGTTAACTCTGTCTCCATAGGGCTTAGACACAGTAACGAAACAGAACATACCACCGCCAGCTATTAATTCCTTTTATTTCAATATGCCAGTCTATCTGCATATATAAATATTCAGTTTAATAATATGCTATTTCAGATAGATTCAGGGAATCCTTTTGCTGTTTTTTAAGTTTTATCTGAATTCTTTTTCCATCCACAGAATGAGCACAAACACGTCTGATCACCCTCCAGTTAAATTCAGCCAGACTCATACTTGTATGATCTACACCACGGTTCCTCCAACTACAGGCCGCGAGCCCGTGCACTCCCTTCATCTGACTGACCCCTCTATCAGCACCAGCAGTGCATAGGTTCTGACCGTCTCCACATCCTTCAGAATAACATGCATAGGTGCGTAATGAAATATGTAGCAAACCAAATGTGGGTAATAACCATAGAAATGCTGAAATCAAAATAAAATAATAATTAAAAAAAAAAAACCTTTAGCTGCTACATACAGTACCCAACCGTCTGGCAAATATTACCACTAACAATGCCCCCCCCCCCCCATCAACAAATCTTGCTGCCACCTACCCCCCCTGCCAAGGTCAGCAAATTTTACTGCTGGCTCCCAATCGCCCCCCTGCCCCCCTTGACCTAGGCCTGGGCAGCTTCTCATTTTTAATACCATCATACTCTTCAGACATTATACCGCAGGATACAGTATTTTGTTTTCTGATATCACATTCAGTCCCTCCCGCATTGTCGCCGTGAAAGTTTGAATGGCATTGAACTGGCCCTTTGGTTGAATAATTTCTTCTCTGCTCTGTCCATGTCACCATGATTCATTAACTTCATGATGTCATTCTCAGCTCTGGTCTCGCTGTCTTGGTCAGCATGTTTTTTTTAGCCCCAGATGAACGGCTCATTAGCCTTGACTGATCCATTGATATGAATAAATCACATCATTTAAATGGCGTTTAACCAAAAACATGCTACTTCAGGACTATTTTTGATCACCTGTAATTGTGAAATTGTAAATGGGGACTTTTTTTACCCCTGAAATTAATCATTCGGAAATATCATTATTTCTGTTAATTAATTAAAGTTAAATTCCATTAATTAAACTATGCATACTAATGAAAGGAAAATACGAAAACTGGAGCAGCATAAAGACGGAGGTAAGGAACCACTGAAGGTAGGAGAATCATACTCATCTGGATCATTTGGATGTGCAGGAACACCCGCAAATACCTGACCTACCTCACCCGGCCATTGACCTGCTCTGCCTTCACCTGCATCGCTTTGGATGTGCAGGAACACCCGCAAATACCTGACCTACCTCACCCGGCCATTGACCTGCTCTGCCTTCACCTGCATC
>JAODKE010000040.1:14297484-14308143 GCA_026779605.1 Mormyrus hasselquistii | reverse complement strand
ATGACAAACCGAGGCCATAAAAATCCCCAGAAGACCACAAGGTGCCAGATGAAGCTGCATAATAAAGTAACACCACAGGTCCTCTGGTTCTTGCGTCAGACATTCCAAATTCTTTGTTTGCCTTTTGTATATCAGTACCCAGGAATCCTTACTGATGCCACCCAGGCAATAACATGTGACAGGATCAGGCAGCACAAAGCATAAGAAAGGCACTCAGTCACTCACAAACATCATAGCAGACATTTAACTAGGATCCGCAGCAATAGGGACGAATGTGAAATAAACTGAAGAAAAGGCCGAAACAGGAAATATGGCTAAATCAAGTATAAATGTAATGAAATGAGTATGAAATAAAGAAAAGAAATTGGAGATTCGGCAGAGTCAAATTTGTAGTAAAGAAAAAATAATAATGCCATGAATATTAATAATAATATGGTAATAATAAAAGTAACTAAATATTAGACAGTACTGTACCTCAACTGAGAAACTGCTGAAGTTGCACATTGTTTTCACAAGTGTCACAAACTAGTGTGTGTGTGTGTTATTAAAAGCCATTGTATTTTACCTGAATTTTTAGTATAATAGACTTTATGGTAGCCTGTTTGTAAGTACGAGCTATCCTTCAGTCAGACGTTCTCAACTTGGGAGCTGCCTATATTATCACCCTGTCCACTAAAGTCTACTGTGCGTTTATAAGATTTGAACATTATCATTCTTTTCAGTAAAGTGTACTTTGAATTTATGAGGTTGGATATTGGTATTATCACTTTAAACTGCTCACACCTGTATCGCGAAGTGGTGTGAAATAGAGAGCTGATGATGTCATCAATCTTCAAGTGCGCCATGCCGTAACGCTGCGGCGGTAAGAAAAGGTGACTCGTTAATTAGTATGGATCGCGCTGCCCAGCCGTCTCGAGTTTCTCTTGATGTCCAGTATTGCTTGAGATTTTGAGATTTATAACTCATCCAAAAGACTAGACAAAGGAGGGTCACCATGAAATGCAGGTGTGTCACTATTGCAATTCGTCATTTTTTTTTCAAACAAAACAAAGGTAGCGTGAGGAGGGGGGGCTTACAGGTCATCTGGTCTCCCTCCAGGCATAAGCAAGACACATGGGACTGACTGACCCTCAAAAGATGTACAACACTGAACATGGAAGCTTCTGTTAAATAAGGGGGGTGAGTTTAGTATTGGGGGGGGGGGGGGCAGGTGTAACACTGTTTAAAGTGTAAGACTTGTTTATTTATTAGTAATGTGTTTAGCAGAACTTTCTGCCAGTGGTGAGGAGCTCAGCTGGCCAAGCTTCTGTAGCTGTAATCGGAAGGTCGCTGGTTTGAGCCTCTGAAGAATAACCGCTTGTCCTTCAGCTTTTGCTCAAGGCCCTTAACCCCCAGCTCCAGGGGTTCTGACCCTGTGCTGTGACCCTTTTCTCTCACCTGTCTGTGTGTCTCAGTGAGGGCGAGATGCGGCAGCGGCGATACGAAGCCAATAAAGCGTGAATTTCTCTTTTTCATTTCAACTACAGTAACTGTAGCTGCAGCAGATGTATCGGGGCACCGATTTGCTAAAGCGAGTCCTGAGAGGAAAGAGCGTGAGGAGAACATGCACACATGCGGCGCGGAGCTGGAGACTGAACCCCACATCCTGGAGGTGTGAGGCCACACACATAAGTTGTTGTTAATTTAAAATGAATGTTTAAGAAAGGTTATATTTATCAACAGGGCCGGCCGTGGCATAGGCAGTATAGGCTAATGCTAAGGGCGCCATCCATCCAGGGGGGGGGCACAAACGGAGGAAGAAAAAAAGCCTAACATTCCACTATTCTTAAAACTAGATGGTGTTAATGTGTTTTAATATGAAAATAACAAGCCCACGTGAATTTACCTGCTTAGCAAAGCCTATAAGTAATAATAATAATGATACCGAACTTTCCTATGAGGCCGCGGCGGCGCTGACGCTCGCCTGGGGGGGCTCATCCGCTAGCACCGATACAGTAATATCGATATTACTTCACCCAGGATCTGGTTCGCTATTCCTGGCTTCCATTTAAAATAAGATTTCAAATCTGGGGCTGTCGTTTAAAACCCATTCAGGTTCGAAATTCCACCCAAAAGTGCACCTTGAATGAATGCAAATCACCACTGCTGCAGAAAACCAGGGTCACTGTTGCCATAGGTTACGGCAAAGATCACCACCTAATTTTTTTAGGGTTTTTTTTTGGGGGGGTGGGGGTGGTGGAATCTATTACCATGAAAATAAACATAAAAGGGCAGTAGGTCTTTGAATAATTAATCACAGGCTCGCATCACGCAGAAAAGCGCCAAAAGACTTCAGACTCGATTACAGCCATCGGTAAGCTGCCGTGACAAACCACAGAACGCGTGATTCAGCTCCCGAGCCGAATAAGGCTGCCACACACTTTCCACATTCCTTCAAAAGGCGTCCAAAGACGACTGATCCATCTGTCAAGTGGATTGTCCATAAACGAGGACATGCTTAACATCCTGCAGATCTAACCACATGACCACCAGAGGAGTGGAGCACATGTGCATCATCACACACTAAAACTACACATTTGAGTTGGCCACACAGAGTCACTACACTACGCCCTGCTAACCAGCTAGCTTCGACACGAGTGACTTTTCGAGTGGGAGCCCAGAGACAACAAACCCAGAACTGCATACGGCTCCCTGCCGGACTCTGAGAAAGGCTGCCCTCTGTGCCTGCGTGTTGTTGGTAAGCAAGGCATTTGGAGAAGAGAACTGGGGAATTCCCTGCCAACAGAGAAAGAAAGATCCCTGAGAGCCCCTGGTGGCTCAGGATGATGAGGCCTCTCTCTCACACGCAGACCTGCACTCATATCTTTGTTGGGATCCGTTCATTTTGTGGTCAAAACCCTTATCCCAACAATGCAATGACAACCTTAACCTCAACCCAGCCCTCACCGTATCCATAAATAACCAAACAAAATACTTTTGGCATTTTTAGTTCTTTGACTGCAGTTACAGACTTTTATAAAATTGAATTTCCCCTTATGGGGACCAAAAAAAGCCCACAGTGTCAAATTAATCGCATTTTTATCACATTGTGGGGACATCGGGGACCACATTGTAATGTATATCTGACACACATACAGACACACACACACAGGCACACACACACACACACACACGAGTGTGGCTTTGTTCAGCTTGTTAGGTCACACATGGCTTCAGATGCTGTTTACAAGAAGCCTGAATTTCTCTTTCATTTAATGTGCAACTAAAATTATTAATCTGTTGCTTAGCAGCGATTTTTAAATTCCTAAGTGACCTATATAGCGATTCTCCTTTGGCCCTATTTTAGACTTGGTCTTCTTAAATATGGTAATTAAATCTAGTTCTATAATCTTATTCTGCATCTGTTTATTCAGCTTTACAGCAGTTTAACCCCACTCCTGGCTGGACGTGGGAGGAGATGGATTTTGGTTTTAATCCCATCTCAAGGTTTCAGACTGCTTGTTAATGACATTTTATATATTTGGCAGAAAATTTTAATCAAAGCAATATGCATTTTGGAAAAAGTCGGATCAGACAGCGCCTGTAAAAACTTAGGGCTTAAGGGTTTAGACAAGGGTTCTATGATCCAGGATTTGAACCAACAACCTTCCGATACCAGATTAAGTGTCCTACCCCACAAAGGCTGACAGCATGGCTTTGTCATGGTGCATTGTGCACCCCTGCGTCATACACAGCAAGAATAGTCCCACACCACCTGGCAAAGTCCTCTCACTCAGACCATATTTGAGGATTGGTCACGGAGAACAGCCATTTACTGTTTTATCCAACTTTTCGATTTATAGTAATATACCAGCTGGTACCTGATGAAAGATCTCAGATAGCTCTGTAACTTCTCGCTGCTGCCTCCCAGCTAAAAACCAGACAGGCATCTGTTTGTTGGCTGTGATGCTAATTAACGGGCAGAACCAGCACCTTCACATGTGACTGTCGAACTTATTTGCTACGGGTCAACAATCTCGAGCTGGGATGTTTTTGAAGATTTCAGTAGCAAATTCTGGGAGACTTTAATTGAAAGACAGAACGCATCACTTGTCAGTTTTAATTTGACTTAAATTATGATGCATGTGGCTTCAGGAAGAGACTGACAGGAGCGGCGGGTGTAGAAAGTTCTGTATAGATGTAACTCTGATGATTTAAGGCTGCTTGAAAAAGGTCAATTTTTTACCAGTTCCTGAAAATATCAGTGTTTCTGTGCTTCTGGAGAAAAACATCTCCTGTAATAATGACAACCATAACAGCAACATAAATACGCTTTAGTGGAAAGTTATGGAGTTATGGGACACGGTCCATGGGTTTCCTGAGACGTGATGCTTTCAGCGTGAACAAGCAGGGCTAGAGCCATAAGCTGAACAAATCGGAGTGGTCCAATAAGATGTGTGTACGTGCATCTGCACGAGGGTGCCGGTAATTAGGTGTGGCGGTATGCTTTGGACATTGTTGATTGCGTCGACTGCAGTTTTCCTGTCTGCAGAGTAGCTGTACCTGTCTGGGTTGGGATGTGCACCTCATCTTTGCTTGGGATGTGGGCCTCATCTTTGCTTGGAATGTGCACCTCATATTTGCTTGGGATGTGCACCTCATCTTTGCTTGGGATGCGGGCCTCATCTTTGCTTGGGATGTGCACCTCATCTTTGCTTGGGATGTGCACCTCATCTTTGCTTGGGATGCGGGCCTCATCTTTGCTTGGGATGTGCACCTCATCTTTGCTTGGGATGCGCACCTCATCTTTGCTTGGGATGTGGGCCTTCGATAGCTGCAAGGCAACTCTTGCTATGATGATATGAAAAGCTCAGATTCTATGCCAGTCTTCCCCTGGAGTAAAATGCCCCTGTGACTATCCAGCTAACTAGTGGAAAGAAACAAAAAGGAGTGTTTTAAGGAATGATCGGTGTTAGGCATTGTCCTCCTTTCTGCTGATGCTGCAGCTGATCCAGCATGTTGGTGACGGAGGGACCTTTGCAGGTGCACTGCAGTGATCTGAAACGCCACGTCCATGTGGAACAGCACCGGGAGGGAGACAGATCACAACAGCCTGGTTGAAATCACATAGGTCTGTTCTTCAGCTCCTTGTGCTTTGACTGTTAAGAGATCCATGCAAAATTCCTGTTCATATTGGATATCATATGGTTGCTAAAAACAAACATTTTGTGCTTTTTTTGTTTTGCAGCTATTCTGTTGGGGGTGAAGTATGATCTGACAGGTCAGAACACTAGTCCTGTAACCAGAAGGTCACTGGTTCAAATCCCATGCTTGGTAGACTGATTTCGCCGCTGTGCCCATGACCCTCAATCATTGCAGGGCTTATCTGATCCTGCTTACTCGTTCCGGCTTTTATCCAGAAAAAGCATCTGCTAAGAAAATGAAATGTTATGGGTTGGTGTTTCTGCAACACAAAAATTCACATATTTCTCAGAAGAAATAATTTGCCTTAGCAGAAAGCAAATGCAGGGTCCGAAAAAAACACTTTAAAGTGTAATCTATTAATGAGCTGGAAGGAACACAAAAGAACAGGAAAAAGCTGTTAACACTCCCAGTTCCAAGTTTACTACGAGTTGCTACTGGGAAGTGTTTTTTTCCCAGACCTTCCTCAGATTTGTTTTTTTTTTTATCAGATATTCCAACCAAGCTACACAATCAGGTAAAACTGCAATGACTGTATGAATACCCGTTACCTTGGCAACCGTCATTTTCCTTCAGGAGTCCGTGAATTAAGCACATTGCATAGTAGCACATCTCAGCGGCATTTGTTCATGCTAAATGTTTATGTATATGTATACGTATAAATGTATGTATGTATGGATACGTCTATTTAGATATGCATATGTATATATGTTTATATATATGCTGTCTGTCATACACATGCATAAGGTAAGGATGATTAACAGGCTTTAAGGAGATTATAACTAAGATATGCAGCCAATTAACCTTCCATTACCTTCTCTGCAGATCCATGACCCGAAACACAGTTTATACATTTCATGGTTCCTCTGCTTGCGTCTCATCAACAGACTTTATAATATTTCTGAGTAGATTGGCGATTGGAGTAGGATTAGTCTTAAATTTCAATCCAAGATTTAGGAAAATGTCAGGAGCATCCTCCAGTCTCAATGTCAGAGCAACTTTATTCCGAAAGGCATTAAAGTACGATTTTCATTCCCAATCCCCCACCTCAGTATCTCAGCCTTATCAAAACCCGGAAGAGGGTAAGAGAGGCAGGTAGGGTAAGAGAGGCAGGTAGGGTAAGGTAGGGTTAGGAGCACTGGTTAGATACCTTTCCATTACTATTGGATGTCTACAATCTGACCCTTTTTCATTTTATCATCGGTATGATTACAGACCCTTAGTTTACCTAATATTTAAACAGGAAATATTTTGAAAAATCATCAACAAATTATAGCCATAATAAGTGTCTTTGGTCCTTGCTTGGGTAATACATGTACTGTATAATGATGTGTGATCTTTTAGCCTTTTGTTTCATTTTACATATATTATTTGAGTTATTAGCTTAATTTCTGCTTTGTTTACTTGTTTAGTAAAATTACTTTTTGACTCGTGGCAAGGTATATTGAATTTGTTTTTTTTTTTGGATTATGGTTTTCTTTATTGAATTATCTTGCTTTTTTGGAGTAAGATTGTCTTTTGAGGAACACTGACTGCAATGCTGGCATGATCTAGATAAACTGATAAATGGTTCAGTTTTGTTTTTGTGTTGTAGAACTTTCTGATTGGCATTTCATGGCGCACTGGTGACGAGTCACCTCACGCATCCCTTAGCTGGACATCTTTGTCTATTAATACAAATGACGGCTTCCTCAGATACCACAAATCTCCCAGAAAGCTAGCATCTGTGGCAGAGTGTGCCGCTTTTTTAGGTCGACCAACGTTTTACTCACTTCTGGATAAAATCATTTCACTTGAGCTGAATCATGAAAACATGGGGGGGAGACAAAAAGCAACCAATTATTTAGCAAAACAAGAAACACTGGTTTTAGAACCTAATTACCAAAATTATTACTGGAGACAGAAATAAAATGAAATTCCAAGCCAGTTTTTAAAACCTTCATAAAGGTGACAAGGATCTGTTGACAAAGAGGGCGGGGCCTGAAGTATTTCCTATGAGGTCTAATTCCTTGAGGCAAGGAGGTTTGCTGATGTGTGACAGCTATTCATTTCCACACACAGCATCAATAATGGAACTTTTGCTTAAACTAGGATTTAAAGAGAGAATGGTCTGTAGACAGGAATCACAGTCTACAAGGACGTGAGAGCATTCAGATTTTAGCCTTGTGTCAGCATTGTATTATTCAACTTGCAGTTCGTGGTCTGGATTGGAAGCCGCTTCACTCCCAGTTAATCAAAAACTTGCTGGACTCTGCCCCATAGGACCTGATCTGCCCTTCAGTGTACAACAGCCCACTTATCAGATGTCTTTGGTCTCTTCCTGCCACATTGTGCTGTCTCTTCCCTCTACGTTTTCGGTTACTAAGCGCAGCCCACATTTGCTCTGCGCCTTTTTTGTCACTTGAAGGCAAAGTGAGCACCTTGGAACATAGACTGCCTCTTGGATTCTGAGAGCATCTGCCTGTTTGCGGCAATGCAAAACAATGCAGAGAGTGAGTGAAATGGTCTGTGGGCCCATCCAGTGCAGAGGATGCAGCTGGGAGCCAAAGCAAAGCAGTAGAGTTCACACAAACACTCCATTTGCATGATGTGATGCTAACATCCCTGGGAGCTGCTGTAGAGCAGCTGGAGCGTCACCTGCCACATTTAAGAGTCTCCTAATAAGATGAAAACTACAATTCAGTCTCTCTCCTCTCATTTCTATCAAAAACACTTGGACATAAGAGTGTGTGGGTGTGTCCTGCAATGGACTGGCGCTCCATCCTACGTTATTCACTGCCTTGTGTCCGTAGCTTCGGGGATAGACTCCGCCCCCCGTGACCCGGAACAGGATAAGCGGTTACAAAAAAATGGATGGATGGACTCTTGAATGTTCTTCTTTAATCAAATGATCTGACTTTCTCATCATCAGAACAACCTGATCTCAATCCAGGCTTCAGACTTGGACTCTCCACTGGCTCATGCAGAGACCCTGGTAGCACATCTTGGACATCTGTTCCGGAAATTTCCATGACTTTTGACATCGTAAACTATCCAGACCCTACCGTCCACCTTGTTTCAAGGACCAGGATTTGAGTCTGATCTCAAACGGGTCTTTTCAAGTGTCTTGGAAAGGACTCAAAATCGACGTGGCCCAAGACTGAGTGACTTGCATTGTTGTCTCAACTGAGGCAAGCTGCTACTTCTGAATTGCACATAGTTTGTAGTGCACTTGCATGTGACAGTTTCTGCATCTATATACCTGCGAAAGAGTGGCGTTCCATCCAGGGTGGATACTTGCTCTGTGCCCTATGCCGTAGGGTGTAGGCTCAAGGCCCCTAGTACTTGTGTCCAGAATAAACAGTCGAAGATAAACGGACGGGTGAATCGCTTGTGATTGAGCCATGGGGAAGATATTACTTTCTCAAATCATGTTTGGCTTTTCTTCTTGAATGCATAATGTGCAGAAATACTAACTTTTACATTTCTGCCCCGATTACATAATATGTGTCCTCGGTCTTATTACATTTAAAGCCATGAAGTCCCTAAGGGCAGAGAGTGTTATAGAGAAAGAGCATGCAGAGGCTGATCCCATTATGCGCATGCAGAGCTGCATTGTGTGCTGGGGCTGCGCGGGTCTGCGCAAGCACGTAAATGGCATGGTAGAAAATGTGTAAGAAAGAAAAAGAAAGCATAGTGATTGAAGAATGACGGGATTATCGGAGCATACAAATAAAACCCAGCAATATTATTGGAAACTTTGAAAGATAAAATGTGTTAAAATATTTAAATTATTTTCATGATTACTAAAGTACTTTCTGAACTATTACAGAAATTACTGATTAATCGATCAAGAAACACTGAATGGCACAGAAAAAGGCGAGGAAGATGACATTCTTACAGGGGATGACAAATCTGAGAAATTAATTGCAAGCCCTTTTGTTTAAAAAAATTCAGTAAAAGAAAAAAATGGTTTCATAGTGGAAGGCTCTCTGCATGGACAAATAGATAATTACTACCAGTTGTTTTAATTCAACATTTGGTCACATCATGCAAATGGAGTGTTTGTGTGAACTCTACTGCTAATTATTCAAATACAACAGCTGTACAGTTCTGTGAAAGAAATCGCTGTCTAATTGCATAATTGCTTTACAGCTTGTGCGGATTTTAATTAGCCTTTACACCTGGGTAAGGACAAGGTGCAGGTGTGATACACAGATGAAGATTTTCCGTATCTTTCCGTGCCGTATCTCGTTTGACCTTTTACGGAGGATTGATTTCTTTAAAAAGGACGGAGATTTTTGCTAATTAATCTTAGCGCTATTTTTGAGTTCTCCATTCGGAGGAGGAAGTGGTGGAGGCAGGAATGACATTAATAAACCAGTTAACTAGGCATTATGTCAGATGGTTGGGAAGCAGGTTCAGTAGGAGGAAGTCGCAGCAGATGGGACTGGGGGCGGAGACAGCCCACGTGATGATTTAATAGGTGGGAACTAGTGTGGAGTTAATGTCTCCGTTTAGAGTTGTGTGTGGTGCATTTTATTCAGTATTTCAGTGTCTTTCTGAAAGACATAACTCTTATTTTACAATCCAGACATTTTTGTTGGTCCACTTTTCTGGTTATTATACAATGTGCAAACTTCCCTTTGTAACCCATCCAACCACCTGCTGTTCCTGCTTTTTTCTTTTCTTTTCTTACAGTCAGGCACATAAAGGGACATCTGACAGAAAGCAGGAACACAGATTTGGTCGAGAAATGTGTAGATAGTATGTGCTAATAGGAAGTACGAATTGGGCGGAGACAAAGGGCTTGGATCAGATAGTCTGCCGGTGATCTACGTTGGGGCTATTAGCTAAGCCATATTAACTGAGTAATTAGCTAAACTCTTGGTGAAAATACAGTAAGTTAAATATCCCCATAGTTATAGCTACTTAAGCATTCCTAGGGTCTGCAATGTACGCTGGATTTTGTGCTAACTGCTTTTGCAGAGTGAATCACTTAATAAAACGGCTTTTTCCTTTTCTAGTGAATGTGGGAGGTGATCGTTTGCAGGACCTAGTTCCCAAACTAAATTTCAGCAAGCTTTTTGTTATTAGAATTGACTTGTTAGCAGCCAATGAGGACACAGATGGAGTCAGATGCTAACTGGACCTGAGCAGCACATGGAAGACAGCGGCAGCGGTGTGACGGAGCTGCACTTACCGCGTAGCCTAGAGAATTCCTTAATGATACGATAATGTTTCTTTAGTCCAAGGGGGAATTCTTAGAACATTTGCCAGCAGTGGGATTCAGACTCACATCAGTGACAAGACTGGAGTCTTAACTCAGCCCCTTGGACCCCCCTGCCTTACCAACATTTGCTTTTTAAATGTTATTGTGCTTGAACAAGTCAAAAGTATCTGCACGCCACAGGTTTTTACGACTTTTCCATTTACTTCATAAACTGCAGATTTTTTTATTCTTGTTAAGCATCGGAAAGTTGAGTGAACAACTATAAA
>JAODKE010000040.1:14235118-14261064 GCA_026779605.1 Mormyrus hasselquistii | reverse complement strand
CAGTTGAATAAAGTGCATGAATAGTGCATGAATACTGCACAACAGTTATTGCAATGAAATCTAGATGCTCAAAGGTACTGTAATAAAGTGCGTAAGAATATTATAAAGTGCGTAAGAATATTACACAACAATTATTATTGCACTGAGGTAAACAGTATCATGGCGGCGACTGTGAGGTGTTAGTATGTGAGGTGTGACTGTGAGGTGGTGGTATGTGTGTATACATACGCTTCCACGAACAGGCACAGTAGGTGTGGGTGTGTGTGCGTGCAAACTAGTCAAATTCAGTCCAGTGTGGGTAATGAGTGACGTGAGTTCAGCATTTTGATGGCGTTGAGGTAAAAACTGTTCCTGAACAATGACAATATTTTGACCGATGGAAAACCGATCGCACAAATGTCACCATTGCCATTTGTTTTTTGTGAGTGCTCCATGCCGCATTCAGCGAGATGCCACCCTGAGCAGTTGCCCATGATGCCCTTATCCAAAATCTGCCAGTGGGGGTCCTTGTGTGGTCTGCAACTGTCTCCCATGATCCTTCTATGCTTCCTTATTTTACACTTCTCAGCAGTTGCAGTAATCTTTGTCACAGACAGCTATAACAAAATACACTTTTCTCGGCTTGTTATTGAACACTCCCAACAGAAAACAGCTTCTCTCCAGCTGCCTCCTTTTACCAAGGCTCTCCACAAAATTTAAAACAGAATTTCACCTTCCATCCTGCTCTGTCTCTTCTGCATTAAACCAATTAGAAACATCTCGGTATCAAAATGACAATAACTTACCTATAAAAGTGAATCAGCCTGACCTTTTGATTACAGCAGTTAGATTTGTTAGGCTTCTTCTCATTGGTTACTTTTCTTAGACTTCTTATTATTGGTATGTTTTATTTAAGTGGGTGGAGTCATGACCTGCTTGTTCGCTCCTCCTGTGTGTCACGCCCACCCCGTTACCCTCATGTTAATTCCAGATTGTGAACACCTTTGTCCTGTTATTTCGGCTAGTCTCATGCATTTAAGTTCGCGTTCAAGTCTGTTTCCCCAGTCCGGTCATTGACGTTACATGTTCTGAGCCTCAATAAAACCAGTTTGCCCTTCTTCGCAGCTTTTGCTGCCTCCATCCCGACATGATGTGACAGAATGGCCAGACTCCAAAAGAAGACGCTTCAGCTCTCCAAAGCTGAATATGCCGCCTTACTCGCTGAAGCTGGATACTGGATCCAGTAGCCTGAGATTCGGGAGGACCCTGCACTCGCTGCTCATACTAGGGACATCCTGACTAGAATTTCTCCGACAAAGGACGCCTTCCTGGTGGAAGAGGTGCGTCTGAATCTATGGCAGCTTCAAAGCATGGCAGCGGAAGCAAACCAGCGACAGATAGCTGCAGACAGCGGTTTGTTTGTAAACCCACTGGCTGTCCTTCCGGAAACGGCACTTCCTCCATTGACATCAACACCACCTGATGCTGCAGCCGCTACGCCCATCCTGCCTGTCCAACTGGCGCCCACTGTTCCTGTCCTGCCTGTCCTGGCACCTGCCTGTCTGAGGCTCCTGCCATGGCTCCGCCTATCCTGCCTGTCTCGCTGGCTCCGCCTGTCCTGCCTGCCCCGGTGCCACATCCTGCTCCACCCGAGGCTCCTAGGCCTCTGCCTCCTGCTTCACCCGAGACTACTGTTCCTGCCACAGGGCCGAGGGCCCCAGTCCCTGTCCCTGAGGAGCTCCCGGACTATCTCACCATTGCTCCTCCTCCCTTAGTGGAGGGAGAGGAGGAGCTCGAATGGGACCCCTTGGGGATCTTCTTACTGGGCCCCAGAGACTCTTCCACCATCACCCCAGCATGGTGGATCCCAGCCAAAACCCTGCCTTTCAGTGTCCTGAAAAGGCAGGGGACACCTGCATAGGGGTTGGACCCCGCCCGCCCTGTCCCCTGGCTCGCCAATTCGTCCCCTGGCCGTGGCTCGGTGGCTGCCTGCAGATCCTGCGGCTCCGGCTCAGCTATCGCCTCCGGATCCCCTCTGATGGCGCCTCGTCGGATGGCTACGGGTCCCCCTGCTCCGGCTCGGCGTCGGATGGCGCCTTCGGCGGCTCCGGCAGCGCCATAGTCTGCTGCGGCTTCCCCCTTCTGACTGCCTACACCAGTCTCTCCTCCTGCTCCATCCTTGTCTCCTCTGTCTGTCCCTCCGTCTGTCTCCCTGCCCCCTTCGTGATCCCCTTCTGCTCCTGCCTCGCTGTCGCCTGCGCCCCCTCCGGCTGCCTTCCCTCACCCGCCTGGGTTATCTCGAGCTCCCCTTTGTCCCCTGACCTTTCCTGTCTGGCCTCCCTTGTCTGCTCTTCACCCCTTTGTCCCTCCTGTCTCTGCTCCTCGTCCCCCTCGGGTTCCTTCGTTCACTCCTGGCCCTTTTGTTCTGCCTTTCAGTGTTTCCCTTGTGTCTCCCTTTCTGATCTGTTTGTCCGTGTTTCCCGTTCTGTGTCGGGTCTTGTCCTGGATCCTGTCCCTGTGCCTGTTCTGTGTTTCCATCCTGTTTCCGGTGTCTCATTGATGGTCTTGTTTCGTCTTCCAGGTCCTGTCTACCCGGTCTCGTCTCCTGTCGGAAACCTGAAATTTCCCTACTTTTAGGGACATCATTCGAGGTCCTCATTTGGATAACATCAGTTTTTTAAAAAAAATCCGTGAATGCAATCAGATAAGTAAAAAAGCCAAAAGTCTTGTATTTGGGTTGGTTACTTATGGTTAAGGTTAGGGATGGGTAGAGGCTAAGGGTGTCGTGATTGGGATTAGGGTTTTTCAAATAGAAATGAATGGACGATCCCCATTTAGATAGGAAGACCAACTTGTGTGGGGGTGAGGGGGGGGGGTTTCCCATTCCTTTGGGTCAGAAATATTTCTCTCCACAGAAATGTGTGCAGGATTAATGTGTTGGAAATTGTTTATTAAAATATTAATATGGTTTAGAATCCACTGCTTTATATTTATGCATACATTTGGAGATAATTGATTGGATAATCCAAAAGGACAAGCAGGAAGTAGTAAGTTTATGTTGGTATATTTCAAAAATCCATGTGGTATTCTTAATAAATGATGATTATGACTTACATAGGTACTGTGTCTGAACAAGAGAGTCTGTTTTGCAGAACCAAACAAGACCTCCTCGACCCCTGTATTCAGCTCATGCATCGTAAGGCTAACGGTACACAGACTCTATCTACTTTTTCTGAAGCTACTTTTAAGCAGAGAAACCACATGTACACTCTGATGTGTACATGTGTTTATTCCAGGGTGTTTATTAGTCATTGTTATCCTTGAGGAGACCCATCCTGGGTCCCTAAAAACCTCCCGTCTCATTTCTGCAATCTGGCCCAGGCCTGTTGTACTTGGGCTGTGAGTGAGCCTGTCCTAGCTAAGGTCCATCATGCAGTCCATCTGGAGTAGAAGAAGCCTTCAGAAAAGGACATTTCACCACTCATTCCTGTCCGATTTGCTACTGCACTGCAAGTACTGTACCTGAAATCAGATTATTTTCAAAATGAGCAAACTTAATCCGTCCTGTGAGCCATCACACAAACATACTAATCTCAGCATTGAATCTTACTTATATCACAGTCATACTAATATCAGCATGGCATCATACTAAAACATAATGATAATAAATACCAGCAAAAAGAATATCAGCTTCTGATTATACCAATATCAGCATTGTATCAAACAAATATCAGCATCGAATGATACTAATATACAATCGTACTAATGTCAGCATCTAATCATACTTGTATCATTCAGTCATACAATCATACTAATATCAATACCATACAAATATCAAACAATCATGTTAATATCAGCACCCGGAGGTCATCAGACATAGCTGTGGCCTTCAGCCTCTGACCTTCTGGATATTGGTACTTGAAGGACATCACTGTGGCCCGCATCCTGCACCCATGTATACATGCGGTGACCACAGCATGATGGAATTTGACACCTGTAGTTCAATAGCACGGGATTCCCAGGAGACTCGTAGACCCCGATTTTTCCCCAGCTGACTCTGTCTGACGGGCGACCGTCATGGAGACGTGGCAGAAAATCTATCCAGCGCTCTCCCTGGGTGTTCAGCTGGAGTGGTGTCGAAGATGCAATACCTCCTCTTAGCAAAATAGATTTTTAAGAACATGGGGGGGAGGAAACATTAGTGTGTAGAGAGAGCTTGTATCATGTCGGGTAATCCATGGCCCGGTATGTGTTTGTGCCTTAAATCCTTTGTTTCACCTTTATAAACTTGACCATTTGAAACACATATTTGCATGGGACCCCCAAGGTTTGCGGGCCTCCTGTTGGTCACTTAAAATCACTACACTGAGGGGGTGTGAGGTGGGGGCCCAGAAGCAAAACACAAGCCCTTGCAGGACACACTGCCATTTTAACCCCATATGCACGTTAAGTCTCTTAACGATTTCTTAACACTGAACGTTTGGCAAGAAGCTTCCTAGTCTCCAGATGAAGTATTTACTGAACAGAATGAGCTTTGATGAACTACAACCTTTTCCGTCCCGGGGAAACAGCCGCTCCTCTCCAAACGAGATTCATTCCCTCACCTTCCGCTTGGACGTCTGGTTACTTGGACGCCATCCAAACGCCATGTGTTGCGGCAGGAAGTCGAGGTGCCCATTATTTTATCATTAGCTCCTTTCAGAACTCGAGGACAGCGGCTGCTAGTTCAGCAGTTACTGAGTGCATTGTTAGCTCAGGCACACAAGGCTAATATACCATAACTTTATCTCACGGCTGGTTCTACACAGCTGCTCATTTAGACACATAAATCTCGAGCGCCATGATATCCATTCATAGGTCAGCATGGCCAATGGCTGCAGTGCACTATGCCCTCACTGCAAAACACATTTCTTAGGTACAAAACAAGGAGAAGCACAATGCTAAAATAATTTAATTAGCAGATACTTTTATCATAAAAGTACTTATTACTTATTTTAGCATCATACTTTTTCTTATTTTGATAAGCAGGGTCAGTCAGCCCCTGAAGCAACTGGGGGGGTTAAAGGCCTTACACAAAGACCCAATGGCAAAACTACTCTACCAGTCTGGGATTTGAATCTGCAACCTTCTGATTACAGGTACAACATGCGAACCCATAGAACCATATAAACTATAAATTGCGTGTGAATATTAGTGAAACCATACAAACGAAAGGATTCTCAGCATTCATTTTAATCTATTAGAAGAGGAATACAATGATAATTTTCAAACAGAATGATAAAATGTTTTGTTTAGCCATAAATTATTCAAACATAGAAGTTGTTTATATCAAAGGTCCTTAATAACAAATGCATTTCCCCAAGCAGAACTTCCTCAGATCTGGTACCCTTATGAGGTATTTACCATTCATTGACGCGTCTAAACTGCTACGGCTTCCCACCAAAGACACTGTAGGCCGCCAAAAGCTGCTCTGAGGCTGCTCTCTCTCATCCCACCCCTCGCATTGTTCCCCAGAAGCACTTTGGCACCATTTCATCTGTAACTTTAATATTTCATGGTTTGAATCTGGCACCGTCAAAGAGTGCTCTGCTTTGATCTGTCCATAAGAAGCAAAGCTGATGTTTCTGCTGCTCTGTTCGGATACATGGAGAACGGGGATGGAGGTAACACTCAAGTGATCTCCGCAGATTGTCTTTCTGAGGAGCGACACTCTGAGCAAGTGGCCCCACAGTCTGTAAAACTGATATTTTGACAACTGCCCTTGAAAACAAACGTAACAGAGCGAAAGCATGCCAGAGGTGATCCGTGCACCGGCACCGACTCCGGAGATGAGCAATGACAATTTTCTGCTCTTTATGCCGAACCCAGCAGCCACCCTGTCGCCAGGCTCCCCTTTTCAGCAGAGAGATCCGCCGCATATCTCTGCAGAGCACATCTTCCCAGACTCGGCTCCTGGAACCAATCAGAAGGTGATGTTCTGACCACCCATATTCGCTGCCTTGCTCACCACATATCCAGATTGTACCTGGGGTGGGCACTGTCTGAGCCGGAGTTCAGTCTCCTGGAAGCGTAACATGAGGGATGCAGGTTACGAACTGTGACATCGCTGTATTCTGTAATGTTAGCGGGCCAGTCGACTTCGGACCCCCCAAGGTTTTTCTTTCCACCTGTTCATGGGTTTTCAGTTCCTCTCCTCCGTTGTCTTCTGGCTTCTTTATTTCCCTCTTCCTTTCATCCTTGTTTCATGCACCATACTGTATAAATGATGCAATACTGCACTGCCGCTCTTCTCAATTACCTTGGGGGCGTCTGTGTTGTGAAAGGCACCATATAAAAATAAACAGAAACAGGGACGGAGCACTTGCTTGACCAATCACGTTCATGCTCCTGGTGGCCTTAGGACATCCACTCACTGGTATGTCTATGGTCCACGGGGGCAAGTGGAGCTCCAAAGCTGACATCATGCACTCTCCGTGCTTCAGCGCGTTATGCGTTGTTGCTACCCACCTGCTGCAGAGAGAACAAGGTCGGGGGGCTGGGATCACCTGCTTCAGTGCCCCCGCTTAATTTTCCAGCTCTGTGGAATGTTCCGGAACAGCTTCTACCTCAGAGCTGTTGCCATGCTGAACTCCGCCTGCTCTCATCTCCTCCCACTGCTCAGGGTTCACTACCTCACTAGCTTTTCATAATGGAGGGAAATGAAAGCCCAGTCCAGGGCAAAGACAAAGCAGGTCCCCTCTGATGGTCCAGCTTCTCCACCCGCCAGAAACAGCAGCTCCTCCTCACCATCAGGCCGAGCTCCTCTCACTCTCTGTCTGGCTTTGGTTTCTGGCTTTGGTTTCTGGCTTTGGTTTCCTTAAAAGGGTCAGACCCTATATGTGGTCAGAGTCCGTTGTGTCCAGCTCTCCCCAGGGATCTTGCTATACATAAAAAGAACCCCCCCCAGCCACACCCCCCACTATTATTTTCTTTTCTGTTCCCATCCCCTGATGTCCATGTTGCTCTGGCTCTGTTTCATCCATTTTTGACGGGTCAGCCTTCGATTGTGGGGGATACGGCTGCCACAGAGGCTCTGTTGTATTCAGAGCACAAACACGACTTGGCTAACTCCCCCCCCCGCCACGCACCCCAGCTCTCCTCCTGTCTCATTTTTGGAATTCACCTGGCCCCCCACTCAGAGTTTCACTGACACGGCTAAAGAGAGCAGATCTCAGTTACTGCAGATTCACACTCCAGAGCAGTAAAATAAGGACGGAGCCGCACCTTTAATTCTGTCTGCTTTTCTCTATGAATATTATCTCTTTTATCCGCAGATGTAACGGGGCTCGTAAGACTCGTACCTGTTGACTTTCTTCATTTATTTACCGGGAGCCTTTTGCTGAAGCCTGGCTCCTTTTGTGAGGTGAGGCCAGTGGGAGAATCTGAAAGGAGAATCTGCATGTGTGACCTCTGGACCAGACTCACTTTAGCTCTGCAGGGTACATTTTCGTGCTTTTTTTCTTTATTTTATGGCTGGTGTTTCTAATCCCTTACGAAAATTAACCATGGTTTACAATGGTTTGCCGTTTTCCATGGCTTTCTGGGTAACTATGGAAACCATGCCTATGGTTTTATCATGGTTTCGCTACAATCACACCCTAGCATGATCTTGGTCATAAACCATGGTCTTTGTTTTACCATGGTAGCATTCTGGGCAGTACCAAAGTACCATGAGGCACCACAGTAAAACTATGGTTATTGCATAGAAACCATAGGAAACCATAGTGAATTTTCATAAGGGATGCTGGAGGTAGTAGAGTACATATATTTATATATACTTCTTTGTGCATATATGTCCCTATATTTGCGCACATTACCACAATACATGTTTGCATTTTACGGAGCAGATATTTTTATCAAAAACAACATGTATAGCGGGGAATGCAAGGTCGCTTCCTGGAGCAATTGCAGGTTAAGAGTTTCACTCAAGGACCCAATGGCAAATTTACTCTGCTGACCCCAAGATCTGCGTTGCTAGCACCCTGATCACAGGAACGGTCTCCAAACCCACAAAGCGGGTTGCTACACAGACACATTCTTACACTACATTACCGACCCAGGGACGGATGAATCTGTGGCGTGTTTTTATTGCTCTCTAGAAACAGGGTCTGTATGTAATGTAGACGTCACGTTTGTTATCCGTTTGCTTTCGTGTTTATATCGGGCAGCTGCAGGGCCCTGGCGTTTTGTGGATGAAAGTCCAGTATCGGCGTCATCTGGACCAGACTGATGTACGGTGCTTAAGTGTTTTAACCAACAGAGGCCCCAGCTGTCACTTCCTATAGCCCAGATGGGGTGTCCTTGGGGAAGGTGCTCAACACTCATGGGGGGGGGGGGGTGTTAAGCCTCTGTGCTTGTCATCGGAAGGTCGCTGGTTTGAATCCCGTGCTTGGCAGAATAATCACATCTCCCTTGGGCCAACGCTGCACTCAGACCCCAAGCTTGATTCTCACCTCTATGTGTGTGTGTGTGTGTGTGTGTGTCATACATAACAGATCTTACCGGAGAGTCCGCTGTAGTTTTTGGTCGGCAGAAGACACTGGGACCACCGACGTGGACCAGAACTCAAACATCATCATGGTACAAGACCAGGACCATCCGTCTCCTGAAGAAAGAGACCAAATTGTGCAGGCCACACTCTCCTTATGCTAGGGTAAAGACCTCTCTTTACTGGCAATTTGCTCTGCATGCTAGATTGTTAAATATGGATTTGATTATAACATGCAGTTTGTCCATTTTTGCATTGTTAATTTTCCGCCGTTTTGGGGCCCCTGCTGTAATTATCAGCAGACCTGCCCACCTGTCCCTGGCTGAGCGCAGTAATGCCGAGGTAATGAGGTCCAAGCCGGCCGACCCCCTCCAAAGCTCGCCGCTTGGCCAGAGAAGGTGACATGCTTCCTGCTGAGCGCTGTTCATCTGTCCTCATGGGCTGAGCATGGAGGGTAGACACCAAAACTCATCCCAGGTGTCCCAGAAAAGCTGCTGCGTTGCCTTAAATTAGTAATTAGTTTGCTGATGGATTCCCCCACTGGCAGTTTCCACTGAAACAATCCTCATTACTTTGCTCACAGTTAAAACTGAGCCGACCGGAGGTCCGTTGGTGGACGCTTGAGTTCCTCAGGATCTCCCTGGTCGTTGCTGGTTGATTTGATGATATTCCCCATGGTTCTGATGCTTGTGGTTGAGGTTTGTTTTTTGGGGGAAGTAGTGAATAGATGTATGATTCTAGTGGCAATGATTCCTGCTAACAGCCCCCGTCTCTCAACAAAGCACAGGCAGCTGTCTGCTTATGTATCACGGACTTATGTTGACGTTTACAGAAACACTAATGTAAAAAGCAGCATTCACTGAAAATATATCACAACTTTACCTTTTCAGTGATGTAATATGTGTTCTTTAGTATGTATTATTGTTATATTTTTCATGTTTTGAATGGTATTGGAGGAGCAAAGCCAATGCATCTGAAATCAAGAACTGCCTTTACTGCAGTAGTAAATACAGTTATAGAAAGTAATGACATTTTTCTTACAAATGGCCTATAAACACAGACTTTGCAGTCTCTCGATTTCCTCTGTTGCTGTATAAAGAAATTGGTAGACCTAACATCTTTATGTGTTGCATGTGTGCTTACATATGTTTGCGTTAAAGACGAGTCTTGGATAGCCATAATCCAGATTGTGTGGCCCTACAGATTTGGACTAGGACATCAGACAGAGGCATAGACTCAGACTACAGCCAAGACAATGGCAGCCATCTGCCTTGTGTTGGCAGCCAGTGTGAGCTCAGCTCTGGGCACCAGTGGTGTTTATCAGCACACAGACCACGCATTTGCATGCCCTCCCCCACGGTTTGTGCCACAAAAAGTTAATACACTAAATATTAAATAAACTCATTCCTTATTTAGCAGATGCTGAAACAGTATGTTTTGCTAAACAACTAGCTAGCCATGATTTTCTGACTTAACTATTTATTGAATTTTTGAAATATTTGGGGGTGGGGGTGCAATCCTAGGTAGTGTGGGTGTTTTTAAAGGTGGCTTCTTAATACAAAAAAAAAACTTTTTTGTTATGGAACTTCACAAATAGTGCTTCTCGCAGGGGTAAAAGCAGACTCCACAATTTGACTATATGTGCATTTTTTTCATTGGGATTTTGAAGTATGTTTAAAGTGTGTTTTTTGGCTTTTACTGCATCAGAGCCCAGGAAACAGCGTGTGAGCATTTTTCTGTGAAGTGGTGTTTCACCTAAACCATAGTAACACGCCGTGTTTTTATGCTTTGCTGTCTTGACGGCTGGTCCTGTCAAGGCCTCAGTGTGCGTGTACTGGTGCCTGTTGATTGCAGCCATACAAAAATATCTGTTTGCCTCCGTGTTTCTTTTAAGTCCTCCATGTCTGTTTGTGTCGAGTTTCCAGGAAAGGCGATGCAGAAGGTGCCTAAGTGCACTGGAGCCTCGTAGAAGCCGAGGTGCAGGCTGCTGTACTCACGCTAGCCGTACCCCCCACCCCCTGCTCTGCCAGCACTGCCTCGGGCCAGCAGATAAGCAGCAGGGATTGTGGGAGAGAAAGCGGGACTCACTGGGTCTGCAGCTTGGGCCATGTGAGCTCGTGCCGATCATCTGCCTCTGGGCACCCGGGCGAGGCGTCACCCAGCAGCTCTACAGTACATGAAGGAGCGTGAACCTACGCCAGTTAGCAGAGTGCATGCAGCGATGCAGTGGGTGTCGGGGGGGTTCACCATGTGTGCTTGTGTATGCAAGAACATGCGTGTCAGTGTGTGTTTGTGTGTCTGTGCATTTATAAACAACTGAAGGTAATTATATTTGCACCTATAACGTGTCTGCATGTATAAGACCATCCTTCCTTATGTAAGTCTGTATATCTCGGTGTGAACTGTGTTTATGTATACGCGTGTGGGTGTGTGCATCTGTGGGTTTATAGTGTAATTACATTTGTACATATAAAGTGTTTGCATATATAACAGAATCCTTACTTATATAAGTGTGTATATTCTATATGTTATATATATAAATGTGTATATATGTGCGTGCTTGTGTGTGTGTATATTGTGTGTGTGTCTTACATTGTGGGGATATACCCATAATGTGATAAACACTTCTTTTTTTGATGTTCTGAGGACATTTTTACTGTCCCCACAAGGGGGAAGTGAATTTTATAAAAACCTGTGAATATGATCAAAAAACTAAAATAGTCCTGTATTTTGTTTGGTTACTTATAGTTAAGGTTAGGGCTGGGTAGAGGCTAAGGTTGTCATACTTAGGATTAGGGTAATGCCCATAGAGATGAATGGAGAGTCCACACAAAGATATAGATATCTAATATGTGTGTGTGTGTGTGTGTGTGTGTATCATGTATGTAGGGTGAGTAAGGTGAGGTCTGGCCGTAGATGACAGCCATTGATCTCCAGGGTGACAGTCTGTCGACTCAAATATCTGACTTCCCAGATGAGAGCAGATTGCTCCAGTTGTGCTTGGATTCAGATCTCCAGGAAGCTGTTGGTATTCGGGTCTCGTTGCTCTGTTCCAGAGGGCCAGAGGAGCGAGCCCGTCCGCAGGAGGCTGCCTTGCAGCATTTCCCGCCGTCACACGGCCTCAATGCCCCAGTGCTCTCTGCGAGGCTTTCGTATCGATCGCTCCCCCCAGCCGCCGTTACGGCCCCCAGGACCGCCAGTATGGTCACGCTCATTCAGTCCTTAAAACTCTTATCTTTTTTTTTCCCTATTCCCCTCTCTCTTTTACCGCTTTTACTTTAATTCTGCACCCCATGCTTCCCCCTGCACCAAAAAAAAATCCTTGTATTTTTTTGTGCAAATAAAAGAATTCTGATTTGAGCTTCAAAAATAAAATATATTTGAAACACAAAAGCCTAAAATTTAAATGACGCATACCTGAGCATAAAAAGGTAGCAAAAATCACAATTACAGCCAAAGCCTTTTCCTTAAAGAGCATTTAATGGTCTCCAGACCAACTGCTAAATGTATGCATTGTGATTGAAATACACGTCCCTTCCTGGGTGAGCGTTAAAGTGAAGAGATGAATACGAGAGTCAGGTGAGATCGCAGGTGCCTGGGAGGAGGTGAAAGACAACATGTTTACTGCAAACTGCACCAGCGACGCCAAGGAAGCAGAAGCTATTCCACAGATACTGGCATCTTAATAAAAGATGAAGAGGACAAGCTGACGTCCGCACATCGCCCATGAAGCATGGTGTTATTGTTTCATTTCAGCGAGAGTTCCTGCCTGTTCCACCTCTTCCTTTCCTTCTTTTAACCACTGAACTCGAGTATTTGCCCCACCACAGCTGTAGGTCACATGACACCAGCCTTAGAAGTGGCTAAGAATAAGGGGATGCTCACAGCCCAAACTTCACTCGCACCTCTATGTCTGTCTGAGTGTGTGTGTGTGTGTGCCTTTAAAAATTAGAGCATGGTGGGATATGCGAAAACAACCACATTCCTAGGTGGTGGTCTTGCATAAATAGAACATAAAGCTATTTTTTTCAATCATGAATTCTGGCCTGGTTTGAGAGCATAGGTTAACCAAGCAAGTTAACTTGGTGAGACACAAACTGAATGTTGGCTGAATTGACTGAAAACCACCTGATCTTTCAAAAACTAAATAAATAGCTAGCAAAAAATAAGAAGTGTGAGAGAATCATAGCTAGCTAGCTGCATAGTAGAACACGCTACTTCAGCATCTCCTAAATAGGGAACATCTTTATTTAATATGTTATGTAGTGATTGTTTGGGGCCAACAGGGCGCCAAACCACAAGGACCCCATACGAACGGGTCGTTTAAGTGCTGGCAACCACCACCACTGCAGATAATATGTCCAAAGCTTGCAGAGCGCCTCCAAAGCACAGGCCTGGGATTCTCCCACTAAATCTCTTTCTGATTACAGTCATTCATTCACATTTACATTATTTATTATTTTCTCCAAACCGACATACAAGTGAGGCTGGTAATACGTCACAGCACACAGCTGTCGAGGAGCAGCTCAGACACAAACGCTGCTGGGCTGAAGCTCCGCTGAGTGACCAGCCACAGGTGCGGGAAAGTACTGGAACAAGAGATGCAGAAAACGCCGCTGGAAGCTAACGAGAAAAAGGTAGCTAGATGGAAACATTATGAGACAAGTGAAAAATGCAAGATAATAGCAAGCAGTTGTCAAGAAACCATAACCAGGGAATTAGAAACACGTTCTGTAACAGAAAGATGCTGCCATTTGTTATGTGATGTCTGCTTGCAACAAGGAGAAGCTGCCTAACATACAGGTGTTATCTGAAATGAATAAAACCAGGACAAATTATCTGTCATGATACTTCAAACTGTAAAGGGGATTTGATGCTTAGGTAGCTTTCTGGGGGCGTAATTATATGGGCAGTAGAGCAGCAATTAACCAATCAGCAGGCTAAATACAAGGGCTTTTGCGATGCTATTTGCACAGCCTTTCTCAATCAAATCCCAGTAATCACAAAGCTGTTTGAGCTAGGTAATATTTTGCTATCTGTGCAATCTTATGAGGGCGTGATTGGCTGCACCTCCGCCGTGTCTCCCCCTCCAGCCATTAGCGAGTTGAGCCCCCCGCAGAGAGCAAATAGCGTCGCTCACTGTAATCATCTCCCTGGCAACCAGTGTGATGCTGCTGTGTCAGCGACCAATCCCCCGCTGCTACGTATCCTGAGTTAGCAGGGGGCCAACAGCTTCTCAGGATGATGCCTTAACTCAACACTGTCAAAAACGCTTTAATTGCCCCTTTCTGTCATCTTATTTCTTCACTTCTCAAAAGTTGTTTTCTTATTTGTTTCGTCTGACAACGACCCTTTAGTGCACATTTTATACAATAATGGGCCAGAAAGTTTACAGCCTGCTTATTTTTATTGAGATTTAAGGCTCCATTAAAATCATTAAAGAGCAGACCTGTGATCATTAAACATGGATTGAAAGGCATGCTGGTATTTGAGGGAAACACTCAAGCTGAAGTAGAATCTCACCAGCATAGACGACTCACTTAGTTTTTTTTCTGTTACACTCTTCAGTTCTGGTCTGTATGGACATCCATCTTTAACGGAAATGATTCGATGTGTTCGACTCACGTCAGCTCTTACCGTCCCTCACGCCGCAGGCTGAGCGGCTCATACCCATGACAGTAAATTCATCAAACTGACAATCGGGGCTGTAAATTGATGCTTCCGCCTGACAGCTGAATTAAAGCCCATCTGTAGTCGGCGTGGAGTAGAAGCTGTAACCCAGCGAGGAAGCGGACAGCTTAGAAATGCATCCGAGTTGCGGCGGTAACGCGGGCCTCCGTCTCATTAGCGCTCCCTTAATTTGCTCCCGTTGGGCTGTTAGCGTAGGTGAAGGAGCAGCTGTCTGTTAGTCATCCCTCCTCTGATGGCACGGTGGAGAAACTGGAACAGTGATGGATTTTCAGGACCAGGAGAGGCAGCAAATATTGATTGTGACGGAGAGAAAATGTATTATTATTTACTAGCTTGATACATGATCTTGCAAGATAATTTTAGTAGAAATTGACCAACATACATTTTAATATGAATATTTTTTATAATCCACTGTTTATGTTTTATGCATAGGCGTACTTGTTTGAATTTGGAGAAATTTGATTGGATGACAAACAGGAAGCAGGATGTGAATTGTATGGTCTGGAAATACGTGTGGAAATAAATTGTTGAAGAATGAATCCTCCAGTCTCCACCCGTTGCTGCTTATTTGTAAGATGTTCCATCTACCATTAGGAGAATTTTTGTTGCGCTCGTACAGTGCGGCCTTTAAGAAACTTACTGCGGTGTGGAACAGTCCATAAAGCAGATTCCCCTCAGTGATTATACCACCCGTATAAGAACTCCTTCTACCCCAGCCGGCTAGAAAAGCGAGCCTCAGAAACAAAAGGTTACCGATAAGTGGTTAGCAACAGGGGAGACCATTAGAGCTGGAGGAACAGGAGGTCATTAAAGTTACCGACAGATGAGACAATAAGAGGGGGAGCCGCGGCAGTTAGCAACAGGGGAGAGCATGAGATTTAGCAACAGGAGAGACTGATGAAACAGAAGAAACAGGAAAGCGTAGCAGTTAGGAGCCCGGCAGAGCAGAAGCCCATCAGGCCCCTGCTTCTGTTCTTTTCTGTATTGTAATGTGTTTCAATTATTACTAATATGAATTATACATATGTTACACATATAAAGAATGAATGTAGCGTTTATATCGTGGCACAGCACGCAGAATACCACTGAGCCAGAAAGCGCAAAAACGGTGTTTAATGGCGTGTGCCATTCATTCTAACAATGTACACACACACACATACACACACTGCCCACAGCACTGACCGTCGTGACTGCGCATACTACACACAGTGGGTGCACACATACCACTATTTCCAACAGATAGCATTAACACTACACATGATATCACGTACAGCGCAATATCGACACAATACATGAAAAATACACCGAGATATTTGCAATATTTACATTCGGAACCAGACCAGCATACCAGCAGTCATCAAGCACAGCTGCTTTACTAAAACCACAGGATGATGATGCATCAATGTGCACAATGTATAATTATATAAAGCTCGGATCACAGACATGACAGAAGCGGAGAAAAACTGTGAAATCAGACATCAGGATGGGGTTAAGAATAATTTACATTTTTTATTCTTTCAATCATAAATGCTGTATAAACTCATTATTTATACCACACAATAAATACCATTAATACCACTGTGTAGATCTAAATTCCATACTGTAGCTATTGATTTGCCACATATGTATATATTGTACAACCGCTTCTTTTACACTTTCTGATTATATGCCAAACTACTGAAGTTTAACAAAACCACTTTCTGTGCACTAGTAAAGGGAAGCACACCGGACCTCTTGGAATTCTGAACTGTGCTGTTTAGGTTCAAGGTGATGCTTATTTTGTATATTTATTTGTTTGTTTGCTGTCAGTGTGAGTTACATCATCACAGAAGTACATTTTCTTCTTGATGAATTTTTATACTGATTGTTTAATAGAGAAACTAACGGAGATCCACGTCTCCATAAAGTGAAAGAAATAAACAGACGTAGTGTGCAAGTACCACAAAAACCCAGCCGATACACTGGACCCACAAGAAAGGCTATATTTATTTAAATAAAAACAGTTACATGCTGTTATTTTACCAGTGAAAATGTTTTCTCCATTGATCTATTGTGCCGTTTCACAAATTACAGCTGTGTCAGTCTGAAAACTGATAATAATGACGATTTTATGTGGTTATACAAATGGACTAGTTCACAGGTAATTTCAGACCTCATCTCAAACATCAAAACTGTTACCTGGGACAATGAAATGAAAGACAGAACCATGTTTGGAAAACATAATCTTCTTTAAGGATGAGAATGCTCTTGACGCCATGAGGCTGATGATTTAAAACACTGAGCCCTGGAGTAGCCGTAGAATAACCTGAAATGTTATGAAAAGCTTTTTTGCTTTGGATACATTGTGAGGTGTATTCTTTGCTTGTGACCTGGATTATCTTAGACACCTTCTGTCTTGTTCAGGTGATACTTTGGGTAATATTTCACTCAGTACACTGTCAATACAAAGCATGACTGATACTTTCAGTTTCTATAGTTCCTAGCTTCATTTTATTAAGAAGGTATTTTTAAAATAAAATAAATCGCTCTTAATGAGCAGTATGTAAGCATTACTTAGCTTTAAGTTAGAGGTAAACATGAACATCGTCAGTTTGTATAATCTACACGTACATGTGAGTGAAACAGTCTGCTTTAGCAAGGTCTGTATCGCAAAAATCAGTATCCACAATCGTCTGACTGACAAAAGCAGCTCCTTCGGTTTGGCAGCTAGCAGGTCTGCTAGTTAATTATGAAGTACGGAATATCGCAAGTTTGCTAGCTAGCAGCAGTAGGCCAATAAGACAGTGGGGTCCCTTAGCAGGGCTAATAAAGCAATATAATGTGAAATTTATAGTTTAAACCACACAACTTTGTGATTACGAAGTATGGGAAAGTGTTATTTTTACAGGCTTGGTTTTAGAAAAAGAGACTGCAAGTTAATGTGAACTAATGTAGGATTTCCAAGCCAACCTAATGACATCACATCCTATGCCAGGACGAGATAGTGCTACATTAGCCTGAGAAATGTAACTTGGATTAGTTGTTCTTCTTAATGAAGTTTCACCAGCAGTGTTAAACCTCTAAGGATTTTCAGAGTGGGAATCCATCCCGTAAAGTATGCTAACTACACCTAGTGTTTCATGTCCACTTTAAGTGCGGCAGGTTTACCAGCACTACAGCATAAAATGCGAGATTTCCAAGCTCACCTTAAATCCTGCTGGTACTGAAATCCGCTGTCACCGGACCAGCCTGTCACTTGTCTGTTTTTCCTGAGACATCTAAGAATGGGGTGATGCTGAAAGAAAAGAAAAAAAAAATGACTGGCGACTGCATTCTGGGACCAGAAAAAAACTTCACTCTAACTTTCAGAACCAGCTTATGTGAAACCATTTCAATGTGCTACCTTAAACACCATGGAGAACTTAAGCCACAAGCTTAAGAACTACAAGTGTTATAAAAACCTGTTGAGGGCTCCGACCACAGAGTACACTGCAACAACAAATCTGATCTATTTGTGTATTCTGTTTTTCACAGTAAAGGGAAAATAAAGCAATTGTTTATTAAATTCTCTTTGTTGATATTATTAATTTAGATTTCACGCTAAAATAGTAGAAATTTTACCGTGTTGGGGGATGGTGCGTTTCAGGGTCCCAAAGACCCTCCTCTGTTGACGTCATTATGCTGCTGGTCTCCACACCGTGTCACTGGGTCATTTATTTGTTTATTTATTATTTGTTTCACATTATGGACCGTTGTGACGTCAGACTACAGTCATCATTATTCATCCACATTATTATTTATGCAGGATTTGCTCCCAGCAAACGTCAACATGTCAGACAGCAAACATCTCATTCTTGTTTTTCTTTTTTCCTCCTATAGCCCATTTTCCCAGCAGTAATATGCAAGTTGATACAGGCGCCTATCCAGGCAAAATGGCAAACTAAGTCATTCAGTCACCCGGGTGGCAAAGTGTGGGGATTTTGCTGATCCAAAGTTGATTTGGAGCGAGGAACATCTCTTCGGTGTGAAAATGTCACTATGCAGCTAATGTCGAAGAGAAAATGGCAAATAAACAAAGAAACACCCGGATACTGACTCACGTAATTCTGCCTTTCAGTACCTTCATTTATATGATCGCTTTGAAATTTAACCTTGAATGGGCAGAAGGAAAAGTCCCTTAGAGTTTAATACCCACAAGAGCCTAATAGGAGGCGTGTTTCTTAGTTTGTCACTATGTCTGGTGGTGTCACGTTGCTGCCTGTACAGTCATGGTCGAAAGTTTTGAAAATGACACGGCACCGGAGGCGATGCCGAGGACCGGGACCGAGGAACCGGGGGGGGACCCGCAGGCGACCGGCGACCCCGAGCCGCAGGACCTGCAGGCAGCCCAGGAGCCCCAGCCAAAGCGCGCGAGGGCGACCCAGGGGGTAGGGCGGGCAGGACCCAGGCCCGACGCCTGTATCCCCGTCCCTTACGGGACACTGATAGCTGGGGTCCCACTGGCCATTGGTCCCGGATGGGCCTGGGGCCAGGAGTCCCGAGGGAGGTCCCTGAGGGGTCCCACTCGAGCTCCTCCTCTTCCCCAGAGGAAGGAGCCGTAGTCCCATAGTCCGGGACCTCCTCGGGGACTATAGTCCGAGGCGTGGGCTGGATGGGCTGGTCAGGCGTGCAGGGCTGGACCGGAGAGTCAGGTGTGCAGGGCTGGACCGGCGAGCAGGAAAGGACGGGCTGGACCGGCGAGCAGGGAAGGACGGGCTGGACCGTGGCAGGCACGTGTCAGGAGGAGTTTCAACTCCTACCTCTGCCAGAACTTCTCCCATGTCCCAGTGGAGGCAGGGGGCATTGAGTCCGAATGGGCCATGTTCCGTGCCTCCATTGCGGAGAAGGCTGACCGGAGCTGCGGCTGTTAGGTGGTAGGTGCCTGTCACGGCGGCAATCCGTGAACCCGCTGGTGGACACCAGTGAGGGATGCCGTCAAGCTGAAGAAGGAGTCCTATCGGGCCCTCTTAGCCTGTGGGACTCCTGAGGCAGCTGACAGGTACCGGTAGGCCAAGCGGGAGGTGGCTTTGGTGGTAGCTGAGGCAAAAACCCGAGCTTGGAAGGAGTTTAGCGAGCCCATGGAAAACGACTTCCGGATGGCTTCAAGGCGATTCTGGTCCACCATCCAGAGGCTCCAGGCAGGAAAGCAGTGCAACATCAACACTGTTTATGGTGGGGGTTCTGGAGAGGAGGGTCCGCCGGATTGTCGAACCTCGGATTCAGGAGGAGCAGTGTGGTTTTCGCCCCAGCCGCAGGGTTCTGGAGGTTTCATGGGAGTTACCTGTCTACATGTGTTTTGTGGACTTGGAGAAGGCATTCGACCGTGTCCCTCGGGGAGTCCTGTAGGGGGTGCTCCGGGAGTATGGGGTGCCGGGCTTCCTCTTATGGTCTGTTTGGTCCCTGTATGACCGGTGTCAGAGTCTGGTCTGCATGGGCGGCAATAAGTCTGACTTGTTTCTGGTGAGGGTTGGACTCCGTCAGGGCTGACCTTTGTCACCAATTCTGTTCATAACTTTTATTGATGGTTGAGGGTGTCCGGTTTGGTGACTTCAGGATTAGGTCTCTGCTTTTTGCAGATGATGTGGTCCTGTTGGCTTCATCGGACCGTGACCTTCGGCTCTCGCTGGGACAGTTTGCAGCCGAGTGTGAAGCGGCTGGGATGAGAATCAGCACCTCCAAATCTGAGACCATGGTCCTCAGCCGGAAAAGGGTAGAGTGCTCTCTCTGGGTCGGGGATGGGGTCCTTCCCCAAGTGTAGGAGTTTAAGTATCTCGGGGTCTTGTTCACGAGTGGGGGGACAATGGAACGGGAGATCGACAGGCAGATCGGTGCGGTGCATCGGTCTGTCATGGTGAAGAAGGAGCTGAGGCAAAAGGCGAAGCTCTCGATTTAGCAGTCAATCTACGTTCCTACCCTCACCTATGGTCATAAGCTGTGGGTAGTGACCAAAAGAACGAGATCGCGGGTGCAAGTGGCCGAAATGAGTTTCCTCCGCAGGGTGGCTGGGCTCTCCCTTAAAGATAGAGTGAGAAGCTCAGTCATTCGGGAGGGGCTCAGAGTAGAGCCACTGCTCCTTCGCATTGAGAGGAGCCAGATGAGGTGGCTCGGGCATCTGATTAGGGTGCCTCCTGGATGCCTCCCTGGTGAGGTGTTCCGGGCATGTCCCACTGGGAGGAGGCCCCAGGGAGGACCCAGGACATGCTGGAGGGACTATGTCTTTTGGCTGGCCTGGGAACACCTTGGGATTCCCCCAGAGGGGCTGGATGAAGTGGCCGGGGAGAAGGAAGTCTGGGTTTCCCTCCTGAGGCTGCTGCCCCCGCAACTCGACCTCGGATAAGCGGGAGACAATGGATGGATGGATGCATGCATTTGACCCATATGTGCCATTGTCACATAGCAGGGGGCACCTAATTCAGCACCCAAGGAACAGTGCTTGGGGGGCGGTACCTTGCTCCGGGTACCTCAGTGATGCCTTGCTGATTGGGGATTTGACCCTGTAATCTTTCAAATACAAGTGCACTTCCCTAACCATTAAGCCACTGCTGCTATGGACCATTGCATGTAGACCATTATAATGCATTATAAAGGTATATGTACTATCGATACCTTTATAATGCAGTACAAAGACATTAATGCCTATATCAACCATTATAATGCATCATAAAGATATATGTAGTGCATTATAGATGACAGCTTCATAAAGCAATCATAATGCGTAATAAACATCTCCATAATGTGTTATGCCTTTTGATAAATATTTATAGCTGTGTTAATAATGCTTTATGAATGCATTATTATTTGTTATGAATGTGTTTATAAATGACTAAAAGCATGGCCTCAAGTAAAGTGTTGCCAAAATATTTATTAACAATTTGAGTTCATTGAGAGAAAATAGTTATCTACAGGGAAAACACAATACCTGCCCAGCAATAAAACTTATGCAGGCCTAACAAAATTGAACCATGTATTTTGTGATCCATCACTGAAATCCTGTAAAATATCAGCTTGGCATAATAAAACAGTTCTGGTAATTGGAAGACAGAACAGAACAGAAGTTTGAGAGCCTACTGACGATGTCATTTGGAATTAAAACAATTCCTGGAACAACTGTGTGATTGGAGGTGTAATGCAGGACTCGCTCTGGCAATCAGATTTTTCAAACACCAGCCTGGACCTTTGAATGCGATATATCTGTGGTCTTTTTTTCAGTGCTGAAATGTTTCTATGAATAGCTATGTTTTGAGAAATGGTAACTAACAGCGGTAAGTAGCAATATAATCTGTAATCCATCTCTTCAGGGCAGTACAGCAGGGGTCAACATTAGAACCTGTTCTTAATGCTGCTGGAAACACAAGATATTTTTTGTTCACGACCCACTCTGCCATGTGTGATTAAGGCCCAAAAGAATGCGGCAGACATGCGGTGCACGATATTGCGATTTAAACCCAGGGAGCTCAGCCTGTGTCCAATCCCAGTCCATGTTCTTGTGAGGTAAGGCAAGAGCCTCTCTGGAAAATTTGGGGATGGAGGGGGGGCAGATTTTAATTCTCTTTTCATTTTTCAATTGTTGCCTATTGTTGTAAGTAATATTAATTTCATTAGTAGATATTATTTTAGCAGATAAAGTGATGTATGTTTTTCAGTAAGCAAGATTAGAGAGTCTTTGGAACAGTTGGGATTTAGGGTCTTGCTTGAGAGGCCAACATCATTCTTCCAACATTGGGACTTGAACTAGTAACCTTCCAAGCCCAGGTACGGCATCCAAACCCACCCCACCCCCTGCTAACAATGCTTTATCCATCCAAGTGATGACCATCTCCGTAATCTGTCAGTTTGGCAACAATTTTCTTGTGAAGATATTCTGCAGAAAAAAAATAATAACTTTATAAAGTAGCTTTATAAATGTCAACTTGAACATAGCCTCAGATGGACAGAGAATGATTTTGATGAAGAGTGACCTGTCACCTGCTTCCAGAGCGTGGTACCTGTCCTAATGAACCAGCCAATTATGAATGGCAATGTTTCTGTGGCCCAATTAAGAAGAAGTGAGATTTCACGGCTCCTCTAATGACAGAAGCTGCACACACAGAATCACCATTTCGTAGTGACAGATTAAGGTGATCCTCACCCAGTCCTTATGCCAAAATACGCCTGAATCTGTGTTACACCCCTAATGTACCTCATGTGTTGGTTGGAAATAATAGAATCAATGTAATTCAGAACAACATTATCTGACCTGCTCAAATTTCTGCTGGAGAAAAGGCCTTCTTTAATTAATTTTAAGATGAATACCTTTATTTTGTCTTTCTAAAAAATTGCAGCGAAACTTCAGAAAATTATAATCTGGAGTGAAGATGTGACGAGCGGGCACAGAGGAGAGCTTGGATCCAGTAATGCAGAGAACCAACGGGTTTATTTGCAAGTCCGAAGAAGAGGTACAAAAAGGGTTGAGGCGAGGAGAACGGTCGTGGTCGGGAGCGCAGGTCGAAAGCCGGGAGTATCTGTCTAACACGGAAGCACGGGACTGCACAACACCAGGAGGGGAAGACACGAACAGCTGGGCTCGGCGGGAAGGGTAGATCAGGAACGGGAGCTGGGCTGGGGGAGGAAGGCAGGAGAATCGAGGAACGGACAGAGGGCACACAGAGGCGGTTCAGGGAAAGAGGTGAGACGATCGACACAAAACGCTCGGCACGGCTCGAAAACATCAGCACAATACTTGCCGGTCGGTCCCCTCCTTTAATGGCCCCTTAATTAGGCCTCCCGAGGGAGTGGCTGTGGGGTGCCACCTGTACGGGCGTGACAGAAGATACCTTCAAGGAAAGGAAAGATGAACTGGAACGTGGGGCACAGATGTCAGGGCGGCAGATAGTGAACCATCAAACTGCATATCTGCTATATTTTTTTTTTCTTTTTTCTTCCTGTGCCTCAACCTCTGTGTCCATATTATTTTTATTCTTTGTCTTGTTTAGTTTTCCAAAGGGTGGAACATTGTTTTACATTGTGCAACATGGGATGAGAACTTTCTAGAAATAGTGAGGTAATGGGAAATAGCCTGGTTCTGAAAATTTACTATTTTATAGTCTGTGCCTGAGTCTTCATACAGTAAGCTGTCCACTCGAACCGCAACTTACTGCTTTTTAATGTAAATTTCAAGTTATGTTGTTTGCTTTTATATCATTCATATAATTGCGTCCTTTTTTCCAAACATTTTTTTCAACAATGAATGCAGTGGAATTTAAAGATAGATAATAAATACTTACAACTATAACTTTAATGTCAGACTTTTGGGTGACCTTACAAAGGTGCAAAAGGTGTCATCTGGTGTTACAAATCATTCTAAGCAATCTTGAAATGATCTTGAAGATATTTTTAATTGCTTTGGGGCCACACAGAACCGAAATGCGGCTTGCATCAAACCGCATGCATTTATGCATAAACCTAGGGGCTGAATATTATCATATAAATCACAGCTGTCGCCAGAAATGGCTAGACACCTGATCACAGCTCACCGTAAAGCGTCTACATCTCTGCAAGACATGGACATGTGTGGCACGCTGGTGTGAGGTGAAACACAGAGCATCCTTACAGTTGAAAGTAAGAGTGCCTATAAGGGTCATTTCACGTCTTGTTTACAGGCTTTTCATAAAAAAAAAAAAAAAAAGTCATAGAAGTCATAAAACTATTTTTTTGTTCTTCTTGTTCTCATTTGTTTTTCAAAGAGGACGTGAAAGCGAACGATCGATAAAAGACAACAGCCGACATAAAGTCTGCACGACAGGAGGTGTGAGTTAAATTTTATCTCCTCTCTGCATAATGTCTGCTTTTAGGCGATACCTTTAGACCACCTGTGAAAGAAAGGGATCGATCTCATCTGAACACAGGGTAGGGAAGTTCGATTGGGCAGGTCGTGCCAAGGAATGGAATTTTGACATGTGACAGAACTTCTCAGAGGTAACCGTTCCCCGGTCAAAGTGTTTGGCCAGCACATGCAGGTGCCCGCTGGGTAATTTCCTCATGCTGCAAACCAAGATGAGTCTTTTAGGATCAGAAACAAAATTTAAGCATCAATCTGTTATGGCTGCTGCCTTTGCATTTACATGACTGGAAAGACTGATCTGCTAGTTTTTTTTAGTTTGCCACCTCAACCTGGGTTGTTCACTATCTTTCACCTGTAGCCTCCACAATCGGCTCTGGACCCCCTGTGACCCTGAATAGAACAGGTGGTTACAGGAAATGGATGGATGGATGGAGGGGTGGATGGATGGATGTGAAATAACTCATTTTTTTTAAAAAATGACAATGCAAAAAGGAATCCAAAAAAGTGGGTTTGTGTTCATTTTTACTACTGTAAATACCTAGCAAAAACAGGACTCAAGATGTCTGTAAAAGTTTGACATATATAAGTTTGTGTCTCTTTTGGTAATTTTCTCTCAAAGAATTATTAAAGTTCAATTATGATATTTTCCTTGGACCACATTTTCTAATAAAAAAAATATCAAAACATAATATTTGAACATTGACTTAAAATTTGTGACGGAGTTTCTAATGGTCTAACTTCCATTCCAAGTATTAAACTGAAAAAAATGAACTTATAAATTATTCTGTTTTGTTATATAAAAGTTATCAGAGATTTTATTTTTTATCTTTCATTTTTTATTTTTTATGATTAATGTTTGCTTTTCCCTATGTTATTGCATAGGCCTACATTGAAATTAGATTCTTTCATCTAAGGCCAAGGTTGAACTGCCCACACAAGAAGGCATTGATTAAATTTAATATAAAAAAATGGTTTAAACTGACTGTAGTTCAAAGTCAACATGTGGAATATCGATTTATCCTTTTTAGTGGAACAAGCAAGAAAATGTATATGTATGTAAAAAAAATCAAATGGACAGCGTAAGAGAATCGCCAGATAAAAGGAGCCTTTAACTTCGAAGTAACTAAACCAAGAATATAAACAAAGCTATAGGAGAGACGCAGCATTTAAGGTGTTGTGTCAGCATATGCTGAACATGAATAAACTGCGTCAGCAAAGGGGAGCTGAGGCGGCCAAAGACAAAACGGGACGGCAGTCTCAAAACATCACCTCAAAGATTGTCAGAGAACTGAAATAGCACCTCTGTCACCAAGGGTCGACAAAAATGGTACATTGTGGGCTTTGCAAAGCTGCAATTAAGGTAGGAACCAAAACTAGGACCCCAGACCTACGAAATGAAGATTTTCAAAAAAACAAAGGATTCATCCCTCAAAGATCTGAAACGATATTCTGCTTGAAGTTGCAATATCAGCTATGCACATTAATATTTGATTTGTTTCCCCCTTTGTATACGTGTTTGCATGTATATACATAGAGCACTCTGTAGCCTCATGGATATACGTAGAGCACTCTGTAGCCTAATGGATATACGTAGAGTACTCTGTAGCCTAATGGATATACGTAGGGCACTCTGTAGCCTCATGGATATACGTAGGGCACTCTGTAGCCTCATGGATATACGTAGAGCACTCTGTAGCCTCATGGATATACATAGAGCACTCTGTAGCCTAATGGATATACGTAGAGCACTCTGTAGCCTCATGGATATACATAGAGCACTCTGTAGCCTCATGGATATACATAGAGCACTCTGTAGCCTCATGGATATACAGAGAGCGCTCAATAACCAGATATTATGCATCTTAAATTATTACAATTAGATGTATTATTATCATTAGAGAGTATAATTCT
>JAODKE010000040.1:14193873-14207318 GCA_026779605.1 Mormyrus hasselquistii | reverse complement strand
CGGGGGTGGGGGTTTTTTTTTGTTTTTGTTTAAGTGTTTGTTTGGGTGGGGCGAGAAAAGAGGAAACGGAGAGAAGGGGATAGGGGGGTGGGTGGGGGGGGGGGGGGGGGCACTCTCTCTTTCTCGCTCTCATTCTCTCAAACTTTCCTCCCTACTGCAGCTTGTGGCAAACCAGCTTCTCTGGCTTCTGCAGTGGGAAACTGCTTGTCACCTTTAGACAAAAATAAAAGAATCATCAGGAACTTTCTGATTCAGCCCAGCCAAAGCTCACAACGCCGGTATTGCCCCGCCTCTCCTCTCACAGGGCTCAGGGTGACTGGGTCACCATCTCAACACACACTTGCTAATCTACTTTTTGTCAATAGCTAGAGAACATGACAAATAAAAATTCAAAAACAGATAGAGGATGTGCTCATTATGGGCAGGTATGCAGGGTCTGGTTTGCAGGGACCAAACTCAAGAAGACACAGTGGTTCCCCCTCCCTGTCCCCCTAGTGCAGTGTCTGTTGTGGTGATCATGAGCACACGTGCAAATGCCTGGTTTGTATGGTGATAAACACACAGCCCTGTGCTGTCACTGTGAGCCGCCCACTCGACAGCATTCAGCTACCATCCCCACCACCTGCTTATAATATCAGTAGCTATCAGGAGTCGTTGCCGACTTAGACATAGAAGCAACAGCGTTTGCTGCCATATGAGTGTAATTATTGCTCCGTTGGCTGCAGTGCTGCTAACAGCCCGAACACGGTGGTGTTCTGTGTTTGCGAACAAGAGTGAATGCATCAGCTACCACAGCGCTTTTATTAATCGCAAAACAGTTTTTAGCTTCTGTAATTAATCTAGGGATTTGCTGAAATGAAAAGTAAACTGTATTATTTTTGTATATGGGGGGGGTCTGTTGAGGACATTCAAGCAGACAGAGAGACAGTGTACACATATTTCCGATGGATATGTAATCTGTGACAGTAAACAGATACTTCCTCCTGATTAGTCTCCTGTGATAATGACTGATTTAGAAGCAACAATGGATCCTCAGGAATTAGGGAAACTACGGCAGAGCAACGTCGTCATTTTGGTCCATTGTTGACATGCCAGCAGTGCTGTTTACCACTCAAACAGCCAACATGCTCCTTGCTTAGGAGATGCTGAAGCGGCATGTTCTGCTAACCAGCCAGCTAGCGGCTTCTGACTCCACTCGCTTACTTTTTGAAATATCTGAGTAACTTTTTGAATTGGGATCCCAGAAACCACAGAAGCTCCCTGACGACATACCAGTCTCCCCCTGCTGTATGTGTTTGTGCTTTCTTGTGTTGTACAACCAGTCTTGCTGCAACGTAACTAATGTATTCCTGGAAAACATAACCGTCACTAAAATATCCACATCCAATGAGAAAAATGGGGTAAGAGGAAAGAGACTCCAAAACTTAGTCATTTACGCAAAAAGAAATTCATTAAATAATAAAAAATAATCTCCTTTGGGTCTTATGAGTCTCACGAGAATATTGCCTATTACCTGCTTCATAGTGCATTAGTGCATTTTCACCTGCATAATGATTCTTGCTGTATATTTAGCATAGTGCTTTTCTCTCTGACTGATACTGGTACAAACGCAAATGGGATTCCATGTTGTGTTGGACTTGGGCACTAATATATCAATCGCATTACAACAGATATGCGGTCAAATCACGTGTTGTAGCAGGACTTACTGTAGTTGTTTTGTGCTTCATGTACTTTGGGTTATCAGAACTGAATGTTCCACTGGTACATTTATTATACAGTAAATCAATGTTTTTCATCCAAATCTAAGTTTTCAATATTCAAGTGATAATAACTGCTGAATATTTATTAATATTACTCTTAACAACATTATGAATAAATCTGAATACTGTGTAACTTGTATTTTCCTCAAATTTGGGTGTTCCTCTTTTTGCATTTGTTTTTTTTTTGTTGAAACCTCAAGAAATGCTTTCATTATTGTTTATCAAAGGGTTGAATTAATAGTTTTTATGAGAAACTATTTATGATTGGTTATTCAGCAGTTTATTAGGTGATTGTAGGGTCTGAAGTGTGTTTAATCAACAGCGCTTCAGCAAAATGCTCATCGTAAAAGCAGAGCCCTGCACTCAGTGACTTCACTGCCCTCTCACTTTTATTGAGGCTGTATTAGTCCGATTGTTCATCAACTGATGGCCTGATGGTGAGAAAAAAATGGACATTTGTTTGTTCTGATGTAAATAACAACAATCACTTTATTAATCTCTATAGGGAAATTGTTTTTTTTTTTAATACCTCTCTCAACTCACTCTTTGCAAGCAAGCTGTCTGCGAAGGGCAGCCATCCATGGCAGCACCCAGGAGACCGGGGGTTAAGGGCCTTGCTCAAGGAGCTGCAGACACGCTGAGGCTGGGTTTGAATCAGTGACCTTGTGATTACAGGCACAGCTCACTGAGCCACACAAAGAACAAATGCTTTTAGTTCTCCCCATTACAATAAGGAGAAATAAAAATTCTACCTTTCATTTGAAAGAGAAAAAAAAATGAAGAGGTCAATTATTCAGTTTTTACAACAATTGTAATGTGTTTAAAGCATATTAATGGTCTCTTGATATGAGGCCAATGTGTCGTCTGCTGCAAACAATAGTCACAGAAATATTTTTAATCCACATTATGATACCATTACAATCATCCTATCGAGGAGCGAAACATCCGACTGAAGGAAAGGTAGATCATTCTCTCTGTTGAACTTGTGTTGACTTTTCACTGAAAATGGAAAGGAACATAAGTGTCAAAGCCCATCTGTGTGTTTGGTTTTGATTAGTCTGTAAATGAATTCATTAAGGACCATACTAAATCGCTATCTTTTCTGAACAAATATTGGTACGTTGGTAAATATTTCCCAGCAGGTTGTCGGAGGTGTATTTTGACTGAGTAAACCTGAAGTTATTTCTTCATTATTGTTTATTTTTCATCAGTTAAAATTAATTTTCATAATGGGGTATTAAACTAGGCTATGGTTGACTAAATAATTATTTGATTAATTACTACTGATGATCACTCAATAGCTTTTAGCCACTAAATATTTAGGGAAAAGAAATACGAATTAGTCTTGATTAGGTTAAAGAATATTTTTTAGGAATTAATTCTAACTGAGGAGATATATTTTACTTTTTAATTATGCTTATAAATAAAGTGTACAACATAAACCTGTGAATTATGAGGAAAACCTAGTCAAACACAGCAAAATGAGAGGCTGGTTGAGGAAAAAAATGCCCTAAAGGCACGTTCAATAAGAATTAAAAATTAAAGTGTTTCTTTTTAAAAAAAGTTAGTTAACATTTTCCGCATTGTTTGCTTTGAATGTGGATCCGTACTAGAAATCATTGAAACTACACAATCAAATTAGATGTTGTGGAATAATCAGCACTATTTTTTTATGACAAAACAGGTTGTATGTCAGAAAATAATTAGCAACCAAATACCATTAGCATTCTTATTGACCATTTCGGCAGTTGATTTGAATTCTGCAAGCTCTGCAGGTCTGCTCTGAAAACAATTAGTTTGTTTTGTTCGACCACCTCTTCAAACACCTACCACGGCCATAAAACCAAGAATAGCTTATATGATTATTAGTTTATTATTATTAAAGCGATAACTAGGTTATGCTGACTATAATCTACTGAACATATGATTCGATTTCAAAGTTTTTCAGTTATTGGTGACAATAAATGCCATTGCAACAGCTAATCAAATGGGTGTTAAGAGGTCAAATTCACACGCACCTTCCATCATTGTGTCAAACGGCACTTATTTTCTTGGAGCTCGAAACCAAACATTGTAAGAAAACTTTGCAAAGACTAGAGTCTCAACTTTTAAATGAGACAGGTAAAGTTAAACTCTGTGAGATTTGCCTATTTAGGTAGTATAGCACAGGCTTAATGATCTGTCCTGCTATAGTCTGTCTACTTAAATCCAGTGCTTTCCACAACAGCTTCAAATATGAAGAATTTTATTTCTTCATAAATCACTCGGTGAGGCTATTAATGGGTTGAGCATCCAGCCCTGAACCTGCGTTCGAGGCTATATATCATTTTGTGCAGCAAAGCGGTCAGTTAACATACAGATTTCTGTAAATACACACAAACTGACATGTAACTTTAAAGAAAGGTCAACAAAGGTCAGCCATTCAACGGAACTTTGGAAAGTGAAAGAACCTAAAAATAGCTAAATAAGTGCTGATGATTATAGGAATATCATAGCGGAATGGGTGAAGCAAGGAATATGGCTCCGCAAAGAGCGTCTCCTTCCACGGCTGTACAGGAATGCCTCTACAAATTCCCTACATCATTATTGATTTCTCATCTGAAGCCACGGACCATTTTACACGCTGATTAATCTGTGTCTGGGGGCAAAGCAGAAGGTGTTCCACTGCAGCCTGCAATGTGAAATAGAGAGAAGTGATGTTCTGGAACGACGGAGCCGCTCCGGGTCGATCTCCACAGGCGGGAACTTAAGCAGTGCGCATCATGGAAAATTCACGGGCTGAGAAATGTTTTATATTTGACATTCAATGAATTCAGTATTTATGTGTGTGTGTGGGTCATGAATATATTACATTGTGGGGACCAAACGTCCTCACAATGTGATAAAAACCTGTCATTTTCACCTTTTTTGGTCCCTACAAAGGGAAACTCAATTTTATAAAAATCTGTGACTGCAATCAAGAAACTAAAAATATGTTATGTAGGGGATCATTTTTGTAATTGATGGGATTAAGGTTTTGCCCATAGAAATGACTGGAGAGTCCCCACGAATACATGAACACAAAAGTGAGTGTGTGTGTGTGTGTGTATTATATATATGAATAAACATAAGCTTTTATTTACTGAATATCAGTTTTATTGGCTATATTGGATATATCACATGCTGTGTAATTGACCAATGCAAAAATGGGAAACAGAAGAAAAAACAAAGCAAAATAAGAGAGTGTAGAGGCGTTCATTAGGCTGTTCAGGAGCCGTGGAACACGGAAATACAACTGACCATTGTGCTGCACGCACATCAGCGGTAATGCGTATTGCCATATCGCATTAAAACACAAAGAATAAAGTGGGGGAAAAAACAGTATTACGAGGTTTTTAGTGAAAGATTACAAGACAGTGGCAGAATAAAACTTCTCTGGATAAAAAAGAAAAAACCAAAAACATCCAAGCCATTTTGGAAGATTGCTTAACTTTTATTTTGTGCATCACAGAGGAGTCAGTGACTGCCTGTAACCCCCCCTGGCTCTGAAGGGCCGCTCCCAGGAAAATAATCTGTAGCTGCCCCTCCAACGAACGCCTCCAATCATATAATAAATAATCCTGGTGGGAAAAAGGTGCAGAGGCAGAAAGGCTGAGGGTCTGTTTTTTATATGTAATCATAGCTCTCGTGTTTGAAAGGCACCTTTCAAAGAGGCATGTGATTAAAGCGGGGAAATTACTCCATTAGTAATCGCCTGTAATATGTGTGTGTTCTACTTCTTTTTTTTTGGGAGGTCATGAATTTTAAAAAAAGTCTCATTTGTTTGTTTTTTTCGTAGAAAACTCACCGCTGCCTCGGCGAGTGTCACTATAGCAGTTATGTAAATCACATAGTGCTTGTTTTGTGGCTGTTCATATGCAGAAAACAGAGGAGGATTCAGTCAGACCGTTGTGATGCTTCAAGCCCGATTATTTAAAATTTAGTGAAGATCAAGGCATCGTTTGGGGATTTTTTTTGTGTGTTACCATATGTTGGCTGCCTCAACTTTGCCATGGAAACTAGTCGTCCGGGTAAGTCAGAGACTGTACTGGCTTGTTGGAAGCTCTTCGCGATTGGTCACACTTTGCTGTGTCTGTGGGGTACATGAAGCAGCGATGCTTTTATCTTTAAGACGTGGGTTTGCTTATGTCCATATTCCTGTAGGAGTCGTCTCCAAGCAACAAACTCAATGACCTCATTAAAACAAATCCTTTAGTGAGAATAGCACCAATAAAGAGTGGCCGGAACGTTCTGTGGTATTTGCATCCCAAAAGATGTCAACCACAAGGGTTATTCTTAGACACGCTGTGAGGACTATCATAGTTTCACATTAATGTGATTTTTCCTCGTTTTCACTCTTAAATCACCCACACTTACTTTCTTGCTGGTTCAGTCTCTAAGTAGACGTTGCTATGGCTTCACATATGGCAATTAGACAATTCTATGTACCTGTTGAACTGAAGGAAAACTAATGACCTGGCCTTGAGACATGGACAGGTTTGTTGTTTCTGGAGCCGCATTTTAAAAGTGACTTCAACCCCCCCTCCCAGGATGTTTTAAAACCTAAATAAGGAGTGAGCAGAGTCAGAAGATGGTAGATTGCTAGCTTTTATTTACTATTTGGTGTAGTGACTGTTTGTGGCCAACAGGGGGCCACAAACCTCAAAGGCCCCAAGCAAATGCTGGTCTTGACTGGGAGGGAAACATTGCCGCTGCCCCAAGACCTCAATTCATGTATGATGGGGAAAACCAAATAGAGTTCATGCAGTCTATCAGCACTGTACGTCTCTAGGACCTGCCAAGTTCACAAGTTCTACCAAGTTCTTTTTCCATATCCTATTTACAAATGGTTCTTGGTATCAGAAGCAAGCGATGCAGATTGTACGCCCTGCTGCCGTAATGCACAGCTGAGTTTTCGACTGTACATAAAACCAAATAGCCTGTGTTAATGTTCCTGTAGCCTGTGTTAATGACCCTATAGCCTGTGTTAATGTCCCTATAGCCTGTGTTAATGTCCCTGTTGCCTATGTTAATGTCCCTATAGCCTGTGTTAATGTCCCTGTTGCCTGTGTTAATGTCCCTGTAGCCTGTGTTAATGTCTCTATAGCCTGTGTTGATGTCCCTGTTGCCTATGTTAATGTCCTTGTACCCTGTGTTAATGTCCCTATAGTCTGTCTTAATGTCCCTGTAGCCTGTGTTAATGTCCCTATAGTCTGTGTTAATGTCCCTGTAGCCTGTGTTAATGTCCCTGTAGCCTGTGTTAATGTATGTTGGACCACAGACAGAAAATATATAGGATTTTTTTCCAAGTGTTTTTGGCACATAAAGCTGACAGCTAGAACTCACCTTTTGAGCAAATATTTGCACATATCCTGCGGCAGATATTGGTACACTTTAGGCCAGCAGGGAGCGGAGTGGTTTAAACTGCAGGTCCAAACTCTCGCTTCCGCGGAGTCCTTGAACAGTAACCTTACACTGAATTGGCATGCTGATGTTGGGATAGAATCTGTAACACAATCAGTTTTAAGAAACATCACAATAACACACATATTTGTTCTTATATCTCTTTCTACACTGACTTTGCACTATTATACATGCATTAGTATTTTTTAAAGGTCTACATGAAGGTGAAAAGAACAAATTAAATAAGAAAATAAAAAAGTAAGTTGAGATTAAAGAGTACCCCCTTTAACGTTGTGAAAAGAGAGCAGATGCGGTCGGTCAGCTTTTATGAATGTGAGCTGCCTTTTCAGGCTTAGGTGTGATTAGTAATTATACTGACAGTATTGTTGTTTCTGACGATGACCAGGGTGTCCCTGTGCTGTAGATCCTGGACCTGGTCCGTATTTATTCTGGGAAAACCAGCCTGTGTTTGGCGATGCAGTGTAGGACTCCTGTGTATATGTGGGTGCGTGGGCACGCGTGTGACAGCCCCCGTGTGCCAATGATATGCCTCTGAATTATGCTTGCGCGGAGGGGGGGTTGGACTGGCGGGGGCAACAGAAAAGCACCAGACACAAGGTAGGACCCCCCCCCCCCCCCTCGCTTTGAAGCTGATCCCTGCCTTTCCATGGGGAACCTGACCCTCCAGGAATATAACCTGGATGGTGGATAGGAGGGAGAGAGACCGGGGGGGCTGCTGAACTAAGGGGTCAGACTTCATTAGCTTCACTCTGCTTAGAGAACATTACTGAAAACTCAGGGGGGGTTAACACAGGAGTTAACGGAGGGGGTTAACATGGGGGTTAACGTTGGTGGTTAACATAGGGGGGTTGACGTCGGGGTTAATCTTGGGGGTGGACGCGGTGGGGGGGCTAACGTGAGCTCCCAGCGCTCGGTACTCAGCTGCCAATGACAGCTTTCCTCCCCTCCTACGATTCCCAGCAACGCCATGACTGGTTCTGCTTTACAAAGGTCCCTCGTCCCTGAAATTCAGCCGCAAGACCACCCTGTGTCTCCATAAACAGAGACACAATATAAAATAGAGCTTCTAACTTCTTACTATTAATGAAAAAAATATTATGTAAAACCTAGTTTCCAGCAAGTGTACCCAAACGTGTATTTTTATTGTGGCTATTAAACTATCGGAGGCTATTAATACAAAGGGCTAAATAAATATTTATGAGGCCCAAAATGTCACATCAGATCACATATTATGTAATATTACAAATGTAAGTGTTTGTTTTGAGGCAGGCATTTTGAAATCTTGACACTGAAGGACATGTTTGTCATTTGGAGACCAGAGGAACTGGAAGGCCGTGTTTCCGTGAGGCCACGGCACAGAGCGGTCCGATTTAGCTCCCTGTCGGCCATTATCAGGCCGTGTTTGTCTTTTCAAAATCCTTCCGGGCAAGAGCGCGCTCTGAAAGAGGCCCAGAGGATCATTTAATAAAGCAGCAGTTGATGTTTTGAGGTTGACCTCTGAAGTAAAGCATTTTGAAAAGACGTTTCGTTTTTTTCTTCTACATTCAGAATGTGAAGTCTGTTGGCTTAAATATATAAATATTTTTCATTAAAGCCTTCAATTGTGAACCATGTTTGCATTTCAAATGACATTCACCTCCAAGTTAAGCTTGTTAATTTATTTTTTCCCTGTTCATTTTTTTCTCAAACTGTCAAACTACCAAGAGTACTTAGATTCAAATGTAGAAAATTTTATTCATTCATTTACATTTATGTATCTATATATTTTTAAAGATGGATGGATGGATGGATGGATGAACAGACAGACAGTGCAGGTCTGCTTTTTTGAATCTTTCTTAGAAAATCAAAGATATGCTAACTGTTCTTTTCATTTTAGCTTGAATGCTTCCTTTGAACTAACAGCTGTATCAGTATGTATGAGAACAACCGTAGCAGAGACGATAGGTTTGTGGAACTCTAAGAGAAACCAGCTTTTTCCCCGAAGAGGGTTAACCATGCAAAATACTTCATTAGTTTACATCTAAAGAATGCCTGCGATAGATGAAAAGATCTACTCTCCTGTGACAGTGTGCTGAAGTTAACAGACGCCCGTTCCAGCCGCCTCATAGACGCATTTTTCATTTTATGGGGAAAATAGGGAACAGAGATTAACTGTAAACACAGTACAGGCTGAACGGAATTAAATTCCCCAGCATCGTCTACCTTGATAGCTTTTATAATTAATATTGGTGAAAATCCTCTATTAAATCTCGGCAGCGATTGGCGTGTTTGTGATTAATGGATGCTAAGAGTATCGATCAGCTCGTCCTTCCTGTAACGCGATTCTTCAATCAGGGCTTTACGTGTAATAAAGCCTTCCGCTTACGAGGTGTCTCCTAATGAAGGGTACATATTTCTCAAGGGGAAGAGTACAGGCTCCATCGACCTCTGGCAGGCTAACTCTTATTATATGACTGATATGGATTTCATACAGATGGACTAAATGCCTTTTAAAGGCTTGACTGTTTAGAGCATAAAATAGGGCAATGCCATCGTTTTAACACGTCGTGTCTTGGCTTTGACTGTCAAGCTTTCAAAACATTGCCAAATCCCTTGTATAGTACGTGGCGTTCATTTATATCTAACATGACATACAAGGGAGGACTGTGAGACATTCACATTTATTTTATTTAGCAAATGCTTTTGTCCAAAGTGACATAACGGTGAAACAAATAGCCGATTACAAACATTACGCTGTGGAGGAGCTGGCTTCACAGCAGGGTTGCGGACTCACACGCATCTGGCGTGACGCTCACACTTTCAGACTCTCAAGCTCATGCAAGAAATCCTACGGTAAATCTATATTACCGTGATCCTAAAATCAGCTGCATCAAAAGCGTTGGGGTAGTTTGCAAACCCTACACAGACTACTTACAAGGTAATTAAACTGTTACATACATGTAAATGCGTCTGCAGGCTTGTCTCAAACTGAAAATGGCACGTCAGCCAGCTGACCTAGGCGGGCAACCTAAATTGCAGCTAAAATTAAATGCGTGTAAACAGTATTGGAGCAGGAGTTACACAACATCTACCAAACAAAGCAAGAACCTAATAAGATTAAGCTATTCAAATCCGCAGAACATGGACGTGTCACTAATTAAATGTCAAACAGTCAACAATCTGAAGCTGAATAATGGTTATTTTGAATGTGAAGCTGGATTATAGGTACAAAGCTGGACATCACTAATGACAATTTAACAAGGATCTCGCCAGTGGAAGAGTTCTCTGTGGTAAGCCAAACATCTCGATTCGAGGGGGGGCTTCAAACAACATCACGGCTGCCCCTTGATCATAACATCTTTAACAGTAGCTATAACAGAGAAGTAATCAATATTGTTTGCACCTAGCTGTCTATCATAACATTGGAGGATTAAATTATGTCAAAAATACTGATGTATCTTCTTATTAAAATACCCTATAAATGACTCATGTGTATCTACACGAGTGCAAATAATGGTAAGAAAAAGTTAATTTTATCATCCCAGTATAACTCCGGTATAAGCATTTACAATGAGCTTGACGTCTGCCGGCTAATTCCTAATGAAAGGTCGGAAGGCTTCAGCGCACTTAAGCTCTCTGGAGACTCCTGGACGGCAAAGCAGGAACACGGAGAACGGGAGGTTATCCAGCGATGACGGAAGGGGAGAGGGGGGAAGGAATTACACAGCGTAATCAGATCGGGGTTATCGGCGGTCAAGGCTAATAACAGCCAGCAAATTAAATCGAGGAATTTAGCATTCTGGAGACAGTTCGCCAGACGCAAAGTAAGAGAAAAAGTCCGTGATCGCGGATTATTGTATTTAGCGAAGGAACACCTGCTTTTGCAAGGACTTGCTATTGCACGGTTGTGTATATATTTGCTCATGCCTTAGGAGCCCCTGTGGGGATACGCTACACGTGACAAAATCACGGTCTGTACCTAGAACCAGGAACCTTTTACTTCACATGCACCTCTATCACTGCGGAGGATGCATCGGGGAAAAAAAAAACACTGAACCCACGCGAGTCCTTCACCGTATTAAAATTGCATTATGTATTTTTAGTCCTTTTGTGTTGTGTTTTTTGCAGTTTAAATGATTGCAAATCCGCCTATTACTCGCTGTCTCTATGTTGCAACGTCCTCCTGGGGGAACGTTGTTTCGTTATAATTTTATTCAGATGAATCACAGATGATCGAGTAGATGGATGTTTCGCCGTGAAATGGATGTAGCTAACAATGCTGTGGCTGCATATCCCTGCCGTACACGCACGTGTATGCACTGGGTCTTCGCGTGCTCACTCAGATCGCTAATGTTCCTCCTCAGCACTCCAGAGATATCTTCAGACAAGATGTCACAGGGCTGAATTGCACAGCAGGTTTGACTAAATATTGGTTAACAGCCCCCTCTGTGTTGCTGAGATGGATGGCGGACAGGCTGAGAAAACACAAACAATAGGCTAAGTGTAACCCAGCTGCTTGGGAGATAAACAACTGTCACATGGAGCCTTCAGCACTGGACACTGCTGAGGGGAGTGATTACCTTATAGATGGATGGATGGATGGATGGATGGATAGATACATATATGTGTGGATGGATGAATATATGAATAAAACATGTCATTCATCCCAAAGGAAAAGGTACAAACAATGGCGGCATCAAACATCTAATCAAGCATCCAATTGTGCAATTAGAAGACAAAGATGTATGTACGTCTGGTGGATCTCATACAGGAGACCTCAGCAGCTCTGTGCGTTTACCTTAGCATTAGGGGACGCCTTATTATTCCAGCTGGGAGGGGGTTCAAATCCCCCATTCCCCATGGTGCTCCAGTTTCCTCCTGCAGTCCAAAGATGGTACCTCTACATTACTCATAATATATAACTGGCCTGGCCTCCTGTCTGGGGTACCCCAGCCTTGTGTGCCTGATGCTGCCTCGGACTGGCTCCAAGAATCCCCCGCCCCCTCCAACCCTGACTAGGATAAGCTGTTAGAGGAGGGGTGCGGTAAATACCTCACACTTTTGATGCACAGTCCCTTAATTTAAAAATCGTGTTTGGGTGAGAAGCTCGATGTCAACGACAGAGTGGGTAAAACTGTGAACTGGAAAATGTGCAGCGAACCCACGATGACATGGGGAGAACGTGCAAGCTCAGATGACGTTAAGGCAGAGACTCAAACTGGTCCCAGAGGTGTGAGACGACAGTGCTCTGTCACCCTTCTTCCTTCCTTCCTTCCCTCCCTCCCAAGAAAGCAGGGTTAGCCAGTCCCTCGAGCAACAGGGGGTTAAGGGTCTGGCTCAGAAGCCCGACAGTAAAATCCCACCGACCCTGGGATTTGAGCCACCGACCTTCCGGTCAGAGGCACATCATTATAACCTGGATCAGTGTGTTAAAGGCACACTCCCATCCATAGACGCGTGATGCAGACCGACAGGCGCCACGCTGCCAGACGCGTGTCTCCGCCCTCCTCCTCTCCCGCCGCAGTCGTTAATTACAGAGAGCGATTAAAATACACTCTGCCATGACGGAAGTGGCTCACGGCTCATCTATCATGTGGTCCGGCTAATCTATCAGGGCTGCCCGTGATTGGTCGATCTGCCTCTTCGTATTATGATGTTAATAAGTCACCGTTTAACTTCGCAGGTCTGTCTCTGCGTGCTGCTCCTTACCACCAGCATCGACTAAATTTCTCTCTGAAATGATTTGGACTGGATAAGAAAGCAGGGAATTATGGGTAACTGTATCCTGTAAACCCAAAATGAGTTTCATTTTGTGAATAAGAACTATTTTATATGAAATGCCACATTATTTTTACCTATTCAGGCATTAAAAATAAAAAGTTCCCTGACACCAGTATCATAAGTAGGGTTGGGTTTGTTGTCTCTGGGGCCAAAGATGTCATAAAAAAATCCCCCCAAATGTTTTTAAAGTTAAATAAAGGTAGTGGTAAGAGCTGGAAGATGGTAGCTAGCTAGCTGGTTAGCAGAACATGCTGCTTCAACATACAATAAAGGAATACAAATAAGGAATGTGTTTATTTAATAGGTAGTGTAGTGACTGTTTGTGGCCAACAGGGGTCCTCCCAACCTCAGGGGCCCAACATTAATGGAGTTGTGGTAAACAGTGCCACTGGTTGCAAGTCACAAAGATGAGCCATGTAGGATGGTATAGATAACACAAAACACTAATGCAACATTGCATTGATAATGTAAATGATTGCATGC
>JAODKE010000040.1:14179299-14191715 GCA_026779605.1 Mormyrus hasselquistii | reverse complement strand
GCCCCCGGGCGCTGGCGCCCTCCCTGCCCCGTGCCGGCGCGCGCTCCGTCCATGAGGCCCCAATCGCCCTCACCCACGGCCCCGCGACGGATTTCTGAGGTTGTTCTCGTCGGCTGCAACGGCTCAGAACAAAGTTCCTAATTCCTAATTAATATTATTTTCTCCTTTCATCCCACGGGTTCGTAATGTGCTGAGATCACATCTGATCAGCAGATGGTCACTTTTCTAGAGTGCCAAAGATTTTAAAAAAAGGCCAGACTAAATGTTTAATTCCTATTCTTCCTATTAATAAAATATGTCCCATCCTCCGTTTGAAGCAAAGCGTTTCAATATTTTCCCAGAATGCACAACTCTTGCCCTTTGGAAATGCACCCCCGGCCCCCCTATATTCAAAGTCAGAGTGCTGTTGTGTGATCCTATGGACCAATGAGCACTGAAGCAAAAATAAATAAGCACTATGAACGGGGCACAGCAATATGCTCGTCATTGTCCCGTATGGTGAAACGCCGCCATGACACGTGCGCTAGCAGATCACCATCTGCCGGGAGAGCGTGGTGAAACTGCCATCTTTTTTATTTTGTAAAGCAGAGCCGACTGAAAATATGTTCAAAGTTTGTGCACGTTTGAGTCTATTGGCTACATTCAGGGTACCAGCACCGAAACACACCTTTCGTCACTTTCAGTCCCCCTTCGACAGCCGCTAGTGCGGAGGACTCTACATGCATGAGAATGGACTCCCTTAGGCTGCTAGTTTGATTCCAGCTTGGAAGAGCACTTATCTTGGTGGGAGGTGTGTGGTTCAGTTGCGTAGTGTTCAGAAGGTTGTTGATTCAGATCCCATGGTCGGCAGAGAAATGTCACTGTTGGGCCTTTGAGCAAGGCCCCTAACCCCCTATTCCTCGCATAGGAATCGAAGAACATCCAGGTGCATCTGCTAGTTTAACAAGAGGAAAATGAAACTGAAAGTGAACTGAAATGGAGGCGGGGCTTCTCACCAGTTTCACCCAGTGAACCTCAAACTTGCAACTTTCACATGCATCTGACATGCCGCATGGAGGCGGGGCTTCTCACCAGTTTCACCCAGTGAACCTCAAACTTGCAACTTTCACATGCATCTGACATGCCGCCCACACACGTGCCCCCCTCCTTCTCCAGGGCAGGTAAAAGCCCCAAAAAAGATACCTCAGAACCGCAGGTCCGTTCAATCCCACGGGCACCGACCTAAGAAACTACCAGCACCACTAACTCCCACCAACAGCACCACCATCCAAGAAAAAGGTGGGTAGAATAAAATACATTCAGTCATTGAAGTAAACAGCTGTTTCCCCCATTTGGAAGGCAGAACAGAGATAAACAGAATCTGTTTTTATACCTTTACGCACGTAAGAGTTTGATTTCATCCCCTGGAGACGCTTTGTCTTAAATATTCCCAGTGCATGTTATTTGTTTACTGGACAGTTTCGTTGTTTAGTGGACACTTTAATAATCCAAAGACATTTAAATGTTTTAAAGTTGGTCAATTTGCATAACCGGATATCGGTCCCAAAATAATTCAGTTTAAGTGGCTTCGCTCAAGGGTACAAACAGCTGAAGAGCATTTTTTTTTCCTCCTTAAGTCCAGATCCTTAATCACGGTGATTCCTCCACCACAATCTGTCCCTCCTACGCTTTTTAAAAATGCTGCTTAATCGAATTTCACTTTCCAAATATCCGGCTTAATGTGGTTACTGTCCACTCGTCCTCCGTAACACACCTTATGGATTTCATCCGTAACACAAGCCCCCATCAGTCAAGTTTTATTTAATATACTGCGTCTGTTACTCCAAACTTGCCGCAAAGTGATTTTTTACTGTGATCTCCTGTCATATTTTCAGAGTGAATTAAAAAAAAAAAACACACACTAAATCAGCAGCGTGGAAAAAACTGAAAATTATTCCCTGAACCCTTCAAAGAAAGGCAACCAAGCAGAAATGAACTGTCCAAAAAGTAAAAATAACAAATGAAGTTCCATATAATATTTGAAAATGTTCAGATGATGGAAGTCAGCGGCAGAGGTGGGAGATTCTGGTCCAAACGTGGGCCGGCGCAGACAGTCAGGTCGGTACCCCGACCCATGCCAATGCGTGGCCCCATCCTCCAGACCCCGCTGAAGGCCGGCTGATGTTCTGTTAGCTCAGCGGCAGATGGCGCCACGCGGGAGGTGGAGGCGAAAGCTGAAATATCGGCTAACTAGCGTGCTGATAAATAGCAGAGGATAACTAGATACCGCAAAGAACAGCTGCAGTGAACTGAACGGTGGTGACATGATGCAAAGAAGAGGCAGGCGATCATAGAAAACGGTCAATGCTAAAATGTAGTGGCTAACGGGCTAATCATGTGACCGATTAGAGTAACAGGATTGACTGATTTGCTCACCAACATCTGTAAGGTCTGTAAGGCACGTTGACGGGCACCTTGGGGAGGTGAGTGCCAGGCCTAATGTGGGCACGTTGACGGGCACCTTGGGGAGGTGAGTGCTGGGCCTAATGCGGGCACATTCTGGACCCTGTACCACTTCAAGACACTTGAGGTAATGACTGCATGAATTCCTGCACCAGGTTTTTTTTTTCTGACTTGACCTGTGTTACTCGGGTGAAAGAAAGGGTATGTAGATGTATGAATAAATATGACTATTGAAAAGACTCATCTGCTGCCTTCATCAGCTGTAACAGCTATAAGACCTAAGCCAGAAAAGCAACAATATTTGCATTTCTGTCCAGAGGTTTGTGTGAATATAAGGTTTCAAGTCTGTTACTACAGTCTGTTACCACTGTCATAGGAATCCTTAGACAATAATGATATAAACCAATGAAAATGGCTGCTTTCAAGGAAAGTCTGTCTCTAGTGATTAGGGCTTTAGGACCTGGGGGCAGCCTGCCAATTATATCAGTCCTTAATGGAAACATGTGACTCTTACCTGCAAGGAAGAAGGACCTCATTCCCTGTGGCTGTGAGGGGGCAACTGCTATTCCAAGGACATTATGTGAGAGAATTCAGTTTAAACTCTTAAATCCTAGAGCTCATCGCTCATGGGAACCAGGCTTCCTACCTTAGTGGGTGGGCTGTAGCTCCAGCTCTGAGCGTAGCTCCTTTTTTGATTATTATTGCGGGTGTGTTTTCATTCCAGGGTCCGACTTTACATTTACTTGTTTGGGTGTAATTTTTACATCTGGCTATCTGGGGTGATCTGTGAGTCTAACCGGCTCTTAATGTGTGTAGCCTGTGGCAAAACCCCGCACCTTATTTGATATCTTTATTTGGTCCAAGATATTACATCTGCCCCTAAATATACAAATATACATACCCCCCCCCCGCCCCCCCATTATTGTCAACTGCTCCATAGCATATCTGAGATCTCTACTTACTTTGCATTATAAGCAGATTATGAACGAGAAGTATGCCCTAAGTCTGTCTTCAAATTAGTTGGAACAGGTACATATGGTTCTATTTTAGCGTCAGTTAGTCAGTTTGTCTTGGTTCAGTGACCCCCTTCACATCTGCGCATTTGTGGTTTCTGTTATTCGCATGTTGGCTGGGAACAGATAAACGGGAATATTTTTGCAGCTTGCTGAAGGATTGCAGAAATTCAGATGACACGTAAGCCAAAAGCAATATTAAGAATGATTTGGATGACATTAAATCATATAATATATAAGTATTAGTAATACACAATGTTTGTTAGTGTAAGTGCATACTATACCTTTAATATCTGAATATCTTTATTAGTCTTGGTTTGAGTCCACCACGCATACTTCACTCATGAACCAGCCTCACTCACATGTTAGTTGTCGTTGTTTCCATGAAATTTCGCGTTTCTGTAGTACCTTGTGAACTTTTCAGTTAATAATGAGTCCAAAACATAGTGCTAATAAATAGACTTTTATGTCATTGTTCAGGTTTGCAGACTGTTATGGGTGGGTGGGGGGGGGGGGATCCCCTGAGACGCTCCAGAGTGACCGGGGCAGTAACTTTGAGGAGCAGAAGTTCGGAGAGGTCTGCCAGCGGTGGAGTGACGGGTTGCTGGAGTGGATTCACCTCACTCTAGCTGGTGATCCTCGTCGACCAGCGCAAATGGGACCCCCTCCTTCCCCCGGTCCAGTGGGCATATCATGCAGCAGACAAGCACCAGCTGTACGTTACATTTACATTTACAGCATTTGGCAGACGCCCTTAGCCAGAGCGACTTACATAAGTGCTTAAAGACTCCGCTATAAATTTTTCCTCGATACTAGCTTAGTCGAACCAAGGCTATGAATACCCGCGATCTAACACTCTGTTGTTTTTTTTTTTATTAAGAGCTCAGAGTTTAGTTCCAGAAGTGCTAATTTAGGTATTTCAGGAAAAGGTGTGTCTTAAGTCGTTTTTTGAAGACATTAAGTGTAGCCCCACGCTGCCCTCATGTTTAGCTGAAAAAAGCTACAACCAGAAAAAAGAGGCTTGTTAACGTGGCCCCTGCCGGCACACGGTCTGAACGCATGTTACACTTCATCTCAAGTAGGGACCTAATTATAAGTGTGTTAAGAGACATGGACAGGCATCCAGACGGCAATGACATAGTTAGAATATCCTGGAAAAATCCAGAAATTTCCGGAAACAGATTAAAGTGATTATTCAGCGGTTATTTAATGTTCTTCTTTTGTAGGGATCGGACAAGGACGGGATAAACAAAGAGCATGCAAAAGAATATGAAAAAAGAGGACATGCAATGTAAGAACTGCCATTTCAGAGATGGAGGAGAAGAGAGGCCACGCAGAATTGCCCTGCTGTCTCGCTGGTCTGCAATGACAGGAATGGGGATTGGTGCGGCACTGCACTGTCAGAACGAACGGTGCAGCCGTACGCTGCATGTAGATGCAGAAACAAGGTGCAGGAGGTGCGAATCGACATTAAAGAAGGCAGTCATCCCAGCTAGCCTTTCCTGTAGGGATACTGATCTATCAGATAAACATCTCCAAATCCTTCATTGTCTCTAGCCAATGATCTGAGCTTCTGAGTCGCGTTGCTGGGTCACTCGGTATAACAAAGAAAATGCCTCAAAACGCAGAGGATGTTGGGAGGCATCGTAGCCCACAGATGCATCACAGACCTGCCAGTTACTGTGGAAATCCTAGCAACGTAGCCTAGGTTTTTATCTCCGAGATTCTGATATTCATTCAGCCATCAGACAGATTCATAATGTCATATCTTTTGTATTTACAGCTTTCTTTTTCAGGGGCGTTACGGTATTAATTCCAGAGCTTAGAGTGGTGAAAAAAAAACATCAAGCAGCTTTCCAGTGTCTGCTGATGTTGCTTTTGAAGACTCATTGTACAGTGGAAAGGCTTTCAAAGGAATGATATTATATGTGTAAGCTTTGTGACAGTTGGGGAGGTCACCACAGGCCCATAGTGAAATACCTGTTCCCGATTTCAGTGATTTGCAGTCAGTCGCAGTCCCTTTGTGGTTCGATGTAATATGTTTTCGGGGGAGAGTGGAAAGATCGATTCTGTAAGTTAAGATCTAGGCTGTAATTATGATAATGAACAGGGCCTATTAGAACGGCAGCAGCAAAAACAAAATGACGGTTATCGTCTGCATTTACATGTGGTTTAATGCGACGGCACGTCATCTGTAAACCAGATTTGGGTCTGGAAGCGGATAAAGTATGACAAGCGTGCAGCAGCGAGAGGCAAAGCTTTTAATGCTGCCGGTTTTGCATGATGGAAGACGCACACTTCAAAACATCCAGAAACATTTCTATGAACAAATCCCAAAATCATAAACTCCATCAACACCAAACCCATGGCCAAAAAAATGAGTATTCTGATCGACGGAGTGACCTTGTGGAGAAACCTATATTATAATAATGAGGCTTTTATTGATCCCTGTGGGGGAATTCTCCTCTCAGCTTCTCCATCTGCTCTCTGTGACACACAGACACACATGTAGGTGAGAGCAAGCTTGCCAGAGAAGGATTTCCACCTACACAGCTGGGGGTTAGGGGCCTTGCTCAAGGACCCACTGACATGTGATTATTTTGTCCATCCCAGGCTTGAAGCAGTAGCCTCCCAATCACAGGTACAGAGATATATGCTGCTGAGGTACACGCTGCAAGCTCACATAGTGAAGCTCTAGGCACGTAAAGTCCCTAAATGAACATTTTAGTCAGTATTTAGTGAATTCATAAAAACCGCTTAGGTCCAACTGACATTATATGGAATGATGCGTTTTGCGTCATATATTTGTATCTTGCAGTGTCTGCAGAACAAGTTCTGGATATTGCTTAAGCCCTTGTAATAGCTAACGTGATGCAGTGGTTTAAAATGTCTAGCTTCACATTCTCATCGAGCGATCGGTCTCTGTGTATTTAAGATTAAATCTGTTTCAGTGAGGCTAGCAGGCAGTGAGTCTACTTTTCCTTGTCTCTGAACCCATGGGACAGAATTATTTCGAATATTTCTCACATCTATAGATAAAACAGACACAGCACAGCACAAAGGATAGGATTGTCTTTGCTCAATAGGTCATTGTTATTAATATGCATTGGTCTCCTCTCGCTGTAGGATTTTACATGCCACCGTTGCAGACCTGGCCAGCCCCGGACCACTCTGCCTTCTCCTCTGCTTGAAATGAATGAATTTACACCTGGGTGTCTTTTTGCATCTTTTGAAGGGTGGCTAAAAAAAGGTTCAGCTGAGATAGAGGCAGTGTGTGGCTTAATGTGCTAAGCTGCTTTGTTTGGTGTCAGAAGGTTGTTGGTTCAAGCCCTGGCAGAATTGTCATATGCCTGTTGCAAAGACCTGCAACCTCTACCCACTGGAACAGAAGTGTGAAACAGCTCTGTGTGAGTGCAGACCTCTGTCATCCTGCAGTACTACAAATGCAAGGCCCTTAACCCCCAACTCCAGGGGTACTGTGTGGTTGTTGACCCTGTGCTGTGAGCCCCCCAAGCTTGCTCTGACCTGTCTGTGTGTTGAAGCAGCGGAAAATCTGCCCGCCGGGGCTGCAAAACATTCAACAAAAGAAACACCATCACAGATTTGGAGGAGGTGATGCTGACTGGTGCTGCATCATTTCTGTACATTTAACATCAATTTTCCAACTGTTCATTGGGTTCGGGCTCTTTGGGGCTTAGAACCCATCACAGGCAGAACGGACATAAGGCTGGTGTTGGGCTTGGATGAGATGCTAATCCATCACAGAGGGGTAGGGAACCCAGGTGACAGGGGACGACATGCGAACTCCACATGCAGACACGTACTGCAGAGGCAGGGATCAAATCCTCCACCCTGAAGGAGTGAGGAAATGATGAGGCTCCCCATTCTGGCCGGCGAGGGTTATAGATCAGATTAATGGCAGGCTTAGGAAAATTAGACACTTATGCAATGTGAGCAGGGCAAAGCAGAGGAGAACGAAGAGGCAGCTGTGTCTCCTGGGCGTCTGGCCGCTTGCGTTTGTGTGGCCGCTTGCGTTTGTGTGGCAGATTCCATTGCAATCCCGATTGTCCTTGATTCTTTGACAAGCACGCGGAGTTGAAATCTCGGTGACGGTAAGAGTAACTAAGCTGAAGCCCGACGGCGCTGACAAAGTTTGCTGCTGCAAGTACAATTTTGGATGGTGACAGTGAAGACAAAAGCCGGAACAAAAATCGAATGGGTTTCTACAGGAAATGACATCACAAGCTCAACAGCCTAATGCCAACATCTGCAACCTCTTCCAAATGCCACCCAATGGAACATAAGCGTGAAACAGCTCTGTCTGAGTGCCGACGTCTAATTGGCCGATTGAAGTGTGTACTACAGATACTTCACGTACCCTTGAGTTTTTTTGCCGTTTCCATGTACAATAGATAGACAAGCAATCAGTAGATCAGCTACTCATTTTCACTGCTGATGTGTTTTTGAGTTTTCTTACCGAACCCCAGTGTTCAGCCTGAATGCAGACACCTGCTACTCCCTGCCCAGGGAATGACTATTATACTAAAGACAGTCGTTACAACCCATTTGGTTTGTTATAAGCAATAACAGTGGGAACCTGACGTGTTCATTCATCATCAGTCTCATATGGATCCTACGTTGTGTGATGAATGTTCTTCTTTCACAAACCCTGCCACTTAGACACCAGTGACTCTTGGGGACTCAATCTGGTGAGATTTGGATCATCATTAATTGCTCGAAGAAGGTTTGAGTCGAGAACTTTATTCTAAGGTTCAACCACTGATTACGGCTATTTCTATTCCCTGACTTTTTTTTATCGTTAATTTGTTCGTTTTTTGGACACTTTTTCAGAATCGGCTGACACAGCCTATGGGCTTAACTGTTTGACAAGCCTTGGCGTTCACTGAGGCAATTCCTTCAGAAATCACATCTCCACATTACAAAGAATATGCAGCCCTGCGGCGAGCATAATCACGGATCACATGATGCTGGCATATTTCTTCCCCTTGGCTGCCAGTCAGGTTTAAGGAATGATTTCAAAATCCCGCTGCTTTCACCTGTGTGTGGGCAAACATAACAGAAGTACCGACTGTTTGCCAGCCAAACTGCACTCTATGCACTCTGAATTCTCCCATCATTAAACTCAGGGTGTCTTGTACTGCCAAAAATAAACACAACCACTGCTGTCGGTAGAGCTTTCTGCTCTTTGGACCCCTCACCGGGGCAGAGTTTACCTGGAGACCCATCTTAGCAGACAATAGACGAAGCTTCTGGTGCCGCTTTTTATGTCACTTCCTGTCGTAATGCTATTTCCATAACTCATTGTATCATCATTGTATTAATTCCCCAGTGCTTCCTGTACCATCCTCCGTTTTACACCAGCCGTTCTTGTACCTTGGGTCTACAGCTCTCAGCCTCCGACGCCTTAAAATAAACCCTTTGTCTCCACCCTGACATTTGCTTACCCCAGGATGATGGCCAGACTTAGCTAGGAAAGCCAACGAACAACTTCAGCAGATCACATCCGGCTGGTATTTGGACATGTAATTTACCTCGTGATGTTCCCATTCCCAGGAATGGGCAGCCAGTTGACCTTGAGCCCCCAGAGGCTTCTCTTTTTCCCTACTTGCCCATCCTAAATTGTTTTTCTTCTACTCCTCCTTTGTCTTCTGGATTTTGCTGCTGTGTCTGTGTTATATACACACATGTAAAACGATCTGAGACACATCCCAGATAGAAAACAACCGGAATTGAATTTGTGCCTGTAACTTTTAAGTGTCTCCCCATCCCGAGACAATAAGAAAAAGCAGAATTCAGCACATAAACTACTGAAGCCTCTGTTGGCTTTTTGAATGCTCCTACCTCACAGCACCAGAGTAGGGGGCATGAGTGTGACGCCGGTTCTGCGTGTGTGGAGGTGCATGTTCTCCATATGATGTGTGGGTTTCCTCTGAGGACTCTGACTTCCTCTTGAATTTCAAAAACTTGCAGATAGTTGGTTTCTCCAAATGGCCCTTGGCGTGTGATTGTATATGAGCAGCGCAGCAGTGGATCTCATCCAGGGTGTACCCCAGCCTCGTGACTTCTGATTCTTGCCTGCAGTTTGGTTTTAATCTGGGAAGCTGTTGTTAATGGTGAATGAAGCAGTTTTTTTTTAACAACAGGCTGGCTCTGGAAATTTTTCTCCTGGGGTGACTGAGCAGAATCCTGCACACCGTTCACAAAACCGCAGCTCCATAATGCTTCAGAAGAAAACAATTCCTTCTTCAAGACCCGCTGCAGCCATTTTGCCTGGTCAGCCATCTTTTCTTTTCACATTGCCATCCATAACTTCTGCCAAACATTTCCTCCACCAGTATAAACTCAAATAACAGTTCTCTCTCCACCTTGGCAAACCCTTTTCACTCACAAGTCTTGTCACACCGTTTTTGTTGCACACAGACTTGTGCTCATTTGACTCAGGTCATTCCGATTTGCTGCCTGGATCTCTCTACTTACCATCACTAATACATCACAAGCAGCAGCTGTCATTTGCTGCTGAGATCGTGTCAATCAGCCACATATGCTTGAGAACATTCTCCTTTTGAAGTTGTCCAGCCTGAGTTTTCTGGCTGCTCCTTATGATGATATTGATTTGAGTTCCCCTAAAGCCAGGTTTGCTGCAGAATCATAATGTTTAAATATTTCCCGTCTTTTTTCATTCTGCGAATCTGAAAACAGAATAAGCCTGGAGTTGATAGCAGGGCTGCCAACTCTCACGCATCTGGCATGACAAGTCGTGCTTTCAGACCCTCACGCTCATGCAAGAAATCTTTTGGCAAATATACGTTATACCGTTATAAACCTAAAATTAGCTACATCAAAAGCGTTGGGGTAGTTTGCAAACACTGCAAACTATTTACAAGGTAATTAAACTGTTAAGTGCATGTAAATGCGTGTGTGCAGACTTGTCTTAAACTGAAAATCTCATGCCAGCAAGCTGATCAAAGTTGGCATCCTTGTGATAGTCTGAGTTACCTTCAGCCTATCTGACTGTGTCAGACTTTATTACTGGGCCCTTGAGTAAGACCCCTAACCCCCAATGGCCCCGGGGACTGACCGACCCTGCCTTTCCAGTCGTGCATTTTTTAGGCTAAAATTGTTTGTCAAATAACTGAACCGTGGAGGAGCAACACTTCTGTGAGATAGAGGGGGACCCAGAATGGAGGAGAACCTGGAAGAAGAGCAGACCTTTGTTAGAAGGTCTCCTGTGTGAATCATTCGCATGAGCTGATTATGAGGATCTCCATGGCAGCGGCCTGGCAGGTGACCCTCGTGGATGCTGATGAGGGTATGGCATGCGTATCCTTTTAGGAGATGTTCTGCCACCATTCCGACCTCAAATGTTTGCTGCCTATATATCCCAGTTGTTTCCCCAGATTCATATTCATAAGCATAACCCAACTGGTGAAATATGCAAGGTCAAATCACAGAGCAAACCATTTTTTTCACCTTATTAAAATAACTTAATTGTGTCATTGCTTTTTTTTTTTTGTATTATTTGCTTAAAATTGTGGCAGGTTGCAGAGCCTGATACTCAAGGGCAGGACGGACAGCAGGGGTGAACTGTCAGGCAGTGACAGAAAAACACGGAATAGGGTTAAAGACCTTCTACCAAGAACAAATGCAGTGCAAAGATTTAATGAAAAACTGAAATTCAAAGAAACATGTCATCACCTCCTCCTTGCAGCCCTGATGTCACAATATCTCTCCCAGAATGTGCGTCATTTGCTTTCCCAGGTATCCCATCATGCTCTTCTTTTGTAACACGCACACACAGAGGCGAGATTGAAAACTGGGACCTGAGCGCCACATCAGCCATCCATCCACCCCCCCCCCCCCCCCCAAAGTATTTGAGGGGGTGGATAAGTGTGTTGTTCAAGAACCTTGTGGAGATGTGGCTACTCTTCCAAGCACGGGACTCAAACTAGCAACCTTCTGTGCACAAGCAGAGAGACCTAACCTGCAGAGCCACACACTGCCGATAAAAACATATTCCAAGTGGTTAATTCTGTTAAATGTGAGGTGAACCAAAATTGTCATTTATTCAACCAAGGTATTAAGCGATACAATGTGATGTATACAAGGCACCGCATACTATAATTCAGATTAAGGCAATTTTATTCAATGATATCTACTTGTGTTTTTGCCAAGGACAAACAAAAAACATTGTATTATATTGGGTATGATGAGATATGAGCTTAAAATGTTTCATAGTTAAATGTGGAGAGCACAGGTGGCAAGAATGTAAACACAGAGAAATGCATAAAAATATGAAGTGCACGTCACGTTTAGATCATCAAAGAACGGCAGGATCGTCAGAGATTATGTAGTGATTCTGCATTAGAGCTATCCACCCATAAGTCGTTTTAAGATATTCTGTGGTGATTTTTTTTACTAGAATTTTCCATCCATTAGTCATACGTAGAACATTGAACATGGGTGATACTTTTCCTCATTTTCTACACTTCATCAGCACATTTTTCCAGAAAAATCCAACAGCTGCAATGAAGTCACAGGTCCCTGTCTATAGCACGGAGGGACAGCTCTGTCGCCTAAATTCAAAGGGTGGGAATGCGCCTGGAAACAGGAATGGACCTGACCGTGTTTGAATCTACCACCAGGGCCATTTAGGTAAACTTAAAGTCACGAAGAACTAAAAATGAATGTACACACGGCGATTAAAACTGCACATGTGACCAAAAGCCAGCCAATAGAAATCTCAGGACTGATAATGCTACTATAAGCACTAACATACTATAATAATGTTACTACTGATGTAGTTCTCTTCAGTGAATATCCCATTGTTTAAAGTTACAGTGGGTACAGAAAGTATTCAGACCACTTCAATTTTTCACTCTTTGTTATATTGCAGCCATTTGCTAAAATCATTTAAAATTATTTTTTTCCTCCTCATTAATG
>JAODKE010000040.1:14140982-14165487 GCA_026779605.1 Mormyrus hasselquistii | reverse complement strand
CCTTAATGGGGTAATCTTCATAACAAAGTCACAAATGGCCACACACACACACACACACACACACACACACACACACAGACCTGTACTCATATATCTGTGGATCTTTTTTATGGACCTTAACCATAACTAACAACCAAATAGAAGTCTTTTGGCATTTTTAGTTTTTTTTATTTCAATCACAGATTTTTATAAAATTGTATTTCCACTTCTGAAAACATGATCCCCACAACGTCAAAAAAGCAGGTTTTTATCACATTGTGGGGACAATCGTTCCACAATTGGTCTCCACTATGTAATATAAACCTAACCCACACGCACACACACACACACACACACACACACACAAAGAGCAAGATCGGAATCATCCATTTCTTTTTGAACCCAAGCCAACGCAACACGTGTAGAAGATTACTTAAAATTCAAACCAGTTGCCTGTCTACCATTTGAATATTAGTGATACTGTGATATCTTTGGACCAGCCTAAATGTTGGTTTTGCCGCATCTCCATGGAGTCCAAAGATACGTATTCATACACACCCCCTTCACGAAGATATCCCAAAAAAAAATCATCAGAACAAGAAGGATGAAATACATCACAAAAACAACAACAATGATATAGAAACACTCACCGTGAAAAAATCATTTCAAACAGCAGCCTAAGTTCTCTGACCCACTGAGTATAGGAATTATGAAGATAAAGTTCTGAAGAAAATCATCTGAGGATTCAAGGGGGAAAGACTGCAAGACGGCGGAGAGGAGCTTGAAATGTAGTCAGCAGAGAAGCTACAGCAGAGAGATGGTACGTATGTAGCTGGGCAAGCCAGTGCTAGACCTGCAGTCACGACTCTAAGGAAAAGGAGCTCTGCCATTGGGACAAGCGTGAGCGCAGGTACACTGGAATTTGTTCATTTTCACATATCCCATCATGCTCTGCATTTTGAAGAAACACAAACATATATTGAGATGAGAGTGAAGCTTGGGGTGCGAACACAGAGTCAAGCTGTGTTCAGCTGTGTGCATTTTTCAGAGGTTAAGGGCCTTCGTCAAGGGCTCAACAGAAATATAGTTACTCTGCTGGGCTTGGGGTTCAAACCAGTAAACTTCTGATGACAGTTACAGAGGCTCAAACCAGCAAGCTGATATCCAGACAAACGGCCAGATGCTCTAGGCATCCCATCCTGGGTGTCCCCTGCCCTGTACCCGGTGATGGACAGACATCCCATCCAGGGTATCCCCTGCCCTGTACTCTGTGATGGACAGACATCCCATCCAGGGTGTCCCCTGCCCTGTGCCCCCTGCCCTGTGCCCTGTGATGGACTAGCATCCTGTCCAGGATGTCCCCTGTTCTGTGCCCTGTGATGGACAGACATCCCATCCAGGGTGTCCCCTGCCCTGTGCCCTGTGATGGACAGACATCCCATCCAGGGTGTCCCCTGCCCTGTGCTCTGTGATGGACAGACATCCCATCCAGGGTGTCCCCTGCCCTGTGCCCGGTGATGGACAGACATCCCATCCAGGGTGTCCCCTGCCCTGTGTCCCCTGCCCTGTGCCCTGTGATGGACTAGCATCCTGTCCAGGATGTCCCCTGTTCTGTGCCCTGTGATGGACAGACATCCCATCCAGGGTGTCCCCTGTTCTGTGCCCGGTGATGGACAGACATCCCATCCAGGGTGTCCCCTGCCCTGTGCCCTGTGATGGACAGACATCCCATCCAGGGTGTTCCCTCCCTTGTGCCCTGTACCACCTGGGTTTGGACTCCAATAAAATTGAACAATATCTGCTAGAATAATCCAACATCGACACACACATGATCCGGTATCTCGCTGCGGTTAAGTCTCACTCAATTGCATATTAAAAAGGTAAATAAATAAAGATGCAGAGCTGGAGCGGTTTAATTCGAGAAGAATAGCCGATAATAAGGTCCAAACTTTTTCATTAGCACCAGGGCCCCTCTGAATATTAAATACCGCAAAATAAATTTGTGCAACACCGTGCGTCATTGAGGTTATTGGTTTTCATTCCCAGGGTCCAAGCCCAGCTGGCCTGGGTGGTGGGGGGGGGGTGCTGATGGGGGGGAAGCGATGGCGAGAGGAGTACGTCTCCTTCATTAGAGCAACTCCCTCTGCTGTTTCCACGGCGACGGGGGTGGCTTTCATTAGCAGAATGATTAATCTGGACGCCACCAGAGTGCAAAGGAATTATTATGTTGTAGACAATGGGATCCGGGCCTGCCGGAATCTCACCAGTGCTGAGGGAATTTTCCAGAAAAGGAGGACTGCACAGGCAATGACCAGCTTAATGAGGGATAGCAAGTCTGGGGGTTGGGGGGTGTGGCCACTTGTCAGAGGCATTGCCCCCCACCTGCCCTGCCCAAACACTCACATGTGTTCATTGAACATACATACACACACACACACACACACACAGGTTTGTACTGTATATCTTTGTGGGGAAAACTCTAATCACAATATGGCAACCTTAACCGCTAACCAGCTCTAACCTTAACCATAAGTAACCAAACTAAATGCATTTTTACTTTTTTGATTGCGTTCACAGATTTTTATAAAGCTGAGGTTATCCAAATGACCTCAAAAGATGCCCCCAAAAGTAGGGAAATTTCAGCTTTTACTACACTTTGGGGACAATTTGGTCCTCAGATGTGATCTATACAACCCCCCCCACCCCACACACACACACACACATACACACACATACACATACACACAGCTTTTGTTTAATGTATGAGAAGCCAGCCTCTTGCTCCTGACACTTCCTGTCAGTCCTGCATGGTTTCAGCTCCCCTCTGTCACTCCTTTGGGTCCGCTCAGCTCCCCGTGACAGTAGAGGCTCCTTCAGCAGGGACTGATGAGAGATTACACAGCCGCATGCCGGTATTGCCGCAGTCAAGCTCACCCGTGTGTCCGCCTTCAGACGGGAGCAGGTCGATTCGCATCGCATCGCATCGCATCGCATCGCCATCCGGTCCTTCCTTCCTTCTGCTTCCCTAAGCTTTTTCTCTTTCCGCATCTTCCCCCTGCCTCTTCTGAGCCCCCGGGATCAGATAAACCCAAAAGCATAATAAACACACCCAAAGTTTGAAAATGGCAGACCGGTCAGAGATCGGAGCTTGACCCATCCTGGAGAGGAAGGTGTGGCCTCATCTGGGCATGTACATGGAATGGAAGCTCTGCTAACCGCCAACCATCTTCTGACTCCACTCGCCAGTTATTTGTTTAGTTTTCAAAACATCAGAAGTGACATTCTGAGTAGGGTCCCAGAACGAACAAGTCCACTGATAGATACAGGATAGATTTCATTCAATGTTATGCAGTACTGTCTGCCCCTATGGATCCACCACATCTCAGCAGCCTCCATTACATCTCCAAAGTTCCCTCAGGAGAAACCCAGACATTGACGACTTCATTTCGCCTGTGTGTTCCAGATGATTACGTTCCCGGACATCGGTTTGACACGGGTGTAAAATTATACAGCGTAAAGCAGGCAGGATGCAAAGTGAGGCAATCCAGGCTCGAGGTAAAAAGCACATCAGGATCCTTGCATGCAAGAGGTCTGTTTTCATTATCGCTTGATTGCAGCCATTAATCTAGTTAATCACAGAGAATGAGGCGCAGAGAATTGCATTTATCAACGCAGGGACACAGTGAGGGGCCACTACCTCCTGTCCAGACATGACTCACTCACTGTCACTGGGCCGCAGAGGACGTGGGATGGCAAACATCCGAAGTCGATTCTTCCAGAGCAAACAAAGAAATGCTTCACGAGGCAATTATTGGTGATGGCCCTGAAGAACGGTTTTCTCGATAAGGAGTCTCACAAAAACACACCGGAGTGGGACTGTCTCTAAAATCACACCAGAGTGGGAGTGTGTCTGATAAAACACACTGGAGTGGGAGTGTGTCTGATAAAACACACCGGAGTGGGAGTGTCTCTAAAATCACACCGGAGTGGGAGTGTGTCTGATAAAACACACCAGAGTGGGAGTGTGTCTGATAAAACACAACGGAGTGGGAGTGTCTCTGATAAAACACACCAGAGTGGGAGTGTCTCTAAAATCACACCAGAGTGGGAGTGTGTCTGATAAAACACACCGGAGTGGGACTGTCTCTGATAAAACACCGGAGTGGGAGTGTGTCTAAAATCACACCGAAGTGGGGGTGTGTCCCAATAGCAGACACCTGAGTGGTAGTGTGTCCAGCGTCGCTATTTTAATTTGAGTAAATTAAGGATTTTAATGGAAACTCAGTCATCCTGAAACACCAAATTAGATGCGGACATTTCCCCCATCTTTTTATGGTGTTTATTTAATTCTTTTTTCTTTTTATAATTAACATGTCAGCTTTGTGGGTTACTCCATGAGCACAATGTTTGTCACTGGACAGTGTCAAGGTTTTCCTCACTGCTGCAAACTGATTTTCCATGGTTAAAATGGCAGAGCAACGAAGCACTTCAAACAATCATTATTTGTTCTAACCACGGCAAAATTCCTGTAGTAACAGCATGGAAATGATATATACACACTGTGTCCTTCAAGGGGTTTGTCTAACGTGTTTATATCATCACTGTGAAGTCTTTCATGGAGAAATCAAGTCCTCCATGTTACTGCTACTGGGAAGATAACGTATGTTTTTACAAGCAGTTGTATTATTACCATTAGTTATACATAAAATTATCTATCTATCTATCTAAAGTGAAATAACTCTGTCACTCTATTGAGACTTTTCTTGCCTCCCAGTTGTTGGAGGAGTTTAATTACTCTCACACTTATTTGGCCGATTCCAATTACCTTGTTCATCTAACCATTTATATCCTGCATACTGGCTAATTATCCCATAGACATCTTTGCACAGTCTGTGCCATTATCAATCAATGGCTAGGATACTGGGGCGTGACAGGCGGAGTCGAAGCCAAATATCACGAGAGTCACTCTATCGTTGGCTTTGAAAGGTCGCTATGTTACCCCCTTGGAAGCTAATTTACCACTTTCATGCAAAATGCTAATTTATATGTAGCATCAATTTTTTTTTTACCCCAGGTATTTTAGAAGTGCAGCTTAATGTTTGACCCATGAAATGCATTTGGTTGAACATGACTGGTAAATACCAAGTGCTTCTTTTGGGGGTAGACACACCTGGTCGTACCAATTCGCACTATGTGTGCTTTTTCAGGGCAAAACTTTACGTTGGAGGTTACGGAAATCTGGGCTGCTTCACAAAGCCTCGGTTATACAGAGACTTCAACCATTATTTTACTTTATGCAGCCGGATGCTTAAACACATCCCGAGTTCATAACATTAATGCTCATTTTAGCAATCCAGCAGCACACGGAATGCATAAAGAAAGCCTCTTTTATTAAAGTCCCCACAGTAATGGGTCTTCTTCAGTGTAGTCAATTTTTCAATAGCTTCAAAAGCGATGTTGTTAGCTTTCATTGTCTGCCCACATTTGCTATTGGAGAATTAGTTCTTCTTCCTGAATATTCCTGTTTTTTTTTTCTTCATTCCCTGAAGAACTAGTGATTCTTAAAGGCATTGTTATATCGTAATCACATTGATTATACTTCCCACAGTTGCAATTTCAGCACACAGAGCGACTGTGGGATATCTGAGGATTGTGATTTAATCCTCTCAAAACATCTGCTCCTGATCTTATTCCATCTGATTTGCATTTTCAAATCTCATTCATTTTTAAATATCCATCTAGGTGCAGTGTGTGGCTTGCCGTGTTAGGGCACTTGTGTCTGTGATTGGAAGGTCATGAATTCGAATCCTAGAAGCAGCAAAGTGAGGTCACCACTGGGCCCCTGAGCAAGGTCCTTGATGCCCAGGTGCTCGTCCTGCTTTTCCAAACACAAGCATGTTGCTTTGGATAAAAGTTTCTGCTAAATAAATAAAACGTAATTGGTGTCACTGCCTCCTGCAGCAGGACAAAACACTTAGCGCCCGGCAAGACCATGAGTCGATGGAGCGGTGAAGTAGAAAAGACTCCATGATGGAGGGCAGACCCGGAGCCAGGTGGCTGAAGCGGGAGACGAGCTCCGTTTATCTCGTATGGCACCTGTTTCATCGATCGCTGAATTCAGAGTCACCTGTAGGCACAACCCTTTCTGCTTTAGCCTTTTCATTCATCTTAAAATTAAAAATCTCTAACTAACAATACTTAGGGATTGTTCATGGATTCGGGGATTAACAAGGCAAAGACACAGAGGTGTGGGATTGGATCAGTTTGATTCTTACCCAGTAAGAAAAATTACAAAGTGGGTACGACATTGTGCCTGTGATCAGAAGGTCACCAGTTATATATTCCAGGGTCAGCAGAGTTATGTCACTTGCGCAAGGCCCTTAAATCCTGGTTGTTCCAGGGACTGTTTGACCCTGCATAGAGTCACATAAGATGGTTATGGGAGGAGTGAACCGGGTCACCCTTGTAGACGGGTTATTTTTCCTTTCATTCTCTGAAGTCCTGCCTTGTTTTTTTCTTGTTGCTCATTCGCACAGCTTCAAACTACTATTTTCTCAAGAAATGTTCTGGATGATTCTCTTCTCTGCCATATTTAGTGCGGCTATTTTTGTGCTCTTGTACTTTTTTTAATTCTTGTGATTTCCTCAGTAAGGAGCCGCATAAAAACACACTGGAGAGGGAGTACGTCCTGAATCGTACACGTGACAATAAATCTGACCCTGCTTCTGCTCTTCAATGGTCCTGTGGTAACCGTGCCAAAATGCACACGCCTTCCCGTCCTGAAAGCCGGAGCTGTTCTGCACAGAAGTGGAAAATTCATGTTCAAAAAGTATAAATCTAGACCAAGATTTTGTTTCAACCAGCCAGATAAATATAAAGAGTCACAATCACACAGTACTCAACACAGTACTCAACACAGTACTTTGTCCGTTCCTGAGCAGATCAAGGGCAGCGGAGCGGATGGTGGGTCGACTTCCTCCAAACAAGCTGACACCATCTCTCTAGGTCTCCTTAGCTCAGATGACGAAGAGCACAATCGTTGTTATCCTCCCTGCTCGGACTGTAATGAAGTCTGTAATGAATACTTCATATTCCTAACGGTAAGTTTCTCACACACACATTCATGTTGAAGGTTCCTCCGTATGACACTTTAAATCTGCCCCCGATAGCCCGGCCTCAGCGGAGCACTCCTGTAAAGGTCAGGGATGAAGCACACACCCCCACTTTTTAATCCCTCGCTGTTAACACTACTTAAAATATGAGGACAGAATTATGCGCACGGAGCTGTGGCCACAGATTGCTTAGCATGGCTAATTAGCTGCTTAGCATACGCATTCTTCAAAAGCGACTGCTTGCGTTTTTATTCCTGTTTATGCCGTTAGCTCATTTCAAAGAGTCGGTGTCTATTTCAAAGACACCTAAGGTAAGACCTGGTGTGACTTTATCTGTAATCACTATGATACCTTCTGACCTGGAAGTTCAGATAACAATAATTCATACTCATACTTCTTATTGTATAAATTATACTGATAATGTTTTTTCATATTTGTTCATATTTTCCACGCTCATTTATTATTTTCATTATCCAACATTTCCTTATCTAACAGTGCAACTCTACAGCAAAGAATTAAAGCATTTCAGTAGCATAATAGCATAGCAAAGTGCTAAAGTTTTTTATTTATTTATTTTTTTTTTTAAATAATCCCTTACGAACTGTGACCAAACCAGTGCTTTAAAGTTCTTGCTTTTGTTTTAATTAAACATTTCCAGCCATTCAAAATCCTCATTTACAGGGTAAGGAAGACAGGAATCACAGAGCACGGCATTTCCAACCATGTTATCAGCCCACCACACTGCTAGGGTCCATTAGTGGTGGCACACGCTGTATCGTCTGCGTTTTCTTACGCTGTTGGGGTTTCAGTCACCCATCAAGAAGCAGACAGCTGTCTAAAAGGGTCCAGATGAGCACCATACACCTTATGTCAGCTTCACCTAGGTTATGTGTACTGGCCAATCAGAAGAGGTGGTGCTTAAACACCCGGGTTACATGCCCTGGCCAATCAGAGAAGGTGTTGTTTAACTGCATTCTATCAACACCTGCAGGTCAACTGTAGGACAAGCACAATCAGCAGATTTCTAAAACAGGATTTAATTCATTTTTTATAGTTGATTGTAAAGTAGCAGAAAAAACCTTTTCATTTAAACTTATCTTGGTAATTACATCCTGTAAGTGGGGGGTGGCTTGGACACCCCAAGGCAGAGAGGAGTCAGGCGAAAAGCTCCTCGTTCAGTCAAATAAAATACAACACCGGTCTGTCCGTCTTTCTTGCCCCAAAGACTAGATGTCCAGACCTTGATGTTCATTCTCAGTCCCCCTAAATGGACCCACACCAATCATGTTTTCCTGCTTGATCCCCCCCAAAATAAAGAATCTATCTGGCACCCAAGCGCTACAAGGACCGGCAAAGACAGATTTGTTGTTTCTGGGAGCCCATTCAAAAAGTCACATTGGGGCCCCTCAGTGTCATGACTGTATGTGGCCCCCGAATCTTTGGGGACCCCCTGCAAGGGTGTGATTTAAATGGTGTTTGTTTTTGGCATATTAAGCAGCAGCTGGGAGGCTTGAATGTCTAACATTACATGGTGAATGAGAGAGTCTGCTATATCTGCAGAGTTACACCATCTACAAACAGGCAGAAGGTGACGTTTTACTGGCGCTGGGCGCATCCTGAAATTCCGGAGTCGTTTACCACAGCAGCCGGTGCTCGTATGAGCGGCTGAGCATCAAGTTACCTGCTGAGGCCTCACCGCTAAACTGGCTGCTGTCGCCTGAGTCCATCAGCTAAGACACAATAAACACGCCCAGTGCCCCCCGTACCATCTTGAAACTTCTCGCTCAGGGGGCATAAAAAGCCTCAAACCAACCGCGTCTGTTAACGCTGATCAGCATAAACTGCAAGTCGTAGTGTGTGTCACTTTGGCGTCTTCTGGAGCTCCTGAATGATCTCCATAACGTTGACAGGGCAGGGACATTAACGGTGATGCCGCAGTCCATCAGGGGCAGCCTCTGATTTCACGACGTGCAGATTTAATGCCAGGCTAGTGCCACTTCCTGACAGTAGGAGGTGCTCTTGAACTAGCAGAGGACTGACTGAAGACTTACCACCCTGTGACCAAGACTCTCTTGATTTCCCATGTATCTAACAGTATGTTATGTAGCTGCAAGGCTGGAATTATTATTTGTAAGTGACTTACTAAGATGTAAACTTCTCTCTTTACCCGTAGAGATCTCACTGATAGGTTGCAAATCCATATTTTTGAAACAAAAACATCACGTTTAAAGGTACAAAGGCTTGTCCTTGGATCTGAAACTCTCTATAACAAAGTCTGTAGCGAGATTCGAGGTTCTTTATTTGTCTGTTATACATCAGTACCTTGGAATTCTTACTATCGCCACTCAGTAAGTAATGCATAACAGGATTAGACAGCACAAAACATAACAAAGGCAGTCACAAACATCAAAGTACACAGGAACTGCTGTGCTTCAAGTGAGGAAAAACAGGTACTGGTGCTCCCCTTGTTACTCAGTAGCAGCAGATATTGAGAGATGCTAGTACTCTGTGTGTGGTACTGGTACTGGTACTGCGTACTGGTGAGTAACGGCCCACTTCAAGCACTGCGTGTTTATGGGCTAAATATGAAAAAAATAGAAGAGATGCCTGAAACAGAAAATATGACAAAATAAAGTATTAGTATATTAAATAAATGAAAGACTATTAAAAGATATGGCTGAAACAGGAAGTAAAAGGCATTATCATTCTGTCCAGTAAGTGTACCATGGATTTATGAGGTATCATTGCTTTGTGAGACTCTGTTTAACATGGTCAGCTCTTGTACGGACCAATCAGAAGCAAGATTCAAGATCCAAGATACTTAATTTGCCTTTTGTACATCACTACATGAAAATTCTTACTCATGACATCCAGGCAACATGTGATTCGGGGGGGACCTTTCGCACAGGGCAAATACTGTGGCACACTGTCAGTGAATCACACACCCAAGGAGCCCATTGTTCACCCGGCCAATGGCAGCACTGCTCTAAATCCATGTGACCTCCAGGGGAAACCTCCAACATTAAAAACCCTCTAAAGGACGGTAGACTGAGGAGGCCTGCATTTTTATTTTTTTCCCTTTAAAGCAGAACGAATTTGTATGTGTATTTTTGCATCAATCTAAATCCCCAGGCCGTTCGCGATGGGGGCCCATAAGTCTCGCGTGATGAATATTGCATAGGCCACTCTGTGACTGGGCGACCAGCCCTGGCCATTTTTTTAAAAATCCCTGGGAATCGCAAGGGTAAATTATCCAAAACAGCAGAGGCGGTGATTAATAATGTATTAGTAACTTCTTTGGCTCGGACTACATAAATATCTCCCCTGACGAAGGTCCTGTAGGCCAGCTGTTATTAGCATTTTAAAAAGCACCCCCACATACCCTCCACCCCCACAAGCAGGGGAAAAATAAACGATTGGGGCCTTTTGGCATGGGAGGGGCAGTCAAAGTGAATAGGGGCCCCGTGGTTGCATTTCTCTCTCAAAACGGCCCTTGAGGATACAGGAGAGAGGGATCCCACTGCTGCTGAAACTGCTCCGTCAGTCAAGGCATGTAAATATGCCTTTGTGATGTAGGATTCATGTTATGCCCCCCCGCAGCCCACCCACCCCCGGCACCCAGAGATGTTCATGAGTCACAAAATGCAAGTCTGAGTCAAATCTGACGTCTCTGAGTTAGACTCCGATTCAAGTCGGAGGTCTCTGAGGGACGAGTCTGAGTACAGTATCAGGTCTTTGAATTACAATCCAAGTCAAGCCTCTGCTGTCTGCTTCCAACTTGATATTTGTTCCAGGAGCTTGTTTCTTTTAAATTGTTTCCAGTGCAATAACTAATAAGGGCTAATAGTGTAAGAACCATAATTACACTACCATTTATGCACAATGCCCAAATGCCAAATGAAGAAACCCCCCCAATACAGGTCTGGAAAAAAATGAAGAGACCAATCACTCTATATTTTTTTTTTTTTAAATAAATCCTGGTTTAATCCTGGTTCTGCTGGCAGAGACTGCGCTGAGCAAAAGGCTGCTGCCAGGCTCAAAGTTTCTAAGATAGCAGGACACAAGAATAAGGTGAAGCAGGAGACACTGGGAACGACCAGAAACCAGCAGGTAAAGGGCAGAAGTGACTTTCTAACATTATAGTGCATATGTAATACCATAAATTGAGAAATGGATGAAACAAAAAATTGTGTTTTGGTCTCTTCATTCTGTCCAGCACTGTATGTAAGGAAGCCTGTGTTTTTCACTTAAGCAGATGTCGGCATCAATGCAAACATTGCCTCACTGAGTGGCAAAGATACAAGGGTAACAGCAACTTGCGTACAAATTAAGGCGGGAAGCTGATAACAAAGTTAGAAAACATAAAGGCACTGGAGTGAGGGCTGTGTGGACTTCCACAGTGTAAACAACTGAAAAAATATATAATATAAAATGTGTTCAAAACTCATCATCAGCAATGACATCTTGCAGAAATGCTAGTATGGGCTTTTATGGGTCTGTCTATGTCTTCTTTTTCCTGTAGACTTTGTTTATTTGTGCTCTTTATGAGATGCACTCACAGTGGAGCCTAGCAAAAACACACATATGAATGCACAGAAATCAGCAGTACATTTGCAAATATTGTGAATAATGTAAACTAAGCTTGCATGACTTTGCACTAATTGTAGTGGGACTGGTTAAAAAATCATGGAGCACTGTAAAAGAAATGCTTTGCTCCTGCATAAATGTTCAGCTCCTCCTTAAATTATAAAAGACCTTTAATGTTCATGAGTCTTTATCCAGGAGTCTGACGTCAGTTGGAAACAAGTTGCAAGGTTTATTTGCTGCTGCTCGGCGGGTCAGAACCCTGCGCCCATGATCAGAAGGTCATCAGTTTGAATCCCAGGACTGGAAGACTCTTACTGCTGTTGGGCTCTTGAGCAAGACCCTTAACCCTTATTACTCTAGGGATGCTGACTGACTCCACATTGTGACCCCACCAAAGCCTTCCTCTCTGCTGTGTCTCCTGGAGAGCAAGAAGGGGTCGGTGAAAAGACAGTTTCCCCATAAGGATGAATAAGGTGTCACTGTTTTATTAGAGAAAGCCAGCCTGCATGGCAGTTTGGAACTCAAACCCCTGCTGATGCAGGTTTCCTGCTCATCCTGTCACTCCTTTAAATCCCCACTGGACATGTTTCAGGTGAACAGCACACAACCCTCTTCAATCAGAGGGCAATCATTTGCCCACAGCAGTGGCCTTATTAAGTTCATTCCAAGGTTAAAAGTAAAAGCCACTATTAAACACAATTAAAACAAAAGAATTTTGATAGCAATTCAATGCTATGTCACTTGCTGTGGTCAGACAAAAAAGCAGACGTGTATCTCTGTGAGTTAAAGAACTGTGTCTGTGTGGGTTCAAATCCCATAGCTGGAAACGTCACCATATCACAACTGGAGCCCTGAGCCTGGCCTTTAACCTCCCCTGCTCCAGGGACACGGTACTCTGGCTAACCAGCGTGGAGAGGAGAGCAGAGGAGAGGAGAGGAAGTGGAGGAGAGGAGAGCAGAGGGGAGGAAAGGAGAGCAGAGCAGAGGAGAGGAGAGGGGAGGAGAGGAGAAGGGAGGAAAGGAGAGGAGAGGGAGTGGAGGAGAGGAGAACAGAGGAGAGGAGAGGAGAGGAGAGGAGAGGAGAGGAGAGGAGAGGAGAGGAGAGGAGAAGAGAGCAGGCAGACTTCAGCAGAGAGGAGACAGGTGGATAGCAGATGTCTTTCACACAAATAAGTCAATTTAAATAACCAGTTGATATGTGCAGGCGAACTAATAGGCTCATCTCCTGATCTCACCCATCCGCCTCCCATCTTAAAAATACAGCCTTGCGTCAACTTGTGTCTGCATTTGTGGCCAGGACCACCGGGCGCAAGTCAATCTAGGAGTATCTCGCTGTAGTAGCTGTCCATCACATACAAATTACTGTATCCACGCTGTATTACAAGTTAGATATGGACAGGGGGTGATTATACTGCTGGCAGTGCTGCCCCTTCTCCGGCTCTTGTTACAATAAGCGATACGCCGGCTACCGACCTACAGTCGCATCTCCATGCAATCATATGTAACTCGATCAAGCATAATTCGACATAAGACTGCACCATGATTTTATCCAAAACTGAATGGTAGCGGATTAAGCCCTTCTCAGGTATTACATCATGATGTGCAATGCTTGCCAACTCTTTGTCAAGTGACCAGAAGAACCACAAAAGACAAGCGCTTCGAGTAAAGGTCTTCTTAGCCGAAACACCTTTCTCCAGCGGTTAGGTGACGTGACACACCGCATCGACCTCAGCACCATTACATCACGGGTGTTCCCATGGAAACCGGCGCACCAAATTCATCGCGTCACACCTGACTGCGTGCCTGTTTCCTCCCTCTGCCAAGGTGCAGGCAATTAGACCCTGCCGTTAGCAGAACAGGTACAGGGACAGAAAGTGAAGCAGCGGAGAAAAAATTAAAACACAAGACGTTCCGTCCTGAGCAGAGTAACATCAGGTGTCCTGTGTTTTTGGTTCCTTTTCCCTTTTTGTGTTTGCATGTCTCCTTTTTGCAGGCAGACACCTCGCCAGCAGACTGGAGCTTTGTTAGCCCCACGTTTCATTCCGGTCACCTTCCCCTTCACACCGCATTTAACAGGAAGCTCTGGGTACCGAACGGGCAAATGTTTGGGGCAAGCAGCACTTTTGATGATGTCGTTGTGAGGCGGCCTGGACTCATCCAGCCACCATCCCAGCCGGATGCCAGTGCGTCTATATTCTCTGCCGATGGTTTTTTTCTCTTACTACTAAATGTACGAAAAGCTCTGACCTGGACATTTTGTTCTCATTTTTGTCAGTGTAGCGGATTGTTAAACCCTGATAAAGGCCAGTCCCTAGACTGGGACGCGACAAAAGAGCATTCAGATATTTCATTTTTAAATACAATGCCATTTGACTGGATTTAACAAAGCTTTTCTACATGCACTGCTATGCATGTAGCAGTTTGTTTATACTAACACCGAATGCACCAAAATATGAATATAAAAGTAAAACTGGACAGACATTCAATATATTTGAGCTCTAACCCTGACCAGGTTGGAAGAAGGATGGATAGTTTTATCCCTAAATTGAAATTTAACTGTTTGAGTTCCTGGTGTCTGCAAGACATCTGCTGAGAAAAAACACTCTCAAAAAACTGATTTGTTGCTTTGTGGTTTTCATGAAATAAAGCCAAAAATGACCATATGTATCAAGTTATATATATAATAAAATGCCGGAAAATGAATTCATAGTTAAAATCCTATTCCTTTTTCTCCTGTAACATCCAATTTTTAAAAAACTCTGAATAATTACAGTGAAAGATTAAGCTATATGCAAGGTACACATGCAATATAATACAATGGAAAATGGGTGATGAAGGGTTATATTTTAAAGAAAACATCACTGGCTAAAATAATAGTTTTTTCTCTTCCAGTCATTGAACGCCTGTTCAAGTCTATGAATAACTTGCCCGCTCACTCATTTTGCTGTATTGAAAAGTAACATGGAAATAAAATGTTCTTTCTGAAGTTCTTGTACTCGTAACCTGGCAACCTCAAAGGGGCTTTTTTGACTTGCTATGTAAGGAGGTTTTAAAAGGTAGCTGGATCATATATTATGGAATAATGGTCCGTTTCCTCGTTGCAGGAAAGAGGTGCATGAATCAATATGACCCTCATGCTGCACCTGCTGCATCTGTGGGTGACTCAGGTATTTTACGAAGACTCCAGCAATTACGTAAAGGCCTACAGATGTATTTTCTTAACTATTATGCAGAAAAGAGGCTTGCTTAGAGATCATTCTTGCCTTTGTACTGCATTTCTTGCATAAATACCATCAAGCAGCGAAATTAAATGTGCAGCGCAAGGACTGATAGCAAAAACTTAAAAAATCCCTACATTATCTCATGTTAAAAATATTCATAAAAACAGACAACGATGAGCTGCAGAGGTAATGCAGATACTTATGGTAGCAAATGCCTTCACGCACACGTTTAGGTACTTCTAGCATGCAAAATCAGGTACTTCCTGTTGATGTCACTTCCTGTTGATGTCATTTCCTGTTGATGTTTTGGACAAGTGAGCCAGCAGTGGGAGGCCGAGTGGCAGCTGGCTGCGGGCTTTGGCGGCCTGCCTGGTAATTGAGTACCTGCCCTGGGCCTACAGATCGTCAGTAAATCACAGCTGGTGCCTGTTAACTTTTTGCTGGGTTATTATTCGGTTACCATTTGGAGGAGGGGGTTTCTTGTGTTGCTTTGGCTTCGCCTGTGTTTGAGGGTTTCTTTTAAATTTTGGCCCTTAGTTTTTCAGTTTCCCTTCTTTCAATGGGCTACGTCCCCATTTTATGCTGCGTTGTTATGTAACAGAAACTTTTTCGTAAATATAAACCCAGATCCCCTGACATCTTCCCCTTAACATTTCAAGATTCAAAGCCTTTATTGTCATGTGTACAGTAGAGAAGCACATTTCTTTGTGTAATTAAATCCTCTCTTTGCTGTCCGCACAAAATGCTGAGGTACAATATAATAGAAAAAAATAGAAAATAAATACTTTGAAGTGTAATGTGAAAAAGAGCCTAATGTGCAAAAATTACAGTATGAGGTAGTATGGTATGGTATACAGTATGAGGTAGTATGGTATGGTATGCTAGTATGATGTCCATTAATCATACTCCTGTCGGCTGATGAGGGGTCTGATGGCAGTGGGGAAGAAGGAGATGTTAAATCGGGAAGGTTCTAGATTTCAGCCTTCTGTACCTCCATCCTGATTTATCATTTGAATTCACCAAGAATGTGTTCAGCAGGTCACCACCGTTTTGGAATGACACAGGATTCTGGGAAAATAACATTTACTGCTGAAAATCCACCGTCCAACGTAGTTTCAGCATCCTGTGCCCCATGTTTTAACCTGTTCATTAAAAACAATTCTGTAAATCAGCTTTCTCTGAATCACCCAGAGGAAATGCCTTAGCATAGGATCAACCGTCCATCCAGCACCCCTGGGGCATTTTTTGGGGAGTTAAGAATTTTGCTGAAAGGCCCAACATAGATATGGCTACTCTGCCGAGCATGGGATGTGAACCAGTGACCTTGCGATCGCAGGCCAAACCTGCTGAACCACACCACACTGACACAACTTGCTGCTGAAGTAAGGACTCAACTGCCCAAAACAAGAGTATGACATCATCACTGGTTAGTTGACACAGGTGCCTTATGACATCATCACCAGTTAACTTACACAGGTGCTATATGACATCATCACCAGTTAGGTAACATGGGTGCCATATGACATCATCACCAATTAGGTGACACAGGTGCCATATGACATCATCTCCAGTTAGCTGACGAAGTGCCACTACACCAGCATTCTGTCTGTCTCCCTCATCTGTTTACTAATATTTTTTACTATAATTAAAGATTTTAGCCACTATATTTGCAGACAGCTGATACTTGTGTTATGCTGCTGTGGTATTGTTACAGAGAATTATCAGCCGTGCAAATGCCACTGTCTGTGTCGTTCATTTATTTACTACTATTATTTAGTACTATCATTTATGATTTATTTAACTGCTATTTTTCAGACAACTTACAACTTTTTATGCCATTGTGGCATTGTTACAGTAATTTATCAGCCGCGCAAATGTCGCACACGTCAATCAGTAACACCATCCGGCACTTATGGAAAAATATTCCTTACTCTGAGCCACAAAAACTGCGACACTGGCGCTCCCAGTAAATCAGGCTACCAGGGAAAATCCAGCTTTTAACAAAGCGCCCACTGGCCCAGCCAGACATGAATATGCATCAGCTTAAGCCTGGCTTGCCGCCAAGTGACACGTGCTCCAGAAGACGGAGAGGGCCAGGCTAGTAATTGCCTGTGTATGGCCTGGGTGTATTAGAATACATGAATAAATTAATTAGCCGACCCACCTGCACAGGCCAGGGTGCGGGGATTGGGGGGGAGGGGCAGTGTAGTGCCTCACTGTCCCCATATTTAAAGATGCAGAAGCGAGCCTGTAAGTTAATGAGGTTTCTGTGTACCTATACTGTTGTGTACTGCAGGCCTCTTCATGGATTCTTACGATGGGTGTAAATACATCATATTCCAACAAGCGCACTCAACCAGTTAAACATACAAGCGTTATTCTGCGTGTAATGTTCCTTAAACAAAACGACGAAGGAATCATGCTGAACTTGTTACAATGTGCTTGTAAGGTGTAAGGACTGTGAAGTTTGTAGTTCCGTTTAAAGTGTAATAAGCCTATGTCGAGTAACAGGAAGGGCGTTTATAACACTGCGCATGTCGTGTTTAAAGGTGGAGCGTGTGTCGTTTGGTGGATAGCTTCCTGCAAAACATTTGAAAAGTTAGCTAAAAATCACAGAATTTGACGAATTTAAAATGACTAGCTTTTGAATAGTTGTCTAGCATTTCTATACACAAATACTTGAAATCCTTTACTCTTCCAAAATATAATGTATAGCGATTTCTTCTAATAAAAAAAGATCAAATTGACATTGACCCTAAAAAGGTACTGAATCGGAGGTATCAGATTAACCATCAGCCGTTTGAAGATAACGTTACCAGGGTCATCATTTAACAAATTGAATCAAAAAGCCTGTAGACGTGTTCCTTCATCGAGGTAAAAGGGCGCCTTGTTTGATGACTGTCCCTCTCGCTTTTCCTCCCCATTTCCAGCAGATGGATACAGAGAGTCACTGTTGTCCGCCAGAGAATAGAGCCTCTTTGCATCACCCACCCGGGATCCTGCGTCTTGACTTAATATGGTAAATACGGCTGTGCTGCCGGTTTTTGTTTGCATTCCTGAAAGCACTGTGCTATTTATATTTGCCTTTTAAAGTTTGCATGTGTATGTAGTCACAGCAAAATATGGCCAAATCTAAGTGGAGTGCTCCGGCCAAATTAATCAAACGTAAATTTACCACCCAGCACCTCATTCCGAGCAGGACGGAGACTGCGGGCTCGCGGGGAAGCTGTCTTTTGCTATTTCTAGTATGTCCACTTGGTGGCGCCATCAAACAATAAATTACATAAAATTATATATACACGTTTTTAAAAAGTCGTAAAACCTGGAGTTATCTATTTCTATTTGAAACAAACTCGACGTATCAAACTGTTCATTTTTCAAACGAAAGGATTAGAAATATATTGTCACTTACTGCACTTGTTACCGCTTGTAAACTATTTAGTTAAACATTCAGAATGGGTTTTGTTTTAATGAAAGTGATTAATTAGCTCGGTAGACATGAGTCAAAATTAACTTGTCACATTGCATAACGTGTAAACAGGAGTGGACAGGAATTTGGATGCCAAAAGACGCGGCTCGGCTCGGACTTTGCCAAGAGCGTCCCCTAGCGGCCGTGCGGGCACGTCTGCGTGAAGTGTCACACCCACACCGCTATATTCCTATCCTGAAGGCGCGATCCGAAACAAGGTGGCAATGACGGAGTAGGTCATTCGATAGCCCGGCTGGACGTGGCAAAATGTCCCTAACAAACCTGGCTGTCATTTATGTCCCAGCAGTATTAGCCTGCTTTGCTCTCGATTGTCCTCATAAAGACCTTTCTGTACAAAAAAAAAAGAAAGGCCAGTGAGAATTATAGCTGAAGTAGGCTACAATGATTATTATAAAAAAGTGCGTGAATGAAAAGTGAAGCAGTCACCGTTCTGGCCAATTAGATCAACATAGTAACACCTATACTTGCATTAGGACCCTGGGATAAAGTTCATTCGACATTTTAGAATCCAGTTGTAGCATTTAGGTTTGCGAAGTTGTGAAGCTTTACGTAACCGACGTAAATGGGACAATAAGTGCTTCTCTTGTCGTTTTACCCCTGTGCCAGACATTTATTGCTTATGTTCTGTTTTCCATTAGCTTTGGACACCAGCGAAAGTGCTCAGCTGATATAGATTAAGAACTTATCTACTATAGTAGATATCTCTCTTTATGGGGGTCTGGCACCGGTCCAGGACGTTAGAGGACTCCCAGAATCCTCTCTGATTAATGGCAGCACTCGTTATTGCTGCACTCGGCTTTGTAGACTCTCGCTGCGCACATCAAGGTCAGCTGCCTCTGAGCGCGAGACAGATGGGGCGTCGCATTCCTCTGTCAGCCGCCACCGGCCCAACAACGGAAGGCAGACGTGTGGCCGACGCCCACCACTCGCCGGCCAATCACAGCCAGGGAATCTGACTGAGAGCCCCACCCCCCTGATGGGGTAGAGGTGGGCGGGGAAAGTGGTGGGATGAGACGGCTTTTCCGTGTAATAGATATAGGGTTTATAAATACGGGCTTGGGTGGTGGGGAAACTGTTCTCTGTCCTCAGATAGCTCTGCGAAACATGCGTCACGTGTGGGCCCAAGTACCCAGGTGGGAGTCACGCACACGTTTAAATAGCACCTTCAAAGGGACGCCAGAGTAAAGCACGTGGTGGAAAGAGGGGTGACGGGCAGTGCGTGCGTGTGTGTGAGGGGGTTCAGTGAGTTTAAATGCCAGGGATATGTTCACATAATCTCCTGCGGGGCAGAGTAACCCAGGAGCAGGGTTTCCGGGTGCAGGGGGATTTGGGTCCCGTGTTTTAAATAAGCACCATGTGGTCAGACTACCCATTCACCCCCTCGGAATAAAATGTGATATCAGAGAGCCTGTCAGTGTCAAAGGTCAAAGAGTCTGTACTGATATCTGCAGCTACATGAGCCTCAGGTCAGACACAGAGGTGGAACCTCGATATTGGTCAGAATGCAAAATGAAAAGTAATAAATACCATATAAACATGCAAGAAAATGTTTACATTTAGCAACAAAAGTTAAAAATGTAAGTTAAAGAAGACGACCTGTTGCACGGATGTTAGTAGATGTATAGTATTTAACATTTTACTTATATAGCAGACGCTTTTATCCAAAGAGACGTACCAGAGAGGAAGCAGCCTCGGGAGCGAATGGGGCTTAGGGGCCTCGCTCAGGGGCCCCTCGGGAGCGAATGGGGCTTAGGGGCCTCGCTCAGGGGCCCGCCGGTGACATCACTCTGCTTAGGTAAGAAATGTCAGCTCTGTTTATAAAGGAGTCCTACATGCTTTTTGTCCGATGTATTGTACTATAGCCGGATCACTTCCCCAGAGAGGTGCTGGACCGTGTGAGGGACAAAGCTGGAAGGACTGGTTTTGTCCTTCAGGAAAGGTCCTGCTGCCCAGTTGCTATTAGCTGCATGTAACATGCCACCCCCCCCCCCCCCAACCCACCATGTGAGGCTTCCTGTTCCTGTCCCATAGAGACTTTTAAGCTTCTTGCAATTCAGCTCCCTCACTGTAGACTTAACCCCCCCACACACACACACCCACCACTAGTAATATTTCTGATACTGGGGGGATGAATTTTCCCCTGAGAGCCGAAGCAGAAATTCCTGAGCCGTTTCATCTGCCATTTGATCCTCTGGAGCTGCGTGCGCTTTACCACCAGCAGGAGAGCCGGAGCCTTATTACTGATTACTATTTAATATTTCATCGCTTACTGGGTGTTTTACCCAAGACAGCCTGTTACCTGCATGTATAGCTGGTTATTTCAATGGAGCAATTCCGGCTAAGTACGTCTCACAAGGATACAGCTTCTCCAGGGACGTTAACCAGTAACCTTCAGGTCACAGGACCATTTGTCAGAGTCCTTGAGGCTCACTGTCAGTTGGAAAGACTCATAGACCTTGTTTGCTGGCCCTGTTCCCCGAGGTAAGATGAGGTCAAATCCCTCTGATGAAACCCCCAGGCTTTATGAGTTCTCGATAATTGACTGAATCGACTAAAGCAGTGCCGTTACCGTCAATCTTTCCAGTTTCTCCGCAATTTCTAACGTGCTTCTATAATGGCTGAACCACGTTGGCCTCAGTAACAAAACATTCAGATTCATATCAGCTTTGTTAGCGGTTCAGAAGACATTCAGGTGTTTTTTCACTTGAACCAGTGACCAAATGGTATCTGCTTTATGAATGACTGGAGTGCAACCTGTCAAAATCAACCAAAATGACTTATGAATCACAAAAAAATGTCTCACTAAATATGCGTTTCCTGACAGCACTGTCATATCACACGGACTCTGCTTTGAGAGCTTGTTTAGTATGTATGCATTTAGGGGGGCTCACACTTCATAAGGGCGTTTGAATCATAAAATGAAATGGGAGGCTGTAATTTCTAGGTCTGCCCCCACGTTTCTGGACTTCCTGCTAATCTGGCTCTGTAACCTGGGTTCTGTATTCTACCCATCCGTCTTCCATAACTATCTATCTGTAATTTTCGTCAAGCAGCCAGCAATCAGGTCCCTGCAACGGCCGCAAAGCGCATTTACCTAAAATACATCTACAGTCAACACTGGTGGTTTGTTAAATGCAGAAAGTCTGCAAGAGTGCATGTCAGGGCAAGGAATGCTGGAATAAATGCAATATGTACAGGACAGTAATAATTTAATCTGCAGATCATCTGACCAGTAGATGAAGTTTAGTCACCGGATTACTAGGACTGTTTTGGACCCCCATAGCTTTTATTCCACTGCCAGACACCCTGGGGCTCTGTAACCCCCAGACAGCTGACATGGCTGATATGCATCTCTCTCTTTTCCTTTTGCTCTATCTCAGTGTATCCTTGTCTGGATGGCTGACCATCACCACCAACGGTTCAAAGATGGAGATACAAGTTCACATCGCAAATTAAATGTAGCATCGCTGTTCGCAACCTCTAAGCAGGTGAAGAGCTCCGGCCCACGCGTCAAGGTATCATATCTCACTTTGGCTACTGCATCTCCTGGCCAAATGTCCATCAGACACGACAGGAGCTTAAGTCGAATGCAGCGGCATGACTCATCTTCAGCAACCCCAAAATCTTGACAGTGTATCATCAAAGCTTTAGACAGCCAGAACACACTATATGCTACCTCTTTCCTGTGTTCCTCTCTGAAATGTAGATTCTCCTGGTTCTCAAGACTGCAGTTTCCCCCTCACCCTTCAGAAAGGGTTTCGGACATCACTCCATTAAACTACACTCGCTTTCTGAACTACTGAACTGCTCACCCTAAACACATTTTAGTGGGCAGGTCATCAGACCAGTAGATCGGATTTAGTCACCAGTTTACTGGGACTATTTTGGGATCCCTATTTCATAATCTGCGCCCCGACACCCCAGGACCCTCTCATCTCCTCATATCACCGTCATGCTGATGCAAACAGATTTATGTCTCCCTTTTCCTCCTGGCACTAAATATCCCTCTAGTATCTCAACACATCTTGATATATTTGCCTGGATGCCTTACCAGACCCTCTACGATAAAGATATTCCATGTGCTTTCCAGTGTCTACACTTCACCACAAGGTCACCACAAATTATTATTATTAATCTTATTAGCTTCCATCAAATTGTGGTCAGCTCAGCTCCCAGCTACCATAAAAATGGTCTCAGATCAGATCATCCTGTTTTTCGCCCTGCTCATCAAGCTCTGCAACGGCACACTAAATGCTAAAATGATTTAGTCAATCTGTCAGTCCTGAGAAGGGTCTGTTACGGTTGTGTTCTGTGAGCAGCAACCCGGAGGTGCTGGATGCCAAAGGACGCTACAAACTGATCAGGAAGGCTTGTTTGGTTCTAGGGCAGGAGCTGGACATTACCAAGACTGTGATAAAGAGTAGGATGCTGTCCAGATTTCGGTCCATCTTGGACGATGCTGCTCGCCCACTTGACAGTGCTGTGGCTGGACAGAAAAGCACATTTATTCCTAGAGTCCTCAACATAAAATGGGCACCTCAGGAAATCATTCCTTCTAACAACCATCTGATTGTACAAGCAGTGATTCACTCCGTGCACAAGTGCAATGTTTCTATTAATTAATACCTGTTTATCTTTGTGCAATATTGACCAGAAAATGTGCGTTTTGTTACCACAGTACTGTACATAGTCTTCATATCACCTGCTTAATTTATCGCCATCTTTATACATTAATTTATTTATTTTTATATAGGAATTGTTGTGTGTGCCATTGTGTATTTCTGTTTTTCTCTTTCATGTATCTGTGCACTGTGACAACTGTACCTACAAACAATTTCCTCTAGGATAATAAAGGTACTTTCAGCTTGATTCTGATCTTGTTGCTTGCTGTCCCTTTCTTCCTTCAATGCCTTGGGGGGGGGGGGGTGTGAGACTCAGTGGATTAGACTCTGTGTCTCTAGTTCAGTCGCTAGTTCTGATCCCAGAGTTGGCAAAGGGATGTTTTTCTTGGGCCCTTGACCCCCGGAGACTGACTGACCCCTGTTTTCTCAACTGCGCATCACATTAGATAGAAGCTTCTGCTAAATATATGTTTACCAAGCACTGTGGACTTTTCAAATGCACCTGGGTTTCATATAAGATGCCGAAAATGAGTGAGATACGTATCATAGCTAATTCCTGCTTTATTTCTGATGAAAGCCAGACACTTAAGTTCTGCCTGGTAAATGCATCTACCCACCCTTCATGCCTAAGGTATCGCCTCCCTGCCCCCACCCCAATTGGAAGTATGCCGGGAAATGGGGGCTGCATTAACCTGGTATTCCAGATCTAGTGATTCATCTGCAAGGACTGTGGGAGCGATTCAGAGCTAGTGGAAGCGGAAATAAGGTACTGATATTTTGGGGAGATGTCATGTGACCTCCGCAGCACAGAGCTGGAGGGGGAGAGGGGCCACAGAGCCATGGGGGTGTGCGGTAACCATGATACCCACCGAGTATCCGAGTGTGATGTAAGAGGCGCCGACATCACACGGAGAGGCTGGGCTGCTCAGGATACTTCAATGTCCCATGATGAGAAGAGAATATTTTATTGCAAAAGAGTAAACGGCAGATTTTAAAACGTTTCGCTCATACGTGACAAATACACATCAGACTGGTTCTCTGCATCTTGCAATTTCAACAAAATCCTAATCACTTTTCCCATTGCAAAAAGAATAAATGAAAATATGAATATTTTCATAAGGCACATGATGCATAGTATAAACTGTGACATTCAAGTTATATAATTCCACTAATTCTTCTCGTTCCAGGTAAAATAGCTACCTAACATAAATAACACAATAAAAATGCTTCATAAAAATAATGACCTATTTGAGCGTGTGGGTAAAACTTAAAAATGACAACTTTTCCAGTACTTAGTCCTCATCTGCTCACATTAGAGGTATTTACTGAAACACACATCAGCAAGTTTTGTTAACAAAACATGGCCGGTGATTGAAGTTCTTCTGTGTAGTAAAAGTTGTAAGGTACCCAGTAAAGTCTGTGAAATATTCTCAACAGAAGCAATTGGATCAGAGATGTAGAATAGAATAGAATAGAATAGAATAGAATAGAATAG
>JAODKE010000040.1:14105962-14118291 GCA_026779605.1 Mormyrus hasselquistii | reverse complement strand
TATATATATATTTATACACACACACTCTTCACAGTGATTATTCTCTTCTTAAAGGTGGTCTCTTATCTTCCAGCTGTGGTGCAGACCTTCCGGGACCTGGTCTGGTTGTGTCCGCAGTCCACGGCATGTGTGTGTCAGGCCATTGCTGGCTGTGAGGAGATCATCCAGGACAGTGACGTGAGTACAATTCAAATTCCATGTTGGCCATGTGACTACACTAAATATTATGTAAACTCGTTCCTTATACGCAAGATGTTGAAGCGGCCTAGTCTGCTAACCAGCTGGCTAGCCATGATGTTTTGACTCTACTTGCTAGCTATTAAATTAGTTTTTGAATGGCTGGGGGAGTCGACATTTGGGGCCCCAGAAACAACAAACCCGCCCCTGGCTGTTAGTGCCATCTTTTATTTACATTTAAGTTATTTAGCAGACAACCTTAGTCACATAGAGACGAGGCAGAAAGCAAATCACAAACTTACAGCTGTCAGGAGTCGACTGGGCATAAGTACAGCTAGGCTGAGCTTCCAGCAACTGCTCAGGTACAAGAATAAGTAGTATCACAGCAAGAGCTATGTAATGCATCTGAGATATAGCAAGAATGAAATAGAACTATACCAGGGGCCTCCAACTCCGGTCCTGGAGAGCTACTATCCAGGTTTTCTGTCCCACTTGGCTTCTGATGAGCCACACCTGCTCCTGGTATTTACCTGAGAACAGGTGTGGCTCATCAGAAGCCAGGTAGGATAGAAAACCTACTGGACGGTAGCTCTCCAGGACCGGGGCTAGAGACCCCTGGACTATACAGTCAAACATAACGTATAACACTAAGAGCATTCAGAAAGCACAAGAAGTGGAGGAAATGGAGTAGCGTAGGCTAGTGGACGTCTTCCTGGAACAGATGTCTCTTGAGGTTGATATTTTTGACCAAGTTCCTAACTTTTTCCTGTCCAGGGGAAACAGGCTCTGATTTGGCTGTTAGGGATGCATGGGGACCAGATTTCTGGCGCCCCCTACATCCTGGAAGACTACATCGACAGCCTCAAGACAGAACTGTCCACCCTGGTTAAGCTGGAGCTTCTGACAGCGACGATGAGGCTGTTCCTCTCTCGGCCCGCCGAGACCCAGGACATGTTGGGACGCCTTCTGCACTTCTGCATCGGTGAGCCGAGCAAAGCAGGCTGTGAAGAAGCAAGACAGCCGTCACATTCCTGTCTAGACCACGTAGCATTTCTAAACGGCATTTCTATATGAAAATGAAAAGCAATACTTTGTGAAAGTGAAGATTTTCATTCTTGTGTAACCAGACATATCATCTGAGCTCCGCAGACCTGGGCGTGGCCTCTTCACATGGAAATGGGCTTCCAGATTGACGTTTCTCCTTTTCACTTGGCAGAGGAAGAGACTGACATGTGTGTGCGTGACCGCGCCCTATTCTATTACCGGCTTCTGCGCTGTGGGGTGGAGGAGACGCGGCGGGTTCTGGGGGGGCCCAAGTCAGACCTGTCCCTGGGCCTGATCGCCGGCCGGCCCAAGGAGCCCATCAATAGCTGGGCTGCCCATTTCAACACCCTGGAGCCGGTGTCCAGCTCGGGGTCTGGAGTGGCTGGGATCGGCTGCGACGGTGCTGCCCAGCCCACCCTTGACGCCTCAGATGGTACGGCCCACAGCTCTGCAAATTGTACCCTAGCAGGTGGGTTCTAGGTCCGGAAGGCCAGTCACAGTCTGGGTGGATCAGGGCAGCATCCCCAGTGTCTTATCAAGCCCATAGTTTATGGCTCCTGCGACCGGTGATGTGATGGCCGGGTTTCTGTCCCACCTTGGCTTCACAGTGCTGCTCTGCCTTTCCTTGCTGTTTCCATAGTGCAAGAAGCAAACGAAGATCTCCGCTCAGGTTTGCCAGAGGAAGCGGTGAGTTTCAGCCTCACCCTGGGGCCTGCCTTGACCCCAGAGGCCTTTGAGAAGCTCTGGTTGGAACTGGAGACCTTCCAGACTGTGTCGCTGTCCTGCTCTGAGCCCAGCTCTCAGCCAGAAACCCTGCAGGCTGCTCTGCAGCTGGTGCAGATCCAGGCCTTGGCCTTCAGTCGACCCGGTAGTGTTCCCTGGAAGGCCTACCTGTACGCCCATGGTTCAGAAACCATCATCCTGGCCGAGCTTCTGTGTGGTCCCGGTTCTGACGACGATAGGCTACTTGTGACCGTCAAACAGGAACCCAGAGATGAAAAGGTCCTGAGAGGGTTCCTGTCCGTGCTGGAGACTGTGCTGCAGACACTGGTCTGTGATGCCACATAATTTAACTGTTTAATCCTTATGAATTCGGATATTGAGCCTCAAGCAGATCTACACAGTTCAGGCGCAGAAAGTAAAAATCCAGACCCAAATTTTGTTTCAACCAACCAGTTGAGTACTGTGACTCCTTATGCTCAACTAGTTGGTTGAAACAAAATCTTGGTATGGATTTTTACTTTCTGGAGCTGAACTATCCACCTCTGGCTGCAAGGCATGTATATGGAGTGTATGGTTATGTCATAATCGCAGCGCCTGCAGGTAAGGATGCTTCCTCCGTCAAACTTGTGGAATTTCATTTCTTTGTCTCATTTGTTCAAATGAGTAACATGCAACTACCAGGAGTTATTGTAAAATATGACACGTGTTTGTGTGAAATTAAAATATTTTTGCTCTAATTGCAGTGTCATTCAGATTTATTCAAGTGAGCAGACTCTTGCAGTTGTAATGATGAAACACACGTCATTGTTCCAGGAAGACCATTTGTTAGCCTACTTTGGTCATAAACAAAAGATAAACAGTTTTATTTGTATTCATCCATCTGTTTATCCATCTTCAGAGTTCTTTTTGTGGTGTGAGTCCCTTGGCTGAGCAGGTCAGACCAAACTATTGTTTTCCTTCTGGGAAGAAGTTCTCGAGCCGGTTGGGACATGTAGTCCCTCTTGCACGTCCTGGGTCTACTCTTGGGCCTCTGCCCAGCAGGAAGTACCTGGAAGAACTTCCTTGAGAACTGACTGGCACTAGTCATCCCTGTGTGTTACAGCCATACATCTTTATCAAGTCCACAAAGACATGGAGACAGTGTTAGAGCCCCATACACAACTATACTTAAATTTAAAAAAAAATAATAAATCGAAGTACTTTCCAGTGCTGCTAACTGAATTTCTCAGGAGGTGAATTGAGTACTCATGGAATATTCAGTAGTAATTGAGTATTCACTGGATAAGGACCACGCCATTGTTATTTAAGCACTGATAAATAAAGACAAAGAACCGAAGAAGGGTGTACTTCCTTTTTCCCCATGACTGCATTGCAGTATGCATTTAATGTAAAATATGGATCCCTGCTTTGTAACACCGGACATGACCTGCATCCCAACACATAAGGTTGACACAAAGCCTTGTATTTTATTCCATTTATGCAGCCGGGGATTGTTTGGCTGCTTGTAAAATCGACTTAATAAATCCCCTGTGTACTTCTGCTCTTGAATGGTGCACCATTATATCCTGTTCTTAACACTGACATTCATGCTGAACAGGCTTTGTCAGTCAACATGTAACTTAAAGTTATAGGGCGACCTTTAACACTGTCACATTATCAGATAGACAATGCAATGTTCATAAAAGAAAAAGGGTTTGTTTTTCTTTAATACAACACAGATTGGTTTCATTTTGATTTTCCTCAGATTGGTAGATGACACTGATATTGAGCACAAGTGTGTCGTTTATAGTCTAAGCAAACTATCATGTATGAACAGCATGATGAAAATTCATGACTTAATAAAACCAAAAAAAAAATCAATGTATTGAGCCACGCAAAGCAGCAGAACAGTTGTTGCACATCATAGGAGAATATAAAAGATGGACTAAAGACAGAGTGAGGAAGGGAAGTAGCATATTGTATGGCTGAGTGACCTTTGGTGTTATAGTTTGATGGCTGTGGGGAGGCAGGATTTCCTGTGCGGTTCAGTGGAGCACTTCATGCCAGTCAGCCAGCTGCTCTGGGTGCTTCTTGTCCGACAACATCCATTTCCATCAACGGGCTGAAGTCTGGCCAACATTCTCCAATCTGCAGCAGTTTTCCAGGTGTCCGGTTTCCCGCTGACCGCAGAGCCACAGAGTCACAGAGTCAGCCTTCTGTGTCGGCTTGTTAGGCCTCTTTGTGTCTGCCGGCTTCTTTCTCTTCCCCCAGCATCTCACGGCGCATAGATGGCACTCGCCACGACAGTGTCGAAGAACATCCGCCGCATGCTGCTGCAGACCCTAAATGATTAGAGTCTGCGTAGGAAAAATAGCCAGAAAAATAGACCAGTCCAGCTTACTGTCAATACGCCCCACATTAGGTCCTTATAGTCTTGAACAATCTCCACTTTCGCAACATCTAAATTTGCGCCCATGCAACGTAACGTAAAACCAATAACCAATAAACTAATGGCCTCTTTCAAATAGTGTTAGAAAAACTAAATCAATGAAAATTAACTAAACATAATGGAGGGTGACCAGGTCGCTCTCGTGTTTTCCTGTCAGCCTAATGTATGTTAGTTTTCCAACTGCGGCATGGAGAACATTTCACTAATCCAATTGTTAAAAAATGGAGACTGAAATAGAATTAGCCTTTAGGCCATTAGTGATGCAAAAGCTATTGCATTTGCTTGTGATGCAGAAAAGGTGACCTTTGGGTGGAAACCCAAAGATAGAGATGTATAAGAAAGATATTATCGTCTTCCTGCACACGCATGACAGGACCTCAGAAATACTTCCCCAAATATGTTCAATTATTAACAGTGCCAATACATATGCCCTACAGCAGCTGGACCTTGATCGCAAGGTAGCTACATTTAATTAACGTTAAGATACATTCTTGCAAATTTATCATTTGAATAATGCAAGCGATGCTGTACTTTAACTCGCATCAGGCATTGTCTGAAACAAAAAGCAGGCACGAATACATTCTAGGCAACGTTGTCAGATCTTCTTGGAAAGTTCAATGTTTGGGTCCTGTGTCCATGCCACTTTTGTTTTGTCCAATGACATATTCGCCGTGGTTAAGTTCAGTCCAGTGATTGTCCAGTACACAGACATCGATGCACACTGATTATTTTTGCGCTTCAAACCATTTCGTGATTTGTTCCAAATCGTGTTAATAGTTAATACAATAGGTCCTGTCAGCCGTAATGACGTGGTGGTTTAGCATTTTGGGCTCATGCTGACTGTTACACACCCCTTTGTTTCGCAGATTGCTTTAATTAATTTTAATTAATTAAAATTAATTTTAATTAATTTCTTAATGTTCGAGTGTATCCGTATAATGTGCAATGGGACAATACATGAATGGGGTAATAACTTTAAAACTAGACGCGACAGGCACATCTAGTACGTTAAGTCTGCTTTGATCAGTGGACAACAGGAACCAATGCACACCCCTTGGATTTTAAGATTATTTTTGCCTGTAATAGTTATTAATTAGGGGGCGACATGGTGGTGCAGTGGTTAGCACTGTTGCCTCACACCTATACCCAATAGGATAAAGCGGGTTGGAAAATGAATGAATGAATGATTAGTTATTAATTATTATATTGCATCCATTTAAAGTGCAATGAGGCAACACACTAAAGAGTTAATAGCTCTGAAACCAAATGAGACAGCCACGTCCTATGGAGTGTGCCTTGATCAGTGGACTCTGGGGGGCAAAGCACAGCCCTTGGATTTTCAGAATAATTTTCTCTCTAACAGTTATTAATTAATATGTTGTATCCATATTACATGCCACTGGGATAACGCACTAAGGGGTTAATAGACTGCGTTGTTCGCTGTCTGTGATCATCTTCTTGTGGAGTTTGGACATACTGATCTTGTGATGGAAAAGAAAATTTTGATAAGTTTGAGAGATTTATGTCATTACAGCTGACAGGACCTATTATGTTAGCTATTAACACGATTTTGAACAAATTACGAAATGGTTTGAAGCGCATAAATAATCGGTGTGCATCGTTGTTTGTGTACTGGACATTACAATTCTGCCATTAAAAACGTCCCACCCTACTTCCGTTAAAACTTAAGCTAGACAACTGTATATCGAATATGAGGCTAATTTAACCGCGGTGACATTTTCGTGCTTTACTGATATATTGTGACTTCAACATAAAATCATGTAAATAAGTGCTGTAATGTTGTAATAGCGTTGGCAACCTCGCTTTACAACTTTACACCGACAGATCCTGAGATACATAACGAATTCATAGAATACCTTGAATTATTCCCAGATAGCACCATGTTATTGTTTCAGCGTTGAATTACAGTTAAATGTGTTGAATTATGGTCAGTGTTAAATTATCAACGTTGAAACTGAATTGATTTTTTGTCTCAATATTAAAAAAAATGATTGTGGCAAAACCTTGATTCAGTGTTGATATAAAGTGAAACATTGAAGATCAACATTGTTTTGACCTTTTTGTCTGATATGGAATCAATGTCATTTCAACATATGTGTGCTATATGGGTTGTTCCCTCAACCATTTGATTTATTACTGCCACACCTACAGGACACAATCCTGTTCTCAAGAATTTTGCTCCACTCATACGCGAGAAAAAACAACCATGGCATGTGTGTCAATGCGTGAGAGCTGGCAGCACTGAATTTTATAATTTATTTTTGTAAGAATATTACTACGTATGTACTTTTCTTTATTATATGAAACTGCTCCAAAAATGCCAAATTTACATTCAAGATACGGTTGCAAATGGTGTTTATGTGTGATTTACATATTTTCCCACATTTCATACTTGTTCTATGTCATGTACCTCATGCAGCCAATAATGATAAACAAGAAACGTCACCCGTAACCGCGATTTCCCGTCGCTCCGCCTCCTGCCCAGTTATCGGCCGGGTGCTGGAGGTGCGGGTGCTGCAGCCGTGGTCCCGTGGAGGATGTGCGATTTCGCTTGTGACATAGCCGCCGCTTCTGTCCACTTCAGCTTTTAAACTTTAGCTTCTTCTCACCCAGGCTGTTAATGACACCGTTAGAGCTGGAAAGCGACGTGTTTCCGCAAAGACGTCAGTCAGAATAAGGTAGTTAAACCGCACTTTGGATGTCTGCGCATAACACGTGTCTGACAACGGAGCGACACAGGTTTCCAGCTGTGGATTTAATGGAAAATACCGTCCCTGCACCATGTCTTTTTGCACTAAATGTATGTTCGTCTTGATCTGTATTACTTACTGCTGTATCCACAAGAATTTACCTCTTCGATCATAAAAGTTCATCTTATATAATAAATAGAGGTAAGTAACTCGTGTTTCTCATCTTTTCCTTTGACGTACTTACTTTCTTTTTCCCCAAGACGACTGTGTTGCAATATTGATTTAATGTAGTGACCACGTTTTTAAAATAATAAATCCAAGTGCGCTGCTGGACCTGTTTCGCTTTTCCCCCTGCGGTTTCTATAAGTTTCGTTTTTTTTTTAATGTCTCATCGTTTCAAATCCCTTTTTATTATAAGCGGAACTGCCGTTTTTGGCACTTAAAAATAAAAGCTCTTTCACCTTTCATAGAAGTCCCATATTCGGGTAAGTTTCACGCACTTTGAATTCTTAGATTTACGGTTTTCCTGAAGTTGGCTAACAGCTGGACGAGCTGTCCACGTTCAAATTAATCACAACAGCGATTTTCAGATTTATTTTAGTTTTAGTGGCTAGGTGGCTTAAACCAATCGAATGATGAAAACTATTTTAGCATTTTTTTCTTACTAACATAATAATGGTGCCAGATCTGATTAACTTTAATGGCTGTTATAAAATGATGCCTACCACTTAATTTTATTATGAATGAATTCCTGGTGTTCCACTTGGGGGGTTCAGTCCTGGCTCCATTCTGCGTCCACGTTTATTTGAATCTTTATTTTGTCCCATGGTACAAATACATGAAGTTAGGTGAAATAGTTTTTTCTGTGTTTCCGAGATCTTGTGACTGTGTGACTGCCTTACTATGGACTATGGACTCTGTAAAATGCACCCCAGCCTTGGGCCCGTCGATCCTGTACTAGTTCAATGGGTGAAAGATAGTTGGGCGGTCATGCATTATTAATCACTTAGGGAAAGTTCACTGTATGGGCATGAGTATTGGGACACCAGGCCGTTACACCTACAGGAACTTTCATGACAGCCCATTCTAAATTCATAGGCATTAATATGGAGTTGGTCCCCCCTTTGCAGCTATAACAGCTGCCACTCTTCAGGGAAGGCTTTACACAATATTTTGGAGAATGTCTGTAGAAATTTTTGCCCGTTTATCCAGAATAGCATCTGTGAGGTCAGGCACTGATGTTGACATGAAGGCCTGGCTCTCAGTCTCTTTTTGTTCATCCCAAAGGTGTCTGTTGGGGTTGAGGTCAGGGTTCTGTGAGGGCCAGTCAAGTTCCTCCACTCAAACTCACCCAACCATGTCTTTGCTTTGTGCACTGGAGCACAGTCATGCTGGAACAGAAAAGGTTCCCCAAACTGTTCCCACAGAGACAGAAGCATAGAATAGAAAATGTCTTGGTATGTTGAAGTAGAGTTGGGGATATATGTAATCTTATCGTGGCTTATTCTATGTAAGATATAGTTGATTACTATATCGCATACATCGGGTACAAATTGACACATTTTTTTAAACAAACCAGTAGAGTCACTTTGGAGTTTCCCTTTTCCTCTAACACGAAAAGAAAAAAAATCCATATATATAAGTCACACACCCTTTATTTTCATTTGTTTTTGCTGTTGAAAACCTATGTGTGCAATTACATGAATGAATAATTAATTAAGACTAAAACAAGATATAAAAATGCAGATTTAAAAAAAAAATATGGAGTGGTCTTTTAAATCCTTTTTCAGATCTGAATATAGTTTATCATGATATTGTCACGTCCTATGCGTGAGCACGGAAGAAAATGCAGGAGACAAAATGCAAAGGACGGGGTTTTATTTGGGGTAAACGGGGGGCAGCACAAGAGAAACAAAACCGACTTGAATACGGATTAATTACAGGACACGACATCAGAATAAACGTAAGACAGCTGGTACGACGGGGAGTCACACGAGGGCTGGACGCGCAGGTCATGACAGATATAACGTAAACATATTGAAATATTTATAATAAGGCCCTTTGTTGAAGCATCAAGTGTTCAATGGCACTGAGGGGCCGAGCTCAACCCCTGAAAAACGCCCCCATGCCATCATCTCTCCTCCACCAAACTTTACAGTTGGCACATTGCAGTCAATCACATAATGTCTGATGGTTCATCAGACTGCCGCACAGATAGACAGACATGTGATTTGTCCTTCCACAGAACACGTTTAGACTAATCCAGAGTCCAGTGGCGGCGTGTTTACACTGCTCTATCCAGCACAGGCCTTTGTGCGTGCAGATGTGAGGTTTGCATGCAGCTCATCAAGCTCATTCCATGAAGCTGCTGTCATACAGATTTTCTGCTGCAGTTAATGCCAGAGGAAGTTTGAAGTCAACAGAGCGTCGGCGACTTTTACACGCTATGTGCCTCAGCATTCGGCGACCCCCCCCCCCCCCCCGCTCTGTTACTTTACATCAGGGATCTCAAATTCCAGACCTGGGGGGCCGGAGCCCAACACAGTTTTTGGTTCACCCTCATTTAACACACCAGATTCAACTCCTTGTGCTAATTACCACACAGCTCTTGAGCTGAATCTGTTGTGACGGAAGGGGGAAGGAACTGAGCTACACAGGGCTCCGCCCCCCCCCAGGACTGGAGTTTGACACCACCGGTTTACATGGTTTCCCACTTCAGGACTGAATTTCTGTTGCTACCAACTGCTTCCATTTTGCAATAATACCACTTACACTAGCAGGGAAGAAATTTCATGAAGTGACTTATTGCAAAGATGGCACCCTGTAACAGGACACTTGAATTCACTGATTGCAAAACACAGGATTTTACTGTCCTTTGTGCAATGGTGAGGTGTGCAAACACGTACAATAGATCACTGTCAAGCTTGTTGGCGAATGGTGAATGTTAGACGTTGAAATTTCGGGGTGCATCATCAGTGGCGCTCCTCTGGCTCATGCGGTACTTCAGCCTTTGGCACTATACTGTACACCCTCACCAGAGGCGGCCAGCTATAGTGTTTAGCTCTTCAGAATGAACCTGAATGCGATACTGAGAGGTGTGTCCCAACATTTTTGTCCATATAATGCAATTCCTATCAGTATGACACATAAAATTTTTATATGGCTTACAGTTTTACAGTTGCTAGCAAGCATTTCTCAATGATTTATTGTGTGGGTCGTATTTCGTTGCTGTGACATAAAATGTGTCCATTAACCATATCTTTCAGAGTGTATGCATTCAAACTACAACTACATTTTCATTAAAAATACCTTCTAACTCCGTTACGTTTTGCTACAATTTTCTACATTTATACAGTGTCAGTATTTAAATATATTGAAAACCTAAATGTATGTAATGTACTGTATAATGGCCAACAGTCAATGATAAGTAATCTGGTGGTGAAATGAGGAGATGTTTGGGATCTGAAGCAGTGTTTATCTAGCCATCCAACTAGATAGTAAAATGTTGGAGAACATGAAATTCTTGTTAGTTTGTATTGTATTACTATTAATTTCCATGTATTCTAAATGTTTTTTTTTGCTCAGCAAACCTACACTTACTACCCAGATAGCGTCTGTGTGAGTCGGTCAGAAAAACCTGTGATTTTCACCTTGTGGAGACATATTTTTTTCCAAATATTACAATAATCCGTGACTGCATTCCAAAAACTAAAAATGCCAAGTGTGTTGTATTTTGTTGGGTTATTTAAGGTTAAGGTTAGGGCTGGGTGGGGGTTAAGGTTGTCATAGTCCAGATTAGGATTATGCCCAATAAAATGAATGGAATTTCCCCATAAAGCTAAAGATACTGTGTGTGTCTGTGTGTGTGTGTGTGTGTGTGTGTGTGTGTCTTGTCAAGTAAGTCAAGCAAGTTTCTAGAGGAAGTAGAATTGTAAGAAGTTGAGGAAGGAGGAAGAAATGTATTTTTGTATAAAGACCAGAAGCAGATGTCTCAGGACAGAGATGGAGCCAGTGATGCAATGTGTGCAGCACTGTCCAAGATAAATTGATGGTGAATGACCCAGTCACTGGCCCATTCAACACAGGTCCTAGATGGAAGGCTTGAACCAGAAAAGGTTTAAGGGCAAGTGAATGTCTGTGTGCCGGTCTTTGCTGTATGTGAGGGGTAATGCAGCATTTCACCACTCAGCACATGCCAGGATGTGCTCACCTTTCCGGCCACCATGCTTCCACTTGCTGCTCCTAAAATTGAGGAATTCTCTGCATGGAGCTGGAAGGTGTATGACCACCAACCCACACGACCAAATGTGCTTATTGGATGTCATGAATGCTGTGTGCCTTCATGCTTCTCCTGAGAATTACTGAGGTTAGGCTTAGGCTAAAAGCTACTTTCTCAGATGTATTGTCAAAGAATTCATATTAGATGTGGATGAGAACATGGCTAAATCCAAAAGAGGGGGTGGACTAGCACTGTCCTATATACGTATGTGTATATGTCTGCATATACCTTATACATATACTATGTATATACAGAGGTTCCTCTACTTACGAATGAGTTCCGAACAGCCATTCGTAACTTGAAATGTTCATAAGTTGTTATTCAACATCATTTCAAGAGTATACGCAAGTACAAAGAACTGGGATGCTGGGAGTACGCACGCTACGCTGCTGCACGGCGGGAGTAGCGGCCAGAAGTCGTGTTAGGTGGAATCGGCATGCAGAAAAAAAAATAATGTTGTGGACAGGAAACGGGAGCCCAAGGAACACAATCTGTACTCACAGTCCTCTTCGTTCGTATGTCTGAAAGTACGTAAGTCGAAAGTTCGTAAGCAGAGGAGCGTCTGTACTATAAAAACATTTATTGATATATACTGTACTATACTATGATTTATTTTTTTTCTGGAAATGACTATTATATGCAGAAAAATAATAATGAAGCATATCGCATTATTTTTAATTCATTCCTGTAACACGAACTTCAGTATATTCTGTAGAGCAAAAAGGTGTTATTCTGTAACTGATCATTAATTTGGGCAAAGAATTAAACAGACAAACTATAGAGCATATACAAAAATATGTATGAACTGAGAATTTGTACAAGGATAAAAAGACTAGATGAGGAGTAAAAGTGCAAGGAGGTGTGACCATAAGGAAATTGTGCAGAAATCTGGCAATAACAACAGGTGAGAGAATGTGACAGTCGTGCAAAAGAGAGTGGCACAAATAAACAGGGCAATGTGACATGT
>JAODKE010000040.1:14093255-14105862 GCA_026779605.1 Mormyrus hasselquistii | reverse complement strand
ACTGATTACTGCTGGTTCAGCAGGGCAGTAGCTCTGGGGTAGAAACCGTTTGTCATGCTTGAGATGCCGGCCTAGATGGTTCTATCTCGTCTGCCTGATGGAAATAGTGAAGAGATGGTTATAGGGGTTTGTGTGGTCTCCAAGGATGCTGGTTGCTCTATGGAGGGTGAAACATGTTGTCCAGGGAGGGGAGCACAGATCTAGTGATCGCCTGTGCCGTGTTGATGACTCACATTAGTGATTTTTCTTTTATCAGCAGCAGTGCAGCAACTGCAGCACACGGCGATCTGAGCTGTCTGATCGCACCGGCCTTCCTGACTGATCTCAGGACAGCCCTTGCTATGCCTTCTTAATCAGTGAGATAGTGTTTACTGCCCACGCAAGCTCATCTGAAATGTATAACTCTAGGAATTTGAAACTGGAGACGCTCTCCACCTGGTCTCAGTTTATTTACAGGAGTGCATGTGTTTTTACTGCCTCTCCTGAAGTGATGATTAGTACTTTTGCTTTAGCTGTATTAAGAGTAAGACTGTCTGGACCCCAGCACCCAGATTCTGTTCTCCCTCCCTATAGGCTGCCTTGTTATCAGAGACCAGGTCAGTTTACAGTCCAGAAATTTTGTTAAAGAGATCAAATAAAGGGCGAAAAAGAAGGTGAGGATGGGCACAGCACGGATTCCTGAAGCATGTGGAATGTGCCAGAAAGATGTGTTTCTAACCAGACTGCTTGGGGACAATTAGTTAAAAAGTCTAATGTCCCTTTAAAGACATGTTGAGGCACCAGCATTTGGAAATTAGTTTCCTTGTAATTACTGTGTTAAAAGTTGAGTTTAAATCCACAAAGCATTCTGACATGACTTCAGATGCACAATGAGCAAGTGTAGTATGTCAGCCATCCATGGTGGACCTGTTGGCTTTGTATTACAGATGTACCAATCCGATATATTCAGATCGGTATCGGCGCTGATCCAGACCTATTTGAGGGATCGGGCACGCTAAGTGATTGGAGGTTAGGGCTGATGGAGGACAGCATGGCGAATTCCGCTTGCTTAGAGGCCATAGAACGTGCAGTTTTGGCAGGAGCAGCATCATCTACACCTTCCACTATGATATCGGGAAGTTATGAATGTATTTTGGCGCGAGAGGGGGATCAGTAGTATTGTATAAATTCGCCTTAAATTTTTCCCACCATGCTTTAGTTAGTGGCGGCAGTTCGTAAGATGCTGCTGCTGAATGTTTTGTTCGGAAATGGCGAGAAATCCCTGACAAAACGGCAGGTTCAATCACAGGAACTATGAGGATCATAATCCATGGCGGTTATCGGACGCTGCTAAGTGTCGCTCGTTCGCATGTTTGTAAATACTGACGCCGAACGTGCGACGCTTCATGTGATGTGTTTAATGAACATCAGAAAAGAGGGTGACGATCTGAAACTTTTAATAGCAACTAGTAGAACAGCGATTTGCAATCTTCATAAAACAAAGTTTGAAGAGGGGGGAGTAGCATTTAGGGGAAAATCTCACTAAACAGATTGTGCGAGACAATGTAAGTGATATGAAAAAAGCAATGGATGATCTGGGCTGCGCACTTTACAGCTTGTGATACAAGGGTGTAAGTGGATGCTGTTACCAGTGAGAGAGCACTTGTGGGTCATTTTAAGCATTTGCCACTTGCGTATGCTGGCTTGGAAGATATTCAAACTGAACTGCAAATGCATTAAAAACTCTTAAAATGTGCAAATAGTGGAACAGTACGTTATGTATGTTTCTATTTGCCTAATTAAAGATTTTTTGATATGCATTTTTTCATCCGTGTTTACTAATTTAAAAAGCATTAATAATATATTAAGTATAATATATAACTTGTATATATTTATAACATAAAAATATTAAAGTAAAAAGCTAGAGCTCTTGTATCGGAAACGGATAGGAGCTGAAAAAAATGTAGATCGGCCCATCCCTACTTTGTACGCATGATAATGCTTCGCCTTGAGGAGTGTGGAGGGTGTGTGCTGGTTTGCCGTCAGGTTTTGCTGATTTCCTTGCATTGGCTTTATGGAGCTTACATTACGTAAAGAAGCAAAGTAGTTCCTCGGCTAATTAGGCATCCGGAAGTTGCACCGCTGTTCGTGTCGGGTGTCACCATCACTGAAGTTATCTCGGGGCTCCAAAATTAGCCTGAAAATATCCACATATCGAACATTGGCAAAAATGTCCTGCATCTCTGATGTATCTTAGTAACACTTCACATGAGGGACCACTATGTAGTTTTTATGCTCTGACTTGTATATTAATTAACCACAAACCCTTGGTTACATGTATATCATTAATGAATTGTGATGCATCTTTTACCTCAAGCAGTTGCTATATTTGTCACTATATCTATTTAATTTTGTAAACCTTTGCAAAATACTGAAGGTGCTACTCAAGGAATAAGTAATGAAAACACCAGTGATATACTGATCTTATGCTTGTTCATCATCAATGAATCGGTCGCATCTGAAGAATCTACTGTTTGTTCATGATTCGTATTTCTGTCCCTTCAGGTGTTTCCTGTATTTTTAGTCATATAATATGTTTGTGACCCGACTTTTCCATGTTCTGCACCCTGACGTCTTCTCTTCACTCGTGGCTGGTGATATGGACTGACTGACTGTTTTTCATGTGGCTACATCAGGTTTGTTAGGTCTGAGCGAAGACGGTACTCTAGAAAAACACTGGGATGTGTCCTTGGCTTGAGAAGCTAAGAACGTCTTATCTCTGTTGAGGGCGCCAGACAGGACCTATGGATTTTCAACCGATCCAACAGAACTCTCATCTTTTCGTTTTCTTTTGTTTAATACGGCTTTTGTTTTATCTCCAGAGTCGGTCATTTTCATTGGTGTTTCCGCCCGGTTTCCCCGGTTTGCCTGGACAGTTTGGTTACTGTGTATACTCTGTGTAGGGCTGTAGTCATCCCCACCGGGAAGTTCTGCTAGAGGGCAAGCTTCAATGAATGAATGACCACCTTATCGCCATTCAGTACATACACCGGTTAGTGCACAGCAGAGTGAAATTACATTGCATTGACTCACCATCGGCCCAGCAGAGTGTGTTGATACTGGAGAAAACTTAAAAGTCTAAATAGAATATAAGAGGAACTAACATAAAAATATATTAACCGCAGTATAGCAGCAAAAACCCGTGGACATCACTGTTTCAATTATAGACATGTAGTGCAAAAAGCTTGGGAGGTGAGAGCAGAGGGTGAGCCTGGGGCTGGGGGGGCGCCGCTCAGGGGCTCAGCAGTGGCACTGGTCTTTCGGACTTGGGATTTGAACCAATGCCTTCCAGTCACACGGCACAGAGTCACACGCCCATAGAGGCTTGGAGAATGCGTGCATTGATGTTTTCCAAAGCTATTATGGGATTCCTGCCTCTAGGATGTTGATGTCCTAATTAAGAATACAATGTGCCATTAAGTTAATTTTCCTCTGAATCACTTTCCGTTAGTGTTGGCTGGACTGAGACAGGCAGTTTTTTTTTTAAAAGCAGGAAGGAACTTAAGTGGCTCAGGAAACATAATGTACCCCTTTCAGTTGGAAATTCCGGCAGACTTAAGCTTTGTTTAAGTCATGTGTACGTCACCCTTCTCACTTACAATGTTCCACTTTCCCCAGGTTTTATTCAAGGCATCACATCGCTCTTAGGACGCAGGCTGAAAGTCTACTGAATTATGTATTACCATAATTACTGAATGGATCGGGACTGACAATGCTGAGTGATCTAGGACAGGGATTAATGCATTATAAAGTAGTTTGCTAGTCAGTGACTTTGCTTCACAGAGAGGTAATACCTAGATGCCATAGTTGTCAAATGCTGATATTCACAGCACTTTAAATAAAGGTCTCGGTGGTGGCTGAACTGCTATGTTAATCTTGACAACCGTCATGTTTTAGTTACATTTGTAGTACTGGTTGTAGATCTGTAGATTCAGTTCTGGTATATTTACTTTGGACAATAAACAGAAAACCAAAACCCAGTGTGTACTTGGCTAAAAGCAGGAGTACACGGTCTTCAGAAGCATCGTTAAGGTGAAATGACGGCATCAGGTAACATGGAATGAAGTTCTTCTTATGGCTATGAATGTGCACATCTGGGCTCGTGACACCTCATCTTCTCATGTCTTCCAGGTCTCTCACATCCGATTAACACGGACGAGCTCAGCTGGAACGAGCAGGACTACAGAGACGGTGGTGAGACGTCCCAGGTACACAAAAGAAGGAACTTCATATGTAACTAGACTTGCACTTTTTTTTTTTTCAAATATTATATGGGGAATTGCTGTTAAACTTTTAGGTCATTTGGATTAATTAAGCTGATCATGTAATATACTGGTTCATGGTTTTATTAATATCATAGGACTGATGCCTGGGCACAGCCTACTGAAATCATTTTCCCTTGAGATATGTAGTAAGCACCATTTTGCGAACCAGGAAAGCGATGTGTAAAGGCCTGTACTGAGTTACTGTAGGTAAATTGGATAACGAGGGCACTCCTGATGGGGAAATTGGGGACAGGTGTCCACCATTATATTAAGGCAAGGTGTAGGAAGGAGGGGGTCAGATTTCTCTTGCAATTTCACTTATGGTCTAGAGAGACTGGTAGGTCTGGCAATGTGCGCTGGCAATGTGCGCTGTAGTTAGTTGGGTTTTAAGAGCTTTATGTAAGTAGGCAAGTTAAAGCTATTAGGTCTGGAGTTTTGGGACAGTGAGGTGCGTTTGAGTTGTGTTGTGTATCCAGACAGTGATGTGCGTGTGATTTGTTTGGGGTATCATGCTGAAGGAGCTGTGTCCTCCAGTATGCTCTGGAGCTGGGTTTCACTGTTGGTGAAGTTTGGTGAATAGGAGGCCAGTCAGACTCCAGGCCACAGATGGAGTGCTCCCACGCGAAGCCCCGTACAGCTGATTTGGGAGATGTTAACTCTAAGAGTAAGGTGGTCAACTTGTGCCCAGAATCTGTAGGGACTCCTTGAGGATTGTTGGGGAATCATTGCCGGTGGCTACAGTGTATCTGGAAGCTATAGAATTAAAAATGACACTATTGATTCCCGTGGGAGACTCGTCTCCAGTCCCATCTTGCCCTCCAGTCCCATCCTGCACACGCAGGTGAGAGCGGGTCTGGCATTGAAGGGCAGCCACCCATGGCCGCAGTCATGGCGCTGAGGGATAAGGGCCTCGCTATTTAATTGGACGCCCACAGAAGTGTGACTATTTTGCCGTGAACAGACCGATCACAGGCACAGAGGCTGCCCTCCAATGCCTAGAGTGTGCAGTGATGTCACTGAGGTCAAAGGGTTAAACATTCCTATTGGTCATTGCAATATTTGATATGCATCAACTTGTCGCCTCTAGGGCTTGTACTGTAAGGTGAATGACATGGTAAAATCGAGAAATGCATTAAAAGCAGGTGTGTCCAGGCGTTTGACTGCTGCTGTGTTTCCGTCTCCTTGGAGAGTTTAAAAGGCCTAATAGTTACTGGGTGGATTATGATGATACTTATTGCTCCTGTATCTGAAGGCGCTGTCTCTGCCTGGCGATGCGGTGTTACCCGGGAAAAGCTGTGAGGAACACTGCCGTTCTCATCTCCCTCCTCGCCCTGCTCTACATATCGGTCTACTTACCCAACACTGAGACATCTGTCAGTGAAGTTTCCCTTTTCTCTTTGTCTGACTTGACAATGTATTTTAAATACGTACTGGAATGGAGGAATGCAAATTCAGTTTTTTATATTAATTTACATTTTTGTGGCATAATGCTTTGTTGGTTCTTACCGACACGTAACCCGCTGAGTACTGAGCCAGCTGAATTTATTGACCATTTAACCGTGTTTTGGTAATTTCCATCATTTACCTAATGGTTACGAGAGTTGTGGCAACAAATAATTTCAGTTACTTCAGTGTTAAATGATTCTGGGCTGCATGGTCTACGGTCAAAGAAGTAAATAGAATCAGACTAGAAATTTAATGCTGATTTTTAATTTTTGTGAAATAACATCATGAGGGATGTAAAGTGGCCCGTCGCTTCAAGAAATCAAGCGAAGCTAAAAATCAGGTTCGAACACAGAACGGTTTGCAGATTAAAGTGCTCCTGAGAGTTCCTGGTGTTCGGACCTCTCTGTGTGACAAAGTCGCCTGTGTCTGGGCCGCTGCAGGACTACGGAGAGGTGCAGATATGGGCCCGGGAGCTTGTCTCACAGCAGTTCAACTCTGAAAGGAACCTGCAGATTTTTCACCATCTCCAGAATGATATGGTGCCATTCAACATGTCTTACAAATTCCTGGCTGGCTTCCCTGCGGCATCCCAGAGTGAGTGTCCACAATGGCAGTTTTGGGTTTTACAAAACACATCTGAATACATTTTATGTATATAGCACTTTTCAAAAACTCAGATGCATACATAGGGCATAGCAAAATAAACATATGACAAAATTACTGAGTGAATTTACATAATATGCCAAATATTTTGTTCATATATATTCCCCTCAGCTTCTAAGCAGGTTTAAGGTAGGCTGGGCTTGGCTATGATGTTTGTTAGGTTACGTGTACTGTATTAAAATGCATTTTCCCCTCCCGATAAATTTGTCGGAATATAACCCCAGTATAATCTGGGGATGTCTGTACATATATTTGTGTATTGATGTGATCAAAAGTATTTGTTCATGATAAATTATTCCAGATCAGTATTATGATCTTTATATATGCTTTACATTTAGGCTGTAAATTAAAGTAAAGATGCACCGATGCATCATAGGGAAATTAAGGCGGCGATTCAGCTGCATCGATCTGGATCATTAGCACTGATTTTTGGGGAGTAAAATCTGCCTTAAAGATGCTCCTTCCTCTGTGTTGTGCTTTCATGCTGCAGGGAGACATGCAAAGTTCATTCATCTTCATAAAGCAAGCAATAGGTAATGATCTTTGTGCTTTGATACTTGTGAGAAATTCATTTTGATTAAAAATCAAGATCTCAGCACTGGTTTGATGCCAGTCTTGACTGACATTGCCGATTGTCGATACTAAAACACTATCAGTCTTCAAAGGTAGCTGCAGGACGAGGGACACATAACTAAATCTGGCCCGCAGCTCAAACCTTCATTTCAGAGTACATAACCATATTGAGTCATCCTGCTACTCTGCACTGGCAGGTTTAATCACCGGCAAATATCTTCATTATTGCATTACTAGTTAGCCTGTCTGTTCCTGATTGTTTTTTCTGTTCACATTTCAGTAGTTGGCCTTTTTGACAACTCACACTCACTTGTTTTCCCTGTATAATAACGATACAATTAACATATTTTGAGATTTTTTTTGCAATTCATTAATAGAGTTCGCGTGGCTGTAATTGTGGGGCACTTTTGTATACAGCAGTACAGTAAATAAAGCACAGGGGAACATACTTTTAATGCAAAGCTGACAAGGTGCAAGGTTGGTACACACAGTGCAAACAAGTGAATGGGGAAAAGTACACGAACAGAATCCTGAAAAACAGAATATTAGTGAAATAATACACTAATAATTAACTAATACATCATGTGATTTTTCTGAACCTGGTGAAGAGGTAGTGCTTCTGTGTCCGGTGTGTCCCCCCCCCCCTTACAGAGTGGGACACGATTAGTGTTACCTCTGTCACATAAAACACACGGAAATAATGAAATACAATGCAGTGTCTCAGGTTTTCTTTTTTATTTATTTCCGTCAACATTTAGTAGGATGAGTTTAGTTTTTTTGTCATTTTTCTGTAAATGACAACGTACATAACTTGCAGTACCAAAGCAATGTTCAACAATTCTCTCTAAATTTTGGATTCTCCAAAAAAGCCACCATTTGCTATTAAAAGAAATGAGTTTTGGGGGAAATCACCCGCCTGTCTTCCTGTTTTCCTTTACTCAGAATACCTTACTGTGGGCCTGTCCTCCGTCAAGAGGAAGCAAGGTTTTTACCTGTTGGACACCCTCCACTCGATCTTCACACAGTCTTCTCAAGAGGAGCTTGAGGAGATGGTGGTCGTGGTTCTTCTGGCAGACTTTGACATGGACTGGAACGAGCAAATGCTCACAGCTATCTCCAAGAGGTTTTCTGGGCATGTCCTCCAGGGGCGGCTCCTGGTTACGCACTTGGCGCACAAGCACTACCCACCCTTGGAGGGACTGAAGAGAAATTTCAACGACCCACCAGACCGTGTCTACTTTCGCTCTAAGCAAAACGTGGATTACGCCTTCCTCCTCAGTGTCAGTGCCAATCTATCACGCTACTACATCATGCTGGAGGATGACGTGGTCTGTGCGAGGAATTTCCTCACCTCCATCAAGAAGTTCATTCAGTCCCAGGGCGATTCGCCATGGGTCACCATGGAGTTCTCTAAGCTGGGTTACATCGGCAAGTTGTATCACTCCAGCAGTCTGCCGCAGTTGGCATCCTTCCTGTATTTGTTCTACCAGGAGATGCCGTGTGATTGGCTGCTGGGCCACTTCAGCAAACTTCTGGTTCAGGTCAAGCCCATTCGCTTCAAACCGTCCCTCTTCCAGCATGTGGGCTTGTACTCGTCCTTTAAGGGCACATTGAACCGCTTGACGGACGAGGACTTTGAGCAGGATCCGGAGAATGTCTCTGATAACCCTCCGGCTGATATCTTCACGGACATTACGCATTTTAAGGAGTTCACAGCCGAGAAGGCGTATGATTTAGGGACTAGTTTCTTCTGGGGAAAGAATCCCTCTGCAGGAAACCACTTCACCCTCGTCTTCCGCAATCCTGTCGCTCCGAAACGCATCTTGATCAGGACCGGGGCTCCGGACTCCAAGAAGGACATTTTGGTTTCGGCAGATGTGGAGGTCGGTCGTGATCCAGTACGGACAGACAAAGCGGCACGGTGTTCAGAGTACTTCAAAGTCGGTTCCATTGTTGATGGCCAGTTTGAGAAAAAGGACGTTCAGAAGGATATTGCTTCTGCTTTTTCTTGCCTGAGAATTTTAGTGAGTCAAAGCCAGGAGCAATGGGTTATTATTAATAGAATACAAATTTGGATTTAGTTATGGTTAAATTAAAAAGAAAAATGTCTGTCAGTCTGGCTGGTATAGAATTAGATTACCCTTTGATATATATTGTGCTAAGAAAATGGTTTGCTGGTTTAAGTACATTTTTTTTATGTATATTTGTTTCAAAGTTGTAAAACTATTAAAGATTCATATTATCTAATGATGTGTGGGGGGAAAAATTAATTACTGCTCACGATTGTGCACAAGTGGTATTCTTTGGGTATCTGTAATAACTTACATTCAGGTAGCATAACGACCTCTGTCTTGAAGGGCTAGGCTTCAGTGCCGTTTATAATCTGCTGATGAATTTAGTGTGTCAAGCACGGTATGGATGTATGTTTGTGAATAGATCTCACACATGTTTGTTTGGTTATTATATCATACGATAAATATTTATGGTTTTACTGGAAGGTACTTATGTGCTGTGTGGGGAAAATGAGGGCTAGTTCTAGTTTAAGAAAGTGGTTTATGTTGCTTCCAAAATGCCTGCTCTGTTTGACTTACATGCACTTATCAGACTAAAGTCGACCCCCCCTTTGGTTTTTTTCCTACAAACCCTTGTGCGCAAAGCGGAAGCTCAGGCCGTCCCTCAGGCTGTAACTCAGAACAGGAGGACTTGAGGTTGACTGAGTAGAGCACCCGTCGTTGGCTTCCTGTGATATTTGTAATGCAGGCTACTGTTTGGAAGTGTGGCCTAAAGCTGACTTGCTTTTCAAGCAAGCATGTTAAAGGTGAAATGTTCTGGTTTTGCATAATGCAAGAGAATGAAATAATAAAAAAAAGAATCTACGTGTGATGCAGGTTTAGTAATTTCCTTTACTGTTTCAAGAAACAGGAATGTGTGTTTTTTTCCACTTATCTCGTACTATACTTTTTAAGACACGTACACACATGGAGTTGAGACTGCGGCTTGGTTGTGAGTGTTGGATCAGCCATCCTGGGTTTCTGGAGTATTTTTGGGGGGGGGGTCCAGGGCCCAGTGGGTGTGGCTACTCTGCTGTGCACTGGATTTCCACCCTGATTTTCCTTGCAATCCCAGAGGTGTAACCCACTGCCCAACACACCACCCTCATCCGTGGTCGAGGAGCCCTGATGACAATGATACTCGTGTACGAATTCATGTCGTTTTGGAAGGCAGGTGGTGTAACTTACAAATATACTCCCAGCAACCTGTAGAAGAAGAAAAAGGTTCTTTTCATCAAGATCGGCAAGCTGACCTTATTTACTGAAGCCTATTATCCAACACCTGGTATATACAACCCTGGAATGCTGTGTAAAATGTAAATTAAAAACTATTTCCAAATCATTTTAACACATAATTAATTGAAAATAGAACAAAGACAACATTTCAGATGAGAAATGTTACTGCTTATTTGAATTTGAGACGAGCAACATATTTTAAAAAAGGGGATGTTTACCATTGAGCTGCATCACCTCCTCTATTAACAACATTCTGTAAATGGTTGGGATCTGAGGAGACCAGTTGCTGGAATTTTGAAGGCGAAATACTGTCCCATTCTTGCCTGATATAGGATTTCAACCGCTCAACAGTTTGGTGCCTCCTCTGTCGTATTTTTCGTTGCATGATGCCCCAAATGTTTTCAGTGGGTGACAGATCTGGACTGCAGGCAGGCCGGTCAGGCGCTCGGAGTCTTCTACACCGGAGCCATGATGTTGTAATACGGGCAGAATGCGGTTTGGCATTGTTTTGCTGAAACATGCAAGGGCTTCTCTGAAAATGTCTCGATGGCAGCATCTGTTGCTCCATAACCTGTATATATATCATTCAGCACTAATGGTGCCGTCCCAGGTGTGCAGAGTGCCTAATGTAATGTAGTGTCGTCTGAGGACGCGAAGGTGATGGCTCTCCAATATTGTCTTTTTGCCTAGTCCTTTACATACAGAGATTTCTCCAGGTTTAATGAAATTATGTACCGCAGATGATTAAATTCCGAAATTATTTGCGATATTACATTGTAGAACATTATTCTTAAATTGTTGCACTATTTGCCTGTGAAGTCTTTCACAGAGTGGTTACCTCTCCCTATCTTCACTGCACGTAGACGATGCCTCTCTGGAAGTATCTCTTTACACCCATTCATCTTGCTGCCCTGTTACCATTTAACCTAATTAGTTGATATTAAGATATGTTTTGTTATAAAATTAAGAAACTATTCCAGTCTTTTGTTGCCCCTGTGCCAGATTTTATTGAAATGTGTTACTGGCATGAAATTCAAATTGAGCATATATTTTTCAGAAAACAATGAGATTTATTTCAACTTTAAATTAGGGTTTATATGATTTGCAAATCATTGTATTCTGTTTTTATTTACATTTTACGCAGCATTTTTTGTAAATAGGGTTGTATAATCATGCGCCATAATGGCTGAGAAATGTGTGCTTAAGAGCTAAAAACTGGCACAAGAAAAGACGATTTGTTTTGTTGTGTAGAAGATGTTGTGAAACAGTTATCATTAAAGGATCGCCTCGGGGTTATTAATCAGGTTGCTTCCAGAAATGTTTGACACCACCTCTTCTCTGCAAAATTAACTTTAACTTGTTTAATTATGAATCGTTAATTGTGGTTCAGCTTGCTTGACAAGTGCTTTCTTAGAAGGGCTCAAACCTGTTTGATCTTGGAAATAATATTTAATCTAATTCCCATACTTCCTGAACCTGATACCGGTTGTTCTTGTCATGCCAAGTTCTTCCAGAAGACAAAGGAGCCACAAAGTTTCCTGTAGCTCAGGAAGTTACCACAATGTGTCACGTGACACAGGACTTTGGCTTACAGGCAGCCGGAGAACTGCCTGTATCAGGCCCCGAAACAAGGAGAGCTGGACACATGTCAGGGACAGTAGTGGAGTTTCCATTGTCATAGATTCTGTGCATTTTGATGACATGAATTGAAAAACCATTTTTCAAAAAAGGGGATACCTGTAGAAGTAATTTGTCAAACTATAGGCCAATCAGTGTAACTTGTATAACTGGTAAAGTTATGGAGGCTATAATCAAGGAGAAAATGGTAGATTACCTGGACTCAAATAACATTTTGAGGGATAGCCAGCATGGATTTAGGAGAGAGGTAGATCCTGTTTGACAAATCTGTTGGAGTTTTTGAGGAAGCTACTCAGGAAGTTGATGATAAGAAGGCCTCTGATGTCATCTACTTAGATTTCCAAAAGGCTTTTGATGTTGTCCCCCACAAGAGGCTCCTACTTAAACTCAAAATGACAGGTATTTTATGAACTGTAGCGACCTGGATTGATAACTGGTTAACGGATAGGAAGCAGCGAGTAGTTATAAGAGGCACAATGTCACAGTGGGCCTGCGTTCATAGTGGGGTACCTCAGGGTTCGATTTTAGGACCACTATTGTTCCTAATTTACATAAATGATATAGGCACCAATATATACAGTAAACTAGTGAAATTTGCAGATGACACCAAGGTGGGTGATGTAGCAGATACTGAACTAGCGGCTCAGCAGCTACAGCGGGATCTTAATTTAATTAGTGACTGGGCCGATACCTGGC
>JAODKE010000040.1:14080411-14093155 GCA_026779605.1 Mormyrus hasselquistii | reverse complement strand
TAGTTAAGTTCTCCCCAAGCGAGCTTGATGGGCCGAATGGCCTCCTCTCGTTTGTATAGTTCTTATGTTCTTATGTAAAGCCCTCAAATGAAAAAAAAAACCTGAAATATTGCAAAAACGTTTTCACTTTGGATTTTGTGGCGAATGAAAAAAGTAGTAGTTTGCAAAACTGCAGTGAAACAGATTGGTAGATGCATAGGACATAATAATTGGTTGTACAGCTACTAATTTGTGGAAAGCCTGCTCTATGATGAAGTACAGTATGTGATATACAGTATATCTTAATCTTGCATGGTGATAAATGGTCAGTCTTATCTGCATGACATGTTTTAATGGAAACACCCTATTTGAGGTTTTAATTTGCGCAAAAAAATAATGGAAACGTGGCTTCTGAAATCCTCTCTTTATTCTTCAGACACAGTTACCACTAACCTACATGTGGAAAATAGATGATATCTAACAGCCTGCATCTGAAGATGAACTGGCGAAAATTCCTTATTGTGATAAAAAAAACGTTTGCCGTTGTCAGTACTAGCTCAAGCGTTTCGTTCTTAACGGAACATGCGGAACAGTCATTCCTCACATAATGACCCAGTTCTGTTCCTACGACTAGGTAGCTAAGTTAATTGGTCGATAAGCGCAGAGCCGCCCCTTACCAAAACTTCAAGCGTAAGAGCATTGGAAATTAGCTCTAATATTCATTACTTAGGGTTTCATACTATAAATACAGGTAATCATTTTTGTTCTGAATAAAGAAAAGATCTAAAGGAAACTCCAATTTGATAACTTTGTCTTAATTTGCATACCTCTTACATATTACAGAAAATTGTTCATGTGCTAATCCTTGCTAGTCCTTTTCTCTGACATCTTGTGCTATGGGGTGTGAGAACAAAACTGAAAAAGTGACGCGAGGTGAGATGCTTGACGTTGAGAGGCCGCATGGCCATTTCACTGCCATTTCCACGACCAAAGTTGTCGTGCAGTTTACAATACCGACAGTTCAGAGATCTGTTCGTAAGTCCAGGTGGTCGTTAAACAGGTATGTTAAGTGAGGAATGCCTGTATTAAAATCTGTATGCCTTCTTTCCATTTTGTGTTCATCCATACCAGAGGTGTTCAGACGTGTTTGTTTACTGGTACCGTCTCACTGACACCAGTAAATAGTCTCTGTTAATATTCTTATCATTCAAAACCTTCCTTCGGTGTAATGGTGTGTGCCTGTGAGTTTGGATCCTGTCTCTGTGATTGAATGGTACTTCTGAATTACTACAGTAATTTAAGGAAGACCCTTAACCCCAATTGCTCCTGGGAATTTTTTAACTATGCAGAATTCTCCAATATAACTACTACTGTGACATTAAGAGTAAAATCCTTGTAGAGTAGACCCCTGTACCGGTGGGTGATATGTTCCGAGACTTGGCTGATAGCGACCCATCCGATAACCCCATATATACGTATTTGTGCGAATGGTCACAGTGTGTGAGTGTGCCCTGTGAAGGGCTGGCCCCCTGTCCGGGGTTGTTCCCGGCCTCGTGCCCATTACTTCCGGGATAGGCTCCGGACCCCCCGCGACCCAATAGGATAAAGCGGGTTGGAAAATGAATGAAAGATATTACCAATCACCTCTTGTGTTTACACGTAGTCAACCACCAGAGAAGAACAAATCAGCATGATTCTAGCGTTTAGAAACATTAGAAACATTTTTGCCAGTTAAATTTCATTTACTTTACCTACAATAAAATGTTACCAGATTTATAGCAAATGGAACTAAATTTAGCAGAAGCTAATTGGTCCGCTAGCAGTTTTCAAAGTTAGCAGAAACAGTAATCTACTAATGAAAAAGTTAGCTTTGCTAATTAGCAGTTAGTGGATTAGCAGAACCCTGTCCACCACTGGACATTAGCAACACTGTACATCATTGTACAGTGCTGTGTAACTGTATTCTCTCAAATGAACGAAAGGGATGTTTTCACCTAACTCTCAAGAGATGACAGAGCAAGGAAAATGGTGTTTTTATATCCCACAAAGGACCAATGAGCAATGAACAAAACATACTGTTGCACATTTTACAATTTTATTTTTCAGACAGTGATCAACTATGGAAAGCAGAAACTGTGGTTACTGCGATACGCTGGGATATCTGCACAACAGCCTAATCCAAGGTGTGAGTTGAAGGATATTCTCATTTACCTTTTTGCTGTCATTTTCCTGTAACACTCCTCAGTTCGGCCAGTAATACACTTTTTAGCAGTTCGGGACTCAGTTAAGATAAACTTCAAATTTCTTTAATACACTTTTATCCATAGGCTTAAAATATTGCAAAATATTAATATCTCTCTCAGGCAGTAGGTTGAAGGTTGAAATGTAATTCTTGTCATTCTTTGCTTATCGCCTACAGAGAGCATACTTGTCCAAGACTGATGGTCCCACTCACAACATAAGTGTGACTCAACAAAGTCTATCCTAATAGTCACTGTAAGAATATGCATTTACAGTTACTGTTACAAACAACAAAATAATGAATGCAACCTTAATTCAAATAGTGAGTTGCTGATACGTTCATAATTGTGTATGAATGCATCTTAAAAATGATCAAATTAAAAACCTAAAAACCACAAAGTTCTGTATTTTTTCTTCTTCCATGACACCATATGATGACAACATGGTGAACACTAAGATCACTTCAGTCAGTAATATGTGGTACATTTCTATTTTTGCATTGATATTTTTAAGCGTTTGTTTTGTGGTAGAATGACTGCAGCTCTCTCGTTTCACGTGTAATTTCCAGGAAGAGAGATAATGGTGCTTCCCTTGGGGGCTACGTGGTTGATTGAAAAAGTACAATATAGTTTCTACTGAAAGACTTCTAATACTGACCCGTATGATGGGGGTAATGCCCTGAGTCCTCATTAAAGAAGTCCAGCTGTAACCGGGACATCTGAGCAGGAAACTCTTCGTATTGGAATGTTTGAGGCCCGTCGTAGAGTCCACCAGATATTACCAGAGTATCGTCAGGTGTTGAAAACCTGTCCTCTGCGACAACGGGGAAAGGACAAGAGACATGAGACGCTGTCCCAAACTATCTCATGATGGTTTCAGACCATCAACACTCTAATACGGCTATAGTTCCAGAAATATCCAGAAATAAACTTTAGGAATGAAACTAATGCTTATACTGTATATGCAGAAGGTAGGTGGGCAAGTTTGGATGGTATTTCTGTAATCTGAAGGTCACCAGTTCAAATCCCAGGGCTGGCAGTCAGTGTGATTTCGCTGGTAAGTACTTGAATGAGGCCCTTAACCTCAACTTGTCCTGGTCCTCCTTTCTCAAACACCTGTAATGCTTTGATAAAAGTGTCTACTCAATAAAACATAAGGCAGCAAGTCCCTGCGGCCGGCTGTGAGGCGGATGCCTTTGATTCTGCATTGTACAGCATCACAAGAAGCAGAGTGTTGTACTAACAATGTGAAGGTTGTGACTTCAAATCACAGGCAACGTGTGTTTGTGTGTATATATATATATATATATATATATATATATGGAGAGAGAGAGAGAGAGAGAGAGAGAGAGTAACCCCTCTCTTGTAAGTTGCTTTGGATAAAAGCAGCAGATGAAGGTAAATGGTAACAGTCTACTTGATAGGGCATAAATACATAGTAATAACTCAGTTGCTACTGAAGTACAAATCATGAACAAATATCATCACTTCTTGAGATAAAAGATGTCACAATTCACTGATGATGAACAAAAATGAGATCAATATTCGTGTTATACATTCTTTCAGTAGTTCCTTAGTAGTTCACAAACATTTACAAAATTTAGAAACAGTAGCAAATATAGTAACTGTTTGAGATAAAAGATGCACCGTGATTCATTAATGATAGACAAACATGAGATCAGTATTTAACTTTTGTTATTCATGACTAGTTCCTTCAGAATAGTTCACAAAGGTTTACAGAATTAATGTAATATAATACAGATATAGTAACAAATATAGTAACTGCTTGAGATAAATCATGAATCACAATTCAATAATGACAACTTACCATGAGACCAGTATGTAATTCAGACTTTTGTGGTTTGTGGTTTAATACATAAGTATGAGAACCTCACGTCAGCCAAACCACAGAATTTTACTCTTATCTTAGGACTCTTTTCCCAACTAAAAGTTCATCTCAGCCTCTTTGTGAATAGATTTTAGGAAAAAGCTCTTAGCTGCGATTTAGGAGTACTCTTAGGGGTAAGATAAAATGCTTTGTGAATATGGACCCAGGTTATTGCTCTATTCAGTGGAAGTCTTTCACTTGGGCGTCCACAGGACAGCTCAGCAGGTGCTCTGTCTGCAGTATCTCCCGCATCTCTCATCACATCTCTCTCTTACATTTACTGTCTGTATTTTCACCTGACAATGTTTTACTTGGACTCTGTGTATTTATCGTACAAGCTTGAAATACTGTACTTATGTAAAGAGATAGGTCACGCTGCTTCACTTTGACTTGTGTTTTGTTGACACAGAAATTTTCCATTTTAGCGAGAGTATCCTCAACACATAGTTAAATACTTTTATGATTTGTTTAGCCGTACAAGCCAGAGGACACATGTATTTGAATGCACCAATATGGCTTCCCAGACTGCATGTAAACACACATTCAAAACATCCCAAACAATTGACAAAAAGCAGCAGCTTGAAAAAAAACAGTGAGATGGAAGTTATGAAGGATGACTGACCCATTTCCTCTGTGTTGTTGCAGAGTGGTCGATGGATGAAGAGGTGGTTCTTCTGCTGGCATATGGAAATGATGTATGCTGCCATCGTGAGAACAATGAGGCCGAGGATGATGCTGATGATTATCGTGATGATCTTCTCCTCATATGTGAGCCCACTCTCTGCGACAGAGTCAAATTAACCCCCATTAGCGAGTGTGTGACAGCCTGTCACGCAGCACAGTCCTAGTCATTATTTACACACTGCTCTAGTCGCTAAAGGAAATTTCACCATCAGCTACACCACTTATGTCCTGTTTCTGGTAACATGAGTCTATAGGAAACTGAGTATTAGGAACATTACAATTTAAAGAGCCCCTTCTTTGGTAGAAATATAATATTGGGTAACGATTTACATTAAGTGCACGATCATCATGCATTTACAATGCAGTAATAGAACTTTAAGTTTATTTTCATAATGCATTTATGATCCATTCATGGAACATTAAGAAGCAGCATATATACCCTATCATGTCTAAACGCTTTGTATTTATAACACTTTCAATGACCAAACATGACAGCGTTAACATACAATAATAACAAACATAATTGTATGTAATATGATGTAACAGCAAATGTAACAAGTCAAACTCTTTAACTGATTAAAGACAGCTAGCACTTTCCGGTTTATGGTCTTCCATTAATACAAAGTAGCAATAAGCTGCAGAGCTGTTCAATTGTTGGTCTTTGTAGCACAAATTGAAGTGGATTTTTGTTAAAGAGTAACCAGTGCACTGCCCCAATCAAGGTGGACATACAAGTGATCTGCTGGATGGAGTTACAGTGGAGAGAGACAGCCTTACTCAGCCTCTGTGTGGCACAAGGGGGCAAGGACCCGGTGGTCAGGGATGATGCTGTTGTTGGTATCGGATGCTGAGTGGTGGTGGACGTTTTGTTTCCGTCAGTCGGCTTACTGCTGTGATTCATCGGTGCTGACGTAGAGTCAAGCGGTGTTGAAGCTAAAGTCTGATAGATGGTGGTGAACCCCTCACTGGCATTGGTTGGCCTGTTGCCATGATCCATCGGAGTAGACTCAGGTGACGTTGAAGCTACCGTTTGACTGGTGGGCGAGTGTACAGAGATGGTTGATCCAGAGGTCTGACTTGCTGATGTGCTTGATGACCCTGTTTCTATTGCATTGAGGGTCAATTTCTGTGATGTCGAGGGAATCACATTGGTGAAAGTGCTCTGAGAGTCTGTAGAAGGTGGTTCTCTAGAGGTCTTCATGCCTCTCCTGCTCGAGATAGTGAAGCTTTGATATCCCTCAGTTTTTCTTTGAAGAACCTGGTTCTGTGAGCTTGCTTGAGACAAACTCAATATGATAATAACTAAGATTAACATAGCTGAAACTGTCACCTCGCTACAATGATGTGCTGACCTCATTTTTGTATCCTGAGACAACCTAGGGAAAAATATAATTCAGGACATTTTTTAAATGGCATTTTGTGTTAGATGACTAAATAAATACACAAATGTATTTGCGATTACAGAATTCACCTCAATCAAAGCAAATAAAGACCAGAATCAACCTGGGTTAAATGAATATCCATTATACTACTGAAGACTACAGGCAGACCCCGGGTTAAGAACATCCAACATATGGATGACTCGTACTTATAGACGGACGGCCATAGAGCATATTATATAAAAAATTTGGGTTAAATACAATGGCTCGTAATGACGAATGCACGCACTACTTTGCGACACGTGAAAATATTGTACAATTTCAGCGGTTTGTTGGCTCAAGATTCAGTACAGGACCTTATGTAGTTACTGTAAAACAATAATTATTATATATATAGCATTATTAAAACATCAAAAGCTACAAATTCCACTTAAAAACCGACTTATGGAACAGATCTCATTTGTAACCTGCGGGCTGCCTGTATTTACTTTTTTCTATAAAGTGTAAAAATTTAAAACAAGAAATTGCTTTCCAACGTACATAGATCTTTTTCTGTTCTATATGTGACATCAGAAAGGCCCCAATATAAAGGAATGGTCTTTTGTCGTGGTGAGACTGAAATGTTCTGGAAGGTTTTCATAGTGCCGCCCTACGGAGATCTGTCTAAGCCTTAAATGGCCGATCACACCTGCTCCGTGAATAAACTGCACCTCACAGAGCCTTGTGTCTCATCAAGCTCACTTAGTTTGGCCTGAACACCTGGCTAACTACCCCCTCTTCTCCGGGCCCCTTGTCACGCATGGCTAGGTCTGATTTTCCTAATGACATGTTGAGGCCACAGGCCAGCGCACCATGGAAATGTCTGGACTTACACATTGTTTACTTGTGTCTAAAACTACAAATGTGGATACAAGGTTTGTAACTCACCCGATTTCACTCTTTTGCTCCTGAAAGGAACCCGGCAAGACCCTTAAAAGCCCCTATTGTCCAGTTCGTCTTACTCTGAGCTGTATCTCTTACAGTGAGTGTGGGCGTGTTTGCCCTCTGTGGACTTATTTTACAACGTCAATGCAACATTGTTTGATGTCTTCTAGGCTATATGGGGGAGGAGTGTGCAAAACCATAATTTCAAATAAGACATTCATATTTAGGAGTTTATAAGCCTATGTGTAAGAGACCGACTGTGCAAAAAATAGGGTTTAGGGTTTACAATAGTCAGTAGTCATGTCCGTTTAGCAAAACAATCTAAAACTTCCACATTTATTATATGATTATTATATATGATTATTTATAATTGAAATTAAAAATACGCGCACATTATTTCATATCTATACTGTATATTTCAGCTCATGGAAAATAAGGCAACAGGGAGTCTTCACATTTTGCGTTTTTGCTCCCGGTAGGACTGTGATACGGAACTGAGAGAGAGCAAAAACACGGACCGACTATGGAACCCCAAGGACCGGATTGGGAAACAGTGCAGTACAGTATTTTCCTGGGGATGATGTTACTAAGGGTTACTGCTAGGAATCCCATTGAAAAGGCATTTTGCATCCTGTCATAGAAATTTTTTGCATCAAGCTTAAAGTAGCTTAAAGTAGCAAGCTTACAGTAGCACATGCAGAATTGTCTGGTTGTAGCGCATCTTGGAACTGCCTTGAAGGCAATTAGAAAAACCTTTGAGCTTTGCAACTGGTGAGAGTCTTTGGATGAAGCCCATTTGGATTCACAAAGTACAAGCATGGCCCATTATTTAAGTCATCTAGAAGGACCTTGTTCCCGTTGCTGCAGGGTGACTGACATCCAAAGACACGGAAATACAACTTTCTGACCAGCAACTTCCCTGAGGTTGGTTTTAACAGTCCCCAGGATTGAGTGATGTGCTTTTAAGTCCCCTTTTAACCATTAGTGATCATTATGTGAATTGATTAATTATTAACACCTTTATATATGCTGCCACAATTATGTTACCTTGGTGATTAGACTATGGGTAAAAGTCCTTTGTGTTGCCTCGGAGAGATCAAGATATGAAATGTGCTCTGTCTTTTCTCTCTGGTCACTTTAATCAAATATCACAGGAAGCAAAGTGCACATTCTAGAATTTTCCATCTTCATCCTGGGTTTATCCTGTCTTTACTGCCAGGTAGACATTACATACTTTAAAACAAAAAAACAAAAAAAAAACATTGTATTGTGCAATTTAATATTTAACTTGCTGTAATGTATTGTTCTAGTTAATAATAATGATGTTAAACTATAGTGAAAAGGTCTTATTTCCACTACGTGAGCAATGCAGAATAGCCCGGTAAGTCTCATGACTCACTGATAGCCTTGGAACTACCTGCTAGTCCACCTGACCCCAAAGGCACAGCTTTCAGAAATACCTTACAGAGGTTCTGCCCTCATGTCATGTGACTTTAGATAACATCAACAGAGCCACCTTCTCCGGTCTCTGGGACCGGTCGGCTGCCTGTTGGAATCCTGTGCTTGGAGATGTAGGTTTGCTAGATGGACAGCTACGCTCTCACCTCTATATATGTGTGTATGGGTGTAAATTATGGGGGGATGGGGGGGGGGCAGTATCCCCAAATAATCAAAACCAGTCAATAAACCCCCTGGACCCTCATAAATGGGGGGAGACCTCAACCCCCCCCCCCCCCAATGCTCAACCCAAAGTTATGCACTTGTGTGTGTATATCTTATAAAAGGAGAGCAATGATGGGATATGTGAAAACTAACATATTTCAATGCATCAGTACAATTGGCATATAAAGTTTCATTTCATTACTCTGTTTTGAGGGTCTGTAGATGTATAAAATATCAAGAATGTAAAACATGCCGTGACACCTGTGAAATGTGGAGGGAAAGAAGGAACTGGAACAATTTGAAAACGCAGCGAGGAAAAGCTGTGTCAGGAGATGGTTGCTTCATTGTGAGAATGTAGGAAACGGGGCCCTAGGGAGCTCAGCTAGGTAACATGGTCTAAGTATGTTGACTGAGGCAGAGAAATTAAAATTCAATCTTATACAACAAATGGCAAGGCTGAGATCAACTGAAAGGATCAGCTTCCCAGCTCACTTTGCTCCTTCCTGGGATATCGACCCAATCATTTTTAAATATTATGGCGTTATCGCCTTACCTTATCATTCTCTAAGACAGAGAGAGTCTCTGCTCACAGAAATGGCTTCTCCAGCTTTCAAAAATAGATCTGAGTGTTTCTTCACCCTTTGTAATAACCCAGAAACCGTTTATTGTTCTCGTCAGAAGAGGACAAAAAACAAGACCAATATACCAAAGAGGTTTTTATTGTGGTGCTGTCTGGCTCTGTGGGCCATTGTTAGATGTGCTTTTGTTATAGAGTTTACAATAGTTCAGTTAAGTGTCAGTTACTAATTTAATCATCAGTAAGTAAATACATCCAGGCCTTCAACGGATACTGGGTGGAATAAATAGCAAAATAGCTGGGCTGTGTTCTGTTCATGTCCTCAATATTACCCTGCATAAGCGACAAGCCCCAGTGGCCTAATGGCTAAGGCGTTGGCCTCCTAAGCCAGGGGTTATGGGTTCGAGTCCCCTCTGGGGTGTGGTTGTTTTGAATGTGAATTAGGTCGCTTCCTGGACCAGCTGACCCCGCTTTGTGTGTTGCTTTGTTAAAAAGGTTAAGTAAGCTGAAATGTGTATTGAAAATATTACAATAAAGAACGCTTTGCTTAACTCTCCCCATATCTACTGATTTGCTCTGGGTTCGGTGAACAATGACTGCGTTATGTTGCAAACGCATGGTGTTAATGTAGGGCCTCGCAGCTGAAGAGAAAAGGGAATCTTTTTCTAAAAGCCGATAACGGTGACGTCCTCACAGCTCGATGATCTCCTAGACAGACTGAAGATATTGCAAAACAGGATAAGCTCCCGGAAGAAGGTCTATATGCCTATAACGGTGGCGTCCTCTCAGCTGTTTTGAGTGGGGTGCATTTTTGAGTGGTTTCCTAGAAATAACGAATCCGACCCTGATTGGTTGGCAAATCCGACCCTGATTGGTTGGCATGCTTCGTGCCTCCTGATTGGTTGGCATGCTTCGTGCCTCCTGATTGGTTGGCATGCTTCGTGCCTCCGGTTCATGTGTTTTTCATTGATTTAATGTTCATTGATTTTTGCTCCATCGTTTTCCACAACCGTTAACATGTTAGCATTCTTCACATCCATGAATGTCACAACGCTGCGGTTGTTATGGCCAGCAAACAATGGCTGCTTTTCTCAGCTGCCGATTGTTTAGTCTCTCTGTCTGGCAAACAGACGGACAATACAGATTGTGTTCTATGGCCGGGAGACCGAAGACTGGGAGGGTGGAGACCTGACAGTAACAGCTATTCTCCTGGCTGTGCAATGGATGGACTGCTTTGCATAAAATAACATATCAACAAGAAATTTCTACTTAAAAATCCTTTCTGGTTTAAGTCAGACTTCACTGTCATTTCAGTGAAATGAAGTAGGTGCTCCAGGGCTTTAAAAAGAGCTTCACACATGAGACAATATAAAACACACAAGACATTAAGTAAACATTCATTTATGTGGTGCTTCTTAAGCCAGGCAGCACAAAGTGCTTCACATCATATCAGGCAGAACCAACCATCCATCCATCCATCCATCCATCCATTTTCCATACCCACTTGTCCTATTCAGGGCCCCGGGGGTTAATTAACCCAGGATGGGGGGCCAACCCATCACAGGGCACACTCACACACCATTCACTCACACACCAGTCACTCTCACACCATTCACTCACACACCATTCAGTCACACACCATTCACTCACACACCAGTCACTCACACATGCACACCTATGGGCAATTTGGTAACTCCAATTTACCTCAGCATGTCTTTGGACTGTGGCGGGAAACCGGAGTAGCTGGAGGAAACGGGGAGAACCTGCAAACTGCACACACATGGAGCCATAGTGGAGACTGAAACGCTGGTCCTGATGTGAAGCAACAGAGTTAACCACAGCACTCCCCCCCTCCCAGACAGAACCAACAGAAGAATAAAACAAAAGAAATGGCATTTCATAAGGACATTTCCAAATGAGAACCGGTCAGTAAAGTAACTTCCCACTCAGTTTTGTAATATTGCATTACTTTACAGTTTTTCTGAATTGCTAAAACACTAAACCTCAGTTTGAAAACTTAACTGTCAACTACCAAAACTCCTTCATCAAACCAATCTTGCTGAGCACGGGCCTACTGTGCATGGGCCTGCTGAACACAGGCTTGCTGTGTTCTTGAATCCAATCCAATCTTCTCTGCCTGGTACTGGAAGGTGTATGACCCTCAGCCACATCAATGCATACAGTAGCCCTTTTACAGGCAGTGGAGGAAGCATGTGGAGATATTGGCCGGAGGTCATGCCAGGCCTGGATACGGAATTCCAGGAGATGTTTTCCCCGGTGCCTTACACTAGAACACATTGCATGCGATGTTGACGAAATCTTGTGGCTGAACTCAGAAAGATGAACAGATGTAGACTATTTTTTCTGATATATTTTTTAATTACTGTATTTGTTTTCTTGAATTTCCACACTTTTTGGAAAAAAAAACTTTGTTGAAAAACTTTGTTTTGATGTGTAGATAAATATCAGTACTTGATATTTGAATCCCTGTATGTATGTGTTTACAGAACTACATGTATGAGCAAAGTATGACCTCAAACTAACATAAGTTGTGCACGGAGAAGACAAAAAGAAGATGTGTGTTTCTTTTAAACCATCAGCGTGTAGTTGGTGCATGGTGTGCTTAGTAATATGTTGGTTTGTGTTAACTGTGTTAATTGTTAGGCACAGAGATGCCATTTTTTAAAAGAGTTTCGAAAGTTTTGCAAGATTTGTGTGCTTTTGCAAGTGATTTGCTATTTTGTGTGTAGAGGTTTGCAAAAATAGCCAATAGTTGCAAAACTTGCGGTTAAGCAATCAGAAAAAAATGTAACTCCTTTCTCAAACTTCTAAATGCATTTCCTAAGACAGTTATCTGAACAAGATATCACAAGCGCAAATAACTAAACATGGCAAAAACACTGACAGCATGAACCAAAAGACACAAAAAGAGTCATAAGTAAAATAGTGACCCCATAAAGAAAGCACATTGACCAGTGCATAGATGACTATTCAAAAAATTAAATGTATTTGAACCAAAAGCAGGTGCATCATTTATTTTCTAGTCATTGTAGAATATACACAGATATTTGCAAAAAATAAAATTATAAAACAACTTTCAATGACATGACACAAAATTATTTTTTACAATAGAAAAAAATAATTGTTGTTATGAAACACACTACACAAGTAACATTTCACGCCAGCTCAACATTTAGCCGGTCTGCTCTGTTTGGCTACGACGCTTCATCAACATCACATTTGATGTCTTGTCTTCCAAGACAGAGGGGGGAGAACCTTCAGGAATGCCTGATCTAGCCTCGGCTTGCTTCCATAGTGCTGTCCTCACAGGAATGAATGCCTGATCTAGCCTCGGCTTGCTTCCATAGTGCTGTCCTCACAGGAATGAATGCCTGATCTAGCCTCGGCTTG
>JAODKE010000040.1:14049108-14068155 GCA_026779605.1 Mormyrus hasselquistii | reverse complement strand
TAGCTTGTCCATGTTAGCTTGTCCATGTTAGCTTGTCCATGCTAGCTTGTCCATGCTAGCTTGTCCATGCTAGCTTGTTGCAAAATCAGACTGCTGTAATTACCAGTTGTATTAGCCTTTTGACATCATAGGCAGCCACCTTGGGTTCCATCTTCTGTTTTGTTTCAGACTAGGAGTGCTGGTAGTTACGCTTGTCTAGGGCACCAGACGTTCTTTGAGCGATACCAGTAACAGCAGCCAGTGTTGGACTGGGATCTGCGATCCCCTATATGCAAACGCGAGGGGAACCGGTTGGGCAGGTTGCTGACTCGTATGGATTCAGAAGTGGGTCACTGTGCATGCCCACCTGTGATCTGACCCCACCCTGCGGGCGTTCAGGAGCATTGGTTCTATTTCAAAGTGCCCCCCCCCCTACCCCCCAGTACTGACTCTGCATTTCCTTCCACCTCCCATCCACTGTTGCTACCTGCTCTTCCCAGAATAGACCTTGAATGCAATGTCAACATTTGTCACCATGTTTTACTCTCACTTTAACATGTGGATTTTAAACCTTGCTCTCAAAGTATCATACACTTTTAAAGAAAATTAAGTTTTTTGCTTGAAGTGCTAAATGTATTGGCATTTCTCTTTACTTCACAATTTTACCTTTTCCTGGTCTTCAGATCAACTTTAGCTTGCGGCGCTGGTGCTGAGCCTTTGTCAGGGCTGGGAAGCCTCTCTGCTACGCCTGCTAATTCTACCAGAGCTTGAGCTGTTCTTGTAATTTGAGATGTGGTGCAGTCTTTCACCTGTGACCCATTTTGTCCTGGCCCGAGACCAGCTTGGCACTGGTCCTCCGTTGCATGGTTTTGCAGTCAGGACAGGTCCTGGCATATGGGCCCAGCCTGCCTGCTCGCTAATTCCGACCCTGAATTCCTTTGCAGGTGCTGCTGTCAACCTCACGTTGGTCACCCCTGAAAAGGCGATCAAGCTCGCTGCCAACGACTTCTTCCGCCACCACTTTGCCAGAGACGGGTATGTTTTGTTCGTGAACAACACTAACAATTAACATTCATTTTATTCAGCAAGCACTTTTGTCCAAGGTAGCGTACAAATAAGACAAACAGCATGTTGCAGACATACAGCTGTGAAGGAGCTGATTTGGCATAAGTGAACTAGGCTGACCTTCCAATGACCGCCCAGGTACAAGTGTAAGCAAGATTGGAGCAGGAGCTACAAAACATCTTCCAACAAAGCAAGAACCTAACAAGCCTAAGCTATTCAAATCAGCAGGAGGGTACAACATTAAGAGGATTCAGGGAACATGGACTGGTGTCAGGCTAGTAGAGGTATTGCTGGAACAGATGGGTCTTGAGGCCTTTCTTGAAGGCGAAGAGTAGTGATCATGAAAACAACATGAACCATTAACTGTATTATTTGACCCTACCAGATGGTTCATGAGGTTTCGTTTTGGCCGTCAGTAGCGAAGAACCATTTGCATTGTGACGGATTCTTGAAATTGTAACTGACTGAGTTCAGCACCAGTTCAGGGGGCTGTGTCTGTCCTACAGGAGGGGGCTGACGGTCTTTCGGGAGATGTTAGCGGGGTGTGGCGCAGGAACCTGCCAAGTCATCATCACCACCCCGATGGAGATGCTCAAAATCCAACTACAGGATGCCGGGAGGCTGAGTAAGTCTCAAGGCCGCCTCGGGGCTGGGAATACGCAGGTGTTGTGCTGCCTGGCCCCTATGTGACTGTCCCGCTCCTCGTGACAGCGGCACAGCAACGGAGCCCTGCCATGGCACCCCCGCTGAAGCTGAGTGTGGCCGGCACTGCCGTGCCAGCCAGACAGTACAACGCCGGGGTAGCAGCTGTGAGAAGTGTGTCGGCCACCCAGATAGCGTGGGACCTCCTGCATAGCCAAGGTGTTGGGGGCCTCTACCGGGGCCTGGGGGCCACACTCCTGAGGTAAGGCCCAAATCAACTATGCCCAGCACCTCCCATCTGCCCCCTACCTGACTCCTCCCGCCTCCATCTGCAGGGATGTGCCTTTCTCTGTGATCTACTTCCCGCTGTTTGCTCACCTAAACCGGCTAGGCCAGGGGCAGCCCTCAGAGGCCCCGCCTTTCTACTGGTCCTTCCTGTCTGGCTGTGGTGCCGGCTGCATTGCCGCTGTGGCCGTCAACCCTTGCGATGGTGAGTACCGACTTTGGGGGGGCGCAATGGCCAACGGGGGCCAGTGTGGAGCCTAGCGGTTTAGCCCTCCCTACCCATGATCAGAAGGTTACTGGTTTGAATCCTATGCTTGGCAGAGCAGCAAAATCACTGTTAAGTCCTTAACCTCCTAATGAACATGCTCCCTTAAATGCATAATTAGCCACTAAAGCTCCCTCTCAAATGCATCTCTCCCCGCAGTCATCAAGACAAGATTGCAGTCCCTCAGCAGAGGAGCCAATGAGGAGAGCTACAGTGGCATTGTGGATTGTGCCAGGTGAGCCACCCCTCCCTGCAAACTTGTGGGCTAGATCTCTGTCTCTGATCAGAAGGATATTGGTTCAAATCCTGCGTTCAGAAGAATAGCTACATCTTCATTGGGCCCTTGATCGGGGCCCTTAACCCCCTGAAAAATGCCCCAGGGATACTGGATGGACGGCTGACCCTGCGCTCAGACCCCAATCTTCAGTCTCACCTGTGTGTGTGTGTGTGCGTGTCAAAAATGGACAGCAAGATGAGCTATGTGAACACTAACACGTTACAATGCGTTTGTACAAATGGCGAATAAAGCACCCTTTCAATTCACCTCGTCCCTGCAGAAAGATCCTGCGGAAAGAGGGTCCGTCCGCCTTCCTAAAGGGTGCTAGCTGTCGGGCCCTGCTCATCGCCCCACTCTTCGGCATTGCCCAGGTCGTGTATATGCTTGGAGTCGGCGAGTTTGTCCTCGATTACACGCCCAATGCTCTCTTCTCCGCCTAAAGATAAGCGGAGTGCCCAGATGTATCGTGAAGACCACGGCAGCTTCAAGCCTCGAGAGAGTTGCAAAGGATTAAAAACGAAAAAAAAATAAATTCTGAGCTGAGTGTTTCTCTCGGGAAAAATATTATTTTTGCCGAACCGAACACCCGTGATTGGCTAGAATGTGTCATGTGATGCCATTCAGTTGTCCCGCCCTTTTATTTCTAACTTGACGAGATAATTGGATGGCCGTTAAACTGTTTCACTTTTGGAACAATGTTGGAAGGCTGCCAGTGATGTTTTTTTCCTTCCGTTGGGGAGGGACAACTTATAAATCATATCTAGACGCTCGTTTGATGCAAAACATCCAAGATGGACTCTGTCTATCGTGCCCAAGCTCACCTGCTTGGTGTCTGACATGACCTCTGGTGGGTTTCACCTGTTCTAGTTCCTATTCCTCACTGCGGTGATGGTACATGGCAGTGAATTTATAAATGACAGTGTGACCCGCTGTGATGGCTTAAGTGATTAAGCTATTCTTTAAAAATGGTGCAGGTAAAAATCCTGCCGTCAAAGGACACCACTCCATCTGAAATGCAGCACCCATCTTTGAGATGTGCGGCTCACTGCGTTTCAGGGCTTCTGAGGGATTCTAACGGAGACAGGACCTTCAGGACAGATTGATGGGGTGTTCCTGACCATGAACGATCACAATGTGACATCGATGTAGCTAGACTTTCAAACATCATAATGGTCTCATAATGTCTTTTAATTATGTAAACAGAGTAATTATTAGCAAACAGTATCAGTGAAAAGTTTGGACATACCTACCCATATAAAGGTTTACATTTTCTCTACATTTTAGAAAAATTATAAAGACATCAAATATAAAATAACATATATGGACGTATGGACTGAATGAGGCCCTTAACCCCAGTTGCTCCAGGGACTGGCTGACCCTACTGTCTCCTCCATGCTAGCTCCATGAGGAGGCCCCCTGGGATGCTCTTCCAGCTGTCCCGAAGGAGCTCCCACATACGCTGAGCTCTCATTGGCCGCTTGTCCTTCACTCTCTAGTCAAACTCCTCCAAAACCATTTTCCACTGTCCTTTGTACGTGGCTTAGTGGGTTCAAACGCTTGACTGGTACTGTTGGAGCCACCTCCAACTTAGTCTTATATTCTGGGTAGAAATGAAGAATATTATCTACTACCCTACTGGGCTAGTTGAGTGAAAACATAGTTTGTCATGCAATATTTTTGACGAGCCAGCAGGCTATTGTTCAGTTTGTTGTACTCGCCCTTTGTTTGATTGGTTCGTCTCAGGCGAGGGGGCAGGTTTCCGGGTTTTTCCAGAAGGAGCAGCAAAAGCATAAACTGATCCCTGGTCCTCTGTGCATATGCATTAAAGCAAAGGCCAAGATTTTGATTCAGCCAACCAAATGAGCACTCTGTGACTGTGACTCAACTGGTTGGTTGAAACAAAATCTTGGTCTGTGTTTTTTCCTTCTAGAATTGAACTGTCCACCTCTGGATTTATGATCAGAGACACAGGTTTTCCTGTAAATATAGTTAGGCGTATCAATCTGGGAACCCATAGGGTGTCCACCGGTGCCGCTGTCTCCGAAAATCAGGGAAGAAGTAAGACAGAAGTAAGCAACTGTGACCTGCATTACACAACGTGAAATCATTCCTGGGAGTGAATGATAAAAGATGACAAAGTAGCAATCAAACCAACCTTTTAGCTAGATATGAATTTTTTTCTCATTTATATTTAATAAACCATTGACCTTCCCATGACGTTGATTGTTGATAAGGACCAAACTGCGTTAGTCTTGTGTGCAGTGATGTCTCCAACAAATTGAAATAGTTCATGCAAACATTTTGGACTGCGTAACGTTTGAGGTTTCACGTGTTTATCAACGACAATCCAGTAATTAAAGAAAACTATAATCCACCATATATTTATTCATTCTTAAAAGGTTGGTGTTTCTGAAATTTACAATTCAAAATGAATTTTGTCAAGTTATACAACAACAAGCTAAAGAACTGCTATGAACCTCTAGATGTTGTTAATAATGGTTCTACTGTAACCATCTTCCTTAGAAATGCAGTTGGGTGAGATGCAATGTGAGAAGATGTACCTTCTTCTCTTACTAGTTTGACTGGTCATTTCACACTGCTTGGGTCTCCTCTCACCTCCAGTCATTGTGTCTGACTGTCTTCCTTTGTATATGTGGTTCAATAAAGTCAAAAGATACTCTCTGTTCTGGTTTAATGACGTGCGGGTTGAATACAGACCAACAGTTCTGTTGCCTCACAGCTATAGACTTCATTCCCACACCTAGATCTGTCTGCTTGCATTTTGCATGTTCTCTCCATGTTTGCAGGGGTGCAGCAGAGATTTAAGTGTGGGGGGGAACCAAACAGTGAGAAAAATGGTCTCATCTTTTAACCTTATGCAGCAACGCTTGATGAGGCATTTGGTGTGGTTAAATATACTAAATATTTAGATTGAAATTGTCCGACATAAGTACAATATTACAGTGCTATCTGGTATGGGATTGCCAATGACCCACAAAAAGCCTATTAGACTATAGCATAAGCAAAAGATTTCTTCATTATTTGTTGCAAGTTTAAATTCACTAAACCCTAGTATACTGTAATGTTAGGTATTATGAGAGGACACATTTATAAATTTATAGCTTTAACATTAGGTCAAACTTGGATGAAGTCATTTTCTTTGTTGCAGTAACATAAATTAGCCTATCGTAGATATGGGAAAACTATGTTGACGATTGCATCCAACACAGGCTTGGTACAGATTAAGTCTATATAGAATTTACATCGATTTACAATGCTTGATGTTTGAAAGGACACTGTGACATTTGTTTTGTTTCCTGGTTGTTTTTTTCTTTATTGCATGCCTAAGCTAATAGGAATGCATGCACTTCACTCCGTCTACCTGCAAACAAGGCAAAGGGAGAAAGTGGGAACGTGTGTATATGCAGGGGGATGTGCACACGCATGAGAGGGATGTTTACGTATATGAGGGAGATGTGCACGCATATGAGGGGCATGTGCACGGAGGGGACTCCTCCTTGCAGCAAACATCGTAGATGAGTAGTTTGTGATGGTCAACACAGACTGATGAGTTCAAGCATCACAGTGTACAGCCCTACTTAGAGATGCTACTTATCATAGTTAATTTTTTCCCCCTCAAAAATGGGGGGAATAGATCAGGGTCCCTATATAACTAGGGGGTGCTGTCCCCCCCACCCTCTGCTACCCTACATGCTTGCCTTGAGTTTTCTGCATGAAACCATACAGTTAAGTCAATTGCTGTCTTTTAACTGCCTTTAGTGTGTACCTTGTAATGGCCTGTGTCCAGCAGTTATTTTACAAAAGTGTAAAATAACATATATGGAATAATTTACTGACCCTGCTCTCTGACTGGCTGCCCCTGCTGCCCCCTCTATGCCAGTTCTATCAGCTGGCCTGCTGGGATACTTTGCTAGCTGTTCAGAAGGAGCTCTCATTTATACAGTATGCTGAGAACTCAATAGCCACTTTTCCTTCACTCAAAACCAGGTCAGGTAGTCAGGTCAAGTGATGCAACACACTCTCTCTCTCTCTCTCTCTCCTTTGTAGGCGGCTCCATGTGTTCAGACTTTTGACTGCTACTGTACATATCGGCTTACGTGGTCCACTTGCAGCATCAGCTAAATCTGGAAGTGCAGCTGTGTTTTACACGGTCAGTAGAGCACACGATTCCAACAGGGGAAGGTAAATTTAATGCTCACAGGAACTGCTGAGTATAAATCACATGGTGGTCTGATCTGCCCCCTGGGTATCACCATTTCATAGAGAAAATGCCTTATTAACCAAGAATACCATATTCCACACATCACATCACCCTTTTTTTTGGAAACCCGATCCCTGCTGGGACGCCACACGGATGCTTACACTCACACTCTGGTATGGACCCTCACACTTGGAAGCTTCCAGAAAGAAACCAAGACTGCAATGCAGTGCCACCCTGACACCTGATGCCAGGAGGCTACTCCTCGCACGCATGGTACGTGCGGCTACAATGCCCCGCCCCCCCCAATAACTCTTAGATGACCCCTCATTTCAGGACAAGGGACCATCTCAGGGTCTTCAGACACATCACATTCGAAACTGCCCCCACTGATCACCCTCTAACTAGTGAACTTCCTGTAATTTCGCTCTGAAATATTTTCATTAAGGAAATCCAACCACTGCTGAATTAACTCTCCACGTTCTCCCAGAAGGCCGCCTCAGTTGCTTGGCTCTCCCTTTCTCCAGGGCTCCTGTGCTTGAATCCTGAGACTGGGCTGATTTTAAAACATCCAGTATAAGGAGCTAGGATTAAATAAATAAGGAGAAAGTTCAGGTTCGGTCTTCGCACGTGTGTCTTCCTGAGAAGCTTTAATGTCCATTAACTCTCAAATGAAACCGGCCATTAAATAAATTAAACAGGTCCATCAAATCTACAATATACTTTACAGTACTACAAACAAACTCATTTATACAAAATCAAAGTAATCTTTAAAGCGGGAACGGTTTCACATTCAGAAGTGGAGAGTAAAGGCAGAGGACAGCAATCACTTTACACATGGAACCTGAAGCGTTTTCACCTCTCAGTGCTGTAACCATGACCCAAGATCTGCTGGTAACCGGCCCCAGTTACTGCTGAAATCCCTCCCCAGCACCTTGGCAGATCCCACACCTCAGTCAAGTGAAAACAGAAGCCATAAAGCGAGGTGCGAATGCAGCTGGGGGCCACAAGGTCAGTGGAGGTACAGTCAGGGAGGTCCAGCGTGACCGCAGCGTGACCGCTGCAGGCTGCTCTGACCGCAGCGTGACCGCTGCAGGCTGCATTCACAGCATCCATCCCCTAGACTCAGCCTTCTGCCAGTTTTCAGACACCTGAGCCTTCATGCACAATATTACATTTTAGTCTTTTTTTGACATCAGGACTAGACACTTTTTCATAAAAAAGGCACAATAAACACAAAAAGAAAAAATAACATTACCAAGTCTACATATACTACTGCCTGTACAGTACACTCCAGAGTTATGGCTGAATAATAATAACAACAATAACAATAATAATAATAATAATAATAATAATAATTGTGTGGGTTGGGATGAAGAGGTCCAGCTTCATGGTCCAAACATCAGGGCCTTGTCCTCGACCCCGAGCCTGACCAAAGCTATTGGGAGCCGGCTGGACATGTCAGCTGGAGGAAAAACACTTTTCCATACTGCACCCAGATGGACACATGGGCCGGTGTGACTGTCAAATGCCAGACTGTGGGGTTAACACCGTGGGAATAACGCAATAGCCATCTGTATGAGTGTGATTCTCTGCTCACAGAGGCAGACTGAGCCTCAGCACAGCACAGCTTTACACGTTTGGCACAGACGCCTCAGGTGAACCGACTAGAAAATGACCAGCTATGCCGAGGCAGGCAGCAGGCCAGTAGTGGGGATTGGGGTAATAAGTAACAGGGAGTTACAGCCCCTTTCTCAGGCTGGGAATGTACTGGAGTCGACGTGGAACAGAAAAGGGATCAAGAAACCACACTGACAGTGGCGTGAAAGTCATGAAACTGCAGAGGATTGAACATTTGGCAGGTGGACGTCCTGCGTGGGCCCCCCCCCCATAAATCCCTCATTTGGCTCCAGTGGGGCGACCTAGACCATGGTGGCTCTGGTGTCCGTTGGGATCCGGGGAGAGGCAGCCGGAAGGAGAGGACTAGATGACCTCTCTGCTGTTTCGTATCGCACAGCACAGGACCATGCTGAAGATCATGCCGATGATCTGGGGGTACAAACAGGACTGGATACAAACAGAACTGGATACAAACAGAACCGTCTGAGATGCTGCCTCTGCTGTCAATAGAATTATTCTCAAGACTGGGGGTTAAGGGTCTTGCATAAGGGCCTGTTGGCATCATCCCACCCCAGGATTTGAACTAGCGACCTTCTGATCATTCCTTTTCAGGAGTGTAATCCCCAGGAGCCACACAGCACCCCAGGGAGACAGGTGAGCCTGCGGGTTTTCAAAAGGCAGGAACCTTAAGAGCCTACAGCTCAGGATTCTAACCACCGCAGCCCAAGTGCTACTAGCTCACTATTCTAGTGCATCGCACACAAGTTTCTAAAGCTCTAATTACACAGAGGTCACTTAAGGACCTCCCCTTTTTGGGGAGGCGCCTCCCCCCCGAAACCGTTACCATGACGCCAGCAATGCCGATCCCCGCGTAGCCAACGACGTGCAGCTTGCTCTGGAAGAAGATCTCGATGGCTGTGTTACAGGCCTAGAGGAACACAGAGGTTCTGAGCTCAGTTACACCTGGACGGGACAAGGCCAGCAGTAAAGGCCGACCTGGGAAAGGTCACGGGCTGGAAGGAACGGGCACTGTGGCCTGTTTCGCGGTACCAGTGCAATACTACTGGGATTCCTATTTTTATTCTTGACAGAAACCCTGTCAGGGTTAGAATTGAAGATTTAAGACTCTTTATTTGCCTTTTGTACATCAGTACATAGGAATTCTTACTCGCTCCAGCCAGTCAGTAACACGCGATACAGTTCGACAGCACAAAACATAAGGCACAAACATCATAGCAGACATTTAACTAAGAACTGCACAGGTACGTATTTATAAACATATGACATAGCAAATACATCCGTGTAAAGTACAATGAGCAGGGTTTGCTTTGTCCAATACAGTGTGCTGGGTATTTATGAGATTGCAGTAATTACAGTATCATTACTCAGAGTTAGGAGTCATTATCTGCTTTAGGGATGGAGTCAGTGGAAAGTCCCCACGATGAGATGAATCATGTGTGTGTGTGTGTGTGTGTGTGTGTAAACTGGCATGAGAGGTACTTTACCTGTAAGTCTTTGCAGTTCTCACTGGATGGAATCAAACTGCAACATAACTGCAGGAGGTTGGTAGAAAAGGGGAAACCTCATTAGAATGGAGAGTCCCACATACACCAAACATTCAGTTTACTAGAAGACTGAAGCTGAGACAGCAGTGAGGCTGCATCACTGCGCAGTTCAATGACTCACAGCGGTGAGGCTGCATCACTGCGCAATGACTCACAGCGGTGAGGCTGCATCACTGCGCAGTTCAATGACTCACAGCAGTGAGGCTGCATCACTGCGCAGTTCAATGACTCACAGCGGTGAGGCTGCATCACTGCGCAGTTCAATGACTCACAGTAGACGTTTTTATCAAGTAGGCGAACGAGCCCAGCAGTGACATCAGTCTGCTGCCCCGGGATTTAAACCGGTGACCTATGAGTCACGGGCACAGCATCCTGTCCTCAGCGGCAGGGAAACACGTCTGGCAGGTGGAGGGGTCTGCAGGATTCATCTAAATGATGGGATGATGGATGGCACACATACCACATGCTGGCCGCTCTGGTCTGAACAGTCCTCAACAGTTGTTTACTACCAATCAGTCACATGGGCAATTACTAAAATTACGAATATGAACCCTCCTCAAAATTTGCTTTGGCCTCTGGCCCCCCAGTCGGCAAAATCTAACCCCCTCCCCCAGTGCGCTTGGCTGCGTTTTTCTGGAAATAAGCAAGAGTACGTCAAAAACACCAAATGTCAGCCAGTGCCTTTCGTAACTGATTTAAAAGATCACCTCTAATTTTATAGCTAACGTGGGAACTAACAAGGAAGCTGACTACAGCGTCAACCTTCAGGAAACATTGCGAAAGTATTACATGCGCAACATATGCATCACACTCTTCCACTTTTCGATCATCTGACAACAGCCCTTGTGACTTCATAATCTCTGGTTACTATGGCGACCATTCAAACGTGATGGAGGAAGACAGGTGCTTGGAAATGAGGCTGGCGTGGCCTCCATAACTGCACCGACACAGCTGACCCCTATACTGCAAATTAGGGGAATTTCAAAATGATGTGTTTAGTGATGGAGAGGCTGAAAGTGCTACTGCGGTTTCATTTCGTCCTGTGATCAGTCCAGTGTTATGTGTAAAAAATGCATAACACATGGATAATAAAGGTTTTAAAAACCAGAACCAAACCAAACTCTACATCACCGGCATAAGGGCTGAAATGTAGCACTGAAGCTCTTTTATTTGGTTATTAGTTAGCTTGATCATTAATGTGAAGTTTATGCTTCAATGTGACTTCAAATTCGCCACGTTGCTTCAGACTAGATTCAAACACGTCAGGCTGGGACAGATAACTCTAGCGCAGAGACAGCTTTATAGCTTTGAATGACAAACCAACAGAACAATTTCAACACGTTCAACTGAATCAAAATTTAAAACCCTGAACCACAGAATTAGCAGCTGCAAAGATGCTAAATTTTGGGGATTTATGGTTCTTTTCAATCAGCGATTCAATATCCTGTCTGGAGAATGAGCAAAGTGGACACACTGATGTTTTCCCTGGAGAGAGGGCAGCGAATTGGATGGAGCATGAGGAAAGGGTTCCGCCGATGGATAAAACTGGCCAGTAATGTGTGTCACGGCATGCGAGCCGAGTCCGAGACGGACTTGCAAGAAGTGCCAGCGGTAAATATAGCAGCGGCACACATGGCTAGATCAGCAACACTGGCCAGCTGTCAGCTGTATCCGCTTCCAGGCTGATCTCACTCCTGTAGCTCGAGCCCAAGCATGAACACTGATGCCCCAACACTAACAGGTCTACTTTACTGACATTATACCTGTAGAAATTCACAGCTATGGGGGAGTTAATTAATATAGATCATCGTTTCCCAGTTTAGTCCTCAAGGACCCACCTACAGTTTTATGTTTTTGCTCCCTCTCAGTCTACATTAGTGCTCCCGGAAGCTATCTGGCAGGAAGCTGCGAACGGAGCAAAAATGTGGACCGTATGAGTCCCCGAGGACCGGGTTGGGAAACAGCGATATAGATTATAAGGCAGGTTAAAAATATTCCTAAATTGCTCTACAGAAACAGGAAATAACTTGGTGCCGAGATTAAGGGTTGTGACTAAACCAGTGACTCAACTCAATTTCATCGTTGACAAGACTACCACTGATAAGCGGACTTCCCCTGGGGTTTGGGACTTGAAAGATAAACATGCTTGTTTGATGAGAGAGAAAGGTCTTCTTCTCTAAGAATGAACATGGGTTTGATTCATGCTACCTGACAAGTTGCCAAGGATCATGGTTAAAAAAAAAAAAAAAATCAAACAACTTGGGAAAGGACAGCTACCTGTGCAGTTGCGTTACTATTGGCTTTGCTGTGAAAATCCTGAATCTCCTTCACTATCTGCAGAAAACATGAACGACAAACACAGAAAAATTCAAACCTGGAGCTCCGCATGACTGAAACTCAAAGGAAAACCGATATCAACAAACTGCATTAAATTTGTATCACATTTCATTTCAGCAGTACCAATCCACATCACACAGTGTTTTCTTACTGTATCTTTTGCAGTTTATGCGAACAATTTGTTCAAAAGTTGAAAGTATCAATCAGATCGACCTTGAGAGATATTATGGGAAAAGATACACGTCTAGTGTACGTACCGTGTCCTTGTTTAAAAACCCGAACACGCCGGCGGCGATCTCCGCGCCGAAAATGACCAGGAGACAGGAGAAGAACTGTAAGGTTTAAGAGACGTATGGTCAGAAGGAACCTTTGTATCCATCACCCTTAAGCATGTAAAGACAGTATCTACACTAACGAAGCTGGGATGGATGGAGAGAGGCAAACTCACAGAGCACAGGAGGCACTGGGACTCACGGACGGCGCCACAGCATCCAAAGAAGCCCACCAGCATCATCAGACCTCCGGCGCCGATCAGGATATAAACGCCTGAGGGGACAGAAGACAAAATGCCATATCAGAACAGCTGGCTGTGTCAGGGAACAGCGAACGAAGCAGAAATAAAAATAATACTAACGTTTATTACTAAGGATACTAAACATTAGTAATGATACTAAACATTTGGATTAGATAACAGATGGTATTAGATATGATAAGGTGAGCTTTGTTGATCCAAGAAGCATCATAAATCATCCAATTCTTTAATGTTGTGCAGATGAATCTGAAGACACACTATTTCAAAACTGCAAACGTCAGCTCTGAACAATTAAAGTTAAAAAGTTTACTTCAATAAATATTAATTCTCGTGGTCATATGAGATAACAGGATGGATTGCATCTTTTCAACGTACAATTTTCTTTTTTAACAATACTTTAACACTAGATGGCAACACTGTACCACTCAGTGCACTGTAGGAAACCATCCTGGAAAATAACAATTTTTCACAGCACAGCTATGTATGACGTTTATTTATTCGGCATGTAAACTGTGTTTTGGTTAAAACAAAATCCATCTGCCATTTTTTGTTCACAACTGTTTTCTAAGTACATTTTATTAGTACTGCATTTGTGTGCCTGGCCATGTACTGATTTATGAAGCATAACTCTTAACTGATTGTACTGTGCTTGTTTTCTTTTAAGGGTTAGAACAATTTGCTTGTTCCTCTGTCCAACCTTTTTGCTTCCCACACAGATTCCAGTATTTTCCAAAGCATTTTTTAAGTAGAGCCATTCCCCTGAATACCATGCTCCTCCCATATCGTCTCCATCGTATCTGACTGAAGCAGTCGTGTTCCAGAAGACATGCATTGACTATTACTTTTAAAGAGTCATTAACCAGAGAGCTGGTTTTGTCACAAAGTGCGAGATACCTCTGATAACCCTTCGTTCTTTCGCTGACATGGGGAGGACATGAGATATCAAGGCATCGGGTCGATTTCCTGTTCCTGTGCTTGTGATGGCTATCAGGGATGAGTATTATTTATGGGACTGGTCATCGTGCACCGTTTCCCTTCAAAAGTTCCACTTAGAAAATAAAAAAGCGTCATCGCTGCTAAGCTAAATGCATCAGAAGAGAAGTACATGGTTGGTCAAGAGCGTATGGCGACATGCTTACAAAGAACTCGCTAGTCACCGAAACACAGATCACTACCCCGTGAAACTTTTTCAAAACTTTCGCACACGCCCTCCAAGCATAGCCACCTCAGGAAGGGAGAGGACACGTCAGGGCGCCATGATAACCTGATCACGACCAGCGGTGCGATAATCAGAGCTTGGGCTGCGGAACGCTCCGTCATCCCCAGAGGAGGAAGAGCAGAGGGCACAAGGAATCCTAGGATACCCACGGATGTCTGGGACAGACTGCCCACACAATGAGTAAGGTGGTCTGGGACAGACCGCCCAGACAGAAAGGGCAAGGAAAGGCCAGGGGATTTTCTCCACTATGCTTATACAACCTCAAAATGGATGCCATTGCAGATTCCTAAGAATCGCAAGATAATTTGCTATTTCAAGTCTTATCTGTTTCCTTCCTATGATGTTGAAATGACCGTAGATGGTGTCTTTACAAAAGCAAGCTTCACGTTGCCAGAGAGATGTATGAAATGGTCGACCTAGCTAGTTTCACACAAAATGTGAAAAAGGAGAGCATTCTCACACAACAGGAAAATTAAACACTTGAAATGTGCAGCCCTATTTCCTAAACATGTGCCAGCATATAGCTGCTGGGGAGAGGAAAGCCTTGCCCACGCAAGGAGAGACGACGCAGCAAAACCGAGAGAGAGAGAGAGAGAGAGAAAAAGAGGGCTATAAAAAAATAAAAGCAGAGGAGGGCGACTGTAGCTTTTAGCACCATGGCTCTGACCAGGCCAGCCGCTAACAATATTTATCCCGTCGACATGACAACCCCAAACAGATCTTCAACCGGCAGCGGAGACTCCGGCCCGGGGCTCCAGCGGTTCCCCTTGCTGTGACATGGCATGAAAGGGCAGGTGGCCCCGGTGCTCTTCCCATTCCTGCTGGCCAAACCTGGACTTCAGGGGCTCCTGCCTATTTTTGGTATTTCCACTTCCAGAAAGAGACTAAAATTGACTAAATACATTCGTAAGTCAAACAAGTTACTAAGGGTATGAAAATAAGCACCATTAATACAAAAGATACTTCACAATCAGCTGAGTGAACGATATGAACATGCGGCCTGACGCTGCGTCACCACAGTGAGACTGGGTTTGAACCTGCAACCTTATGATTACAGCCACACAGGTTTAGCCCATTGAGCCACACGCTGCCCACAAATTGGGGCGTTAAGGCCGTAGTCAGAAGCCCAACGGTGACATCATTCTGCAGACCCTGGGATCTGAACCACTTACCTTCTGATCACAGGCACAGCAACCTAACCTACAGAGTCTACATTTACTCTTAGAATGAGGAGGCTTTATTTTGAAGGCCTTCTTGTGGCTCTTGATGGCGACAGTCCCACTGGTCCTGAATGGCATTTCGCCCCCCCCCCAATCCTGCTCTTCAGACTCACCGATGAAGAAGGTTTGGGGAGCATTCTCTAAGTTCAGCAGCGACATGGTTTTCGTGTCAAACCTCAACCACAGTCCAACCGCCAACACCAGTGATCCGATCATCTGTGGAGGAGAGGAAATGAGGGCGGGGACAGGAAGGTCATATCATGGCAGTAAGTGTTTGCACACCACCACCTCTGCCTCTCATCTGTTATTGTTTTTTCACATTTGCACAGCTTTTCCGACCCAGTGATCTGCGAGCCACCAAAGTCTTAAATGCTCCATGCAAATGCGAGAAGCAGAACCAAACCATCAGTGATGAAACTGGCAGAACAAGAACATCACAAACCATGTAATCATACCCTCCGGTTTCATTTAACACCAAACTTCTGAACCAGACTAATGCAGGATTGGCAAAGCATCCCTCAGTTACCATTTGCGTTACATTTATTAATAGCGGGAACATTTATTCAAAGCTACCTGCAATTGAAATAAGGTCAGACAGCTAAAAGGAGTGATTATGGGTTAAAAAGCGTTACTCAAGGGCCCAATGGTGAAACCACTCTTCTGACCCAGGGATATGAACTGGTAACCTTCCGATCACTGGTACGGCATCCAAACCCTCTGACACACACTATAAAAATGACTCCCCACAGAACATGGAGTTTCCAGCTTTTGTGGGCTGCGCTTCACCTGCCCAACTTCACAGCGAGAGACAAACAGCCTCAGCTGGTTCAGAGATTATAGCCGAGGCCAGAACCCTGCCGGTTAACCACATGGGGCCCACTGCATCATTTTGTGTTGGTAAGAAATGGAAATGACTACTTTATTAAAAGCGAAAGCATCACCTTCTCTCTGGGTTGTCTTCTGTCATCTGTCCCTGCCAGCAGAGGCTCACAGAGACAAATCTCTGCTGTAATTCATCAGAAGCAAAGCATGCTGGGTAGTTGAGATTCACACAGCTCTAATGGTCCCGGGACACTAATCCAAGCTAAAAGGCTCTGAGCATGGAAGACCCAGTTTGCCACAAGGCCCAGCATTTTGATAAATGGACCTTTTGTTGAAGAGCATCTAAATTACATTTTATGTATTTAGCAGATGCTTTTATCCAAAGCAACATACATTTTTCAGAGAGCAGGGTCAGTCAGTCCCTGGAACATCAGCCAGTGTGTGAAGGCCTTGCTGTCCTGTGAAGTCCTTGCTGTCCTGTGAAGGCCTGTCTGTCCACATTCTCTGCCTTTTTTCCCCTGTCTCTCCATGACTACCCATTTCCATGACTTTCTGAAGGGAAGCCAGACTGATTCGTTGGACATGTCACAGTACATGAAGTCCACGGGCCAGATGACGTTCAGATGAGTTGGGGCTTCTGGCTCACCACGGTTAGCACAGACTGTCAAACCTAATTCAAAGACAGATTTGAGTCTTCGACCCCCCCCAAATTTTCTGCTACAGGTCTCCCAGCCACAACCCCAGGGGATTTTATAACTATATATAGTTATGCACATCAGCACACAGCTTCCTGAGCAGCCCTGGCTGCCTGGCCCTGTTTAATATTCAGCTGAGATATTTCTGCAGGACGCCAGTTTGGGTAAACATCTGCCAGAGAGATGACACCTCTTCCTGTGGACAGGTGCCGGAATCTTCCAGCACTGCCATCACCATGAGGGAAAGCCAAAGTCAGAGAGGACTGGAGCTACTCATATAGCTCACCAGCTGCATTCATGGGGTAATACTGGTAAATATCAGCTGGGTGACACTGGTGATACTGGCACATTTCAGATGGGTGAAGCGTAATCACCATTCATTTCAGATAATCACAGGTTTTGAACACTGACAAAACCTAAAATTCTAATTTTATTTTTCTGCTAAGAAACAAAAGGTCCTTACTGTAGATGCCAACCTTTCTGAAGGTAGCAACTGAACAGCGTGGCTCAAAGGTACAACATCACGGCCCTCTGGGCTATCCAACCAGTCAGTTGCAGGAGCGTTACTCAACACGGTGGCTGCGTATGGGCCTCTTCTGCCTCACATTGCAGCTTGGGGCGAGGCGTGTAAACATTCAATATAAGTACATAAACCTGTGGGTTCTCTAAGCATACTGTCAACAAGCAAGATGGCAGATCCAGTTTCCAACGGCTGTCCTGTCACCCAAACATATCAACCAAGCTCTGCTGAGACGCCGGTCTTAACCAAATCTCACAGTGGCTCCTGGCCTTTACCAAGATACGTATAAATTACTGAATGATGGGTAGCAAGAGGAGCACATTCCTCACCTCCCAGGCCTTCCTTTCACAGGAATGATTGATCCAGTTTGTTCACCATGGGTGAGGTGGGCAACCCCAGTCTGAAACCAGCCACACTTCAGACGACAGATCCATCCCACTTTAAGAAGCAGGGAGGCAACTGGAATGTTTTTATGAGGCCTTGGAAGGAACTTATAGGCCGGTCTGCTAGATTAATCTACGATCGCAATTGTTCTGCAGCCTAATAAAAACATTTAGGGATGGGGCTCAACGGAGACCATGGGCCCGACAGGAAACTGCTGGATACGACAACCGTATCGGGACCCGTGTGAGCTGCGCAGGGAGGTGAGCGCAGAGAACCAAGCGGCGATAAAGCACGGTGCTCTCTGCATCCAAGGAGAGGCGGCACTGCACTTGACTCGTCAGTGACACGCGAGGCCTCCCATTCTGCACATGTGCAAAGCTCCCACGCCTCAACTGACTTAAGTGACTGCACTGTTAATGTCTATCGTCATTTACATACATAGTGCAATGTGTTTGACTATGTCGTCTTGCTTCTTGTGTAAATCCACATCTGCTCCCCCTGTTTCACAATCTTCTGCGCTTTTGCTCTGCAAGTACTGAGAAAACTCTCCCGTTGGTTGTTTGTCTTACCATGGTCCTGGGGGAACACAGCACCATACACCTGTACATGCGTGGTATGATGATAAAGCACACCTGACCAGACTTGACTGTTTATTGCCTTTTTTATGGTCTAAATATGTGTGTTGTGCTACTGTAAACCTGCACTTTCCTTTGGAATTAATAAAGGATCTACTGTATCTCTCCATCACTCATGCCAACCCATCTTCTCACGCTCCTTTTTCCTGTCCGGCAGTATTCCCCTGCAAGCTGTGCAATATTATTATTACTGTCTACACTCAGGCATACTTAGTAATTTTTGCACGATGTTTCAGAGTCATTTATGTGTGTATGCAGGCCGTGTTCGCTTGGAAAGCACCCTATCAAGGACTGCCAGGGGTAACGCTTCAGTTACAGGGTAAACACCCAAAGGACCGACCCCAAAAAGCACGGAAAATCCAGACACCCAGGGCCGTGGTCTCACTTTCAATTTGAGAAGCTACACACGGCTCAGCCAAGCTCTCTGCAGCGCAGCACAGCGGACGGCTGTGAACTGGGGCAGGCGACACGCTGGCCTTGAGCCCGGTACCTACGGCACATTCCCGCCAGACCTGCAGGGTCACATGTTTCTGTGTGTGACCAATGGGGTCGGGTTCAAGATCGCAGAGTTCATCGCCACGTGCACAGAAAGCAGTCAGTTACATTATGCAATAAGAATGTTCATACATCCATATTAAACAAAACCTTGCGAATAAATAATCAAATAAAAATGAAGGCGACGGTAAATGCAAATACAATTATGACAAAAAAATATGCAAACAGTGCAATGCAAACATATGGAAATGTTGCGGAGGAGGAGGAGGAG
>JAODKE010000040.1:14004876-14022115 GCA_026779605.1 Mormyrus hasselquistii | reverse complement strand
ATGAAGTAGAAACAAACTACATCCTCCCCAGTGCCAGTAGGGGGGCTATCACACATTATTAAATGCACAGCAGGGGGTGTATCAGTTAAGGCACCATGCCCAACCAGGACAACTGTTATGGGTGTTTCCATTATATAATTATATGACAAGCAGCACAGATAGACCGTGGACTGGATGCCAGTTCATCGCAAGGCACAGACACAACAAGAGTGAGCCTAACTGCATATATTTCGACTGAAAGGAGGGATTAGTTTAGTGTCTGTCTGTCTGCCTGCCTGTCTGTCTGTCTGTGTACCTGCCTCTGTCTGCTTGTCTATCCACCTGTCTGTCTGTCTGTCTATCTGCCTGTCTGTCTCTCTGTGTACCTGCTTCTGTCTGCTTGTCTATCTGCTTGTCTGTCTGCCTGTCTCTCTGTGTACCTGCCTCTGTCTGCATGTCTATCAACCTCTCTGTCTGCCTGTATCATTTTCTCTGTATGTTTATCTGTACTGTCTCTCTGTCTACCAGCCTGTCTCCATCTTCTACCTGCCTGACTATCTACCTGCTTGTCAATCTGTATGTCTACCTGCCTGCCTATCTGCCGGTCTGTTTGCCTGCAAGCCTGTCTGTCTGGCTACCTGCATGTCTGTCTTCCTTACAAAGCAGCCTATCTGGAGAGGGTAAGGAAGCTCTGGGTCGTCTACGGTTGGTCGTCTGAACAACAGGAATCTTTACCCAATCCATATCCTGACCTTGTAACAATGGCAAGGAAATACCCCAGACTGAGGGTCCCCTCAACGAAGGGGGATTTATTCTGCATTCCAACAGGCCATACAAATGTGCCAAGACACGCAAACCTGAGCCTTTGACTCCAGCACTTCCCCCCGGATCAGGCCCGACCTTTACTGACAGCCCTCGGGGTCATATTGTGAGTCTTCACTATCGTTATGGGGTTTGACTAGCCGGTGATCCATCTTGATCCATTCTGTATATTTACATGGGAGGGACTCACCGGTCATCCATTAGCCAGCAGAGGTACCGTCCCGTTATACGCGCCACATGGCTCAGACAGACCCATTAAAGCACAATTCGTGTGCTCAAATTTCCATGTGGATATAACATGTTAAACCATGTACATACAAACATTATAACACAGAGATCTGGGTGTTGTTTCACACTTCTTTAATTTCAGTATTTTTCACCTGTCAAGCTAACCCTACTGGTGGGTGGTCCCTTTAACCCTATCTTCCCTCCATTTTTCACTCCCTCCTTCCTGTTTCCTGTCTTCCACTGCCTCTTTCCGGTCACAGAATACATAGCAAGAGGAGTTGAAGGGCTTCTGTCAATTTACGCCATGTAGTAATTTTGTCCGGACGTTAATGTGGACTGTTTCATCAAACCATCTGGTCTTTTTTATCGCGTTAACGCAATCAGAGGCAAATCGACACCGTGTGCACTGGGGCGTCCCTAAAAGTTCAGAAACAGGAAGAGAAAGGGTTTTTTCTTTTTCTACACTCTGGATATCTGCTGGAGGCCTTGTCCACAAATACACTTCATTCCTCCATGATATAATCAGCGGGTGTGTTTAGCACCACACAAACAACACATTTGTGTTGCATTCACGAAATCTGGGGATCCCAGTTGGGCCACGACAGTCACTGAATTGGGCTGCGAACTAAGTGACTTTTTCAGTAGAACCACAAAAATAATAAACCCGTCTTTGGATATAAAGAGCAGATTTTTTCACAAAAACATAACATGAGACTCTCCTCTGTATTAGAAAAATGTAACTCAGTGACTTTGCAGGAAGACTTTGGCATAAATAATTCCAATTAGCAAGAAACTGCGTGGATAAAGCTGCGGAATTTGTTGGATTAAATACAGAGAAACCAGCCATCCAGGAAATAAGTAACAGTCTGTTTTTATTTATTTATTTTTTTTATTTGCTGCTGGAGATTTGGGGAGCTTTCGAATTTCCTTCTTTGGGTCTGGAGGAATCACTCAAGACTAAGTGTTACGTCCTTTCACATGCTAGAAGAGCTCAGGGAAGAGATGACTGAAGATTAAAAAAAAAAATCGTCCAGCATTTAATCATTGCCAGGAGTTACCAAATCTTTCATGTTGTTTGTTCTGATTCGTTTAACAGGGATATGCTGTAATCCATAGATACTTAAATAAAATGGGCACTATCAAAATATAGAAAAACCAAGATAATCAGGTGTGCTCCATTTTGTAAAATGATTCCATGTGTATGGAAGTTAATGATGTGTTCAAACCAAAGGGAAAAGATTGGATGTTTTTTTGCAGATGTTTTACATCGCATAGGGCAAACCGTCATTTTGTAAAATACACCACAGAATTCAGCAGCTGGGGAAAGTGTAGCACAATCTTGGCATATAGTCCACAGCTTTGCTGTAAGGTTTCTCTGGGATGGCTGTGACCGTTTCTCTGTTTCCACAGTTCCAACAGTTGAGCCCTTTAGCCACTTATTTGAAAATAGCACAAGCGATTGGACCTTACTGTAATATAACACATAAAACACACAAAAAACTTGCACAAACATGCCCAAACATGTTGTAGTTTAAATCTCGAGTTGCTAACTAAACACAAATCGATTTCTAAAAGTTTTAGACAAGCTCAAATTTTGTGGTTATAGGCATCTTTGCCCTTGGCGTTATAGCATTTTGGAGATGATGTCTAACTGTCTAACCCTGCACAGGCACATTATTTTGAAAGCTCTGACCATTGAGAAGAAGCAATATAAATCTTGTCTTGATTAATTCAGCGACTGTAGCCTTTGGGCAGCTTTTGTCACTGTAAGTCTAGTTGACCCAGACTTGAAAACTGCAAATAGAAGTTTATAAAAGTATATCTGTGATTAAATGTAGTTTTTTTGGCTTAACTCCATTCCCGCTTGTATTTTAGGGTTTAAAGGTCGTTTCTGACATGCCTCACACGCTGGGTTGTCACCTGTCCCGGCTGTGACTGGTGCCATGAAGCTCCTCTGCAGTACAGCTTTAAAATAAAGTGGGGCTTGTCATATGGACTCATGATTATAAAAAATATTAATTTAATCCTTTTTAAATTGAGTCTTGGACACTAACTTTCCATATGCACTGTACATATTAAATACTGTGGATTGTGTGTAAACGCAGTGTACTTGCTGGAATTCACATGTGAAATCTGATAAAGTCATGGATGCCATATTTACACGATTTGATTTATTTGAGCAATTTGTTTTTAGATTAAAAGCTTATGACTAATATCGATCTTTGAATCCTTGCGGAGATACGAATGCAGAGATCAGCATTTTTTATGCGGTCAGTGTTTTGCTATTCAGGTAAACAAACAGGAAGTGAACAGTTCCTCTAGCAGCCATATTGAAAAATAATTTTTCATGTTATGTTTTTTTTCCTTTAATTTTTGAAGTCTGGAAATTACCAGCTGTACCACAGACAGGCCAATCAGGGATTGTCACAGGGCACATGGCGAGGGACCCCAGGGAGTGATATCAGTCCGTCACAGGGCACCTGGCGAGGGACCCCAGGGAGTGATATCAGTCCTTCACAGGGCACATGGCGAGGGACCCCTCTGAGTGATATCAGTCTGTCACAGGGCACATGGCGAGGGACCCCAGGGAGTGATATCAGTCCGTCACAGGGCACATGGCGAGGGACCCCTCTGAGTGATATCAGTCCGTCGCAGGGCACATGGCGAGGGGCCCCTGGGAGTGATATCAGTCCGTCACATGGCACATGGTGAGGGACCCCTGGGAGTGATATCAGTCCGTCACAGGGCACATTATAATTGTATAATCCTCATCTGTCATTAATGTATAACAAAACTATTAAGGGATATTAGGGTAAGGTATTCTTACATGCTGCTTATAAACGTTCTATGAATGCATTATGAAGGTGCACTGCATGTTCTACAGATGCATTATAAAGGCATTATGAACATGCAGTTAACTTAAGCATTACCAAATGAACTTTTTGAAGAGAAGTTACCCCTTAACTTAATTGAACAATAATGGGAGGTAATGAATAAATGTGTTGTTTTGTTTAAGTTTGTTTCTTTCCGGTTCCATTTTGCTAACATTTCAGATGACTTTCGCTTGCCTGTATCAGCCCCCTCCCGCTGCCAGCTGCCAGCCCCGCCTTCCTCACACCAGCTATATACCATTTTTATAGCTGCTGTATATATGTTATGTTTGTAGTTGTTAAACACATCTGTTGTCCTGTGTTTATATTTTCTCTCGCTCTATATATAAAATAATTCTTAAGTGTCTCTTACTTTTTCCATCCCGCGTTCAAAATGGGAAGCGGTTTATTTTTTCATTGAAAAAATAAAATGCAATTTGTACGGTTTCTCTGTAGGGTCTCTTCTCAGCTTCTTCTGAGGAAGAGGGGAATCATATTGGATCGGAAGCATGTTGACATTTGGGGCAGCAGCAGTAGAAGTTGCCAACAGAGGGGGCAGTGCTTGACCTGAGTTGCACATTTAGAGGCCCCTGGGCTTCCTCCCGGGTAAACCCATACAGTAAACATCTCCACATCAGATCCACTACAGGATCTTCAACTCATTTGTCCAGCTAATGGGAAACAAAATGCAGGTCGGTGTTTTGACCCCCATAAAACATTACCTCAGTCATTCTTATTATTATTTACTGTAGTCAGAGTAAGTGTGCTGTCACCTCTCACCTCAGGGGACTGGGTCTCTCCTGGGGTTCCACATCTGTGGAGTTTGCATGTTCTCCCCATGTCATTGTGGGTTTTCCTCCTGGTGCTCTAGTTCCAGCCCCCCCACAATTCAAAAACAGGTGAGGCTGATTGCGGTTACCAAATTGCCCATAGGTGTGTGTGAGTGAATGGTGTGTAACGGTGCCCTGTGATGGGTTGGTGCCCTGTGATGGGTTGGTGCCCTGTGATGGGTTGGCACCCCATCCTGGGCTGTTCCCTGCCTTGTGCCCATAGACTCCCCTTGACTCTGAACAGGATAAGTGGTTTCAGAAGATGGATGGGCATTATAGCTATATCGACAGTGACTTTTTAAATGTATTTGGCCGCAAATCTATTCCTCACACATACCATGTTCATTAACGAGAATAGATAAATTAGTATCTGCTGTGGGTGATGAAGACTCCGTCACAGTAATGAAGACTGTAGGCTCCGCCTGAGTTCGCCTGGTGGCCAGCTTGAGACGCACCGTGCCATTGGTCAGTCTATCAATCAATGAGACACAACAATCATTTCTAGGCGTGGACTGAAGTGTTTAATAAATAACAATGTCACAAACAACACAACAACAAAAGCTTGGTTTTCTTTTCGGTATTTATACATATACATTATATATATATATTTATATATATTTGACTGTATAAACTATAAATATGACATGCAGTCCTCATAACTTAAAACCACCAATAATTTACAGAGTGAGGTAGGGGTAGGTGGGGCATGTGGGAAGGGTTTGGGGTGGGTGGGACATGGCAGCTGGCTGGGATTAAGGCTGTTGTGGCTGTTTGGAGGGGGTGGGGTCGAGGCAGGGTCGTGGGTGGGTGGGGCCGCGGCAGCATCCGCTCAGCCTCACTGCTTCCAGGACTTGCGGCTGAGGACGCACACGCAGGCAGTGTTGATGCGAATGTAGCGCCAGGCCACCTGGCTCTGGAAGGAGGTGAGCGCCCGCACGAAGGTGTGCGTGTTCGAGCAATGCGAGTTCCAGCGGCGCCCATCGATACCGCGGCAGCCGGTGGTGCCAGACGGGCCCGTCAGACACGTGGTCTCGAAGAAGTACTGCTTGATGACCACGTTGTCAATATTGAAGTTGGGGAGGACCATCACCTCGTTGCCCGCCATGTCCGTGGCCCTCGTCTTGTTGATAACCCAGCGGTTGACACTGTCGCACACAGAGTACTCGCCCCGGTGCATCGGCTTAATGGCCTTCCTTCGCACCCGAGGGCCCGGTCCCTCTCCCTCGGGGCCGGGGGCCACGGCACTGAACAGAACCCGGGGTGAGCGGTAGCGCCGCTTGTTGAAGAGTTTGGGGTCCACTATGGGAATGGGGTGTGAGTCCTGGTGCTGTTGTTGGCTGGCCATTGGGGCGCTGGGGCCAGCGGATGTCCTGAGGGGCCCTGCCATGCTCTGCCCGTTGGTCCTCGGGGCGTCCCCTCCGATGTGCGCTACAGCCTGGACGCTGATCAGGAAGAATAGGGCCAGCGTTGACGACCTCATGGGCACACGTCCTGCCAAGAGAATCGTAGCCAGTTAGATGTCTTCGCGGTTCAAGCAGTCATTAACCATGCATCCTGATATGATAGCCAATAGCTAACCACATGTTCTGATAAGGCATCCAATAGCCAGTCATAACATCTGAAAATATCCTTAACTTTGTCTCATAATACTACACTTTAAATTTTAAACTGTCCAAATCTAGATTAAAAGTTGGTACAAGTTGGTTATCTCTCTGAACTAATCATTTTTAGAACATTTTTGTGTAAATATAACTTCCAGGAGCAAAAAGGCACCCCCGTTCAGGTGGAAGCTGACATTTCGTGATGGCTGGATTCTGGGACTGTTGCCACAACTACTTGAAGAACATGGGGATTGTCAGTTTTTATTGTACTCCTCTGGGTGACATCCAAGACTTTTCTAGTCCCTCATAATTCTCAGTGCTTTACAGGGTATTACAGTGCTGTGCATCTAAAGGTGCCAAGTTAAAGTCCAGATCTAAATCCCATAGAGAACCTGTAGCTTTCCTTGGAAATTGCAGATAACAAGTGATATCCAACCAATCTGAAGGGCCTGAAGCAAGCCTCCAATAAAGAATGGGCCAGATTCACTCCTAGAGTGTAAAAAGCTGGTCACTACCTACTACTTGTTCAGCAAAAGGTGACCATACCAAATGTTAATATGTAGGGATTCAAATCTGATGCTTTTTAAAAGATTTTGATTATCTTTAGAACATTTTGTTTTTGAAATTTTACTCTGACAGACTATGGGTTTGAAATAAAGATACTGACAGGAAGAATATGTGCATGAATAATTTGTAATTCATGCAAATTTGACGCCGCAGAGTGATTCGCTTCCTGGTGATTCCTTCACCGATGATCAGGTGCCCGTCGCAGTCGGCCCTCGCGTTACTGTTCTGAAGCATGTGGTCATGTTGTCTGTTGCCTTTTGATGGTTGTAACAAACCTTACATTCCCAAGACTGACTTACACAGTTCATCAGGTCAAAATGTTCACATTAGTCGCCACAAAAATGCACAACTGAAATAAAGTCAAGGCAGATCCAACGTTCTCTCACAGCTGGGTTTCAGTAATGCCAGATTTTAACCATTTATTCCTAGCAAAATGCATTTCCATGGGTGTTGACTGCATTGCTCATATGCCTGCTACATCTCCCATGTACTCTACATTTAGCTAATGTCAGCAGAGTCACCAACTCTACATTTCATAATGGCAGAATATTGAATTGCTAATGAATGTATATTCTAGGCTTTCTAGGTTTCCTTAAGTGGAATTCATTAATATGCTTTTTGACACTATTTATTATACCAATAAAATAATGTACTTTTACGTAGTAGCATTTTGTATTTAGAGTAATAGGTCAATCTATTAATCAAGTTTCACGTAAAATTTTTACAAGTTGTCACGAAGGCCTTTATGGTGATTTATTGTTATTTTTTTTACAGAGGGAATCAAAAAGCGGAAAAACCAGAAAGCTAACAGTAGTGGAAATGCTAAGGAGCTTCCCAGTGTGGGAAAGCAGAGGCAGGAGATATGTGTGGGGTTACTGGTAATGCAGCGCAGGACACAGGGTCAGCGTGAATGAAGGGATGGTGGATTTGATAGAATATTTAGGGAGACCAGGAATGCAGGACTGGAGGAAGGAATCTCTTTGAAAAGAGATTGCAGTAGCATTTTCACAAACTCTTTGCGATGGAGTGTCATCGGGTCACGCTGCCTACAGAATCACAAATAACAGCTGCACAAACTGTATCACCGATCAGATTCAACTCTACTGTAACCAGGCAAAGCACTGACATGCAGTGAAAGTGAAAATAGTGAAAAGTGCCACAACAGGCATGGGCATGGCCCAGTATTTGTGTAAATCTCACGCTCAAATCATATGGCTAATGGGGGATGAGGGACACCTGTCTAGCAACGCCCTTGCAAACAGCTGTACAATATACTGCATACGTGTGTGAAAATTAAATAGCTTGTGAATGTGATATGCTGAGTGTTTTATAAATATGGACATATTTGCAAAAGGTGTTATATGTTTCTTGACTTTCATTCTATATAAACATGTTACACTGACTATTACCTTGATAGAATGGAATATAGAACATAATGGTGACACTTCATTCATCCTCATGGGGAAATTCTCTTTTCACCAACACCATCTTACTCTCTGTGAGACACACAGACACACATGCGGGTGAGATCAAGCTTGGGGGGGGGGGTCACAGCACAGGGTCAGCCAGCATGCAGCTCCCCTGGACCCTACAAGCCCAACGAAGGCATGGGTCTGTTAACCACAGGATTCAAACCCGTGACCACAAGCATCCTAAACCACTCAGCCTCACAAACAAAACAAAATTGAATAAATTATCGTGCGGCAAACATTGCAAAGCTTATCAAGTACCTCTGTTTGCAAGGGATATTCATTGGATAAATTAATTGAAACTGAACAAGAACCCAAGTGAAAAGAACATTATAATTTTTTTCTGTTGTTTTTTTTTTCAGTGGTGAAACTATACAGTATTTAAAAAGGGGGGGGGGGTTCTCTCATCAGAAATGAAAAGTACAAAAAGGGCATTACATAAGCCAGGGTAATTATGCTGAGGGGAAAAAGCTGAACAGCCAATAGGGAGTCTGCTGGCCCCATTGCCATGTGACACGTCCCTCAGGGCAGCGAATCGTGTCGCAGCACGCAGCAGGTCGTTCCCACACTGACAGGCAGATACGCACAATAGCCTTTTCGCCTTTTTTTCCTGTGCACTTGTCACGTATCTCTGACATTTGTCTACTTTTATAGTTTTCAACACGCAATGTTTGGATGTTATTTGCATGGCAAAACCTCCATAAATCTTACAATTAATGTCACGTGTAGATTTTTTTTCATCAGTTTTTTTCTTGATTCCATGAGAAAAGGTAGGAGGCCGATGTGCGGCAAAGCAAATTAGGCCTAAAATCCTGCGCACGGTACAGGAGCCGTACGTCTGCGAGGCCCTTGATCGGGGCTCTTAACCCCCTGAAAAATGCCCGGGGGGCTGCACGGACGGCTGACCCTGTGCTCAGACCCCAAGCTTCAGTCTCACCTCTGTATGTTTGTGTGTCTTAAAAAGCAAAGCATGATGGGATATGTGACAGCTAATAAAATGTACCTGTTCTAATACTTATCTAATAGCAGATACAGCTTCATCCCTCCACCCATTTTCCATACCAAGGTTGTATTTTCCCATCTATTCAATTACAGCAATTGGTTTTATTAGGGATCAGTCAATCGCTGTTGCTGCTGGATGTACCGTGAAAAGACTTGACTTGATAACCGAATATCAGCTCGTTGCTGGGATTCATAATTCAGCTACCAGTAGAAAACAAGCTAGAATCGTAGCATTGCTTCACTCAAGGTTATGCAGTCTGTGATGTGGGTGAGAAGAGAGTGCCACTAATGCAGTGAGAGTGGTTAGATTGTTCCATCATAACAGCGCCCCCTGCAGTCTGTGTTGGGAATACAGCCACTGGCATGACATGTATTTTTGTTCGTTTGATTCATACGTCGTAAAATTTCAGACCCCGGCTCTTGCCTACCTGTTAGTTTCTCCAGGTGAAGTGTTGCCCCTCCAGTAGGCTCCTAGAGCAACCGTCCCACGCAGGCTGGTCCCCAAGCGTCTGCCATTCGGGCTCTCCCCCCCCCTCACTGTGGCTCCCTGGGACGCAGCGGAAAGAGCGACTTGCCGTGAGTAAACCAAAGCACAATTACTATACATGCGACACACACACCATGTATGTCCTGTATAACGTCGCAAGATAAAGCCAAGAGTAGCAAAAGACCAGGTGTGAACCATCCATCCGTTTTCTAGTGACTTATTCTGGTCAGGGTCGCCGATCCCAGGCAGCATCATGCCAATACAAAGCAAACATATCAAATAAAGTAATAATGAGTATCGATCTAAATGAGTCTGAGTATCAGATTAAATGAATAATGAGTATTAAAACTAAACATTATTATGTCAACATGATCTTCATTGCGTGTTAATGAATGTATATTATGTCAGGTATATAAAACCGGGTACCCCAGCGTCCTCCTACTGTCCAAAGACAGTTAAACTGGTATATATTTAAAACTGAAATGGACTGAGTATAGTTTTACACTGAAATAAGCAGAGTAAAGTTTTAAAACTGAAACATAGTTTCTGCACTGAAATATCTAAAGTTGAAACCGAGTATAGTTACTACACTGAAATGATCAGAGCGTCATTGTATATGGAGGGGTTTCCGAAAAGGTTTGAGAATTTTATCAATGTACTGTATGGGTTGTGTATTTTATTGGGTGCAATTCCAGAGATCTGAGATTATAAGCAACTAGCAAAAGTCAGCATACATTTGCCAAACAGCGACCATGGAAGCTGGGTACATACAGATTTATTTTTACCCGCGATTCCTTGTGTATCAATGAGGCAAGGATGTATATTCATTAGCATGTAGGGATTTCACAGGGGAACTGGATCACTGAGACCTGTTTACTTCAGAATGAACATGACGGCTACGCCAGCATGGATCCTACTCCTACAGCCGCTGGGGGGGGGGGGGGGGGATGAGATCACATCCATGGGGGAGGAAGGGAGGAACATCGGTGAAAGGAGGGGAGACAAGAACAGAAGTGACACGGAGAATCATAAACACAGACAGTGGGAGGAAAACACACAAGGACATGGAAAGGAGCAAATGTCATGGTGGGTGTATGGGGGGGGCATTTAGCATCAGGGGCAAGAATACAGATGTTAAGAAACTGTGATATTACGCAAGGACTGGGAGAAATGCACACGCCAAGCCAGTGGCTGCGTACTTCACCTTGCTTTGCTCATTGCTGGTGTTTGCCAGCACTCAAATCATGGGGCCCCCTGTTGGTCACAAACAGTCATTACACTAAATGTGAAATAAACGTGTTCCATATTTAGGAGACGCTGAAGCGCATGTTCTGCTAACCAGCTAGCTGGCTAGGGCCTCCTGTCTCTACTAACCTCCTGTCTCTCCTGTTTCTGGGGTCCCAGAAACAAGAAGTACACTGATGAAGACATACACACCTCACTCACATGTTACTGTCATCTTCAGGACGGATAGGCTAGTCCTAAGATAGGGGTATTGTCATGCCTGACCTTCCAGCAGACCCCCTCCCCCCTCGTCACGCCAACAATTGTTACACTGTGTGAGCCAAATTTCTCCTCCAATGAAAGATTCCCAGGGTTTAGCACCAAAATGGCACCTTTATGTACAACGAGACACCACCTCCCAGGGAAGCAGACATTACTCAGGAGGCACCGAGGAGAATCAGGGGAAAAAGACCAGAACGAGTCACCCCCCCATGGAAATGTAGCTCATTCTCCCGCCCCCCTCCCCCCCACCTCTAGTCACCCACTGACATCACACGAGAAACTCTGTTAATCTCGCAGATTTAATGTTCTTCCTGCTTCAAAGGCAACAGAATTAAGCTGCATGTGTCGAGAGGAAGCACAGACAGATAGAGCAAGCAGTGTGGTGACAATAACCATGAGCACAATAACCATGAACACAATAACCATGAACACAATAACCATGAGCACAATAACCATGAACACAATAACCATGAGTTTTCACGAAAATGTTGGAGCGTCTCCTGAGGAGAACATGTCCCCGAGAACTGAGCCTGAACCCAGAACCATAAATGGGTGTAAACTGAACAACGTGTGTGTGCAGGATAAAAATTTAAACTGAGGGGCAATATCCATTAATTTGATAAATCATTAACAATAAGAGCAATTCACTCTATAACTACAGGGGCCATCAGTACAAACCTCAAGTCACATTTACTGTATATTAACTACACTACTAAGACACATATTCCTGTTTTACAAATCTCAGTTCATATCTGCTGCCTATTACCCCCTAAAGCTCTCCAGACCTTCTCCAGAGTCAGTCCCATTGGAAAAAGAAGTGAATGGATCTCAATGTTAGGAATCAGCATTAGAGACAGGGGATGAATCTCAATGCCAAGAACGCAAAGACCATACTTATGGTCTTGGCAAGACTGGTCTTGCTAATTTGGCTTTCAAGAACAAACTCGGGGAGCGGTGAACTATGGGATTGGTCTCATATGGTGAGGATGCAGCTGAGATATCTGAGATATGCAACTGATCCCTAATAAAACCAATCGCTGTAATTGAATAGATGGGAAAATACAACCTTGGTGAGTGAAAGAAACTGAAGGTGCATTTTGTAATGAAATTAAGCTTTATTTCTGTAATGGGTTGGCGCCCCATCCTGGATTACTCCCCACTCTGTGCCCAGGCTGAGAATCCCATGAGCCTGCACAGGACAGATTTATACCATCCTCGGTACTTGGCAATGGAAGATGGTGGAAAACGGGGACATAAGAACAGAAGTACAGTCAAGTATGAATATTCAGGTTCACCCAGGATCACGAAAACATCAGGAGCAGCCAAAGGAAAAAATATTTACCGCCTACTGCTGCTTTTCAAATGTAAGATTGCAGCGAGGAGAATGAATTAAATCTAATACTCAATGATTAGTAACAGAAGGCTGAGACAAGTCAGTTGAGTTCCCATGGTAAACCTGGATGGCTCGGGGCGGGGGGGTGGTATAAAGAGGAAATGAACGCGCACCCCGTATTAAGTAGCTCTCCCGTCACTCAGTTGGAAGCCGTGGGAGTTTTCTCTGGGTTTTTGTGACACTGATGTGGGACATTACGCACTAAAGGGTTGGTGGACGCCTGAAGGGGAGAGATGCAGGATCTGTCTGCCCCGTCGTGGAGTTTTACACCCCTAACAAGAAGCAGAGATGGTAGAGTGATGTGCTGAACATTAATATCACAGAAATGCAATCCAGACCTGTAACGGCGTAGCGATACTCCCAAGGGGAGAGAAGAACCAATGTTGGAAAACACATTTATACACAGAATATATATACAGAGACGCTATAAAATGAGGCGGTTGACCAATGTCCTCCGCTGAACTCTGTCTGCTGAATGTGCGACATCTGTTCAGAACCTCAAAGTGCTACCCTCTGTATTTACCAGCGATGGACCTGACGTCTCCATAAAACACATTTGCAGGTCGTGTATGAAGCCTTCGGTGAGGCCGCTGCTCTGTAACACAGTGCCACATTCTCATGGCTTGTTGCTGCCATAAATTCACACCGTCGGTCTCAGCATTGCCTAGTGAAGCTTCACACTGCAGGATATGCCTTTCGTCTGTGCCTCCTTCCATGTGTTTATTAGAGTCCCATCAGAGTAAAATTCCACCCAAGAGTGATGCAATGACTTGGAGAGTACATGTTATGCACTCTACATGAATTGTATATAATTATTTACAACAATATAAACACACACCCTAACCCCCTCAAGATTTCCTGTCAGTCAACATTCCGTTGGTGTGACGCATACAATAGACAGTATTACCACTATCTCCAAGATCCTCCTCAGTTTTGCTCCAAGGCACAGTGTTACCTAGATCTTTATTTCTTAAAAGTCCCTCTTTTAGCATCCAGAGATAATCTTTAAATGTATTCTGTTACACTGCCAGATAATCTGAGTGGTATAATAAATCAATCAATCAATCAATCAAGCAAGCAAGCAATCAATCGGCCTGGGGATCTTCTGGGAGAGGAATGGAGGCAGCTTTTTTAGATGATGAAATAATGGGATTTATATAAGTCTGTGAGCTCTGATTCAGGGTCTCTATATCAGTTAAAGATAAAATATGATAAAGTACGTGAGAACGGTTGAGTGAGAAGTAGCTCTTCAAGTATTTTGATAAGAGTATTATGCTCAGAGCTTCAGCAGCACGGTTATATGGCTGTACCACCTCCCTACAGGGATCTGTCAGTGTGGAGGATGAGTCCTTGGTGGATGTCCGAGAGGTGTCCCTCGGGGGGCGGGGGTGGGGGGGGGGCGGCTGTTACTGACTTCCTGCAGCTGACACGCCTTGTCCCTGCCTCACGGCTGCCCGAAAACAGCCCCGTCGCCGACTCATTCGTCACCATGTGATGATAAAGTCTCACCCGCCGAGTTATGGATTCTGTTTACCTTCCCGGAGGCACTATAATCCAGCTCAAGCCGGTTCAAGTCTCACACAGGTGGATATTTTAAGGGAGCGCCGAATCTTTAGGCACATAAAGCACAAGAGCGACATCGCACGTGGGATTCGGAAGCCTGTTGCCAGCATTTGGTGCCATCATAAGTATAACAATAAGTACAGGTAATACACACACATGTAGAGGTGAAAGTGAACCTCAGGGTCTGAGTGCAGGCTCAGTCCTCCACCCAGAAGCCCTAGAGCATCTTTCATGGGTTAAGAGTGTTTCTCAAGGGCCCAACAGTGATATGGTTACTCTAACTCTAAGCACGAGATTTGAACCAATGACCTTCCGATCACAGGCCACACCTGCTGAGCCACACATGCCACCAGGAGAGGCATTCCGATCTATTTTTTATTGCGCGAATCATCGTCAGCATGCTGCAGGAATGATGATATCAATGGGTATACACAAACCACGCTCCCCTTACCCCTGTGACAATGTGGAGCGTGCCCTACTGTGCCGTTAAGGCGGTTTATGCATCTCACACTGCTAATGTTTCAAAGGTGGCTTTAAGATCTTACATCCCCTCTGCAACAGGCAGCGTGTAAAAAAAACAGTGAGTATTTGACTATCAAAGGAAATGGCAAAACAGCACAGGCCTTGTGGGGGGCCCCCTAGAGGATGGCCAGTGTTTTGCGTCTCTTCCCATGTGCGCGACAGCATGACCACCCACCGACGCGACCTTGACCTCATTAGGCCTAATGGAGGTGGTCTTTTGAACGCGGAACGCGGCGACCGACAGCCCGAGGGCGGCGGGGCAGACAAAGGAGCCCAGTCTGAGGCGCCCATGGCCGCTGAAGCCGAACTGACATTCATATGGTAAAACCCGCACCCCCACCCCACCCCCCCGGAAACTTGAACCCCAGCAGCCGAACCCCGGGCTTTTTATCAGAGGGGTCGCTCTTTATCAGGGGCCACCGCTGGGTTTTGAATGTCACTCCGATAGTTGCCCCCCCCCCCCCGGGTGAGGCCCCGGGCCCATTCATTGGCATCGGGCCCCCAGGGATGAACGGAGCGCTTTGTCTGATTCCATCGGGCCCCCGGGGGACTCGTGTTGCTGGGAGCGACTTACCATGCACACTGGAGCTGCTTGAAGGCTGGTCCGTGTTACGGAGCTCAATCAGCAAGATAACCCCCCCCCCCCCACACCAAAAAAAGCATAAAGCCCCCCCAAAAAAAAAAATTATCCAGAAGTCTTATCTCTGCTGATCTTTATGTAACATGTGATGTTCGGGGAGCTTTACCCTGGTAGTGTGTAATGGTGGGGTGAGCTGGGAAGGGGGGGTAGTCACAGGTATTTTTATGGTTTTTTGACAAGAAGTTGCCGGGTGTCGCTGACTGTGATGGTTTGGTGGTTTAACCACAAGTAAGCAGAAGAACGTACCTGTTGCATATTTGCTACGCTTAATGTCAATATTTATATTGTAAATTCAGTCGATTACTTTTGCATCTGCACCAGGACTAACAAGACTGTCATCTCACCTCAGAATGACTCCATACTGTACATCATACCTCTGAAGGTGACAATATCAGACACTTTGATTTTTCAATAATCTTTTAACAAATCTGGTTTAAAAGATGAAAAAGTGCTGTTTTCATGTCAAGTTGTATCACGTCTAATTATTAGTCTTGTTAATGGAGGCTCTACTGAATATATTGGTTTCAGTTTATTATGGGTCACAAATCCCAAACATGCATTACAGGGTCCTGGTTGTGTTTCTGTCTACTCAAGTCACCTCATGAATCCATGTTCAAGAAGCTAGTTAACCTTATTATAACTGCAAATATCCATTACTGCACTGCACTGCACTGCACAGGCTCCCTGGAGAGGCAGATTAAATGTCTGGCATTAATTTTATAGCTTTTAAATTTATTTTAAAGAAGCAGCCAGGCAGCAATCTCCAGTTTCTCATTCTTATTTGTTTTAATTTCACATACTGTGGTGAGGTGGCCAGAAATTGCGATTTATAGCTGTCATATTTCATTCACAGTAGTAGCCCAGCCATTCTTTTGTGACAGTAAAAATATGTGTCAGCCACTGTAAATCATTTTCATAAACCGTACGATAAAAAGTTTTTTCGACCTTTTGCACACAAAAGTCTCTATCATTTATCGTCAAGTTTTGCAGGAGAAGAAAATCCTGGTAAAGTTAATATGCATTGAAAATGTTAGAAGCTCAAGAAAACGGAGGGTCAGGAATCACAGGTTGTGCTTAAATTGATTCGAAATTCATTGCATGTTTACAGCATGTTTCAAGATTTATGAACGGTATATATTTGAAGGTTTCTGTTTATAAACATGTGAATCTTACCCTCAGTTTCACGGTGGAAATACAAGTGAGTCCCAACCATAAATAAGGGGGATGAGGCAATCAGTTCCGCTCTCACTGGTATCCACTAGAGGGCAGTATGACCCAAACATTACCCTTTTTCCTGAATTGGAGAGATTCAGATGTTAAGAGGGCCACAGCCTTTATGACTAGGATGTGTTCCCTGGATTCTTGGAGAGTGCTTCACCAAAGCTGCTGTACGCCTGAGGAGCAGCTGTGTTGACTGTCCCACCGATGAGCAGAACGTCATGATGGTTTGTGGGTCTGTGCTGAAGAAGGAGTCCAAGTTTCAGAGAATCCGTCTCCTAAGGGACCAGACTCGCAGCGAGAACTAACTAACAGCCCTGCAGCGATGTGTGGCAGCCGCTGGGGAGGTCGGGGGGTCGAGGGTCTCCCAAAAGCATCCGCAGGGTGGGGGGGTGCCTCAGCCACATATGGAACCTATATACACACACTCAGTCAACTGGCCCAGCACAGCTCGGGGGGGGGGGGGGGGGGGGGAATTTATAAAAAAAAATAGAAGGACGCTGTTGGGCGGAGGCAAACCACCCCCCCCCCCCCCCCCCCCC
>JAODKE010000040.1:13945339-13972574 GCA_026779605.1 Mormyrus hasselquistii | reverse complement strand
GTTTGCGAGAAAACGCTATTTCAATTCTCTGTGTGTTCTATACATATGGCAGAATTGACAATAAAAGCTGACTTTGACTTTTCTAGCATGCCAGTGCAGTTAACCTATCACTAAGTGTTATTATATTCACTGGTTTGTTCCCTGTCAATTATGATCACTACACTGCCCCACAAATGCACGTGAAAAGATTCGTAATAAGATGAGTCATATGCAGGTATAGGCATATAAGCAGTATTAATGTTTTTTCATGACATCACTCTTTTTTTTCTTATCTCGGTGCAGATTTTTAGGTGGGTTTACTCATTCATTTTTTTGTATATTTGTTTATTAACTTGCTTATTTGTTTGGAAGATCATTGTGGTTGTCTTCTACCACACCGAAGTTGTCATTGTTTGTTGAAGATGTTTCAATCAAAGCCGTGTACGGGTGACAAACTCACAGTTATAATACATAAAGATGCGTGCAAAAGTCTTAGGCAGTTCAAAGAAATGTTTAAAGCTGTTTATCTGTGTAGTAAGTGCACTTTTTCTTAGGACAAAAAACACAATTTAGCATAAGAACATATGCAAATTAAAAATAACATAATAAAAATTAGTAAGACTTTTTTCTGTTCTCTAAAAAAGTTACTGATATCGAGTTGGATGGTTAGATGAATACTGCTTCAGTTCCCAAACCTCTCCTCAGGGGCACCTCAGCCAGTCCATGGATTTATTACATTTCACCACCAGCTCCCAGGGTGATTAATTAATCAAGTTAGTTTTAAAGAGTCGTTTTTAGCCATACAAGGTGCGCTAGAGTCAAAAACTACAAGTGCGTGTGGATAGTTGCTGCAAATGCTGGGGTGATTTTAGCAAAAGATTTTAAATGGCTACACGAACACACTTTGGCAGGCATACTATCATAGTGTTAACACCAACATGAACATAATTTAAACATTGGCTGCCTAAGATTGCTTAGGTTTCATAGGTTCCATTGACTGCCCAGTCCTGCAGGTTCCACCAGAGTTGTGCCTGCAGGTTCCTCAGAGTTAGGGCCGTGTTTAAGGATGAAAGGCACAGCACCAATCGGGGACTTTAAAACATCAAACATTCCCTCAGTTTCACCCATCATGCACTTGGCACTATTTGGGCTCAGATCATAAGGAAATAATATCTGGTCCCGGCTGCTTTTGGTGTGAACTTTCAGTGCTGCTTTGGCTGCAAACAAGACTATATGCTTTATTCTATTGTTGTTAGTCACTAGCATCTTGAAGGTTTTCAGCAATATCCATTGGTAGAGCAATCAGCGATGTCTAGAGATCCCTTAATGGTGCTAAATGACTCTACCTAGCATCATGTTGTTTTAGTAATAGCCCTGCGGTGGAAGGAGGAGGGTGCAATGGGCACAGATGAGCGCTCATGCCAGTCTCGTGGTTTCTCATCCACAGGGATCTGTTTGTCTTCAGTTAAATCTGTTCCTGTAGTTATTATAGAAGGCAGGAAAGATTTGTTCTAATTTTGCTGATTTGAATCATGTGGCACAATTAAGTGAAACTTTCAAAGGCATTTCCCTGGTCAGAAAGGCTTTTAAGATGAGCAAGGATGTGCACCATAGATGCAGTGTGTTTCTGATTTTTTCTGCACATTTTCAAGAAGAATGCATAGTTTCTACACACTGGGCAAACTCAGCAATGATAGCTGAAATGTTATTGTTCCAAGCCAGAGGAGACATGGAAAAGGTCAATGGCCCCACTGGAGCATCAGTTAATAATGTAGATTGTTTCAAACGGAAATAGTTGAATTGTGGAGTGGAAACCCATCCAGCACTGCCAGTCACTGTAACCCACATCAGGTCACATGGCCCAATCCATCAACTAGGGCCATCTGTGAGGTGTTTCTGCAGAAGTATAGCCTTGGAAAGGTAATTTTGGGAAAGGCAACTTGAATGGGATCATTAGCATTATCAAAAAATGTGCCAAGAAAATTGCCTTTCTGATGTTTTGTGGCACCACCCAAGCCTCAGTCGTGTGAACAAACAATATATTAAGGCATTTAAGGCTTTAGCTCATTTCTGGCACTAAGCTACAGTCCCTTAGTGGACCGTAAACAGCATTGAGAATAAAAACTAACAATAATATGGAGCCATAATGTAGCAATTATAGTTGCATTAACACTTTGAAAACATTTTAAAATTCCAAGCAACACTCTGTTATTCATGATCTTTAGGAAATAAATCTGTTTAGATCGAACGGCAAGGGGGTTCCAAAATGCTGACCGGGTCTAGAATCTCACCTCAGGGAGGGGAGGAGGCCAAAAACAAAGAAGGACATTTAAATGTTAATAAAATATCTCTAATATCTCAATCTTCTACCCCAAACACACCATGAAAGAAAGACCATGAAAAAATACATTTGTAAAAATTTACAAATAAGCAGATACTCGCTGTGAAGTAATAAAAACCCATTTTTTGCCATATAGAATCTGTTACGATAGTTTATAGTAAACCATGTAAGTAATCTCAGATTACAATAAAGCAAATAAGATGTTGTGCCCCACTCGTCTGGTCCTCCTGTGTGTCACGCCCCCTCATCTACCTCGTGTGGAATCCCCATGTTACCAGCTGTTTCTTGTTGCTGACATTAGTTCAATGTATTTAAATTTGCATTGGATATGTTTTACCCAGTCCAGTCACTGACATCCATCCTTTTTATGGTGCATAGTGTTCCTTGCTGTTTTCTTATTAAAATCCCTCATTCGCCCGATTTCCCGGCTCCTGTGCTGCTTCCCTGTTCTGTACCTGAGCAAGTGCAGAACATAAGTACTACTTCAGGGAATTTTACTTTGCTGAAAAGCATGGAAATATCTTGCATTTTGGAGGCCCCCAGTCAGAGCTGAAGGGGGATATACAGGTACAGTCCATGTACCACATAAAGGGTCTGGATTCAGCTCCGCTGCCAAGGCCTTCTGTTTTAGCTAGCTCGTTATGTTGGGGCTTGTCAGGTCCAGAGCTAGCTAACTTGATCTGACAAGTTACCGATCTCACATCACGTCACATCAAGTGAAACAAGGAGGCGATTTTACTAAAGGCATTTTTTGGATTAACAACAAAACTATGGCAACACAACATAAAATTAATTAGCATTAATAATTATCTAGCTGGGATGATGACCACATCCACATAGTTAGCTAGCTAGCTAGTGGTACATCGACATGTATCCTAACATACATTTAACTAAATAAATAGTATGAGTAAAGAAGGCCCTAATGTTACATTTCACAGATATACTGCAGCCAAGGGATTTAAATCATCACTAGTTGCATTTTCGCTAGCATGCTATGTTTTGACTTGTCAAATAGCTAACGCTATCTGACCAGTTAGCTAACTAGCATTATTGGCCTAATCTAAAATAACACTCCTGGACGTATATAGACTGTAAAATGCCAGGCAGCATATTGAGGACGGGGAACAACCCTGATGTTAGTCTTGCACCACTGTGCAAGCAGAGGGGCTCACAACTTATTCCCTGAATTGCCCTTGTTTTAAGCTTGTACTGTCCACACCAAGGAGCATAGTACATACTATGAAAAAGAACAATCATTAAAATTGCAAAAATGCAAAACTGTTCTGTTTCCTGTGGTACAATAAAAATTTTCAGTGAAACTAAACATCAAAAGTGGAAAGGGTCCCAGTGGGCCTGATGGCCAGCTTGTGTTCTATATACTGGGGGCCCTTGTGGTTAACTGTGATTGCCGAGAGGCCCCTGGCGGCCTGGTAGTGGTCAAAATGTGCTATACATGCAGAAGTCCTGCAGGCCCCTGGTGGTGATCTTGTGCTGCAATGCTGAGGGGCTGCATATGGCTCATCTGTGCTGTACATGTCCAGTGGCTCTTGGGCCCCGGTAGTCAACTCTTGCTCTATATGCCGAAAATACAGAGGGCCCTGGGTTGGACTTGCATATGTAAGGGTCATAGTGTTTAGCTCTAATGCGACTCATGGCCATTAATAGTCCGAGACCCTCTCCTGCCTGAAGCCCTCAGGCAATGGCCCAGTCCATAATCCAGCAATGACTAGATCCCATTTTTGTTAAACTACATAAGGGTGCCTTGGCAGGTTTTGAAGGGCGTATCATTAAAATAACCCAAACATCCATATCTCCTTTGCACTCGGGGGTAATAGTCTGGCTCTTGTCCAGAAGACTTCACCCCCCCACCCCCCCCGGGTATGGAGCTGAAGTCTTATGGATTCCAGAGCACATCTGGATCTCCCCTCATACTCACAGGGATCCCCTCAAATACCAAGGGCGGGATGCAGAAGCAGGTTTGGCTGCTCTGTATGTAGTATATCAAACAGGCGTGAAGGTGCCCTCATGACTTTTCTGTCCATGAAGATGTCGACTTCACGTGCCATCAGCTGTCGGCCAGCCTGCTCCAGCATCCAGGATGCATCTCGTTTTCTCCAACTGCTGGTGTCACACAGCCTGGTTGGGCTGCTTGGGTCGTCCTCATATCTACACATGCTCAGGAGGTTCACTAGACTCTGCTCATGGAACTGGTGTCGTTTTCATTAGACATGAAGTGAAAATCATTTGCAAGATTTCTATCCATCCATCCAGCCATCCATCCATCCATCTGTTAATGCTGGACAGGGGGCAGGGGGCCTAGATCCTATCACAAGCAGCACAGGGTGCATGGCAACTTCGGGAACAAGCCAGCTGTCTACCAGATCACATCCCACTTGATGTTCTTTGCTGACTGAATCTCAAAAATGGACTTTTGAGTTGGTAATGCGTCAGTCAGCTTAAAGTGCTGTACTAAAAGAGACACTAAGCTCACTGCTAAAATACAAACACACAAACAGGTTTTTATTACATTGTGGGGGACATTTGGTTTCCACAATGTAATATAACCCTAATCCATTCACACACACACACACACACACACACACACACACACACAACTCAGGCTCAGACCATACAGGTTATAAACATTAGCTTTCATGGTCAAATGTGGCAGAACCCCTCAACCTGGGCTGCCCATCCATCATGCCAGGTTCTCTGCCTCCCAGTCCCTGAGACCAACAGTCGGAACATTGCTAGAAATAGGAAGGTAGGGGGACTTGGCTGCTGACTGGATGGACAGCTTCCAGGATGAGGTGAACCAGGAGGGAAACTCATTCGCAGAGGACTGGAGAACATGAACAAGGAACTGAGAACCTAAAAGGGGCAAGACCACAAAACCCAAGCCACTAAAATCTGAAGACAGGACACCAGCAGCACAGCAGACCAGCTGCAGAATACTGGCCACTTTGGGTCATGAATCCCAACACAGAACCTGGATAACCAGAAGACCAAAACTAAATGCCAGTCAATAGCTACCATGTACCCACCTGCCACCAAACCATCAATCAAACATAAAAATGTTATGCTCCTATGTTTCCTGTCGCACCAGGGACGTCAGAAGCATTTTGAATGGGGGGGGGCACACTGGCATAAAACTAATATTTTATGTTAAATGTGGAGGGGTCAGAACGAATAATCATGAAACGTGAGGGGGACACATCCCCCTCAGATTTAATGGCGGCGACACCCACGTGTTGCACAAATATAGATCATACTATCACAGCACTGGGCTGAGAGTTTGGGGGACCCCCCCCCCCTTAAGACAGCGACTACGCCACCCTGGGAATTACACCCAGGGAAATATTTCCTAAGTTAAATAAAACTCCAAAAAAAGGCACTCAGGTCTGTTATACACGGCAATGAAAGACGTGACTCCACTTACAATCTTTTATTAACAATCACAGTACAAAAACGCCATCCACAATAAAACATAAAAGTGACTTCAGGGCTGATGCACACGGGATGAGAGGTTAAGCAGTCAGGCAGAAGATGGCATCCTGGAACAAAGCACTACAATTCCCATGCACACATGCAAATCCGGTGCCCTGCAACTGCACACAGCACAAAACACCGCCACGTCAAAGTTCCCCTCCTCCCTGGTGGCGTACCAACCAAACAAAACCAATCTTAAAACACAGAATAAAAATACAAAAACCCTCACTTCATACAATTAATGCTGGAAGAACCAGTTAAAAGGGTAATTGCAGTCAACCAATCCCCTCATTCACAGTATAGCAAAAGAGGCAAAGCAGCAACAACTGCAGAGCAGGCAGGCAGCCCAGACCGCAGCTGTATTAGAGCAGGCAGGCAGCCCAGACCGCAGCTGTATTAGAGCAGGCAGGCAGCCACAGTAGTAGAGCAGCCAAAGCAGCAGTACTTAATGGCGTTTCATGGTCTTCCCAACCAACCGGATAAACACCATCTCCCATCCGCATTGCCAACTGCCGCCTACCAGACAGCAGCTTCCAACGAATCCATCGCATACAGACCTGTGACCATAGCGGAAGTCAGGTAACCGGAAGGGCTACATGCCAGCGTTGGGTCCCCAGCCAATGGCTATCAACTTTTATAGGGTGCCCAGATCCTGCACATTTAAAGGCACAGATACCCAAAATGGCCATTCTGCCACAATACCATTTAATCAATCAGTTTAATCTAAAATGGGTCTAATTTCCTTTTAAAAACATAGCTGACATGATCAATTGGCATGTGGCCTAAACATTGTTGAAACTGGTCCCCAAAATTATGAAATGCTCAGGAACAGACCATAATCACACTGAGATAAGAGCTTTGCAACATTTTAGCAATTGTACTGGATTTCCTAAAATAGGCTAAATGTTTTACAAAAACAGCAAATAAAATATTTCAATGAAAATGACTTCCGCTCCCTCAACGCCACTTTGACAGTTTTATTAGGCAAAGCAAGAAACCTGCCCATCATGAAAAGCACATGCACACACACGGGTGTATATATTCATAATGCTTCAGGATCATTAACAGGAAAACGATTCTTTAGGCCTCACTTTGTTATATCAAAACAATATAAGCCCTGAATGTTACAATAAGGCATGGGTCACAGCACAATAGACAGCGTTCAGACAATACTGAACTTTATTTCAAATGTAAATCAAAAGACTTGGAAACAAAAGAGACCGTGGCGGGTCTAAACAAAGGCAGGTCAGCTATACAAGTACTAACGAAGACTAAAATGAAACAAGAGGAAGCACGAAGTAAGGGTATGGACTTTTGCTTGCAGTAGGGGATCATTCAATATCCAAGAAGGGAACTAAGGATAGGCAGGGACCAGAGGTGGATAGTTCAGGTCCAGAGAGTAAAAAATCAGACCAAGATTTTGTTTCAACTAACCTGTAACCCTAACCTGTAACTGAACTGGTTTGTTGTAAGAAAATCTTGGTCTGGATTTTTATTTTCTGGACCAGAACTCTTCAGCTATGACAGGGACGTATAAACGCAAGTATCGAGGTCTAGACCAGGGACAGGTGTGGGTCATTAACCATTACACAAGCACTAGGAAATAAGAAATTCTAGGAACACAGGACTTGGATACAAACAACACAAAAGGGGTAAAAAATTACATGAAAGGCAAGGATCAAAGAGGGGTACATGTACACAGAACCAGATAAACATAGGGTAGATCAAATGACATAAAAGGCAAGGATCAAAGAGGGGCACATGTACACAGAACCAGATAAACATAGGGTAGATCAAATGACATAAAAGGCAAGGATCAAAGAGGGGTACATGTACACAGAACCAGATAAACATAGGGTAGATCAAATGACATAAAAGGCAAGGATCAAAGACGGGTACATGTACACAGAAGCAGATAAACATAGGGTAGACCAAACCAGAATTCTATGGTGCAAATAATCAAATCAGTTTTGTAGAAGCAGGTTTGGCTGTTATGCATGTAGTACTGTATATGAAACAGGCATGAAAGTGCTATCATTACCCATCTTCCAGTTGGGGATGAATAGCTAATCAGTAGGAAAGTAGGAAAATGGGTACATGCTACTGTACAGTAGAGGACAGAACTGGGTGACCAGTGAAACCCGCTGGTCAAACAAGGAACGATGGACAGAACAGGACAGGACAGGGACCGACCCTGACATTTTGTATGTGGAAATGCTGCTGTGTATTTTCTCCAAGAAAGAAACACCCAGTGAGGATGCAGTTAATTGCGACAGCTCGAGTTGCATCCCAGTGTCCCTTTTTCACATCTGTCCCATTTACTGTCACTTTTTAACGCAGATATTGAATTTCGTGCCTGTCTGCATTTGCTGAACAGGGTTAGCGTTCAGTCACTGGACCCCAGGAATCTGACCACATACTGTATTATTGTATGCCATTAAGAGACTGTGGAAGTAAACATACTTTTAATGTTTAACACATCAGGATGAATATGAAGGATCCATGTCAAATGTGATATGTTGGCGTTTTCATTGCCTAGAATGACAGGATGACGGAACTCTGCAGCTACAGTACATGCACTCTGGTTGGGGCAACTCTGGGAAAGTACTCAGCTATGCAACTCCGCTTGGAGTGGATAGCATCTCCTTTTAATGTGAATGTTTTTAATATTATAGAGCGCCGACTCTCATGAGAAAGTCTGCGTCAATCTACGGCATGCAAATGACTGAAATCTCAAATTTGTGAGTTCTGTAACTTCCTGAGCAAATAAAATACTACAAGGGCTATAACTATTTATGCAAATATTTTTTAAAACATACCGTATTATTGGCTAGCAGGGTGCTGCTTATAATTTCAGTCCAGATTTTGCACGATTCATCGGGCTTGTCTAAGGGCAAACGTTTGATCATGTCCTAAAGCCCCTGATTTTATTTTTTTTTTTGGGGGGGGGGGTTCACTGTGTGTATCTAGCAAAACTTGAAGAAGGATCAGATAAAAGTAATCAGTAAATAGAACAATAATAATTAGTCATCAGACATGAAAGCTGTGTTTTCGAGTCTCCTAGTTTTAGTTGATCATTTTTCAGACAGTTTTATGCACAGACAGTTCAGAAAGTAGAGTTAGACAGTCCATGGCGCAACTGGGACTCTCAAGGGCTCAACGTTGAAATGACTCTGCTGACCCTGGAGTTTGAATTGGCAACCTTCCGGTCATAGACACGGTGTCCAAACCGAGCTTAACACACTGAGATAATGGATGAGACCAAAAAATGAAACCTGACATGAAAAATCCCTCTTCCCTGATGTTATTATGGCTGAAATTCAGGAGCTGTGGTCTATAGGCATCCTTCCTGCTTCGGCTGTGACAGATGAATGCGATTATTTTATGCCACATGAGTTTGGAACAAAGGCGTTCGATGTGGCATCTTCTAGCTGGTTCAAATACCACTATTTCGCTATATGCAGTATAATCAGTGCCATTTGTGTGCATCAAACTAAAAATATGTGGACTAACCTAAGAAAATACTTCTAATATTGAACACATCAGGCTGATGTGACCAAACATGTCTGCATGTTTTCCAATCCTTTGAGGGGCAAGTCAAGGACCAAAAATATTTTTTATTAACAAGCACCATGTGATGTCTCACTTGGTACAGGTGGGTGTTCCCTGGTGATGTGACACAGTGATAGGCCAGATCTGAATATGAATGGGTTGATGGATGAATGGGCTAGTGTCATGCCCGGCTTGTCCGATCCTCGTGTGTGCCACGCCCCCTCATTACCTACGTGTACTACCCCGATTGGGATCACCTGTTTCCTGTTATTTTCGGCTTGTCCTGTGTATTTAGTCCATATCTCTGTCCGTTTTCCCCAGATCGGTCATTAACGTTTGTCTTGTGCTGCCGTTTGTCCAATAAAACCGTATTTTGAATTCCCGTTTCCCGAGTTTGCTTCTCCGCTCCCCACTTGTGCAGCGGATGCAACAGCTAGTCAGCCAAATTATCTTTACAGAGTCACTTCACTCATTTACAGAGTCACATCACTTCTGTAATTGTTGTACGGCTGTTTATCACAGACCTGGATATAATAAACATTGCTAAGAAAATCCATCCACTTTCCACATCCACTTATCCAACGAGACGGTGAGCCTGTAACCTCTCAGGAAGCACAGGGCATGACAGGAGACTCAGGCATGAGGCAGTGAACAGCGTGAAAATAGCTGGAGCATCACTGACTATCGTACTGCTGAGCCAAAAGTCTCCAAGCTGAGAGTAAACTTGTGGCTTTGACCGAGGAGGGGACAGGCCACGTTTCATTGGTTTGTGAAATTCCGCAACTGGGTTTACTATTGATATCAGGCGTGATCGCGGCTGCAGGGAATCCTCCGTGGTGAGAAGGGAAGTGGGAAGGACAGAGCCTTCCGTGTGCCGGCTGAGTGCTTACAGCTGCTGGGCAGGGCCCCAGTCATCCCGAGGGGTATATCAACACTGACGGCTAAGAGAATTCCAGCGAAATCCGGGGTTCTGCCCCACAAGCAACATGCTGAAGTTTGGGTAGCATGGAGTATGTAGTATTTGTGTAGTCTGAGGAATGTAGGCAGGGACCTGAAACTCAGACGTGACATAAGACATGTTCACTGTGAAGTTTTCTGTTAGCAACAGTAATGTTTTCAGTGTGAGCTTAGGTTTTACTGCAGTTTTGTGTAGTATATAGTTTCAAGTTTTATTTATCACAGAGAGAAACAATGAAATGCTTTCACCATCTACTTCTTTGATTGTGCTTAAAGAGAAATATATGGTAACGCTCTAACTTATCATACTAATCTCATATACACACTGATCTCATGTTTGTTTATCCTTAATCAGTCATAACGGCCCATGTTTTCCATGCAGTTACTATATTTGCTTGTGATGCATACTTGAGTAGTTACTGAGATACTCTATTACTTGTGTGTCCCCCCAAGTGAAAAGTGACTGAAATAAGTAATCTGGCCAGGTCAGGTTGAGGAGCATGCACTTCCATCACGCGACGAAACACCTCGGGATCCCAGCTGGCAACCTTCCAGGCCAACATTCTGTCAGCCTCAAGAACAGTGGAGCCTGAGATGTCCAACGACATAGCTGAAGGATAAACCTTAAACAGCTGCTTAAAGTAGCCATCCCAGGAAGGACCATTCCACCATCCACCCTGACTGAGACTCTCCAAGGGTCTGAATCAGATGTGTGTCATGCTTTGATTCTTCTGTAAGCAGGACGTGGGTCACTAGACCACAGATGGTGTGTCACCTGAGGTACCCTGAGCAAGGTACCGCCCCCAAGCACTGCTCCCCGGGCGCTGAATTGGCTGCCCCATGGTATGTCACGAAAGTCACATATGGGTTAAATGCAGAGGACACATTTTGTTGTTGCGCACTGTGTGCTGTGCTGTGGTGTGTTGACAATGACCACTAATCACTAAATTCTAAATTCTAAATTTGTCTATCTGCTTTCACAGCCCTCGGAGCTATCCTTCTTAGTTCCTGGTACAGACCAGTTTTTTTATCAAGCCACGCACTGTGACTTGTCTCTATAATATCCAGGGTGCCTTGCGAGACGAAATATCTCCTTCTAGGAACACCAGCAACACCAGCACAACCCTTAGCAACCTTCAGGGTCCTGTCACAGAATGTCTCCCACATCATATTAGAATCAGTCACACCGCAAGTTGCTCAAACAAACTGCATGCAAATTCATTGATCTTGATCTTATAGTCGGGACAGGTCCAGTCTCATTCTCCTAGTAGGTGACCTAAGCTGAATCTTCAGAGCAGCAACAACACATCTGTGGTCAGAATTCACAAACTGGGCTCTGCTGTAGACCCTGCAGTCCTGCAGGAGCCTCCAGCGTCTGCTGACAAGTTTGTGATGGATCTCGTTTGCTACACCGCCAGAACTGGAGTACCCTGCCGTTTCACTCCTCTGCGGTTGGCAGTTCACATGCCCCCCCCCCGTCCCCCTGCCCCCCGTTTGTGTGCAGCCTGCATGCTCTCCTCGGGTTGTACTCTAGGTTCCTCCCATAGTTCGAGTACTGACAGAGTATGACTGCATGGATGTATGTCCTGTGGTGGGTGTTGGCATTCTATACAGCGTGTACCCCAGTCTTCCCAGTTAAAACAGAACATTCCCAGAACTTTAGCCACTGTTGACGTGAAGTGAAGGTCATCTCAAAGTTGACAAAGAACAATCTTAGTGGAACTCCATCTTTTACATTTTAAGAAAGGCTCTGTCATTGTCAGCACAATAACATTGGTACTGAAACGTGGGTGGTGGTGGCTTATTGGTTAGGGAAGTGCACTTGTAATTGTGATTGTGGGTTCGAATCCCCAACCAGCAAGGCACCACTGAGGTACCCGGAGCATGGTACTGCTCCCTGGGTACTGAATTAGCTGCCCCCTGCTATGTCACATTGGCACATATGGGTTATATGCAGAGGACACATTTTGTTGTTGTGTGTCAACAATGACAGTTAATCACTAAAATTCAAAACCCTTTAAAGCAATTAATATTGGTAAATGAATTGATTTATGATAAATTGATCTTTTATAATTGTGCTACACGTGTATGCAGCAAACACCAAACTCAGCCTTGAACCCATGGCCTCTGGTCTTTAAAGCTGAAGGGTTGCCCACTGCCCCACAATTGTGTTCATTGACTTCATTATTATTACTTTTAGTTGTAGTGGGATAACATTCTAGGAACATCAGCAATGTGCACACAGGGTTGTGCTCTGTGTCACTTGGGATACATTCCTGGCTCCCAGTGACTCCAACCCTTATAAGACGGATAGATGGATGGACACCATTGGCTAAAGATCACGTGACACTTGTCATTCTAATTCAGGGCAGAGATTCTGGCCTCAGCTATACTCACTGTGACTATAGTGCACAATTGCGTAAACCCATAACCGCTGAGTATAACTGAAATGCTAAATGTGGAATAAATTATATATTGTGTAACGTTAGGAATATCGTGAAAGAGAGACGGTTACTCAGCTCGTGTTGATGGTTTAGATGTTTAATGCCTAAATATCTAGTCTGTGAAATAAAACAACAGGTCGATGCCTTAACTATCCTGCTAGCTAAGTAAGTGCCATGTTTGTAAATGTACCAGCAACTGGCTGCGAGTATAATCTCTTCCTGTCTGTTTTAGCTCTAGAGTTTTGGCTTTAAGGATTCTGCCTGATGCTTATAACTCGTAACCCCTTAAGAGTAACCTGTTTCATTCCGGTTATACATATTCCTAAACAGGACCATCAAACTTACAGCCTTACCAAGACTTTCCTACATTAAATCTTAAAGCCCTAGCAGACATATTCAAGCATCTTTTGTTGGTGTAACTATGAACATCCATAATGTTTCCTGAACCATTGAAATGTACCTAGTTTAAGATCAATCTCAATATGCTGCTTTTTAAACATAGTACTATAACAGACACAGGAGTAAAAACTGGCAGAAATATCTGGCATTTTCCCCATTTCTTCTTTAGTAAAAATGTATGTTTTAGTAAAAATGACCTCATGTAACCTGCTTTCAATTCCCAAGACTAAACATTTGCATGATTTTACATTTTACGTTTGAACTATCAGACAAAACTCAGTTTTAGCTTTTGCAGATTTTTTTCCATCTTCATTTTTACTTTTAAAATGTTTTTGGCTTCTGTTATTATCAAAGCATCATTAACTTTTGCATATTGTCTCCAGAGTTCTTCCTGTTCTTTCTATTTTCTCATTTTCTGTTTATTCCTAGTTTTTCCAGATTATCATTTATTGAATGCTGCTTTTCCGACTTTGAAATAATGCAGTTCATGCGCATTATTCATGAAATCCTTCAATGCACCTACTTCATCCATTTATCCAACAGTCTGCAACAACCCAAAATGGAGAGACATCTGCTGCCATCTTCTTCATAAATACCCAACCCTGCTTTTCTGTGTGTGTCATATGCAGTACATCCCGAAAACAAGATGGGTAAATATAACATCACATATTTATGAGAGCACTTCCTCTGAATGATCTAACCGCTGACCATAGGCTTGATATCACGAACCGCGGATGAGCTGGTCTCTCCTCTCCATGCCGGCGGGGGCTGTGTGTCTTCTTTGATGCCGGTTTCTGTTCCACTTCAAAACTCAGATAGTTTGACTGTTTTGAAGTGCTTGCCTTTTACACGACCCAGGCCTCAGCTAATGATCATTCTTTTGCTGTCTTTCAGCGCTTTATTTTTGCTCCTGTTTATGGGTTTCCAGCTACTCCTGTCTTCTGTATCTGTATTGTCACTTTCCGCCTGCTTCTGACCATGGACTGTTTGCAGGAGATGTTAATATTCTGATGAAACATTGTCCATGTGGACTTTAGTCTCCTTCCTGTACTCCGGTAATGTTTCTGAGTGATACTGATGGAGGCTCAGAATATTCCAGAATATATATTGAAAGAAGGCTTGACGAATTAACCTTATTTCCTCACACTGTGGTAGGGCCTTCGTTCCTGTTCTCCCGGATCTTTGGCTTCTCCGATGGCTTTACATCAAAGACGTCATCTACCATTCTGGGCCAAACCTCCTTTTTCGTGTATTTGCAGAAGCAGCAGACACTGTCCTGCTTCGATTCCCTCTGTATTTTTGAGATGTACTGCATCTGGAATTGCTATCAGTTATTCCTGAGCAGGTGAAGCATCTTCTAGATACTCTATATTTCATCCCCTCTGAGCAGTTTATGAGCATAAATGACACACATGTCTGTAATTTGTAATTTAATATTTCCACTTGAAATGTGTATGAAATGCCCTTGGGTCTGGACGATTTAATTCTGAGATAAAACACAAATGATGTTACTAAGAGTCTTTTCCAGACATTAAAATAGATCACAATGGCTTCTGCATTACTATTAATACAATGGTCACGAGCCAAAATGATGCACCCATTGAGCCCCCCACCCTAGGTTACCTGACCACATGACGACGCTCTCTAAAATTACACTAACATTTAGCATCAAAGCATATATTTTTGCTCGGCCATAATTATCACTCACTTGCCTTCTTTTATGTTTTCATAGCATTCATTTTCAGTATCATTTTGCATGAACACAATCGTTCAGCACTTTAGCAACAGCGTGCTTGTAAAAATCTGCCACGTTAACAAACTGCAGCTTGACGGCCGCGTGACACGCAGCTACATCCTATGCCTGAACAGTGGCAGCGTGTGTCTGACTTTCTCCTCCAACCGCACCCACATGGCATCACCACAGACCTCCTGCATGAATTCCCAAGCTGGAAATCATTATATACAGATCTGCCCCACCCTCTCATCTGTTTAACGTACATTCGTTTTATGCAGCTAGACTGAGCTTCCAGTGAGCGCCTGGATGTGTGTGTAAGCAGACTTGGAGCAGGACGTAGACAGCATCCACCAAACCAAGCAAGAACTTAATAAGACTAAGCTATTCGCATCAGCATGAAGTGCGACATTCAGGGACCGTGGAGCTGTCTCAGGATAGTAGAGTTCTTCCTGGAACTGATGGGTGTTGAGGTTTTTCTTGAAGGTGGAGAAGGAATCTCTCTGAATGCACCAAAGCCCTTTCACCAAAGTAATGCCCATCCTGGCTTGCTGGCCCTCGATCGCTGTTTTCTTCATCACCATCGTTGCCAGGGAACCTCAAGTCCCTGTAGTACTTGATTTCTTAAGCCAATCATGCTTATGTGATTTTGACTTTTAGTTACATATTCTTAAATTAGCCCAGGCCTTAATAGCTATTGATGTTTTTTGCACCATCCGCTAAAAAAAAAAAAAAAAAAACTTTAAAAGTTCTCAGCACCTGAAAGCATTTTGAACATCTGGCCCCTCGATTTTATTTTACAGGCTCAACCAGACTTAAGTATCCAAAGAGGTGAGTCAGGACAGCCAGCAAGCCTGAGTTCATAGAGACAAGTTCTTTATCATAATACAGCAGCATCATTTTAAAATTTCCTGACGTTTCAGTAAAACACATTCCTGTAATTGAAGGAAAATCACCGCTGTTACCATCAGACGGCGATGTGCCAGTTTATCATCTGCTCCATTGCAGTCTGGATGATATATTCCAGTGGGGGCATGATGCCGGGGGTATTCCGTGCGACACTAACAGACCAGCAGCTACTGCAGCTTCCCAAATGCAGTCATTCCTGATTAAACAATGCACACGTAATGCTGGGAGCCTGTCTATGCAAAAACAGCAGAAATGTAGAGAAAACCTGGCAATCAAAAGATTACTGTCATGCACAGTATACAGTCACTTACTGTACGCTATGCTATGAAAACCTTACTCTGCATGATCTTCCAGTCCCCAGTAAACACAAGTTAAATACAAAATACAAATTAAGGTGCTTCAGTAAGACAATTAATATAAGTGCAATTATGACAATAAATAAGGAAACACAATGCAATATAAATGACATCACAGATAAGGCAGTGTGATGTAAACATACAGAAGAATGCAGCTATGCTTGTGTCTTAAATTAAGCATTAAATTAGTGTTGGACCTGCCATATCTGATCTGAAAATCCCACAGGATTTTGACTGACTGACTTGTTTTGTTGGAACATGTTTCACGTAAATACATTAATACTCTGTGAGTGAAAACCGGATCGGTAAGAGTTATGTGGGCAATAAAAGGGGCGGGGCCTGCTTCTGAGGGCTTATCGCTATGGCGATGACAAAATAATCTCCTTGGAGAAGAAGTTTAGAAAGGAAGAAAATAACAATTAAACAGCGCAGGTGACAGCAGAAGAGAAACATTTTTGGGAGTTCAACAGCTGTCTGAAATGCTGAAATGTTCCTGATTTGATTGGAAGAGCAGATTATGCGTGCAGAGATGACTTTCCATGCATTGGTCCTTATTCCTCATATAAACCCTATGTGAAGTTTTTTTGTTTTGTTTTTTCTTTTTTTTCAGTCGTGCATGAGGACATACAGTATTAGTTTCCAAAACCAAACAGGTGAATGTTGAAAATAGGTTGAAAATAAATGAGTAGGTGGCCATTTTTATTAATGTTGTGTAGAATAACAGGGCTTTGTTTAATGAGGTGAGTACACAAGTAAATACTATTTTAACTGAAAAAGTCAAAAGGGAAGAGTCAGGGAAAGAGTCTTGGTAGAAAAATACATTCTCACACACGCAGAGATACACATGTCTATATCCAGCACAAAAACATAGAGGCTGAGTCGTACGGACACCACACATGTCCACACACTCAGGTGACGCTCACTCTCCCTGCTATGAATGACTGTCAAGGATGTATCCCACGTCTCTTCCTGGGAGATGAATCTATCCATAAACACTGGGAAGAGTGGGGGTTGACTCTGACTCCACCCTTCTGTCATTCTCACATTTCACCAAAGCTTCTTAGGGTTTAGTTCCTGCTATGTGGTGAGTTAAACCTCTGCCTGGTTGCTTTGACGGTGTGGGAAAGCGCTGACAAACCACAAGAAGCTCCACACGATTACCGCCTGCTTAGGGCTGTTTTCTATCCACGTGTAAATGGGACACTGAGGTGTGGATCGCCGCTCACTAAGTAACCACGCTGCTAGTGCGTTGGTGAAGGGCTTTAAGGCTGTATTTACTGCTGACTGGGCATTTCTTTCGTACAATTATTATTTAAAAAGGGTCAAGACAATTTTCCTGTCACAGAAATATACACAAGTTGCTGTTAGGCATCACAATCTTGGTACTGCTCTAGATTTACACAGACATACACATATTTATGTTTGTGTGTGTGTGTGTATATATATATATATATATGTATATATATGGGTCCTTCCAATGTTATCCTAACAGCGTAACTATATACCTGCTCTGAATCTCGCATAAAATGCTGCACCATTCCTGCAGACACATGCAACAGTTTCCTATGAAACAAAGCTTTAAATCAGCATGCAATGCATCTCCCAAGGGTAAACATTTATTTCAGAGCTGTTTATTCCTAATGGTTGTAAACATGAGAAACGCAAGCAGTGTGACAAGGTGCAACAGAGTATCACGAAAGGACTTTGTATGTATTTCCAGTGATACGGCTGGAAACCTCTACCCAAATCCCTCCATCCATCCATCCATCCATCCATCCATGCATCTCAACAGACACTGTAATTAATCCCACAACCCCTGAGAATCAAACTCCATGGGGGATATTAACACACATACCCAAATAATTATTTCACCTAAGTAATGCTCTCTTTCGATAGATTGAGTTACCTCTGAAATACATTTAGGGTGCTCCATCAATATAACGACACTGAATTAAGACAAGAAAGGCCCTTAAATCTGCGAGGCCAAAGACAGGTGAATCAAAGGCATTACTGCGCTTGTCCTATTAAGGATTGGGGGGTGGGGGGGCTACAGAGCCTATCCCAAAGGCTGCGGGCAAAAGGTAGGAAACAACCCAGGATGGGGCACCAACCCATTACAACTGGGTAACTCCAATCAGCCTCAGCAACTTTTTGTTTGGACTCCATACACATGGAACCCTATTGGAGACTTGAAGTCTGATCCCAGAGCCGACAGTACTAACCACTGCATGTGTCTGTGTGTGTGTGTGTTTGTGTGTGGTGTGTGTCTGTGTGTGTGTGTCGTGTGTGTGTGTGTTTGTGTGTGTGTGTGTGTGTGTGTGTGTGTGTATTTGGACATGTCATTTCCTGAATTTAAATTTAGATTAATAGTAACAGTAATGTCTGGGTAAATGCTCCTGAGGATTAGCTGTTATCTTTTATTAAAGGTTTCAAAATGAAGAATTTAGTTGATCGACTTATGATTCGAACTCCACAGGGCAAATGGAGTATACACCCCCCTTCCCTCCAACACACACACACACACACACACACACACACACACAAGATCATAACACTGGGATGAGTCACGTTCCCTGGATCAGCAGTGGATTTAACAAAGGCTCTGGAGAAAGACGGGCTATAACCAAAACCATTTACTGAGTTAATCCAAAGGGAAACTCTGTTCTGTCCTGGAAACAACAGAATTCCATCTCAATTAAACCTGCAAACTGTCTTTTTGTGAGCTATATGAGGGACAAAGAGTGTAAAAACAGAGAAATCTGAGATTTAAAATGACAAAACCAGTGAGTCATTAGAAGAAACTGGGAAATATATCCTAAAATGTACCTTCTGCTGGGCTTTGGAACACGACTTTTCAGAGAAAAGCCCTCAAAGCTGCATGTCCTTTGCACAGATGTTTCCTTATTGCTTGTAGAAAATTAAGCATAATTTTGAGGTCCCACTTCAAACCTCTTTTCTCTAGATCTCACTCTGTCGTGCACATTAACATTATGAATATTCTTCATAAACTTAAAAATTTTAACTTGAGGCATTTCACCGGCTCATTGTTTAATCTGCATACATATCCGCAGCAAATCCGTCCTTTGTGCCTAATCCCAAAACATCCACAGAATCAACATGATTTCCAGACCTTCACGTCTCATTTAAACTGGCAACTTTAGGCAAAACAACTTCCAATGTTGCCTAATCAAACAATCTGTTACAAGACATTTTTTCTGCTATATTAACTGAAAGGCCTTTAGTAGATTTGAAAAGATATTCTTTTAAAATATATGTAAACTGTCCTGGCAATATGAGTACAAGTCAGTATGCTAAGAGATGAATCATAAACAAAATGTACTCATCATTTTATAAACAAATCAAACTCCATCCATCCACCTGTCTGTCCATCTGTACATCCATCCATCTGTTTTCCATACCTGATTGTCCTATGCAGGATTATGAGGGACTGGAGCTTATCCCATAAGCTAAGGGCTCAAGGCACAGAATGACACTTTATTTTGGTTGCAAATGAACAAAATTAATTTACATACATTTTATATCTTCACAATGCATTCATTTTGTTAGGGGTAAAAATACATTAAAATACATGTATCCACTGTGGCATTATATTCAAAGAGCAATGTGTCAAATTTTAATGTGCATTTTAATCAATTATTGTCATTTAACACTCTACCTATTCCTTTAAAATAAAAGCACGCGTTCACTGAATAAATATCCATCCATCTTCCATATCCGCTTAAAGAATCACGATGTAAATACGTACGAATGAAATAAAAATGCAACTGTATAGGTCCACATGGCATGCAAAACTGGAAATGTCATTTTTATGTTCAGATTTTCAGTGCTGGAACATGATGAAAACTATTTTTCACCATGTATACGGAGAGCGGAGTAACTCATACACATGGTAAACACTGCCCTGGTTACTCTCCATTTGCTGGGAAAAACACAACATTGCAGCTAGGGATGTTGTTTACAATGGGCACCAATAAAATAGCACACTTTGTTATGCTTTCACAAAAAATGCATTTAAATTGCTGAAACACAATCAGGTTAAACATCTAAAACGATTAAATAATTATTAAAATAAAACAAATTGTCTGTCAGTGTACAGTCGAAGAGTGTAATTAAGTGCTTTGACTGTAATGTGGACCCTGGCTACCTCGATACAGTAATTAACGCTCGTAAACACATATGAAAGCCATCACTTTTTAATAATAAATAAGCCTAAATGAACATATACCTGCGTACCAACAGGAGTCCTTTGTGGTCACAGCTTGAAAAATGTCACCTGATAATTCTGTTGTTGATACCATTAGATCCCCCTTTCGACACAGATTTGGGCACTACAGTATCTACAAAAAAGTAAATAAAAATACAGTTGGTTTCCAAAATGAACACTAATGACTAAGCCACGCATTTTTTTTTTCTTTCAAAAATTCTGCTAGTCCAACAGCTTGGCTTGCAGAAACAAAATATTTTGTCAGACACTGCCAGTCTTGCAATTTTACGTTTTAGAACATTTGCTGTTGATTTGTAGGGCTAGCTGACGTTTGAATGCTGCTGAAGTGTTTGGACGTAACAGCGAAGTGCATTCCAAAGTCTGTTATATGTTGTATATGAATTGCATTGAACGCTTGTGAAGCCTCAACCACTGTCCTGAAACGCTCAGAAAATGCTGGGAATTGGATCACAGCGCCGCATCTGGTTTAGCTATTCAGGCTACCTTTGGAGCAAACTTTAAATGAGGTGTGATAGGAGATGAAGGGTACAGAAACAGGCCAGTTCAGGGGTGTAGATGGATCTGGGAAACCTGCTCCACCCCAAACACTCTTGAAGACCTGTACGGAATACCTTTCGTCTTCACAAAAGTCATAAAATTGCCTCAGACTTCAAAGAAGATAACTTCAGGCAATAGCCGGGGCAGATGTCTTTTGTTTGGTTCTGCGTGGCGTCATGGAAACAGCCTGTTCTGTTTTTTTTTTTTTTCTTTTTGCCAGTCTAGAAGGTTCTCAGTGTAATTCTTCACACCCTGGCTGGAAAATCGGTCGGGGTATTTTTCATCCTGTGGGAGAAAGTGCTTTCAGGTGGGTCTGGAGTCCCCAGCTAATGTGGGATCAGCCTGGGAGTCAGCAGGTGGAAAATGCCATGGGGGGGGGGTTTCCGGTGAGATTCTGACTCCCAGGTATAAGCAGCTAGCTGTTGAAAGTCAAGTCAAGTTAAACCTTGCTGTCATATCAAAATAGGCAGGCAAACGATGAAAGGAAACTGCGTTTATCCAAGACTTTAAAAACAATTTTAATCAGAACAGGATAAGTTTTACCCACACGACAATAATACATATATTTTTCAGCTAGGGATGTGCAGTGAGTTTGATTGTATAGACAGAGCTGGGATCTGAAGGATTTTGTATTTGCTGTCTAACCAATTTCAAGTCAATGCAATTGTCATACTAAAAGAAAAAACTTAATTCAGCCCTCGATAAGACAGCATGTAAAGGACTCAGCTACTGAAACAGCTGAGGAGTTACTAAAACGTTACTGCAACGTTACCTGCCGGTTCTCATTTGGGTCCAGAGTGCCGCTGTCGTCTAAGTTACGGTTATACTTCCACCATGCTGCAATACAACTCAATCTCTCTGTTTTCTGCTTCCAGATAAATCCCCCAGGTCAGCGCGCTGATTTCAGACCAACATAAACACGCTCCAGGATTCCCATTGGCACCATCTGCGGCCAAAACAGATTCAGCCGTAATCCAAGCACCATCCTGGCGTGTCCTATGATCTCAGTCTCACGTTGAACATTGTCACAACTTCATTAACGTAATTGGATTGTGGTGCGTTGTTCAGATTCGTCTCTCCAGCTTGATCTAATGCCTTACCGAGCGTAAAAAAAAACCCTATTTACTCATTTGTCTTCAAATTGGCGTCTCCTGCTATCCATGATCTGAGCCTCATTTATTCCACTGAGCTTTCTTCAGGAACAGACGTGTGCTTCTCGTTTTCTCCTCTGGAGGCTTTTTTTGTTGGACAGAAATGTCATGGTTTAAAATGGCCACGGCTGGCACTGATGGTATAACGCAAACCAGGCTCATATACCAAGCTGACAAACAGAAACAAACACAATTCCAGTATTATTTCCTAAACACGCAAGTTACCCTTCATTTTTGATGTGTTACTCTCTATTTATATTCAGAGATCATGTAAATAGATCAAATTATTTCATATTAGCCATGCAATTTGTCATGTCGAAATTAATTTTTAGGCCTTTGATCCAACTTACTCAAAATATACTTGCTATTATACTACAGGCAGTATTATTACTAATGTTCAGTCCATGAACAGATTTATGAAGAGAAAAGTCACTTCAGAATATTCATCAAGAAATCCTGGGACGAATGAATCCATTGCTGGCTTTATAAAGTACCGCATGAATTGTCCTTCAAACGCATCCCGCCACATGGGTGACTTTGATTCCACAAGGAAGTAATTGGGCAAAAAACAAAACAGGCATGTGTGAGAAAGTCAAGATGTAGACTTGTGTTATGTTACTGTGGGGGTCACTGCAGCGTGGGGTGGGGGCATTAAGATGACATCCAATGACAGGCCTCCTGTGTGCAGTTGCTGCCATCAGAGTCCACATAAGGGACATATCTGGGAACTGTCTTCCCAGGAGCCGTAAAGGAGGGGAAACTTAGGATGACTCCAAGGGCCCCTGACTGACGGGGGCCCTAAAAACTTGGAACATAATTTGATTAGTCTATGTTGGGGGTCCAATATAATATGCTTTCATGGGACCCGAAATCTCTAGCGGTACCCCTGATTGTCTGACTTTTGCCATTTCTGTTTTCCATCGCACACATTCATCTAGAGTACTATCTGAATATTATCAGAGTATTACTAGAGTATCTTTGTCAGGAGGAAGACCTCACATCATGTGTGACCTGCCTTGTTTTTGTCTAGTACTTATCGCCAGCCCACAACCGCATCGGCCTTCTCAGCCACACTGTGGCTGTCCCAGGCCCTGTAACTGACACAATATGAGATCTTCCCAGTCTTGACAATGGAGAAATAGCATACACGTGTACTGATGCTCCAGTGTGCACCCACTATCTACCGTATAAGGCCCCCATCCATAGAACTGGAAGTGATTTTGCTTACTGTTTTACACCAAATGATTCTGTAAGCATTTTCCAGCAAGATACTCTCACTGACTTGATTTGTTTTGGGCAAAATAACAGCTGTTTAAGATGCCAAATTGTGTGGTGTTTCTATATGCCATGTGACTCTGTGGGTTAGGAAGGACACTGTCCCTGTAATCAGTAGGTTGTTGGTTGAAAGTCTTGGGTTGGCAGATTGATGTCAATGTCGGACCCTTGAGCAAGGCTAATTGTTCCAAGGACTTTATGACCCTTCTTTCAGAAAAAAATGCATATCACTTTGGATAAAGCATCTGCTGAATAAATAAAATGTAGCAGTTTTTCTAACCGTTTATGGACAATTTCTTCCCAGTTATGAAACCAGGAGAGAATAATGAGTTCATAGACTAGATAAGGAACTCTCTGGGAACGTGAAGCTCAGGTTGAAAGCTTCCTGGGAGTGTTGGAGCTTGGGGGGTGGGGGAGAGCTGTCTCTCTTTACCGCCTCTGCATCCAAGGTCAGCGCCGCTGGAAATGAGAAGCAGCTGAAAGCTGGTTCTCTTAGCTGCTCAGACCTTCCCAACCAGCCCCTCTGTGGAATGGCGCTGTCAACACCCCCACTTGCTCACACATGCTACAGGTCCCCCTCCCTGACTGTTGTAAGTTGCACTTAACCTGTCTGCCATCCTACTTTTCCTGGAGCCTACAGAGCCCAGGAATCACCAACACATCTGTGATGTTAACCTGCAAACTTTCCCTGTAAAGCCATTTGAAGAGATAGATAAGAATCTTTGGAACATAAATAATTCTTAATAATATAAATCATATATGTCAGGATCGGTGCCCGTCTGTCCTTGTCTCATGTGTCGTATCCCCATTTGGCCAGCAGGTGTCACTGGCCATCCTGTTTCTCCCCTGTCTTGTAGCCCCATAGTCCCTTGTGTGTTTCCCTTCTCCCCAGGCTGCTGCGTGGCTTAACAGGCTGAACCTTCATGGTCCCTTTATTTTCTGTTTCTTGTTAGAAAACTCCTTCGTTGAGAGTAGCTCCACAGATTTTTCTTCTTTTTCCTCCTTTGTCATGCCCCACCATAACAGCTCCAGGGGTTCTGGATGGACGGCTGACCCTACACTCCGACTTCACGCTTCACTCTAACCACTATATGTGCATGTGTCTTTAAAACGGCGAGCACGATGGAATATGCAAAACCGAACACATTCCAATGTATCCATTCTCATACTTGTACAAATGGAAAAAATAGCAAATAAGGCTACATTTTATTTTATTAAATCCCTCATATATTTAAGCCATTTACATTATGTAAAGAGAAATATAACATCTTCCTGCAAAACTGCATAAAAATGACCCCGTTCTCCAGCAGTGCATGTTCCTCCGGCTGTCAGCGGCCCGATTTTGATTTATAAAGGACGTCGTCTCTGCAGAAAGACGTGATTCATATCACATGGGTCACCGGCACGCAAAGCCCCAATTATGGTGCAGTTTTCCCAGGCCATTCTGCAAACAGGGAGGAAGCTTATCGTTAGCACATGTACCCCGTTGTAACGCGTATGGGTCGGCAAGCTGGGGGAGGGCGGGAGGGGGGGGGGGGCGGGCTATAATTCATGAACATGGCATCGGAAGGCTTTTTGATCACGGCGTTTGTTTAAATGTGGCCCTGCGCATCTGCTGCAGTCCATTAAGAGCCATGGGACCCATTTAAATGCAGAACATCAAACATTAAAGCTACTATACAAATATGTAGTACATAGTTACGATAGTATACTACATGAGCTTAGGAATGTGAGAAAGTTTGCGTTGTTTTTAACGTTATAATTTTTAAATGTAATTAATTATAAGATGTCTTCTAAAAATATTAAATGATACATATAGACCCAGGGAAACAGTTGTATGAACATTTTACCCCTTTTATAATCCAAGTAAACAAAGAAAACAAAATTCTATTCTTCACCGTTTTATTCAATGCACATAAAACATTTCAGATGTTTAAAACTGTATGTCCTTCAGCCAACAGTAGTGCAGATCCAAAAATGTCCACAATAATAGGAAAAAAAAAAACATATAAAATCCTGTGATGCGTTAAAGGCATGCAGTTATTATGTGGGAACGAGCTTTAAAAAAAGTGCGAGGCTGTGTTTCGTAAAAATGGGCAAGATGATTAAACAGAAATTAATTTAATGGCATAGCTAATCACAGCTGTATAACAGATGTATCCACTTCGATATTTCAAGAAGAAAATGCATTTCATTAGAATGATCATACACTGTATCACGAATGGATCGACGTGTAGAGCTCAGGGTCGTAGTATCGACAGCACCAACCACGCAGAATAAGTGAGATCAGCTGGTCCATGGATTATACCTGCTCAGTGCAGGACGCACTTTTGAAGGAATAGGTAAAAAAACTGTAAAATAGTCAAAGCTGTAAAAAGTATTATAGGAAAAATTAGAACATTACTGTCATTTCAAGCTAATCAAAAGAACAATGAATTTATTTATTATAAATGCATAAATACGAAAGCTAACTGCCAAACAGTTAAGTAATAAATTACAAACTGATGCATAATTAACTTAAAACGAATTAAATTAAGTCTTTTTTTCTCACTTTCTTGCTAATTCCAGATAAATTGAATGTCATATGGTTTTAATCTGTAATTAAAAAGCCCCTAAATGTATTGAAGTGTAACTAAATCTAAAGCCAGTCGGAGATGCTGGTGTTTTTATTTCCAGTTACATGTGTTCAATTACTTGTTGTGCATATTACACATCCTGTGCACCAAAAATAGCAGTTGTTCATTTGCAATTAATTGCAGCCAGAAATGGACTCCAGATCATTTCCTAGGGGAACAATAAAAGACAAATAAATATTGGAATATTAGATGTTGGATCGACAATAAACATTTTTTTTTTTCAACGATTTAACTAGATTATTTCAGCTAAAGCAGTAGATACCAACTAAACTGGAAACTGCTTCATGTTAGAGCCTTAATCCACATTGACATCCTACTATTTCATCAGTCCTTCAGGCAACATAAGCTGTTGGGAGGAACTTGTCTAACCTTGCAAACCCCCCCTCCCCACCCCACACCCTGCACAACCAGCTGCAGAAGCCTTTATATGTATAGTACAGTTCCTATTGTTTTTCCCTTCAAGACATCTATGCATTTTTCTTTGAACACACAAAGTGTCAAAAAGCCTTTTTACATGCTCCATTCAGGCTGATAAATCCCAACAGACTCACATACACTCCATTTCATGAGAGTCACATTATATAAAGTGATATGACTTTCATACTCATACTTGTTTGATGTGTCCTAAGCGTGATCCATAAAAGTTTGCATTCAGTCTTTTAAACGCTGTTTGTATTATTTTATACTTTAGAAATCTGAAACGTTTTAGAGGAACATCATAAACTAAAGGTCTTAAAATGTGTTCATGTGTCACAGAGTTTTGGCCTTGATTTTCATTATGTACTGAGATACTACATCAAAACATCGAGTGCTCAGTTGTCCTAATTCTGACCCAAACAGGCTAATTCTATTAAACTCGTGGCACGTTGTGGAAAAACTAGAAATATAATACAAGAAGGGAAAAAACAAGATCGAAGCATAGACTTAATACTCAAACAAAGGAAATTCAGTTTGATGATGCAGATCATTTGTGAATCTTCTTTGCTTTTTTATGAACACAGGAATGGGCCCAGTGAGCAAACCTCCAGAATCATAAACTTTGGAGAAGTTGGCATGAATCTCATAGATGATGGGGAGAGACATGGAAGCACTGCTGGATGAGAGAGATGATGGGGAGAGACATGGTGAAGCACTGCTGGATGAGAGAGATGATGGGGAGAGACATGGTGAAGCACTGCTGGATGAGAGAGATGATGGGGAGAGACATGGTGAAGCACTGCTGGATGAGAGAG
>JAODKE010000040.1:13928420-13945239 GCA_026779605.1 Mormyrus hasselquistii | reverse complement strand
GGAGAGACATGGTGAAGCACTGCTGGATGAGAGAGATGATGGGGAGAGACATGGTGAAGCACTGCTGGATGAGAGAGCTGTATCTTCAGGCTTTGTGTCCTGCACTTTATCTGCTGATATGTAGAATTCTACCCTCATTAAATGCATTTGGGCTCCAGAATTACTGAAGAGGAAGCTGTATTTTTCTCGTCCCTCTTATCATGCATTTGACAGCCCATGTGATTGACAGTTAAAAATACGCTACAGATAAAACCATTCTGGATGGAATAGATAGCATAATTCAAGTTCCAGTCTTCCACCTGAACAGATCCATGATGTTGCTGACAATGTATGTAAGATTAGTCGGTTAGAGTTAAAATTAAAATTAGCATTAAGGGATCCCTTTTTTCCAGCTAGAGAAATCTGCCAGTATGTCTTGATTTTAGTGGTTGTTCTGAAATCCATTAGCAAAATCAACATGGGATAAAATGTGTAAATTGAATTTAGCTTAGGTTTCCAAGAAAGTAAACAGAAAAATATGAACTGAATATATCATAGTCAGATGCTATTAGTGTTTTATCCAAGCTGTGTAAAAAGAAAAGTTCTGGTGTGAAATTTAACCATTTAATCATTTAATTGTTTTTTTTTTTAAGAATTATGTTGTTTCCTTGATCAATGCTATTTTCCCAACAATGTAATTCTTATCAGAGTATTTTTCACAGTCAGATCTGTTAGGATTTTATTAATGATAATTATTAACAATTCCATAATGAGGTAATCTCACTATGCTTAGAAACTGACTGGTGAGATCTAATTACATCCAGATGCGGAAAGGATGAGCTCGTCTGTCAAGTAATTTAACAAATGTCCGGATTCACGGTATCATTCCAGGAGTGACTGCCTGAAGACATAGAATGCATTAGTTGCTTATTTCATATTTATTTTTCCTTTCACCAGGGACTCCTTTTGTCATTTTAAATCCTTCCTTGAAGATCTATGTCAGAGCCTCTAACTGATTTTCACGGGCTGTGAGTGATGTGGACTTTTTCAATACTCTGTTTTACTGTAGTGTCTACTTCTGACAACTGGCTATACAAAAGAAGTATTATGCGATCAAATTTGCACCGCTTTAATTCACACCGTAGACATTACTTAATCCTACTGAAATACTATGTCTGATTGGAAAATATTTTTATGTAGAGACTGATTTAGTGATCACTGAGGTGTTTGAACAGACAGTCTTTGTACTCAAGTGTCCGATTGGATGATGTCTGCTGTGTCACCCCTGATTGGACACACTCTACTATGATATTTATAACAGGGCACTTTCTGTCTTCCCATTGCATGATTAAATGCTTCTACCACGTCATGTATGACGTGATGCTGCTTATAGCTGCAGTGTTCAAATGCTCCCTTCTGGAGTACTTGATTGGATGACCTCTATCTGTCGCTGCTTGATCGGATGACCTCTATCTGTCGCTGCTTGATCGGATGACCTCTATCTGTCGCTGCTTGATCGGATGATCTCTATCTGTCACTGCTTGATTGGATGACCTCTATCTGTCGCTGCTTGATCAGATGACCTCTATCTGTTGCTGCCTACTATGGGACTCTCTAACATACACTACATGCTCTGTTGTGTCTGACTGAACACTTTCTTGGCCAGTAGGCGACCCCCTTCCAAGCTGCGGGTGATAAGACACTCTATACTCTGCTGTTTCTGTCCTAAGATGCGATCTCCTGTGCGCAGCGCTGATTGAACGTTAGGGTGTTTGCAGGCTCTAGCAGACATGGCAGGCAGCAGGTTGCCGCCGTAATCGTTTCCGGTGTTGTCAGATCGCATGCCTTCCCAGAGTGCTGCCTCAGTGACCTCCCACCTTCCTTACTGCTTGCCAAGTCGTGCTTGACCCCAGCGGGGGCGACCTTCAAGGTCACACCATGTTAGCAGCCTCCGGACTGCAGGGAGAGGTTGCCCCGTCCTCAGGTGTGGCTCAGCAGGAAATGGGGAGTTTATTTTGTCTGTTATTCCTCAGCGGGGTTCGGATGCTAGCAAGGAAATATTGAAAAAAGTTTGTGTCTAAGTTCACGGGGGTGTGGACTGGAGGTAATATTTCATGAGCTTCCTGTGAGAGAATAACGACTCTCCCGTCTGCAAACATGTTCCTCTGGGGAGAAATCTGTTAGATTTTCTGTTCTTCTTTCATCCAAGCTGAGACCAGGAGGTTCTCAGGAGGTAAGAAAGACCCAGCAACTCGGACTAAAGACACCAAGTGATCTAGATATGACCCAAATATCTGGTGAGGTGGTCCTTCATATTCATTTATTTTTCTTGTATCAAGTTTATTCTTAAACTAAACTAAAACCTGATTTCCTGATTCAGACCCCTTGTTTTCAATACAAAAACAGATACCTCAGTTAACAGCACATACATTTCCATAAGCTATGAAGCAACATCACATACAGCTCAAATGTTCACGATGGTTAAAAGAGTGTTTCACAATTAGTTTGCATTGTGGCTGATTTTTTATGCGGGTTTAAAGAGTTTGCCTTCAACAACGGTGCCCTTGAAAATTTTACAGTACAGATGAGTCATAGGCAAGTCAGACTTGGAAATCACTCAAGGGTAGGGTGGCCCCTGCCTGTTAAAGTTGTTGTCAGAATTTGAACACAGCCGTTTGACAGAAAACATGATGGGGACCTTGATACCAAGGCAATAGGAAAACAAACTTAAAGTGATTAAAAGTCTAAAAGGATAATTGAATTTTTGATATATATCAGACCAGAAGTGTTTGTCATCACATACAGCTACTTTCTGGCAACTCAAAAAACAGCAATAAAACTTCAGCCTCATAAATGCACAGTATACTTTACTTGACAGAGCGATAATACTCCACCCTCGTAAATTCACAGTATGCCTCACTTGACAAAATGATAATATCCGAACCTCATACATGCACAGTACACTTTACTGGACAGAGCAAGTATACTCCAAATCAACAAATGCACAGAACACTTTACTAGACAGCATGATAATACTCCACCCTCATAAATTCACAGTATGCTTCACTTGACAGAATGATAATATCCAAACCTCATATATGCACAGTACACTTTACTGGACAGAGCAATAATACTCCAAATCAACAAATGCACAGAACACTTTACTAGACAGCATGATAATACTCCAACCTTATAAAAGCATGGTATACTTTACTCGATAGAATGATAATATTCTAACCTTTTACATGCACAGTACACTTTACTGGACAGAATGATAGTACTCAAACCTAAAAAGTGTTTTATTTTATGTTTCATTTATTTTGTATTTATTCCATAAATACATACCTATGCAGTTCCTAGTTATATGTCTGCTCTGTTGTTTGGTTTTGTGCTGTCTAATCCTGTCACATGTTACTGACTGGTTGGCGTGAGTAAGGATTCCTCCGTACCGATGTACAAAAGGTAAATAAATAATCTTGAATCTTTAGAATTAACACCCTTGTTTCGGACAGCCATCCTCCACAAAGTCAAATCCTGACACTTTTCCTCCTCCTCTTGACTTCATAGGTTCTTACTACAGAAAACAACTTACATAATACCAGAGGTGGAGATTTCAGGTCCAAAGAGAACAAATCAAGACCATGATTTTAGTACTCTATGACTGTGACTCTTTATACTCAACTGGTTGGTTGAAATAAAATCATGGTCTAGATTTGTACTCTCTCGACCTGAAATCTCCACCTCTGCTTAATACATTGTTCCTGGAACTTTACCAAAACAATGATGTAGGGTTTACATAAGCATAATTAGTATTGTTTTCCTTCAGATGATTCTACAGCATGTATGGGTGAATGGGAGTCTCTTTGTCGCAGCAGGTATGCAAAAGTTGTGGTCCAAGTTTATATTGTCTCAGTAAGTTACATGCAGCCCAATTGTCCACCTGCAAATCAGTTATCATTGCTGGTTGGGTTTGGGGAACAAACCTGCAGACAGTGCTGAAGGATCTCGCATCGTGCTGACATTCTACGTGTGTTTCTGAGGCAGGGCCTCAGCTGTTAATCAGCTACGTCAAGAGGCTGTATTTTGTGTATCGAAATGTGCCTCGGGACCACAAGGAAGTCAGATATGGTCACAAGCCATGGAGCGGCCACCTTCACGCCATGCTAACGCCAAACTGTCCCGTCTTTTCCCTGCACCTCCAATGAATATGTAGAGTATTCCGTTTAATAAAAAGTGAGAATGTTATAATGAAGTCTATTGTTTTTTAAACGGAAATGTCCTAGCAAACAAATGTCTTGGTATTTCATTATGACCCAAGGATTAAATTTGGGACATACTGAATTTCATTTTTGATTTATAAGAGCTGCATAGTAAGATTTGTAGACCCCCATACTGGTATTGGATCTTTGAAGATGGTCAAAGTGGTAGTTGTATGAATACACAATTAACAAAAACTAAATAAAAAATTTCATATAGAGGCAGTTTCCATTAACAATAAAAAGAAATATTCCTTTGAAAACTACTTGTGGGGTTCAGTTATTTAAAAACAATGCCAGAATGGTTAATTGGTATCAAAACATCGAGTAACCACTATTGTCAGGGTGTTTGATGACACTAATGGGATCCTTTTAGCCATAGAAGGAGCGTTTGTGATACAGCAGTGACATTTATTTAGCTTGGATGGCTTGTTTCGATGTAAGAAACACTCAGGAAACCAGAAGTGAAAAGTTCAGGTCCAGGATGTAAAAATCCAGACCCAGGTTTTGTTTCAACTGACTAGCAGAGTGCTCTGTGGCTGTGAATCTTTATGCTCAACTGGTTGGTTAAAACAAAATTTTGGTCTGGATTTCTACTTCCTGGACCTGAACTTTCCACCTCTGCCTGAAACTAAGAAAATGGTTTTGAAAAGACAACCCTTCAGTCTGTGCAAAGGAACACCGCTTAAGTTAATTTAAATGTTGCCTGTGGTAGAATAGAGCTTTTAAAGTATCTATCATTATGACTTGAGCAAATGCAACAAGTATTGGGATCCACTTAGGAAGATGCATGTGGTTTGTTGTAGCATTCACTCATTCATGATTCATTCATTCATGATTCACTCATTCATGATTCATTCATTCATGATTCACTCATTCATGATTCTTTCATTCATGATTCACTCATTCATGATTCATTCATTCATGATTCATTCATTCATGATTTACTCATTCATGATTCATTCATTCATGATTCACTCATTCATGATTCTTTCATTCATGATTCACTCATTCATGATTCTTTCATTCGATTCACTCATTCATGATTCATTCATTCATGATTCACTCATTCATGATTCACTCATTCATGATTCACTCATTCATGATTCACTCATTCATGATTCATTCATTTATTCTGACGAAATTCTTCCTTGGAAAACATTAAAAACTTTGCTTCAAAGACAGAACAATACTTAGCTACATTAACAGAAGCTACTACACAAAGATAAGAGATTGATCGCTGATTTTCACGACATTGCTAAGGAATGAAGCTACAGTTACTAGATCAATACTCCATGGCTCTCAGCTTCACAGACCTTATTTACACCATGATTCAGAACAATAGAAGGATCACATTCTCTACAGTAAGTACAAGGTTATATTTTTGCGATGTTGATTCGTGGAATCTTGTAGTATCAAGGTATATTACTATACATTTACTTTGCACAATAAAAGTCGTCAAAAGCTCTCAGCTGGCCGCCCATATATACAGTATTTCCGCAAACATTTCAAAATATTCGAGTTCTTTTTTTACAACCTAATAGGCATTTTAACCAATTCTCTGATATTTATAATATTTAATTTCATTTTATAAGAAGCATCTCCTCGAATTGTCAGGTATATAAATTTATATTTTAAGACCAAGAATAATATTTTTTGTGTCTCTCATTTTTCACAGAGTGGTGGCTCTGAAGCTAGGGATCTGTGCCAGCAACTGGAAGGTTGCAACTGGAAGGTTGCTGGTTCAAATCCCATGAATGCCAGGAGGAATTCTACTCCTTTGGACCCTTGAGCAAAGGTCCTTAACCTGTAATTGCTTTATAGTGGGTATGGCATCAATCTACATCCAGCCGTATAAGGAGGGCCTCCAACTTACAGGGAATAACTTGGTGGCAGGTCTAGTGCGGTGCTGAAGTACCACCTGCCACATGGCTGCACTCAGGTTCTCACTCCTGAGGTGATTTGTTGTTTGGAGGGTGCAACAACACACTGTATCAGTGCATGATCCCTGCCTCTTTTTGTCTCTGGAACTATGGGGGGAGTGGGAGGTACAGAGGCTGCAGTTGGCTTAGAGTTGCTCGTAAAGGCTGGGTTACAGAAGCACGGTAAGCTACTGATGTTGTCAGTTTAATTAGCTGTTAGAGAAAATGATCCTCTTAAGGCCTGTGAAAGCATTGTACCTTCCTCTTCAATCAGATGGGGTAACACGGAAATAATATTCGCAGTTCAAAATAAACAATGGTGTAATCGATGTAATTGGAGGGTAGGGTTTGCAGGCTAGCCTAGAGAAGCCAGGCTCCAAATTACTTCCTGTTTTCATTTGAAGCTATTGAATGAGAAATTCTTGCCTAATTATTACCGCATGTCTAAATCAGTCCACAGACTCGAAAGCTATCCGTGTCTGTGTACTGAGGTACTGAGTTGTTTGTGTTGGAGGCAAACTGTTTACAAGCGATAAGTCATCGACACCTCCGACACGTAAACGTTAGCTTGACCCAGCATTCCTGCCCTGTTCTGTCATGCTCATTACCCCACACAGGTGACTGGCAAATGAAAACAGGCCGGACGACCTTCACCACAGTAAGGTTCTCTTCTCAACCGTGTCGCCCACCGTCCAAGCGTGACGGATACTTCACTTCAATAGATGGTAATTGCAACAAGCCTCCTTTATACTTCAGATTAATGATACTATTAGGGGGAAACCCAACCTTTCAGGTTTTATCTTACATCGCTGTCTCCGCTGGATAAAGTCAACCGCGATTGAGTCTGTGAAACAGCAATGAAATATTCATATTTTTAAACTGATATACGTGCCGTGTGGTTACAAAAATTTCACCGGAGATAAGTGATAGAGGAACAGCACACACTCTTTGACGTTCCCTGTTGTTAACTAAAGTCTTACCTCTGATATTTACAAACCGTCTTCAAGCAAATGTCAGGTCATGGCCTGGAATGTTGGGTAGTTGTATATTTGCATGTTCCACATGGAGATGCTGTTCTGCTGTGATATTCAGTACAGTATTTAATAATAGTTTCAAAATCTGTTTATGGTTGTAAAGCAGGCAGGTGAACAACCTTAAAGCTTATATACTGCTCCCCGCTTTTCCATAGCCAAAGAAATTCAAAGTTTCTGCTTTAACTGGCTGAACTAACAGTCAGGATGAGAATCAGGAGTCAGCATGGAAAATGTACAAAGCCTAGCGACAAAAAGGAAGATAAAACAAGGGCGGTTTATCCTGTCTACTGCTATGTAGGTTTTCGCACAATCCAGAGACTTGCTTTTCGGCTAAATTGATGAATTTAAGTTGTCCTTGGTGTATGGCTATGTGTATAGGTATCTGTATGTGTATGAAAACCCTGTGATCACCTGATGTCTTGTCTAAAGTAATCTCAGACTTACCCAGAAACAGGAAGCTCATGACCATAATTGATGAAGTGGGTACTGATTATGTATGGATGGAGGGAGGGGCAGATAGATGTATAGTTGTTTTAAGAATAGCATGTGCATGTTGCAGTTTTAGGTTCCATTATGAATCCTTCTGATTAGCCCAACTTACTCCAAAACTGGATTAAAAAATATCCTCATAAATGCGCAGGACACTGTACTGAGCAGAGCATTAGCAAAACACAATATTACTAAAACAGTACAATAGTACCATAACTGAAGAATACAATAAGCCGTATCTATTTTTATACTGTAAAAATGTCAGCTTAGATTAAAAATGGCTTTGAATTCAGTATCAGCGATTACTTTGTGGTTTAGTAGCTGTATTCTGAAACACGGTGGCTGGTTTTGACGAGTGTTGCACTGCAAGAGCGCAGTGAATGTCACAAACGGCACTGGACGCTGCAGTACAGCAGGGGGAGCCTGCATAGACCTATATGAGACAATCATTGTAACATTATACCCACCCTCGACCCCCAACCGGCACGGTCATGCCTAATTAATGCTCTAACAATGACATTTTGGAGAGGGGCTGAAGGGGGGGGGGGGGGGGGGATGAAAAGAAGATCATATACTGGTTTGTGGAGGGTCAGCCTGGTTAGAAGGCCCTTTGTGTGTGTGGGGGCAGCAGCAGTGTTGGGTGGGAATGGGGGCCGTCCTCGCCGCGTGCCCCAGCAGGTGCCGTCTTCATCATCCTCACGCGTCAGCTCTTCTTCCTGCTGCCATCAGCAGCCTGTACCGTGGTCCAGAAGGCTGGCCGGAGACGTCAGGATCCGCAGGGTCCTTCAATGTCAGGACTTATCCCAATGTCAGGAGCAGAATCTTTAGTAGATTTTTTTTTCTGGCATGTTGTTACAAAGGGACCCACCGGTCATTTTTTAGAAGGAATTATAAATTTAGAAAAGTGTAATTCCCTCTTTATATCACCCGCCACCCCCTTCAAACTCCGGTAGCATGGGAATGTTTATACAAGTGAGGAATAAATTCAACTGCAAGCACTAGAGGATGATAACAGATCCTTTCCCAGGTGGTGAATTGAACTGAAACTTTATTTTCCATTTGCACAGGTACACCAGTGGCCAAAATTGTGGAAACAACTAGCGTTTTTGACATTATGCTTTAAGAATTACTACACGAATAAAGTAATGTTTGAAAATAATGTTTATAAACCATCAAAAAATGTTTACAAGTATCATACACTGGATGACTAACTGAAATAAAGTTTTGAAGTGTTTCCACAATTTGACCGCTACTGCACGGAAGTACAAGTACACTGGAATTCTTGGTCTGTCGAGGTTGAAAGACAAGAAACAAAACAAAAAATACTATGATACACAAAAAGATGCATTCAGGAATACCATGACATTACATAAATAAATAAAGGTACACAGGGCATTCGAGGCGAAGAGTGAAGTGATAAATATGGTGGCTTGAGTGTCAGAGGTAATTGAAAGCAGGGAGGAATTTGAGTGTCTGAAGGCAGCTCTTGATGATTGGTGGGGAGGGTGGCTCAGTAGGTTTGGACCGTGTGCCCTGGACCGGAAGGTTGTTGGTTCTAATCCTGTAATCAGGTGTGCTATTTTAGTACTACTTAACCCAGATCTGCTCCAGGGACTGTTTGACTGTAATTTCCCAGTTAGATATAACTTTGAATATCATCATGTGACTGAAGTAGGTAAATTTGACAGTTCTAAGTGTAGGTGTCTAGGGGTTTTTCTCCACTTACATGCAACAGGGTCCCCATGTGAGAATAAAACCGGCGTAGATAGCAGCCAGCAGAATGATACTACACAATACCAAAAACATACCTCTGCATCTCTGCCACTGCTTCTTCTGCTTCTGTACAGGATAAAATCACTAGATTGCATGGTTAGCGGTTAGCACGCTTTTAACAGAGAGCCGTGACAAAGGCTGAGTGCACGTACAGTACAAATTAACTGAGAATGATATCACTGAAAACGACTGTTTTGTATCAGCTAATGCACTGGATAAGTCTTATAATATCATTGCTGAAATTTGTCATGAGGCTTCATTCGTAGCCTAATACATCAGCGCCTTCCTGTGATGAATTCAGCTATCAGCATCACCCATCTCCTTCCATAGCCTCTTCTCCAGGGCAGAGTTGTGGGAGCCTGGATAATATCCCAGTAACCAGATGGCGCAAAGCCAGGCCATCCAGTATGGAAATGTATGCATTATGGGACTCATTGTTACACCCACATGTCTTGGGAAATCAACAAACAACAAACAAATTTATTTTTGTATAGCGCATTATCACAACATTGCACCATCTCAGAGCGCTTTACAGCATCCCCACCCAAAGCCCCCAGTGAGTAAAGCCATAGGCGACAGTGGCAAGGAAAAACTCCCGAGAAGGAAGAAACCTTGGGAGGGACCAGACTCAAAGGGGGAGCCCATCCTCCAGGGGGCAGCAGAGGAAGCCCTAACCCTAACCAGACTCAAAGGGGGAGCCCATCCTCCAGGGGCCGGCAGGGAGGGTCAAATGGGAAGAATATCCACATACTGTAAAGAACACACACTCACACGCACACACACACAGTGGCAGAACCCTAACCGCACAGACACAGTGTTAAATCCTAAGCAATCGTGCTGCCCCACAAATAAACTTTAAATATTATTTGGGACAAACTTCTGCACCCAAGTTCTAAGCCATGAGAACCCAGACTCTGTGGTCCAATTCATCGATCTGTATCCCGTCCATCTCTCGGCTCCCTCCCACTGCCCGCTAATCAGTTTAAATGTTAGTCAGCTTTTGCTCTTATCCAAATTTGTGTTACAAAGGTAGGGTCAGAGAGTCCCTGGAGGAAGGATCATCAGCCTCTCCGCACATGGACAACCATGCCCTTGATGAGACTCAACTGTGTCTGAAGTAAAGTGTTTTTATTGAGAAGAAAACTATGTAGGCTATGTTTTTAAATACCACGCCTGTGGTAAAAATGCATTTTGATCGGAATGTTCGTCAGAAGTCCACATGGTGTTGACCTCTGTCCTGGAGCAATCGGGGGATTGAGGGCCTTTCTCAGGGATCCCGACAGTGACACCGCTCTGCCAGCCTTAGGGTTTGGACCAGTGACCTACCGATTACAGTCACAGTGTTCTGTCCCGTTGAGCCACACTGCGCCCCCATTGTGAGCCATAATGATCCTCATTCACACTTTCATAGGAATCTTTCCCTACTTCGCTACTTGATTGCTTTTGATTGCTCAGTCATTAATTTCCCATTTCCCCCCTGCCAGAAAACAGTGTTTCATCCAGTTCCTGTGGTCCTGTAGAAAATATTCTGTTTAATGGTATTGTCACTTCCAATGACGACTTGGATTTTGCTAGCTAGATACCACTGTTTCTTCACACAAAAATATCCTATTGAAGCCCCTTTGAAAGAAAATTGATTTGAAAATTATTTCTGCATAAAATGACAAAACGAGAGTATTCTGCAGGCAGAGCAGTTAATGACCTGCACACCTTATCCGCCCAGGCAGGTTCACTCTGCTGCTCTTAAGCTGAATAAAACTTTGGAAAGAAGCCCAGTATCACGCAACAAGGTCTCCACTTCAACATATAACATGATGTGAGACGATCAAGGAGGATTGTGTGGCTGACATGTATTTTGAGAATGATGTCATGATAAAACATAGGAAATGTAATTATTTATTAGGTGTACGTGTGGTGAATATGCAGCATCTGGAGCGTGAGCGTCAACATTTCTGCTCCAACGTGTCTGAGTTCAAACATCTCTGAGGCTGACAAGTTCTAGCATCAGGGGGGGTGTTTCCTCAGGTCTGTTCCATCAACATGTACAACAGTAGACACAGCTGGCCCTAGCGATCACCGTCACGTTCGCTTAATTTCCATCTGCGACAAACATGTCCTTTCAGCTTGAGTCTGTCATGTCAGACGTGCGTTTATTCAATCTGTTAAACCATATTGTGTTGTAGACACATAAAGGTCAAGCCATTAACGATGCCTCGTATTTTCATCCATGTTTCCGGTCCTTTCCGGCCTCGCTCAGGACGCATGACAGATGCATATGCGTGTGATACTACCTGCTGATTGAGAAGTATGTCCTGTCCTGCTCTTTTGTTCATCAAAATACACATAGTGTTTCAGAGGCTGTCCACCGCAGTGCCTGTATGGCGATCAACAGGGCATTCCTTCATTGAAGGGTGACATCAACAAATCTAGAGCTCACAGAAGGACCTTTTAGTCATGAAAGCATCATGATGCTAGTTTGGGGCACGATGTCTAGTCTGGGGGCTCTTCAGCACATGGAGGGCTTTCCACCTGCCGTCCATGTGCGTAAACACAGCCTGAGCTCCCAAACCCCCCTGGACAAAGAGAGCTCTGGGGGATCTCCCTCATTAAATGGTTTTTGTCACTGTATGTTTAAGTCTGTCATCACCAAGTAAATAAAGCTGGGGCTGCCAGGCCTGTTATCTAGTTCCACTGAACTGCTGAAAAGGGATTTCGCTCTTTTTAATGCCGCTGAAACCAGCCGGAAAGAACGGGGAGGTTTATCTTCAAAGGCAAATCGGCTTTGTGTGTTTCAGTAACTCTCTCCAAATCAGGCGACCTCAGTCTGGGATCAGAAGCGAAAGGCGGATGATTTTGGAGAGTGGGCCTGTCACGCTATTGTGGAAGCATTCATAACAGCAGAACTCTGACGCTCATCCTTTCTCCTTCTTAGCCAGCCGTTCCATAAATACAGCCATTGATCTGCAGAATTTTTTTAACAGACATTAACTTACACGCACTGCCTTAATTCAGGCCTGGGTTTGTGTGAACAGTAACGCTATACCATCCCGGTTTTCCTTACTACACACACAATGAAAAATCATTTTAATATAATTTATAAACTGAGAAATACTTTCCATTACAAATAGTGACTTGTTGCACATAATCTTTTCTGTCGCTGTGATACTCAAAGCAGTTACAGAAAGAAGCAGATTTGCAGAACATCATGATCGACTGAAGTGTCAAAACATTGTTAACGGATCGCCAGCTTATCTAATTATGCACTGCCCAGTTCCATATGCCCTGACTTATCTAGCCAATGGGAAAGCAGCTTTAATCTGAAACAGACCAAAGAACCACAGTGAGACAGAGTGACGCATTCTGATTCGTTGACACGGAGGAAAGGTTTTCCTTCATCAGCAGTGTGATTCACTCATTTGCCAGCTTGCAGGTGGTCTCACCCCTCCTGGGTCACTCCTAGTGTTCACGGGGGTGCCCTCAGGCAGCCTCTGTGATCAGAGGTCGGTTTGTTATTCCAGGGGCACCACTGAAACCTTACCCCCCCCACCCCCTCCTTAGATGTTTAAGAAACTAAATAAACAGCTAGTGAGAAGAGTCAGAAGATCATAGCTAGCTAGCTGCTTAGCAGGACAGACCGCTTCAGCATCTCCTAAATAAGGAATGTGTTTATGTAATACTTAGTGTAGTGACTGTTTGTGGCCAACAGGGGGCCAAATCTGAGGGGCCCCACACAGATGTTTGGTTTGAGTGGTTGTTAACACAACCACTGCATTTAATTCTGCTTAACATATTCAATCAGAATAAACACTGGAATGGAATCTCAGGCCTACATTGTAAGTACTATACAGGTGTGTAGTGTAAAGTAAAATCACCAGCACACAAAGGACAATAAGTCAGTTCAGTAGAATTTAGAGGTGGTTCACTTCCAAGACCGCATGAGCAATTGTACATTTTAGACAAAACTACAGAAAAGCTACAAAATCAAAAAAGAACAGTTATTAGATACATACCTCGTATATTTATATTTCATATATATTTTGCTTCTTCAGTTTGAGAGGAAGTTTTTACTTTTTCACAATAATGTCTCATGTGAGTGATTTTCACTCATTGGGATATTTCTGCATCTTCGGCTTCATATCTCATGGTTTTATGCTAAACTGCAAAGCTTCATATGTGCAGCTCCGGGGAACATGAACATGACACAAAACCCAAGCTACAACACTGACAGGGTAATAATAATAATAATAATAATAATAATAATAATAATAATAATAATAATTAGAAGAAGAATAGTAAAGTATTCCATATCGCATTCTCCTTCTTGGCTAATTAGAGCAGACTCCTTCCTTCTGGAATAATCATTGTGATGCTATAATCATATTACGCTTTGGCATAATGCATGTATTACTTTTCTTGCTTTTACAGTCTTGGACGTTTTTTGTGCCTAAGTTCACCTCCCAGATGAAAACAAAAATCACTGCTGGATCAATGGCTGGTGTCTTTGAAGCTCCTGAACCTGGGATCTGGAAGCAGGTGCTCTTTGGTTCTGCCTGATCATCGTGTTTCATTTCCTGGCTTTCCTGGAGAAAATGCAACCTTTGGGATGTTACCTGATGTAATTCCATGCTTGTGCTTCCTGGCTGGGGTTACAAAAAGGCCACGGACGTCTTTAATCCATGCAGACGATGAGTGTCACGGAGCAATTTAAGAGCTTGGACAAGGGGGGACGACAGGAGAACTGAGTTACGGGTCCCTAGACTCTTAAATCCCACGTCTTGTCCAGCACAAAAAGTACAGTGGAGTCACTGCAGTGACATGATGCACTGAACACAAGCTTTTCCATTCTCTCTGTGAGGCCAACAAGATATTTTCCAGCACCAAACTAAGTTGTGTTTGTTTCTTGTTGTACGTCTCAGTTTAGGTAATTTAGCATATGTTGACAGGAAAGCCAGATTATCATGCTGTTATGGTTAATTTAACTTTACATTTAACATGTACTGTTATTTTGAATACATATTGACACCAGAAGGAATGTTTTTGCCTCTAAGAACGATAAAATATTGCACAATGTTTGACAAAAAGAAAAAGAAAGTGCAGCCTCACCATTCGACCACGTCTGGCACCCAGCATGTCTTTCAACGCTGCCTGACAGCGATGCATCTCCATGGAAGCTGAGTGACACACACCATACCACATATCCCACACTGACAAACACTCCGGATGTGCGGGGGGGTGGGGGGCGCAGATGCACTCCAGAGGCCCTGACCCGAAGAACAGATGGTTTCTCTCTCACACCATTTGGCCAGCAGTTTCAGTGCCACATCCCGCCATATGTGAGGGGCAGTGGAGGATGGGGAGGGAGAGGGGGGTGTAAACTGTGAGCCCCTCATGAAAGCATTGTGAGCATCTAATAGGAAGAATGCCAACAACAGCAACAAAACAACTGTCTGCGGGCAGGAGTGTCCTGCGGGTCAAGGGGCTCGTTTCCCAGGATGACATTTTGGTCGGATGTGTTTCGCCTGCTTGCTATTCTTGGGGCCCGACTCAAGAAGGCAGTTTGGGGCCCTCTGCACCCTCTCAGATGTTTTAAAAAACTAATTAAATAGCTAGCAACGAGATTCAGAAGATCATAGCTAGCTGCCTATTAAACATTCTCACATATATTATTATCAGCCTCAGCTATTCAGAATTCAAAAACTTATCTTGGCAGAAGGCAGGACTGGAACCCCCTGTCCTGGAGGTATGAAGTAATAGTGCCATTTCTAGCGAATCCATACCACCCAATTACTTATTACTATTTTTGAAAATGACTTAACAGTATTGTTTGGCTGTGAATCACTTCATTTCAGGTAAAAACATGACCCGTGGACACATTGTGAGCAGACATAAAAATAGACGTTAAACCTCATACAGTAAAAAGCCACAGAGCGATAATGGACGTGATTATCCACACAAAGTGTCGTTTTAAAAGGCAGAACTGTCAGCGTTCATTATCTCGAATCCCAGTTGAGCGTTTCACATGTTGAAACCCGAACAGCAGAGAGAGCGAGAGAGAGTGAGTGTGATCCTGGATCAGGTTGTGTGTGGTCAGCTCAGTAAAGGGCCAACAGAACTCCCCCAAACTTCAAGCATCTGAATTCAGTGAATTTGTCATGTCCCACACGCCCAGTCCTCGTGTGTGCCACGCCCAGTCCTCGTGTGTGCCACGCCCCCTCGTTACCCACGTGTATCACCCTGATTGTGATCACCTGTTGTTTTTTGCTTGTCTTGAGTATATTAGTCCGTGTTCAAGTATGTTTCCCTAGGTCTGTCATTAATATTAGTTTGATATTAGTCGCTGTCTGCCCTGTCCGCACCAACAAACCCCTGTTTACGACTCTACACGGCTTTGCTGCCCTCCTGTCCGCTGGACGATCGTGACAGAATTCCACGTGTGAAGGTCAATCCTACACCATTCTCACTGCTTACTGTAGCCATTTCCCTGTAAAACAACCTATACGGCCTGCCTGTGAATTTACCTGATATAAAACACACATAAATTGAGAGTCTGTTCAGATTAAGTTCCCCGCTTAAGGCTAATTAGCTTGAATAACAAATACTCTGGTTACAGCCAAACACGCCACTGCCCTATAAAATAATTATAGGATTTTTTTCGGCTTGGCTCCGGAACAGTGAGTACGCAAAGTGCTCACACCGGAGTGATTTTAATGTTTCACTCCACCCGGCTGGACTTTTTCCCATTCAGGTTTTTCTCACTTGGTTACATGTGGGGGCGCAGTCTCCCTTCTTATCCCCCTTTTTTGGTTCCACAGCAAAGGTCACGAGATGCTCAAGACCCCCAGCTGGAAGAGTGACAGGAAAGTCCCTGTCATCTGTCGGGGGTGTGACTCAGCAGGTTAGGGTTCAGTTTCTGTGAATGGAAGCTTTACCAGTTTGGAAGTGGTTCTTTACCAGTTTGGAAGTGGTTTCACCGTTGGGCCCGTGAGCAAAGGCCCACCACCCCCAGTAACTCCAGGGAATGTTGCATGTTGCTTTGCCTAAAAGTGTTTATTAAATAAGGGAAATGTGTGTAAATACGGAGACCTGGATTTTACTGTAGTAGAGAGGAACCTCTGTTTAATTCATGTGCCCCGGGATGGAGCACCAATCCATCACAGGGCACAAGTCAGGGAACAACCCAGGATGGGACACCAACCCATCACAGGGCACAAGGCAGGGAACAACCCGGGATGGGGCACCAATCCATCACAGGGCACAAGGCAGGGAACAACCCAGGATGGGGCACCAATCCATCACAGGGCACAAGGCAGGGAACAACCCAGGATGGGGCACCAACCCATCACAGGGCACAAGGCAGGGAACAACC
>JAODKE010000040.1:13864046-13884510 GCA_026779605.1 Mormyrus hasselquistii | reverse complement strand
CACAAAATGGTGGCCTGAAAGCAACTTTTTAAAGGAGTTCTACTGAAAGTCTATACTATACTATACTATACTATACTGTGCTGTACTGTGCCATGCTGTACTATACTATACCATACTATGCCCTAAATATCTAAACAGTTTTTTTTTCTGTTCAAGGGTACCTTGCGCAGTCAACTGCTATATTCTCATTGCTCTTCCCCTAATAATGACACATACCATTTTTACACCTTCTTTGTTGTTTACATATTACTACACATATGTAACAGTGGTACCTATGTGTGTACCTGTATACCTGTGTGTGTACCCGTGTACCTGTGTGTGTACCCATGTATCTGTGTGTGTACCTATGTGTGTACCTGTGTACCTGTGTGTGTACCCGTGTACCTGTGTGTGTACCTGTGTACTTGTGTGTGTACCTGTGTACCTGTGTGTGTACCCGTGTACCTGTGCGTGTACCTGTGTACTTGTGTGTGTACCTGTGCGTGTACCTGTGTACTTGTGTGTGTACCCGTGTACCTATGTGTGTACCTGTGTACCTGTGTGTGTACCCGTGTACCTGTGTGTGTACCTGTGTACCTGTGTGTGTACCTATGTGTGTACCTGTGTACCTGTGTGTGTACCTATGTGTGTACCTGTGTCCCTGTGTGTGTACCCGTGTACCTGTGTGTGTACCCGTGTACCTGTGTGTGTACTGACTGATGGCTAAAGTTGCCAAAGGAAAACCTTGACATTTAAAAGCCTGGCTTTCTTTCCTCCAGTTGTTCTTGTTGCTCAGCTCCATCTATAATGCATGAAAGACTCTTTCACAGCCTTTCTCCCCCTCAATAGCTTCTATTAAATCTCGAACGTACTCCGAAGTCAGACTGAGAATTACAGCTGGGGTCAGATTCGTTTGTCCAAGGTCCCAGTTTTACCTGATCACGATGAAGTTGACCAGTGCTTGTGAAACGTGAATAAAGCTCACATTCAGCGCAGAAATGACGAGGTTATGTGATCAGAGCGTCAGTTATGCCGCAAAGCTGGTTATCTGTACTTGGTCGACTGTGAGGTCTCCCCGTCAAGCTTTTGGGCTCTGAAGCCGTGTCCCATTCTCATCCCACAATGGGAGTTGCTGTTGTATCACAGGCCAAGATACACGACATGATTTCCAACCATCTGAGAAGAATAGATGTTATTGATCAGACATGTATGCAGAAGGGACACAGGGGCTCCGGCACCAGCTGGAAGCTGACTGGTCCCCAGAGTGCAGCCTCTTTGTGAATTATGGTCCTTCTTATGTCCCCCATCTGACAAAAAAATCACACTGCATTGTGCAGTAAAAATGTTCATCCTGGTTTCTTCACACTTGTTTGCAGAAGCTGTTTTTATGCATTAAAGAAGATTTTTCTCATAATAATAATTAACTGAATAATAATTAGTCTCAAGTCTCATTTATTTATATAGCCCTTTCTACTACCACGTAGACCAAAGGACTGTACATCTAAAGAAAAAAAAAAAACATACAGATACATAACATGCAAACAGATTCAAGAATTAAAAGCAACAGAATACAAATACGTTTTCACACAAATTTTAAAAACATCAACTGATGGTGCAGATCTAATATCAGGGGGAAGCGAATTCCACAGTCTAGGGCCAACGACTGAAAAAGCTCGATCCCCTTTAGTTTTAAGACGAGTTCTTGGAACGAAGAGCAGTAAACAATTAACAGTAATATGACAAGCAGAGTAAGATTATAATATATAGCATTACTGATAGCTGTACAAGCGTACATATAACGATAAAGTCTTGCAGCTTGAATCTTTAATCAAAGTATAGTTATGGCATAAAAAATAAGATGCAGGTGTTTTGTCGTGCACTGTGCATAGGGTCCATCCCCGTCACAAATGCTGTGTGCAGCCTGGAGCCCAAAGCCAGGACAGATGTTCCCATTTCCTTGGTGACTAAACCTAATTACGGGGGGGAGGGCGGCCATGGACAGCGAGCGTGATAACAAGCTCCATCCGGCCGTGGCTTATTCGGATCACCATCCTGGTCAGTCCGGTGAGGTGCGTGTGGCCCTGTGGGCTAAGCCTCTATGCGTCTGCTCAGACAGGTGCCGGTTCAAGTGCAGCCTTGGCATGTCTGCAGGTCCTTCAGCGGGGTCCTTAACCCCCAGCTCTTTGGGCTGTACTATAGGTGGCTGCTTCTTGCAGTCAGCTTGCTCCCATCTACTGAGAGCAAGTTTGGGGAGCTGGAAAGACAATTTCCCCATGGGGATCAATGAAGAATCTGCTGTTATTATTATTACTGTGTCCTAAGCGTTGGTTGTGTAGTTATCATCACTTCATAAACCCTGATCCTCCTCAGCCTTTGACTGAAGCTGCCAGGAACAATGCAGGAGACAAGTGTGGGTTTACATTCCCGCAAATGATTGTTTATTAGCCTCGCGACTCAACCAACAACACACTGCCCTGTGCTTCCTTTGTGCTCTTTACTGCATCAGCCACATGGATTTCCTTCAATCATTCTGGTTTCCCCACAGGTTGAGAACACAGTGTTGTTCAGGTGAGTCTGAGTGTGATTATTGACTGTCTGGCATCAAACTGCAGATCTATTTGATGGATTTGAAATTAAACTTTATTTCTCATTTGTACAGGTGCATTGGGATGTGTTAGTTGTCACATATCCCATCATGCTCTCTTTTTTAAAGACATACATACATATAGAGGAGAGAGGCTTGGGGTCTAAGCACAGTGCCAGCCGTCCATCCAGCATCCCAGGGGTATTTTGTGGGGGGTTAAGGGTCATAATCCACCAAGCCACGGTACAACCCAGCTGCCCTTGTACTCCAGTTATGTTCACATCCACACTCCATCTCTCACAGGGAGAACTCCACACCCCAAACACTCAAGCTGCGTTTCTGATACGGGTTCCCATCCCGATCAGAAGGACACACTGCTTCTTCACATGACACAGCATCGTCCTGTAAGCACTTCCCAATGCATTGCGCTCACCTGGGTGCTGAAGAAGGAATGGACCGGCCAGTGCGGACTGAGCATGCTCAATGGAGACCTGGAAGACGCGCCTCTCGTATTCGATGTTGACGTATTTACTAGGGCCCAAGAGTCCGGTTCATCAACAGGGCCCTGACCCCTTGTTCCATTCCCAGGGTCCTTGTATAGACTCGTCAGGAAATAAATGTCATTCCTCCCATCTGGGTGGGCTGGGAGTGCGGGGGGGGGGTATGGTGGTCACACACTCCCTATGACCTTCCTGTAACCCTGGTTACCGAATCAGGCATCCCACATGCACAACAGCATGGGACAAGTTTGGAAATAAGCCAACACCACGCCGGTCTATTCTCGGCCACTGATTCCCTTCCCTGCCAGTAGGAGGTGCTGGTTTTGGTTTTTGGCTGTTTCTGTCCCCCTCATGAACTCTGGGCCTCGGCCATCCAGCAGAAATGCCCTTTCCTTCCTGGAAGGGGCCTGCTTCCCCACTCTTCATCATTCTTTTTGAACGATTCGTCTCGGCCCATGTGTGCCGTGCAAGGTAACCTCATTTTGCAGGTTAATAAGGGACTTTGGACCGCACTATTTATAATCCACATTAAAAGCCTTCGGCTGTCCCTCAGCTTATTTCCCAGCAGAGGGTTTTTTTGGTTCCTTTTTTGACTTTTAATGCACCACAGCTTCTCTTTGGCCTGGATTGTGGAGCGAGGAAGAGGTACTTCTCAGCACATGCCACGAAATATATACCAGTCCTTCTGAGGAACCCCAAAAGGGTGGTTGTTATAACACTTTAATTCGGCTGATTTATGGGATGTTTTGTGCCAGGATGATGTGGCCGTCTGAGAAATATCCAGTCAGTTTAACGAGGTAAACACACATGGATGACTGCTGTTCTTCATTTACGTTATTTTTTTTAATTTTTTTTTTGTATAGCTTTATTTTTCAGCAACCATTGTTGTAAGGAATGACACTGGTCATGATGGAAGGCATGAACAGAGCCCGTGAAACTAATCTCTTCCTTGTGAATATCTATGAGGGTAGCACTCATTTACAAATCGTTTATTTATTTAGGAAAAGTTAAGGGAGGAATTGTGTCTTTAGGCTGATCTCCTAAAAAGCGAATATCTCATTTTGGTGAATGTGACCTTGAGATTATCTTGTATCTGTATTTAAAAATCTGAGCAGTTATTCCTACCTTAATGGAGAGCACAACCTTAAGCTCAGAAGCGTGCATTTTGTACGAATGGGCGTTGGTGTGTGTGAGTGTGTAAACATGACTATGTTTATATGTGTTTTCCTCCACCTTTCATGTACATAAAATTTACCCAGAATGCCGTGTAGCACATGGCCGAGGCATCGGAGGCTCAGGACACGGTGTTCTGAAATGCAAGCGAGGATGCTGTCTCTGGATGAAGACGTGGTTATAGGAGAGAACGGCCTTCCGAAGAGGACAAAGGTCGGATGGCTGCACGCACGTGCGGCGACTGATATGCTAACGAGTCCCACCGCCGCTGATTAACGACTTCTGCACCGTCACCCCCGAAGAGGTAACTGAGATTACCTGAATGCCCCATGATGCAGCCGTTAAGTCAAAAGGAAAAAGTGAGACGAAAGGAGCGAGAGAAGCAGGGCCAGGACGAGCATTCCATGGCCACCAATTATTAGTGCTACCTCTGCTGTAATGCTGTGTTTGCTGGCAGAACTGTCAGTTCCAAGGACTGTTGCCATTTTTCAAAATTTACTGATAAAAAGGTTGCATTGAAAAAGTCTCCTTTTCATTAATACTTGATTGGCAGATTCCCCAGGTTTATTGGCCTGTTACAAAGCTCGCATTCTGGATTGAACATTAGCGTCTACCTTGCAGTGTTCCATTTCATTGTCCGCTGCTAAATCAAAAATGAATATATTTGTTATGGAAATGAAATAGTCCATCTTGACAAGTCCTTGGAGATGAATTACTGAACAAATATACCAAAGACAGTGGACCTGGCTCTGATGCAGATTGGTGGGCAGGCAGAACAACAGGCAAGTAGATTTAGTTCTGGTTTGTTAACTTGTCTCCTTGACCCACCACTCCAGCTGTGTAAAGGCCTAAGATGCTGAGTAATAAGGTCAAGAGAGATTATGGTGGAGCGGGTTCGAGGACTGATTTCCCCAGCGTACTCACGGGATAGCGACGAGGGTGACAGTGTGAAGCGTAGCCATAGATCCCAAATCAACTTTGTCACTGTAGATGTGGGCAGGTCTCTTTTTTTCTGGGGACCCGCTCAAAAAGTCACTTCTGCCCCCCAGGGCAGAACTGAAACCTCAGGGCCCCACAGAAATGTGCATTTTGAGTGGTATAGGGTAGGGTGGGGGGGAGGGGGGTTTACAGGATTTACATTGAATTGTCTTCAAAATCAGTTGGGGGGATGGGTCTTCCGGGTCTCCAGGAGAGGAAGTGAAAGGGACAGGAGGCTGGAAACTGTCACTTGGGGCCACGTCTTTCACTGGCGATTACCTCTCTGACACAGCAGGATCCGGATTGGACAATTATAAATATACAAGTCTATTTTAGCATTTCCCCTCGACCCCCCCCGAGACACGCGCACACACACACACTGACACAAACACACACACACACTGACACAAACACACACACACACACTGACACAGACACGCACACTGACACAAACACACACACCGCCCTCAGGGGGGCGGAGTCCTCGTCTGCTGTTCTTTGCAGCATGGTGCTGGCGGACGTGGCATCTCGCCAGCTGCCGTCAGCAGACACATGCCCTGCCATATCCGTCACCGCTGCTCTCCTGCGGGACTGCAAAGCATCTCGCACTCTGCCCCCCTGTGATGACCCCAGTCACATCATCATTCCTGTCACATTTTAACTCATTCACTAAGCCTGTCACCCTACAGTACAGATCTCGTCTTTAACCTCGTTTAAGTAAAATGGTTTTCTTTCAGAACATATTTAAGGTAATATAACTGAAGTTTCTATCCACCTGCTTGTTCTCTACCCGCCGTCTAAAGGGTCACAAACTAATAAAATACATTTTACTCTGCCTTCCATCCCAGCCTAAAGCCTTGAGCATATTTTAACGTTGCTTAAACCTCCTATTGGTATTCATCTAAGTGTCACAGCCCTAATATTAAATCAGAGCCAAAAAGTTACATGCGCAGCCATCACTGAAAATCTTCTTTTAATCTCCGGCTGAGGGTACTTTCGATGTTCGTCTATATTTTATTACACCCCGTTATTTGCTCTTGTAACAATATACTTACATAGTGCATTTTGCACGAATTGAGATACTGAACAGCTATTACTGACATTTGGCTTATTCTGCTATACGGATCAAAGCAAACGAATTGTAAACATAAAATGACATGCAACAAACCGAAGGAAAAGGGATTTTCGTAAAAATAAAGCACGATGTGAAAACAGGGGGATCGCACTGAAACCGTGCTTCCATCCTTTGGCGTTTCTGTGGTGCACATGGCTTATGCTTGATCTGGATCGTATCTTAGGAAATCACTCAGAAGCACAGCATGCGCTAAATTACAAAGAAAGAAAACCCAGTTTCCACTCCTGGCTGTTCATTCCACGATAATATGCTAGGGACTCACTGTACGAACAAAACTTGATCTGGAAAAACCCCCACAATAAAAATCGTGCACTTCTTTTGAATGTCCACCCATTTAGATACGGTCGCTTAAAATTTAACTTGCAACTCCGGTTTTTAAATCGTGTCGTACCTCATAGGTTTTGACGGTTCCCAGTCGCCTTCTGAAGGAAGAAGTGACCTCATTCGTCCCACCCTGGTCCAGGCTATTATTTGCGTTTTAATGGTAATACGGCTATTATAAGTTATTCTTTGGCGCGAGAGAAGATGAACTGTTCTGTATTTGCAAAATTTAAAATATACAATTTGACATAGGTATAATTTAGGAATAATGGAGACCGTTTTCCTCATTGATTTTTATGAATGAACTGTCGGACACGCCCACTCGCCAGCGATCGGGTTATTGGAATGTCATCGGTAAAAAAAAAAAAAATCGTCATTTCAGCACTGGGGACAGTTCCCATTGATCTCCTGACTGATCTCTTGTATCAGTTTAAGCACAGAAACACGTAAGCATAATGGTGTATATACTACGCAGCACTACACCGATAAAATCAACGGAGGTCGCGATATTAATGTATTTTCATTCAGGTCATCTCTACCCAGCATTCGGCACATTTAGTTAAAAATGCGTTATATCTCTTACAAAGGACGGCAGTTAAGCATAGGTTAGGCAGTTAAAGCAGTTATGCTGTTAAAACTATAGAGGCTATAGAAACAGCCTATAGAAAAAGCAACAGTTTGTCGCCTATCCCCGTCTTGGTCTCCTGTCGGTCAAAGTGGCATTGATGGGGGGCATATCACCTCCCTTCTGTGAGATGACACGTCTTTGTGTGTCACGTGTGCTCCGCGTGCTGGAAACGTGACATTATTTCATATACATATATGTACAATATGTATGTATGCGTGCACACAGTGTGTGTGTGTGAGTGTGTATGACGAAAATCAACACAGACAGTTGCTGGTATGCACTCAAACTCCATGCTTTTCTTAGTTAAGATTTTTATAAGCACGATTGAAACATCAAAAGTGTACAATAAACAAGTCCGATGACGCACGGACGCTCGCTGGTGAAGGCAAAAGAAAACCAAAAATATTAATGCCGTGTTTGTTCTCTTTTATTAGCGACCGAAAAAAATACACCGAAATTAAGATCGCTTTCTTGTGTGTTTAAATGAAGACAAATTCCAGCCATTTAAAAGGAATTTTGATAGCAAATAACCGTCGATACTGGCACGTAATATAACTTAACTTTATGTGGCACCAAGCACCGTTTGGACTATTACAAACCTTTTTATTCAACAGTTATCCTTGCCTGTTTAAAGGGGGCGCGCCTGGATGGTGGGCGCGACGGTGACGCGCGTCTGCGCTCAGTGTTTATGTTGGTTTGGGCTTCAATTGGGCGACAGGCGGGAGTGCGCCCGGGATCGGCGCGCCGTGGGAGGGAGCAGGCATGTTCATATGCCTCCGTGTGCAAGAGCACCAGACAGAGGAAACGGAGGCACGGCAAAGGACACAGGACGGCTCAGCGGCGGCGGCGGCGGCGGCTGTGGCTGACTGGCGCTAGTTGGAGGAGGCGCGGCTCCACCTGCCCCTCCATCCAAGCACCTGTATGGACGACCACCTCAGCCTTCTTCACTCGCCTCCGCCTTCGTCTGCCAAGCACCGAGGCAACAACGTCGTCAATCACGGCTTCACCGAGAGCGACCAGGACACCATGACTGTGGTGGCTTGTGATAACATGCTGGAGGAGACAGCAGCTCTGCCTGGGCACCACTCCATAGACCGCTACGAGCCCGACCACGAGTGCTGCGAGCGGGTGGTGATCAACATCTCCGGGCTGCGATTTGAGACGCAGCTCAAAACTCTGTCCCAGTTCCCCGAAACCTTGCTGGGAGACCCTAAGAAGAGGATGCGCTACTTCGACCCCCTGAGGAACGAGTACTTCTTCGACAGGAACCGACCCAGCTTCGATGCCATCCTGTACTACTACCAGTCCGGAGGTCGCATCCGGAGACCCGTCAACGTGCCCATTGACATCTTCTCCGAGGAGATCCGCTTTTACGAGCTCGGAGAGGAGGCCATGGAGAAGTTTCGCGAGGACGAGGGTTTCATCAAAGAGGAGGAACGCCCCTTGCCCAGCAATGAATTTCAACGCCAGGTCTGGCTCCTCTTTGAATACCCCGAGAGCTCGGGTCCGGCGAGGGGCATCGCTATTGTCTCGGTGCTGGTGATTCTGATCTCCATCGTGATCTTTTGCTTGGAAACTTTGCCCGAATTCCGGGACGATAAAGACACGACCACCGTGGCCCCCATTATAAACGGGACGGCGCCTTATCTCGGGAGTCCCTTCTCGGACCCTTTCTTCGTAGTGGAAACGCTGTGCATCATCTGGTTTTCCTTCGAACTGCTGGTGCGCTTCTTTGCCTGCCCCAGCAAAGCCACGTTCTCCAAAAACATTATGAACATCATCGACATCGTAGCGATTATCCCCTATTTCATCACGCTTGGTACGGAGCTGGCGGAGAGGCAGGGGAACGGGCAACAGGCGATGTCCTTAGCAATTCTCCGGGTCATCAGGTTAGTGAGGGTCTTTCGCATCTTCAAGCTGTCCCGGCACTCCAAAGGGCTCCAGATCCTGGGACAGACACTAAAGGCCAGCATGAGGGAGCTGGGGCTCTTAATCTTCTTCCTCTTCATCGGGGTCATCCTCTTCTCCAGCGCCGTGTACTTTGCCGAGGCAGACGACCCGGACTCCGGCTTCAATAGCATCCCAGATGCATTCTGGTGGGCCGTGGTCACGATGACCACGGTCGGCTACGGGGACATGCATCCTGTAACCATTGGGGGTAAAATCGTGGGCTCCCTTTGCGCCATTGCCGGAGTCTTAACCATTGCCCTTCCGGTGCCGGTCATCGTCTCCAACTTCAACTACTTCTACCACAGAGAGACGGAGGGTGAGGAGCAGGCGCAGTACCTGCATGTCGGTAGCTGCCAGCCGCTGTCCTCCAGCGAGGAGCTCAAGAAGACGCGTAGCACCTCCTCGCTGAGCAAGTCGGAGTACATGGTGATCGAGGAGGGCATCAACAGCACCTTTAAGCAGCCTAACTTCGGCGCGCAAAACAACCAGAACTGTGTTAACATCAAAAAGATTTTCACAGACGTATAGAAGTTAGAGAAAGCCGTGTAGATACCGCGACTGCACCTTCTTCTAATAATCGTGCCGTGTCAGTGCAAGTCTTGTGTGGAGGCAGCGCCATAGGTATTTAAATGTGTCCTTTCGAATCCATGAGCTGCCAGATTCACTCCATTCAATCGTGAGAAAATAACAATTATAAAAATAACGACCATTAATAAAACATAGGGTCAGGTCCTGGGTTCTGTAACACAACATCGATACCCAGCTATCCTTTGATTTAAGCGCAATACCTGTCAGCGTTTCTGATTTTATTTATTTATTTATTTTCAAACTGCCAAGGTGATGTTTGCGTAGTGTTTTAAATCTATTCGTTACGTGGACATTAACTTATAGTAAGTGAAGTGTATTTAATAATCATATCAGTAACATTTTAGCAAGAGAAAAGTCTGAACAAAACGCGAGGCGGTTGATCGTAAGCAAAATCTTCAATTCTAATCTCATTCGAATAATGCTTGGATAGATAAAGCTCACGTGTAATTTTAAATTAATTTAATGTTTTAAAGAGGGGAAAAAGCGATGTGTGCTAAGATACACATTGGGTCTGGCACGTTTGTCATCCATCTGAGATATTCCATTGCGTTTAATCAGCAATAGGGATTTTTTTTTACCATGTAAGACTGGAGTTTTTTTTCATATATCGTGATAGGAGTGCACTCGGCAACAACATAATCTCAGATCACCCCTGACTTTCATTTAAGGGCAATGTGTCGATATTTTCCGAGTCAATGTGGCAACATCTGGATCCAGAACTGACTGCAGGTGCAAGGAAAAGGGCACTAAGCGTCTGTAAACGTCCTTCGGAGATGGACGACAGAGACAAAAAAGGGTCCTGCGAAAAGACACGCCTTCCACTGGATGCTGCTAATCCCGCCTAGAGTATTACTGTCTCCATAGCGACCACGGTTTCCTGGGTAACCTCTCTAATGTTGCCATGGCACCTTTGTCTGTTTCCACAGTAACCTTCCAGATGGTTCTGACCCGAGATATTCAACCTTAAAGACTCGTCTTGAAATTCTGGTACAGGAATGATATCACAAAAGTGTGAACTGTGAAGTAAACTGAGTAAACACTCAAAGGGGGAAAACAATCAAGAAAGACGTGACTGTTGGACATTAGTCATATCTTTAAGGAGGAGTGACAACATACAGATTTATCGTAAAATATAATAAGTTGTGATTATGAATCACATAACTGCGGACACGTCCGTTCTGGTCAGCTTTGGTACACGGGGATTGGGACGTCGCCCAAGAGAAATTGCTCTGAATAATGAAATTGTCATGGACAGTTACACACTGAGATGACAGATGCCTGAAAAAGAGTGGAGGTGCCGACAAAAAGAAAACAAAAAAATGCCTTTATATCACACGTTCGCAGGACGCGTCTCCAGACCTTCCGGCGCTCAAGGTGGGTATACGGGGCTCCTTTATCCTGTCTGTATTACGGCAACAGAATAAAGGTCATTCTCCTCTTTTTTTCTATTTTTTCGAAAATCAAACCAAGTCAGACATACATATAGAAGTAGGACAGTGCCTTTCAAAACCCCTGTGATTATTGCTTCCTCTCTGAGTTCCCAAGCATATAATTAGATGCAAACAGAGCTTCCACGGCACAGATGATATTGATCTCTGGAGACGTGAGCCCTGGAAGTGGCTTGTTTCTGCCTATGGTAACATTTAGGATCTAAACGTAATAGTTTGGGGGGGGGGGCAATGAGATTGATTTCCAGACATCTCGAAAGACTTTTGCTTTTTTTGTCTCAGAATATGACAGACCATGATCAGGTTTAAATTCTTACCTTCGACAAGATTACGTTTGCCCTTCACAAAGACAGCGTGCATTAGAACATTAAATATTCATGCTGGCAGCCTTTGAACATAGCATGCTGCATTTTTCTAACTTCGAGCAATTCTTCATGAAGAAAGCAGCTTTTATGTTATAACTATTATAGTAATTGCCCATCAAATACAAACTCGATTTTTGCGTGTTTCCCGTTTGTAATATTAGGCTTGACTAATCAGTTTACACCAGGTCCACTTACACATAACATCTAAACGCCTACTTTGTTGTGATGAAGCCTACACATTTTTATGACGACATGTTGTGTATTATTGTTATTTAATTAAATCGCAATATGCAGGAAAGAGCAAAGCATGAAATGAGGACGTGTGTGAGATTTAGGGGTGTGGCTGCTTTAGTTGAAAGGGCGTGGTTCTGATATACACTTCCCTGTCCGGCAGTATGATTTTCTGCAACTCCTGGGGTCATGGTGCCATGGTGCTTTTTTTGTCCCATAAATTGCCTCTAATTTAGAGAACAATATCGTAAACAGTTTTATTGGATAATTTATGCGTGTGTCTCCGTCCGTGTTTTTTTTTTTCTTTTTTTAATGTTGCATTAATCAATTGTGTTTGCTTGCTCGTGATTGAGAATTTCGGAAAAATGTAATTCTATAATGGCCTAAAATCCAAAAGTCATTCTAGTTTTTGGTAATGTAACAGATTATTACATCATATTCTACTTTTTCCCCACCTTGAAATGACATTGGTTCCATGTGCTGTCATAAAATGAGAGCTCTAGCCCCCTCTAGTGACAGAATGTTTTATACAGAGGCGTTCAGGTTCAGACCTTCACACATCGTCCATCTCGTGTTCTCTAGGGTGACCCTTGTACCCTCTTTAAGAAAATATCATTTAGTGCTTAGTGCTGAAATGCAGTGATTGTGTTGCATGTTTTGGTTTGGACAGCAGTGTTACTATTTTTGTCTTACATAACCGTACCGAGAGCTGGACCCACAAGGGTTTAAATTGCATGGTTTGTTTCCTCTTAGTATGTGAAACAATTTGCCATTAATGACTATGCTGCTGTCTCAGCTCATAAAAGGCCAACCATGTACAATCCTGTAGTTCCACAACCTCTAACCTGGCATTTGGTTAGTAGATACTGGTCTATTGGGCACTGAGTCAGCAGCCATGCCGTCATGCCCCTAGTAGACAAGGTCACTTTTATATTTTCAGCGCTGACCTTAGCCTTGCTTCTCCTGGACGATGACTGACAGGGGCCCCACTCAGTTGGCCATTTTGGGGCAGTGGCCACTCCGAAATAAGGAACGTGTTCATTTAATATTTAGTGTAGTGACTATTTGTGGCCAACAGGGGGCCTCTAAAACTGTGTGTTTGTTTATATATATATATATAAATATTAAAAATAACTTACGACTGATCGAATTTTATGAACGTTCTGAGTCTGGAACTATGTGGCCACGACTGGCAGCATGAGTGTATAACAGTTTCCGCCCCAACTATCGGTAGCAATGAACAAAGGAAATGGTGGTAAAGATGTTAAAAATGCAGAACAAGACAAATTAAAGATGATTTAATTGCATTATACTGTATATTATGCATATAATAATTTTTGCATATAAAATAAAGGGCCAACTTGTGACCAAATCGACTTACGACCAGTCAGTCAGAACTGATCTCAGCTGTAAGTCAATGATGACCTGTAAATACAATAAGCCTATGCATAAAATTTAATTGTTTATTTGCAGACAGAAACATGGCCATCTCTAGTTGCTTAGGGCCACTGAATTATGTGAAATGACCATCAGTTCTCTTGTTATTGAAGAGTCCCAAGGAAAGCTGTGTCTAGGGCCCGTTAAACAGCAGATTCAGCCTTGGGTTTGAGTGAAGGAAAATACTGTCACTGGGGACGGAGCTGTTGTCTTGACTATCTGCCTGTCTGGCCTCCCTCTCTCTGAATGCCCCCTTCCCATGATCCATGCCCCTGTCATAGTGCCCACGGCCCTTGTGCCAGCATCTCTAATATGATTCACTGAGCATCAGCAACAAATGAGGTAAAAAAAGGGAAGTAAAGTAATCTAAAAATTCAAAAACCTCCTCTTGCCGGCTGGTATTTTGAGAGCAGGAGGTTTTCTGTAATCCTGTGTGGAAGCCCTCAAGGTTGTTAAACAGCCGTTCTTAACCAAAACACCCACATTTTTCTATATCACAATAAAACATCCAGATAAAAATGAGAGCAAATGAACAAGCACAGTCCATAAAAAGGTACATCATAAAATTCGGTTAAAACCTGACAAAAAGGATGTGAGGTTTGATATCAGCTAATTAATGATTCTGATCTGTCTATTAAAATTACACATCTTCTTTTCTGAGGGTGGTACCAGGTACCAGAGTGTGAAGTCATGGCAAAGATATCAAGTTAAGATTAACTTTACAAATCCCACGGGGAATTTTCAATGATTACTACCAGAAGCGGAATTCAAGTGCGTATCCACAGAGAATGCAACCTGAATGCAACACAAAATATTCAAGGCACTTCTTTGATGCAAATGGTGGCATGATGAACCAATATGAAATTGAAACATATGATAAAAAACAAAAAATAGTATATTAAAAAAACATGTGCAAATATAAAACAGGGGAACTATGGCCGACCCGAACACGAGCATCCGGTCCGAAACATGGTGTAATCTGAATCCCCACCTTGGCTTTGTGTCCATGATGAAATTTGGGCTTTGGGGGAAGCTAATTGAGTACTCATGATGTAGACAAGTCCAATAAGGAAATGTACAGTGCAGACAGCTTGGGGTTTGTGTAAACGAACGTAAGAAGACCTTACGGGTGTGAAACCGACACAGTGGGTCTGTATGTAAGACAGAATTAAAGAATTAAATTTACTAAAGTGTAAGTTATGAACATAAAAAAGTAAAATTTAAAAGGTCAGGATCTGCTTCTGAAATTGATTTGAAATAATTTAATAACAGGATCATATACAGGAGTGGCTGAGGTAGATTTATATAATTTCAAGCTATTCATCCATCCATTCATGCATCCATCCATCCATCCATCTTGAACCACCTTGATGTAGGATTGTGGAATGTGCTATGGATGTTGCAGGGGCTCCCCATGTCCAAGCGGCAAGCACACAGCCCTTATACAGCTCAGGAATGGCGTGTCAGCGGTTTTCATGCTCCTCACTGCCTTGCTAGTCCTGTCATGTCAGGCAGTGACGTTCAGCAGATCGGTGTGTTTCCGTTCGGGACGTCCAGGCAGCCTGTCTGCCTGCTCCTTTTCAGCTCAGCATCTGACAAGCTGCCCTTAAACCTCCATTTTCCCAGTGTTTCTCCTTTTGTTCATGATATAATTTTAGTGGAAACTGTTAAATATGCCGACCACATTATCTGTCTATTAAACGTTAATATAATGCAGAATTAGCTAGAAGCAGTTAGTTGTTTGACATGTTCTGAAAAGTCCATGCAGGATGCTGAATAAAAGGTTGAAGAATGAATCTATCTCCATCCACCATACCTATGACTTCCAATTTTAATTTTTTTATAGCTTGTGCAGTCAGTCCTATTACAATGTGTGACATCATATTGCAAATTTGTTCTAATGTGATTGAAATACTAGTACTCAAGTCAAATATAACACGAAAACACATTTGTATTTTGGCTGTTTTCAGTCTGAGAGAAAAGCATTAAATGTACTACAATGCGATATGGTCCTAGCAAATCCAAGTCAATGATAGAGATGTGCTATTGATGAATGAACCGTTCTTTTGAACTGGTCATTTTCAGCGAATCCGTCAAATTGGTTTTCAAATCTAAAAGAATCAAACTTTTTGTACATCCACGCATTGAACATGCATTCTAGAAATCTAAAAATATTTCACAAATTATCATATAAAGACAACAGCAATGTTTTTTTTTTATTCACTTATATTTGTTTTTCATAGACTGTCTGTAGCCATGTTGCCTTCAGTGCATCTCCATACAAGCCGACCATAATCTGTTGTATTTTTGCTGTGTGCCAGTCTGCGGGGTGGATGTGGCTCACTAGCCCCGACGCATGATGGGCAAAATGACGCTTCATAAACCATTTGCTGTATTTTGTGACCCCACTAGATGGTGCACTCTGCTAAAACAAACAGCTCAAAACATGCTGACAAAGTAAACCAATAGCACCATCTAGTGGGCTCACAAAATACAGCAAATGGTTCATGAAGCATCGCTTTGGCCATCAGGGTTAAAGCAATTACTAAGCAATTGCCCTGAGACCAATAAGACCCATAGGAGATATTTATGATGATTTATTAATGTTGTATTGTTATTTATTATTTAAAATGCATATAATCACATTATTGGTCACTGCTATTACTGTTTTTATTATTTAATTCATTTAGTTTGGTGTTCATTACTACTAAGTTCTCTTAACCCTAATTTTCCCAATGGCGAGCTCATCTACACTGCTTTTCTGCAGCAACCTGCTAGTGCCTGGTGTTTAATCTGAAACCTCCTAGTTACCTACAATTCTTCAGCAGTGTCCCCTTGTCTGACTATTTATTGTCTGCTTTGGTTCCACAGGCCTGAAGTGCAGGTCAGATGAGCGTCCTTGCTGCTTCACCGGCCTCCACCCCCTGCCCTTCCACAGGGTATGGCCTTTCTTGAACAAGGACTGGATGGGGACTGCTTGACCCCCCAAAGCAGAGGCAGCTTGAGCCACAGTCCTTGACAAACATTCGTCCCGGGTGCCTCACTTGGACCCACTAAGGGAAACTTCAAGCCAAGACCTGACTGATGGACATAGCCCTGGTTGGCCTTTCATAGACTAATGACTCAACGCATTCAACAAACATAGGCGGACGCATGAACACAGCTGCCGAACCAAGGTCCACGCAAACAGACCAGCAAACATGGGTCGGGCCGAGTCTGCGTGGCCCATGGATATAGCCGGACTCCTGCTACCAGACCGGTGTTAACAGAACATTCCTCACCAAACTGGCTATAACCCCAGTGATTCCTTCTGTCCAGCCAGGAGGCCTTCAAAGTTGCTCCATAGATGCTCCAGCTATGAATTCCATTTCCTGTATTTGTTCCCCCATGTCACTAAGCTGCGTGTGGCCGGTGACCAGACATAGGGGTCATGTTCGGCCTCACCTACCACAGTGTAACCAGTGTGGTATTGTTTCTACTGTAAATACATAAACAGATTCAGAACAGTGCATTCAGAACAACCACTAGCCTGGATTAACCGATTCCTTGATTCCTGGCCTCATTTTATTCCATCATCCCCTGCATTCCGTTGGCCGGAGGTGTGATGGGACTAGCGCCCGTGGGGGAACCGTCCGATCCAAAAAGGCTCAGGGCGGCTTGTAGAGCAGACAGGGTTTGGCAAACGTCATCTGCCTTGTCGGTCAGTATCATATGTGTGTATGTGTGCAGCTTAACATCAAAGAGCAGTGTCTGGTTTTCTTAGCATTGAGCAGCATTGTTTGTTTCAGGAGACGAGGTTGTTTTTGGAGGGGGGGGGGGGGTTGAGGAAGAGGGGTTAAGGAGACGCAAGATATGTCTGATCCTGATGTCCTAGAGTACTTCACCACGCAGGAGACTCTGTAGGACATTCTGAGGCCTTGGTAATTACTCTCCTACTTCTCAGATCTGAAAGGACATCTGGGCATCTGGGAATTAGACTACAGGGGTCATTCTTCCAAAGGAAGCTCAGTATGTGGTAGGGGGGCAATTCTGGCCAAGGACTAAATGAGGAACTCGATAGTTATCAGTGGATTTGAGATCCAAATGCAGAGAGTCCATGGAAGAAATGATTTTTGCTAAGTTATATACTGTATAATAGCAAAAGATGTTTCACCTTGAGAATGTAAGTTGTTCTGCTGCTTTGATATTTATTTTTATACATTAAGTCTGCTCACAAGATCAAGTTTGGGCATGTATATTTACAATGCTTGAAATCTGTTTAGGTTAACTCAAGCACATTTGGCATTTTATCAATTGATTTATATGGAATGGTCATTTCACTTATTTTTTTCCTTTGTTTATTTGAAGCATTCTTACGAAGTGACTTACAGATTTATCTTTTTATATCAGAGATTTATCACCACATGGGATTTGAAGCAGGAGGTTCCAGGGGATTCATCAACGATCATGTCACCTGCTATTGTCACATTGTGTGGTCATTTTGAATAAATTCCGAATCATTCAGAGGTGAGATCGTACATGGTGAATGGACTCGCTTTCCTGGAGTGACCGGCATTTGCTTCCTGTCAAGGTACTGATTCTGGTGCAGAATGTGCAAAGTTTGCATTCTGTCATTACACAAATCAATGGCACAGCTATGAGTTGAAGCAATGAACCTTTAGTTTTGCTTGAAGCAAATTCTTCATGTTTACACATTTGTGAACATATACACCAGTTACTACAGTGATTTCCTTGTTTAAAAGTTATTATTGAAGAATGAGCTGATATAATTATTGAAAGGCCTCTTCTTGTACTCCATCCCATGGTGCTCACAACATGTCAGGTACTCTCGTGCCATGTCAGATTCAGAAAGGTATTAGCTTTATTGATTGCGGAGGGAATTTTTTGGAAAGAACCTCATCTAAGCAGAGACGAGAACCACAGATACTCAGAATAAAAATGTGATGCTTCACAGACCAAGCTATACGAAACATTGAGTATGCTGAAGCTGAATGAGTATGCGGAAGCTGAATGAGTATGCGGAAGCTGAATGAGTATGCGGAAGCTGAATGTGCATGCTGAAGCTGAATGTGCATGCGGAAGCTGAATGAGTATGCGGAAGCTGAATGAGTATGCGGAAGCTGAATGTGCATGCTGAAGCTGAATGAGTATGCGGAAGCTGAATGTGCATGCTGAAGCTGAATGAGTATGCGGAAGCTGAATGTGTTCCATTTCCATTTTCAGTTCCATTTTGCTGCCCTCATCTGGTCGATCATGTGCACAGTCATTATGTGAAAATGGAGTGTGTCTAAGTAATGGTTACATTGGGCAGCTCTGGTCACATGTCGAGACCCCCCACCCAAAGGACCCCTCCCCCGCGCTGGAGTGTTAGATGGGCATTGGGTGTAGTGTTTTTTGCGGGATGGGGGTGTCCTCAAATATGTTCACAGCTTATATGATCTGGTAGAGCAGAGGGGACATCATGGGGTTGCTGGTTTGATTCCAGCTCAAAGGACCATGGATTCTGTGTGTGGCTTAGCAGGTTAGGTTGCTATGCCTGTGGTCACTGGTTTAAATCCCAGGGTCAGCCAAGTGGTTACACTTCAGCAGGACCCTTAACTGCTGCAGGGGCTGACCGACCCTCTTTTCTCAGAAAAGAAATGTATGTCACTTGCAAATAATAAGCTAATAATATATAAAAGAGACTTTGATAAGTGACACCCACAAAAATCGGTGATAGATATCAACATTCGCAAAAGCAGTTCTTTAGTCTTTGCATATTCCATCCTGCTCTCCTTGTTAAACACACACACACACACACACACACACACACACACACACACACACATATATAGAGTTGAGAGTGAAGCTTGGGGTCTGACTACAGGGTCTTGCTGTTTATCCTGCACCCCAGAGCATTTTTCAGGGGTTTATTTCCTTGCTCAATACATGTAAGTACTCTGCTGTTGTAGGAATTCGAACCAGCAACCTTCTTAACTCACCCCCAAGGTTATTAAGAGGGATGTTTTCTTTAATGTTCAGTGTTTTATGTGCTCCAACCCTCTGCCAGGCCCTCCTATCCAGTCTGATGAATGGTTTACCCTGCGTTTTCACTGTTTAGTGTGTGCAGGTGGGTGTGTGTTTGCAATAGGGGGTGGTTTGTGATTTCAGCGTGAGTGAGTACCCCAGCCAGACTCTGCCACACTCCACCGGTGACTAATGCAGCCGACGTAACAGAGAAGCCATCGGCTTGCTTTCCACAAGGGCACCTAACGACATATTGACATTAAAAGCTCCCTGAAACCAGCACTTAAACGAAGGCAGCCGAAGATGGATTTTAGCGAATGATGGCCACCTTTCACAGTGTCACAGAGCCAGGTGTCTTATCAGTCTCATGGACACACCATAACCCAAGCGATTTGCATTTCCGCACATGCCGAGAGAGGCACACAAACACGTCGTGGCTTCCTTGTAGAGTGCTGTGTCACACGGCTTTTTGAGCTCCTGGCTGACATCCCAGAATTCCCCTGGGAGAGAGAGACGACATCTGTGCAAGTCAGAGTTTCCTCATTCCCGTTGACGTCACCGCCATCAGAGATTCCTCTGCAGTGCATTTCCATGGCAACAAAAAGTGAGAGCAAGTAAAGTGACAGATTCCCAGTAATGGCTAACTGAGCATGCAACAGAGGCGTCACCTTCATACAATTACTTAGCTCATATTTATTCTTTGCTGGGAGGAGGGCGCAGATACAGCCGGACTCTACCGTTTTAGGGCCCCTAGCCAAAGCTTTACTTGGGACGCCCCTTACCAAGAAAATTGATGATCACTTTACTTAATTCAGGGGCCCTAGACAGCTGCCTATTCTGCCAATAGCAAGCCTGCACATAAATATTTTAATTTGACGAGTATGGTTTTGGTTTTTTTAATTATTTTTTATTTTGTGTAATTATACTTATTTATGTAATTTTTATTTACATTTATATGTATAATAATTCATATTTTTTCTTGCCTGTTCTGGGTCCCCTTGGGCCAACTGGACCCTCGGCAGCTGCCTAGTCTGCCTGCAGAAAGTGAAATGATCATCGGCATTCTTGTTTGGGGGGGGGGGGGGGGGGCGGAAAGAAAAACTCTGCCGGGGGCCCCTGAGACGGGAGGAGTGTTGGTTGG
>JAODKE010000040.1:13846439-13860320 GCA_026779605.1 Mormyrus hasselquistii | reverse complement strand
TATTCACACCCCCACTCACCTTCCATCATCACCCTCACACACCTCCCATCCTCATCCCACACACCTCCTATCCTCACCTCCACACACCTCCCATCCTCACCCTCACACACCTCCCATCCTCACCCGCACACACCTCCCATCCTCACCCTCACACACCTCCCATCCTCACCCCCACACACCTCCCATCCTCACCCTCACACACCTCCCATCCTCACCTCCACACACCTCCCATCCTCACCCTCACACACCTCCCATCCTCACCTCCCGTTTATGGCTGATGCAGTATTGTGGAAAGACACCAAACAGATCAACCTGAATGTTTTTATGTTAGTTTACAGGATGAGACACTAAACTATGCAGAGTGTAGTGATGCCTTTTCTTCTGTGTTTCTAACCGCTTCATAAGCACGGGAAACAACCAATCTGTCCTCGTCCCGCCACCTATGACCTGCACCTTCCCAACATCGTGACATTTTAGCAGACATCCAAAGCTGACCCCAGTGAAAGAAGCCGCCACCCTGTTTTAATTAAAGCAGGCAGTTAGTGCTTTCTGCATTTTCGAGATGGCCTCTTAGTGCACAGCCTATCATAATGGGGCATCTCCCTGTATGAGTAATAGGTGTGCAGCCTACAAGAAGCACAAAACTCAATTAAGAGGAGGTACTAGAGGAGGAGTTGTGTGTGTGTGGGGGGGGTGCATGTACATATTATATTGTGTGATAAAAACCTGTAACGTTTTGCTTTGTGAGAACAGCTTTTCAGTCCCTACATGGATTATATCAATGCTATAAACATCTGTGTTTGTAATGAAATACTAAAAGTACCTTGTGTTTTGTAGTCTAGTATTTTCCTTGGTTATTTATGGTTATGGTTAGGGCGGGGTAGGGGTTAAGGTTGTCATAGTTAGCATTAGCATTTTTCCCATTAAAATGAATGAGCGGTCCCCATAAAGATATGTTTACCCTATAAGTGCGTGCGTGTGTGTGTGTGCGTATGTGCGTGCTTGTGCCAGAGAAAAAACCATGAATGCAACCTCCATGGATCCAGATCAGATGCACCTCGACTTCTGAGCCTCACCTAAAAACACCCAGAGCTCTGCAGACTGAAATGGCACCCAATCTGGATCTGAAACGTGTGAGGCAGGGCACCTGCTGTGCAGAAGGCTCAACAAGCTCAAATAAAGACTCTGGAAGTTTAAGTTTTGTGGCTTGAACAGAAACATATCATTTTAACACTAGATTATGTTCAGCAGTAACTGCAGTTGGCCCACCACTGTATGTCACTTTGACCCGGACTCAATCAATCTGCCTCCCCATTCCATTTCAAATATCACTAAGCAGTAATTACAGGAAATGCAATTTGGATACTGGTGTACCCACTACCTGTGTAGCACACCAACCAATCAGGTGTTCTGATAAACAGTCCATCCAGCCAATAGGGTCACAGGAATAAGTCATATTCTGAAATATGGCATTTACTCAGAATATTGCATATACCTGATATTGCTCACTAATAGTTATCTTTCAAAACAAAAAAAAAATCAATGGATGTTTGGGGGCTCAGAAATGTGTACAACAAACCAACAAGTCAGTATACCCTGAGAAACTGACGTCGATGAAAATATATAGCCATATATATCACAATGCATTTATCGATTACAAATGTCAAGACTGTCACTGTCTGTAAAACATGCTTCTTTAATTGATGCGGTTGTCCACTGGAGCTATCAGCAAAACATTCATTTTCTTAAAAGACTAACAATTAAAAGAAGCGCAGAAATGAAATATACGGCACTTGTAAATCCTGTGTTTTAATACACCCAACTCCGTTCAGAGTCACAACCATACAACGTCTGCAAAGCTTTCAAATCCTTAAAGTACCCAGTTTAGCTGTGGCATACAACTAAACACCGTCACGCCTAATATGAACAGTTAAGTGTTAAAAAGGGAGTGTTGTGTTAAACTAGGGCCTGACAGGGGTCCCATACAGTGTCCCTCCTTCAGTTGCTGCAGTGGATCTAGGACGTTCCCTTTAAATTGCCTACGCGGTTAGGAGTGGTACAGTGCAGATGGGAGATCGCTGCCTGGGTTTCGTGCTGCCTCTTTGCATGCAGAGCAAAGCCCAGCTGCAGACCTCGACTTCTTTTACTACAGGTCTCATCCCAGTTTATGGAAAAAAGGAGGGAAAAGTCAGTGTCGACTCAAATTCCACACACATGCGGCACTGTTGATTTATATAACGAAGGAAAATCAAGTAAGGGCATGGGCAACCTGCATCCGACAATCAATTTAGGTTAAATTGAAAGTGAGGATTTGCATCCCGTGTACCGTTTAACGTGTTTTTTAATGCATGGTTTTCTGTAATGCCTGCATCCTTAAGCTCCACGTAGTACGTTGCATGGAGACTGTGCACCGGAGTACCACCCAGTAACGGAGCAGAGAACTATGCCTTAAACATGCCGCTGTTGACACATCTAGGTAGTTCCCATTTTAGAAAAAAAATATATCAAATCTTCACGGAAAAGAGACGCATTGCTTGCAGTGCATGGATCTGGGAGCGGGAGTTTGTCATACTGCCTTAAAATGCGTTTCAATCGCAGACCGCTGGAACCGGGAATTTACATCAACTAATACATCTCGTTGAAACAAAGATTTGCCCGTTTCTTTTATTGCGTAAATACTTAAAAAAATAATGGGTCTGCAGATTAATAATAGTGATAAATATAATAGTAATGGCCATGATCATTGACGCTTTCGCTGCCACCCACGAAATTCGTACTGGGGGGGGGGGAGTCGACTTATTTGTAGCCGTAATGTAGGAAAGCAGAAATGTTTTTTTTTTGTCTCTCCTTAGTTTTCGTTGTATATTATATACAGCGACACCGTAAAAGAACCGCCTCCCAGCAATCACCCTCGCTTATGTTTCTGCAGATGCCAGGGTTCATCCGAGACCACATCTGTCGCTGTTGGCGGCGTCGCATCTAAGGACACCGGGGGCGGCAGTTTCTGCTGATCTTTGCATCCCTGCGTTGTTTTAGGGTGGCGATCTGAGAGGGGGAAAGGGCGAATCGCAAAGGGTGCACGAAACCTAGTGCAACTTGTTGTGGGGACGAGGACTCGCCGCATCGCCCCCCCCTTCCCTATCAGCAGCATAACGCGGCGGCTGCGGGCAGTTGATGGTGTTACTGCATAGCAGCACCTGCAATGTATGGCTGGGAGCGGAGGCACTTGTGTTCCATGCGTGCATAACGCCGAGATACGAGGCACGGCGGTTTTGCCATCTGCATCGATGTTTTTCTGAGAAGGCGGCATCCCCAGGGACCCTGCGAGCATTACTGGCTTTAGGTGAAGGTGAAGGTAAGATGCATCTCTTTCTCATACCTGCCTTATTCATGTAATTAAAAGCCGTATCTTAGTTTAAGTAAAAAATAATATTCTATCGTTAATATTAATTCTGTAAATTACCATGCGTCGAACGCGAAGTACTGTTAATCCTGGAATTCATCTGCAAATCATTACCGTGCCTAGATTTATTAAATCAGTGATTAGCAATTACATTGATATGCACGTTATAGCCTCGGTCTGTGACAATAAGTGTTTATTTGTATGAGACGAATATCGTCTAGAAAAAGTTTTAAAGTTTAAAGAAGCCAACGCTACGCTAATCGGCCACTTTATTAGGAACACCTGTACCTTTACCTGCTCCGTCATGCAAATATCTAAGCAGCCAATCATGTGACAGCAGCTCAGTGCATAATATAATGCAGAAATGGGTCAAGAGCTTCATTTAATGGTTAGATCAAACATCAGAAGGGGAAAAATGTGATGTAAATGACTTTGACTGTGGCATGTAACAGAAGGCATGGTTTGCTTATTTCAGAAACTGCTGATCTCCTGGGATTTCCAGGCAAAAGTGTCTCTAGAGTTCATGCTGAATGGTGTAAGAAATGAAATGGCATCCAGTGAGTGGCAGTTTTTTCAGTAGGAACACATTGATGAGGGAGGCCAGTGGAGAACGGCTAGACGAGGTCCAGCTGACAGGAAGGCTTCAGTAACTCATATAAACACTGTACAGCAGCAAAGAGTAAACAGCTTCTCTGGAAGCAAAATATGACAATCGTGAGGTGGATTAGCTACAACAGCAGAAGACCAGGTCAGGATGCACCTCTATCACCTTAGAACAGGAAAAAGACGTACAGGCAGATGGACAATTGAAGATCGGAAAGATGTCAGATCGTCTATTGAATCTTGATTTCGGCTTTGACACGCACGTGATGGAGTCAGAATCAGATATAAACAGTATGAATCTATGGACCCAACCTGCATTGTCTCAACACTTCAGGCTGCTGTTGCTGATGGCGGTTGTCTAATGACCTGAGGAATGTTTTCTTGGTGCACTTTGGGCCCTTTAATACTCATAACCGCATTGCCAATGTGCCGGAACATATCTGACTACCGTTGCTGACCATGTGCATTATTCTTCGACCACAATTCACCTGTCTTCTAATGGCTACATTCACCAGGATAGTGTGTCATGTCACAAAGCAACAGTCATTTGAAACTGGCCCCCTAGACATGAGAATGAATTCATTGGCCTCCACAGGCACCAGATCTGAATCCAATAGATCACCTTTGGGGTGTGGCGGAGCGGGAGATTGACAGCATGACTGCGCAGCCGACAAATCTGCAGCAATTACAGCATGTAATCATGTCAGCGTGCAGCAGAGGCCTTTTCTGTTAACCTTGTCGAATCTAAATTTGAAATTTCAGCTGTTCTGAGCAAATGTGGTCCTACCCAATATTAAAGTGGTGTTCCTAATAAAGTGGCCAGTGGGTATGTTTGCATATGTGTATCCCGTAATTGAAGAACCATCCAGACGTTAACAGATGGTCATTGCAACTCCAAAGCTAAGCCAAGTAATAAACTGTGGTGGTTCTGAAGTTACCAGTTTACTTCGGCATAGTGGTTATGCAGTAACCAGTCCAGCAGAGCAGCTAAAATACTGAACGCACACTGGCCTCTATATGTTCATCGACTAAGTTAAATTTACGTGTATTTCTCATATTTGTTTCTTTTGTGCGGTATTTTAAAAGTCATTGAACTTAAAAGGTCTTTAATGTGATGTCTGTTGTTCTGAGATTCTTTTAATGCTACTGTCCTTTTTTGGGCCATTGATTGCAAATCCCTTCTGGGAAGAGGTTAAAACTGCATTGCAGACTGTGCCGGGCATAGTAACAAGGACACTGGGCTTGATGATCAACATTCTGCTTGACTGTGTAACAATACATCCCTTCTCTGAGTCTCTTTTATATGCGATGAGAAATAAGAAAATGAAGCATTTAATGTATCTTTCATTGTCTTTTTTTCCCTGTCAGCTTGACCCAGGTGTCTTTTCTGTGTCGAGGTTGTTTTTTTTTTAATCCGCTGAGGTCCCAGTGCAAGGCTGCGGCCTCACACCCCCCTCTCCGAGATGACGGTGGCTACTGGGGACTCCGCAGATGAGGCAGCAGCCCAGCCCGGTCAACCCCAGGACACCTACGACCCTGAGGCTGATCACGAGTGCTGTGAGAGGGTGGTCATCAACGTGTCGGGCCTGCGCTTCGAGACGCAGCTGAAAACTCTGTCCCAGTTCCCCGAAACCCTGCTGGGGGACCCCAAGAAGAGGATGCGCTACTTCGACCCCCTGAGGAACGAGTACTTCTTCGACAGGAACCGACCCAGCTTCGATGCCATCCTGTACTATTACCAGTCCGGGGGCAGGCTGCGACGGCCCGTTAATGTTACGCTGGACATCTTCTCGGAGGAGATCCGCTTCTACGAGTTGGGCGAGGAGGCCATTGAGATTTTTCGTGAAGATGAGGGATTTATCAAGGAAGAGGAAAAGCCACTACCTGACAACGAGTTTCAGAGACAGGTTTGGTTACTGTTCGAGTATCCGGAGAGCTCAGGCCCAGCCAGGATTATCGCCATCATATCCGTGATGGTCATCCTTATCTCTATAGTCAGCTTCTGTCTGGAGACCCTGCCCATTTTTCGCAATGAGGAGGAGGAGATGCACAAGGTCTACCAGCCCTTCTCCAACACCACCTCCAGCTATCACACAACCTACTTCACTGACCCATTCTTCATTTTAGAGACACTTTGTATCATCTGGTTCTCATTTGAGTTCCTGGTGCGCTTCTTTGCCTGCCCCAGCAAGGCGGGCTTCTTCGTCAACATTATGAACATCATTGACATTGTAGCCATCATTCCCTATTTCATTACACTCGGAACTGAGCTGGCTGAGAAACCAGAGGATGGTCAGCAAGGGCAGCAGGCGATGTCCTTAGCTATTCTCAGAGTCATCAGGTTGGTCAGAGTTTTCCGGATCTTCAAGCTGTCCCGACACTCTAAGGGGCTGCAGATCTTAGGCCAGACCCTGAAAGCCAGCATGCGTGAGCTAGGCCTGCTTATCTTCTTCCTCTTCATTGGAGTCATCCTCTTCTCCAGTGCTGTCTACTTTGCCGAGGCAGATGAAGCAGACTCCCAGTTCATCAGCATCCCCGATGCTTTTTGGTGGGCAGTGGTGTCTATGACTACGGTTGGCTACGGTGATATGGTTCCCACCACTATCGGAGGCAAGATTGTGGGCTCCCTTTGCGCCATCGCCGGCGTGCTGACCATTGCGCTGCCTGTGCCGGTCATCGTCTCCAACTTCAATTACTTCTACCATCGTGAGACAGAAGGTGAGGAGCAGGCACAGTACCTGCAAGTGACCAGTGTCCCAAAGATGGATTCCACCGAGGACCTGAAGAAGAGTCGAAGCGGATCCATGATGAGCAAGTCCGACTATATGGAGATCCAGGAAGCGGTGAACAACAGCAGCGAGGACTTCCGGGAGGAGAACCTCAAGACGGCCAACTGCACTCTGGCCAACACCAACTATGTCAACATCACAAAGATGCTAACAGATGTATAACCACTCTGTTCAGTCATGTTGACGGCAGGGGTCTGGGATCAGAGGAAAATGGCGGGACCTTCCTGCTTTGTGTGGCTCGGGCCCCAGCTGAATATCAGAAGCCGGGAGCAGAAGATTAGTAGAGCGGACCTTGCTGTGTACCCCTCAAAACCCTTTGCCCTTCCTTATTCTTCATTCTGTCCACACTGCCAGAATATTCTGCATACTTCTTATGGTGTCTGCATGGAGTTAGTCTTTTCTATGTGACTGTTAAGTAGATCATATCCTGCTTGCAATGGTAGCTAAACAATTAGCTAATTAGAGAATTAAACTTACCACATAAGGATTCCACTCTCTGTGCTCTCTCTCCTCATCCCCAAATTCTGACCTCCCCTGTACTCTATCCCAAGACACATCTTCATCCTCCCCTACCTTGCCCTCTGAGGCTGGTGGCATTTTTCGTTCACTTCCAAAGAGTTACTGTTACCGTGCTTCATTTAACGACTCCCTTCACATTTTCTGTGAAAAAGATTGAGCAGAACGACCGGAAGGAAACATTTATCCCTCTTGAGGATTTATGCACTGGGAACTTCCGCTGCAGTGACTTGCTGCCCACCGATTCCCTAAAGAATGTCTGTTGCCCACGTTATGGAACGGGCACTGAAAAGCACCCACAGGGTGCTCGTCCAACAGGGATGACTCACGGCAGCACTGGAATATAGCTGAAAACCTCGGCCCTGTTATTTGTGATTTTTTTTTACTGCAGTGTGTCTTTCCATTGAGGAAGCCATGGATGGATGTTACGCCTCTTCTCTCACTGCAGAGAAAGGGCTTAAAAACTAGAGTGAATGTCTCATTTATTTATATCTATCTGCCAATACACTTCCTGCGGCTGGTCCTTGACTGAACCTGTACTCCTTTCTCTCATAGCTGAGGGTTCTCTAAGTATGGTGGGCTATAGTGTCCACTGGCCCGCCCCACCCCTCAACAGTATGTCACAACCAAACACAAGGGAGAGATATGGCTGAAGATAAAGGAGAAATCGCACAGAATAATTTATATGTCAGGCAGATTGCTTGACATCCTGCTAATGTTCTTTCACACCCCAAATCACTACATCCTGCACATGGACATTGTCCTCAAGTCTTCCATACATCATTCCATATAGAACGTTATATTGTTTGAGGCTTATATTGTTTATAGCAGACTTGTGCCCTGTGTCGTTTCGTTGTGACACCACAGCTTAAGTAAATTTCTGACTGACTTTTAGGTCGCCAAAGATTGACTCACTGCCTTTTGACGAATGTCTGTCTTGGATGAAATGATCCATCGATGTTTGACTCAACCTCTGGCAGGAGTGGGTCTTGTGTCACCAGTGGAGCCCTTTAAACTGTCTTTAAACTCGCTTCTTGAAGAAAAGCATCTTTCCAGTGCATGCCATGACATCCATTGCTGCATGCATTTTCATATAAATACCACTTAAGCGACACATAAATATTCATATCACCATTAACTCTTTTTGTCTCTCAGGCCCTAACATTATGTGCAATATACTGTTGTCTTTTTATTGTTAGATTTTTGCAACCTTTTTTATGTACTTTTTATGTATTTGTAGGTCACCTTTAGGATCTTCCAATGGAGAGGTTGTTCATTTCACCATGTCGGATGGGAGTCACGTGATCTATTGGGCACTGTCATGTAGGTCATATGATCATGAAGCCAAGCTGTCAGGATTTGAGGTGTGAAAACAGGTTTCACTTTTCCCACAATGCATCATCAGTGAGACCCCTGAAGCATTGCATCATATTGGCTTTGCGTCCCACTTCTCAAAGCCTTTCTCATGCCTTTGGCATTATGAAAAACCAAACTTGCTTGGTTTCCCAACCTGTTGGTTCTTCTGCATTTGTGAATGTATGTATCACATTCTACTGCTATGGCATTGGGTTGTATTTTCACAAATCTCGTTCCATTCCACAGAAGCTTGGCTGTGCTGGGTTTCTGCTTTACTGATCATGATTTTATGTACACTGAATAATACGGCAACAGTTTTATGTGCAATACAGCCTCTTACCTACTGGTGCCCGTAAGGAACAATCGTTAGGAAGCACTTAGACACGCAGAGCCAGCTTGTGGTTATTTTTAGGGTTCAAAATGGGCTATATTGGTGGTGCTTTTATTCTTTTTTTGTCCTAGTTGAGTTTCCGTACCTCCTTTCTGCTGTCTCACTTTTGTGTTCATATTACGAAAGCACAACTGGACTGAGTCTGGATCCAACCTAGATATCCATGGAAGACCCCAAAGACCTAGGCAAACTATGACATGGACCAATGAATGCAGAAAGGAGCGTACTGGCCACTCTTATCTTTAAATAAATAAGCTTTATGGGTTGGGACCTGTACCCAGAACTTAGTGCTGCTGTTGACTGTTTGATACAGTTTCTGCAAATGCTCCACTGCAATCTGGATGCATATTGAAGAATTCATCCATAAATGGAGCGAGTTTATCTTAGCCTGTCAGGGTAGTTGTACTTACAGGTTAAGGACTGTGACCATTGTTTATCACATGTTGCTTTTGCTGTCTGGGTGGTGCAGAAATTGAGCTTTGTACAGCTTCTGCAATGTACAGTGACACCCGTTGGTAATGCACTCTTAGGTACCCTCATATCCTAGTAATCCAGTATAATTAGTAAACACTATAGTGCTAGGTTTAGGTCGGTATACTCTATGGACAAAACAACAGAAGCTCTTGCATGTGACATCACCATGGAAGTTACTGTTATCTATGTTTCCTCGGTGAAAGATGGAGACTCGGGCCATTCCTGTTGCGGCATCTGTTTCATCCTCAGTTGGGAGCAGAGTGGAGGAGTATGACTCCCTACTGCTTCCGAAGCTTCCTCAGAACATTCCGGAACGAGCAATGGGCAGAGCCTTACATGGACAGGCAGCACCTCCCATGCACGGTACTAGATAGAGGATGGTGCCTAGTTGTATATTCACAAGGAGGATCTTGTTTTTGTGACTGGGTGTATGTATGAAATAAGGATATGCATACTAAAAGTGTGTGTGTGTGTGTGCGCGTGTGTGTGTGTGTGTGTGCGCGCGTGTTCAACAGCTGCTGTTTTATTCTGACTCCGTGGCATGTATGGTTTTCCTGATGCTACCAGGCAGTTCCTGCTTTGGGGGGCGCTGTTGACTTAGCAGTGCCGGGATCAGCTGGGCCTGTCACCCGACGGGCCTGTCACCCAAACCTGCAGCTAAAGACTTCCAGAGGTTACCCAGAAAAGCTACATCCCCCACGGAGAGCAGGTACAGAGCCGGTCAGCCGGTCGGCCCATCAGAACCCAAGTTTGTATGGAGGATATCTCTGGAGACTCCCCCAAATCAAGGTGACCTGACTTCCAATAATATCTGTACAGAGCAGTCTTCTTTTTTTCTAAAATAAAGAAACAATAAAAAGAGAAGAAATGAATCCGTTTCCGCCACATGTCTGAGGATGTCACTGTGGATGTGACTGCTGATGATATACTGCACAGGGATTACAGGAAGCCCTAGACGACGATCTTGGAGAGACACTGCAGTCTAAAGTTATCAAGTCCTTCCAAGTTATAACTGTCATATGAATAATATCAATAACGATGATGATGATAATAATAACATGATGATTATAACCAAAACACAGTGTGCCCTGTTTCTTTTACGGTGTCTGGAATTTTTCCGGCTGTGAGTCATAATGGCGGTATAAAAACTAGCCGATTACGGGGTGTACTGAATATTCTGGAGCCTCTGCCCTGACCCATTTAAACTTGGAAATCATTTTCTGGTCTTTCTAGTTTTTACGTCACTTTTCAGCCGATATCTGGTGAGGTGCGCTCCTCTTGAGCACTATGAATAAGGAGGTCTGTTGGAAGTAATTTTTTTAATGCATGTAAAGGAAAGAAAAGGAACGACAGCTTTGTGGGGTTTTTGGCCGGGGGCACCCACCCCCAGCCGGGGGGGGGGGGGGGGCAGAGCCCTGCACATTTTTGGGTTTCTCCTCATTTAACACACCTGATTCAACTCCTTGTGCTTAATTACCACACCGCTCTTGAGCTGAATCATTTATGGTGTAACAGGGAAAGAACTAAGCTACACAGAACTCCAGCCCCCCAGGACTGGAGTTGGGCCCCCTGGTTTATGCACTAAGCACAGACAACAGCGACGTGTCTCTCCGTGTTGTTCCTTAGTTCCTACAACACTCTTAGGTGTACTGACTCGACAGTGTCATCTATTAGTAACAGGAATGTTCATGGAAGCAGAAAGTTCTCAGTCCCTTGAGAGGCCAAAGTAGAGCTGAGATCCCTTTGGGGTGAATTCAGGTGTGTTGGGTCACCTGCTATGCGACAGCAAATCCAAAAAAAAAACCACGAGGAGGTTGGTCAGGGGAGATGGTATTCTTGACAGTGTCCATCTTTATGTAAGTGTGGTCATCTGTTCTGGTTTGTGTGGGCGTGGCTTCTGATAAGTTGTGGTCTTCTCTCTAGGGTTTGGAAGGTTCCGGAAAAAAAAAATCTCATAAACATTGATTCTGAGAATTCAATTTGATTAGGCTGGTGTAAAGTGGGGGCTTTGCGAAGCACTTTGACTGATGGTGAGCGTGAAGTGGCGGCAGGGAGTGTTGAGAGCGGTCCGTGCACCATCACTGAGTGCAGGAGGAGAGGTGTCACACAGCAGCACACTTAGGGAAGCCTTTTAAATCATTTAATGCATTTGTCTCTGCTCCTGCACCCCAAAGAGATCCGCATAAAACAGGATGTTTTAGTGATAAATGTTCTTGGAGCAAGAGAGTGAGTGTAATAGTATTGGCAGAGTTTTCTCATTCGTGGTTCCGACTGATTTGTTGCTAGATGGATGGATGGAAAAATTCAGCCGTAGATCCATGGCTGCTGTCTGCCTGAGGCCTGCAATGGCCCGAGTGAAAAGAACGAGGTCTAATGAAAGTACAACACAGAATGTTATACGGGTCATAGCCATTCTGGGAAAGCACTGGTTCTTGACAATTTGTGAAGTATTATGGCTTTACTGTCTGTCCCATCATGCAAGTGTAATTAACAGTGAGCTTGTGGGGGATCCTGATTGTTTTGCATGTTGAAAGATTTTGTATTATTTTAGCACCTGGTTTGTTTTGTTGGTTGAAAAGTTATGTATTTTTATATTGACTTCCAGTTTGTTTTATATATGTATATTATACATCTGCACCTGTTTTGTTTTATAATGATAGATTAATATCAGCATCTGGTTTGTTTTGAGAGTTAAAGGTTGTGTGTATCATTATGTTAGGGTCTGGTTTGTTTTGTGGGTAGAAAGTATTATTATTATGTATTATTATGTATTATTATTATGTATTATTGTATCAGTATCTGGTTTGTTTTGACAGTTGAAAGGTTGTGAGTATTATTATAATACCATCTAGTTTGTTTTGTGGGTTGACAGGTGCTAACAGGTGTGAATCAACAGGAAACAACAATGGACAGAGGTCTCAAGCATGATGCTCCCCGATGGTAAATGACTGACCAAGGCAGAACAAAAGCAAGCTCAGGCATTGTCCTGTTTTCTCCGTAATGATGATTGATGATGATGATGATGATGATGATTGATGATGATGATTGATGATGATGATTGATGATGATTGGCTGATTCACAGTTCTGCGTCGAGCCTATGCAGAGCTTATGCCATGGTCTCTACACAAGTGGCCTTTATACTCGTGCGCTGTGTCATTCTGCAATTACACAGACGAAACGCTAGTTGGCTGAACACATGAGGTTTAAGTTCTGCTAAGACATTTTTACTTTGTTATGGGAAAGAAAACTGAGCAAGCTTTGCAATTTTAATAATTGATCTTTTCCAAGATTATCTTCTATACGTTTAAAAATCAAAGTTTCCGCCACTGCTTTCTCGTGAGCTGTGCTTTGCATCTACATTTTCATCTGTGCCGTTTAAATCACTCAATATGAGAATTTTTTTTAAATCCTTTTTTGCTTTATCAACATTGCAATGTTTATTGCAAAAAAAAGACACTGATATATGAAGTGTTCCAGTATTGTGCAGCCGACATGGACGGTTGCAACCGTGACAAAACCAGCAGGCTAAGAACTAGCCAAACACAACCTGTCCCACAGTAAAATCACCGCAGCTGGAAACAAACGACGAAACATCTGCACAGGAAGGAGTGCGATGTTACCAAGCGGGTCAGTCGCAGTCGTCGCAGTCTGCGTGGCCACGAATTGTAGTTACATTCCAGAGGAGACTACGGCGCAGGGTATGCAGCTACGCTGTACATATAGTGTAGATTCTAAACAGAAGTATAAAGCAGGCTTTAGATCCCTCCACATGCTTGCCTGTAGGGATGGAGGATGTGCAGACTCCATTAGGGAGAAGGAAATATTATCTCAGACGCATCAGTTTCTGCAGTGTGAGCACTGTCAGCCGATTTAAAAAGTGCCTTATGCTTATGAAAATTCTTATTAAGTGATTTGTGAAACTTTAAATATTAGATGTTAATGATTCTGTACAGGAGCTGTGGATTGGACCTTTTCGCTCATTTGAATGTGAAATAACAGCTGTAGGGGATTTTAGCGGAGTTGCCTGCAAAGCTGAAGTGAACATTCGTGTTGTTCTCCGTGAGAGCCAGCCCTGTCTCTTCTTTTGACTGCATCTATATGACAATGGCATCATGAACAAAGCCTAATGGTTCCTTGTAACTTTCCGAGTAATACAGAGCAGGATTCACTGTGGCCACTTCAGGCTTCCTTTGTCTGGACATCATTGCTCTCACCTTGTTTTAGTCAAATCCCAGCAGCTTGGAAATGCTGCCCTCCCACCCCCCCCCCTCGCTTCTACCGTGGCTCCAGCTGATCCTTCTGCCACTTCTCGGATTGTTTTGTACATCCCCTCCTACCACACCTTTAC
>JAODKE010000040.1:13833168-13843912 GCA_026779605.1 Mormyrus hasselquistii | reverse complement strand
CAGTGTGAAAAGGAAAGGGGAGAGCACTGTACCGTACGGAGTCCCCGTGCCGCAGACTACAGCATCAGACACGCAGTTGCGAAGTTTCACATACTGTGGTCTGTTAGTGAGGTAGTCGGTGATCCATGCAGCCAGATGTCAATCCACACCAGCTCCCTTCAGCTTCTCCCTCAGCAGTGATTATCAGCAATCACTTGTTGGTGATTGGCTGACAGATTGGAATAAGCCGTTCCTCTCCCGATGCCTTTAAGTACCTTTTTAACACTAGTTATGCCAGAGTCCATAAGAAATACAACGAATCTTAAAAGCACGAATGTAATTAATTAATCAAGCAATAAGCATTCATTCATGTGTAATAGGGCCGTTCTTTTAGATGACCTAACTAGAGATGACTTAGAAGATTTTAAGAGGCTTAGAGATCAGAGGCTGAGATGATATGGGGATGGCAGGATATATCACTTGACCAGAACATCTCCACGGTGGTTCAAAAAGCAAGGCAAAAGTCAGCGCAGCCAGTAGACTGAAAAGTTTTATCTAAGAACAATAGGTACAATCTGGTGAACATTTTATTATGAAGAACGCAGCTGTCGTGCTGGGGGTGCGCGCATCTGAAACCCCTGCAACTAAAGATGCTGTTTTTTGAGGAAACTCGAGCACAGAATACTGACACTCCCTCCCCCCCCCCCCCCGAACCCCAAGCAGAAGGAAAAAGTCATATGGTTAGATGAGTCATCTCTAATCCCACTCTCAAGCAGGAGCTCACCGTTGGCTCTTCTGCCCCGCGGTGAATGGTTCAGTTAGCATCCCCTTGGGGTGGGGTGCACTGTCCGGACAGGGCTCAATCAACCACTTAATGGGCGAGGTCAATGGCGGATCAGACAGGATAACGGTATGCCTTTGGGCTGTGGAGGAAACTGGAGTACCCAGAGGAGGGCCACATGACAGGGGGCGAGCATGTGAACTCCACACACACAGCGGGGGCTGAAAACAAGCCCTCTGTCCTGGAGGTGTGAGGCAGCCTCAGTTCCACTGAGCCACCGGCCTTCTGAAGGCTCATCATTACAGTATAAAGCAGATAGACTGCTGAGGTCCAGAGATCCCATGCATGTCAATCTAAAGTAGAATGTAAAAATAAAATGGCCAGTAAAAACCAGTGGGTCCATGATTGTACAACTTTGCATATTCAATAAAACAAATAAAGAAATAACCATGTATGAATTTCTTCAGGGGTGTAGTGGTGGCAAATTACAATCGTTGCTGGATGTCGGCCTTCCTTGGTGAGTCAGCCTCGTCTGGCTGGAGGTCCAGCAGCTGGGCGATGACCACAGGCGCCGTGTGAGTCAGCAGACCTGCACTGGGAACCTTGGGTATTCTCACCCTCCAAGAAGCAGCAGAGGTGGATGGAACCTGGATTTTTCCTAAATTTCCTGCCATCTGTGCGCATAACCGGAGGGAATTTCAAGCTTGCGTGGGACTGCGTGCCAACGGCATCTTGCGCGGTGCGAGATCTTTCACCTCCTTGAATGGGCTGAGGAGGAACATGGGAGGTGGCTTGAGGGCTAAAAGTGCCTCGTTTTGGGGGGGGGGGGGGGTTGTGTGTCTGAGGAGCCCCTTTCCCGTTTCAAACGCTACGCTCACCCTGGCTTCTACAGAAAGGATGCCAGTAGCTTCAAATATCCTGCTGGTGTTAATATTTCATAACAGCCAGCGCCGAGCTGCCGTCTGCAGGAGTGGGTCTACGTCTCCCTCTCTGACTTTCCTTCTCTTGCTGTGCCTCCCCCTCTGTCCCCGAAAAAGCACTAAAGTCTCCTTTGTTCATCATATCAGTCTTCACAATCTTCTGCTCCTTAAGGCAGGGCTGCCCAAGCCTGCTCCAGGATAGCTACCGCCCTGCAGAGCTACAGGCCTAAATTAACACACCTGATACAGATAGGCTTCGACATTGCTGGCTTTAACACTGAGATGCTACTCAGGGGCCTGATTATCTATATCAGGTGCTTTAATTAGGGCTGTACCTAAGCTCTGCAGGGCGGTAGCTCTCCAGGAGCAGGTCTGGGCAGCCCTGCCTTAATAGCATAGCATGCACTACAGCTATTCATTTATTCATGACTGAATGTTTGGCTCCTCCCCCTGTCAGTAACCTGATTGGCCTTCCATGCATGTTTACAGGCATCTGCGGCCATGGGCTCCAGGTTCATAATTCAGCCTCCACAACCTGACATGGGCACCTTCTGGCTGCCAACAGACTGCCTGCACCAGACACATAGCCACATAACTAAATAACGGGCCTGCAGTAAAATTACAAGTTTAATCCTCTCTTGAGATTTGCTTCCACCACCTGGTTGGTCAAAATGTACCAAGGGCCAATTTATTGTTTTTCAGGCCCCACTCAAAAAGCCACCCGCCACCCCCCAGACATTTCAAAGCTAAATAAGTCGCTAGTTATCAGAGTCAGAGGATCATAGAGAGCTAGCTGGTTAGCCTTAGATACTGCCTCAGCAACTTCTAAACAAAGAACGCGTTTATTTAATATTTAGTGTAGTGACTGTTTGTAGCCAATAGGGGGGCCTACACAAGTCTATAGTTTGAGTGGGTGGTAAATGTATCTCTATAACAGTGTAGAGATAATGAGAGTCTGTTTATCTGATCATCAGAGTGACATTGAGCTTGGGAAGACATTGATGAACTCATGCAGTGTGTGCCAGGACGGGAAAGGGTTAAGCCCAATGCATCTTCTGAAGCTTCACTTCCTGTTCCTGCATGTGGAGTGGCTGAAGGCACAGAGCCAGGAAGCAACAGGGACCATGTTGGGCGCAGAGCCCTAGCAACACAGGCCTATGGTGTTGCTAAGGAGGACCCTGAATCTCGCTCGGACTTACCGCGATGTGGTTATGGTGGAGGGAACTCTGGCCGGTGTTGGCTTGCTGACTGTAGAGGGCGTGGCGGGATGCAGATCACGACGAGCGACTTAGTGGAGGCAGGTGCTGCTCCAGTAGCGGCTCTGAAAGCAGCTCCAGGGACCTGAATTTCATGCGGGTGCCTGTAGGGGGAGGATGAGGAGACACAAGGGGGTGTGAGATGAGAGCATCTCGGATGATTGAGGCCCTCAAGCTGGCAGCCCTGTCAGTAAAGAGGTACCGTCAATAATCAGGGACAGGACCAGGGGCTGAGCTGGGTATTCTGATTGAGAAGATATGATCTTCCTGATTACACTAAGTAATCTACAGGGCTGGGAGATAGCTGCAATGTGGTCAGCTGGTCATCTTCCATTGCCCTTAGGTTCCTGGCAGACCTTGGTGGAAACAACATCAATGATCTAAACTATGCGGTGATGTCATGGTCAATGCCAGGGTCGGCCGGGAAGACATGTGGTGGCACAAGAGACCAGGATCTCCCACGATGTGCAAGGAAGTACAAGTTGCCATTTTATTAACCAAACTATGATCGTCAGCTGATATACTCTGATACTTTGAAATCAGTATATCAGGACACAACAACGTGAGTGTTTACCAAACAGACGCGATATTTATACATCAGGTGGTAAACAGGGTCAGAAACTACTGTGGTTTTGTTTCCAATCCCATCCCAGATTTAGTTACTTTATACGGTCCACCGCCTGTGCGTTTAAAGTCAGCAGCCAATCAAAACACGGCTCCATGAGGCACTCCATACAACGACCTTCCCAGAATGCTCCAGAAACCATTTTTAAAACTGGGTCCATCATCTAATTATGAAAAACTCAATGTAAGGGATTCTCCTGATTTTCGGACACCGGGGTCAGCGGCTGAATGCAGCTCTTTGTCCTTTCAGGTACTTTTTAATTCCCAGTGGCTATTGAAGGAGCTAAGCGTGATGCAGTTCAAATGGGCTGCTATTAGCCAGCAAAGATGGCTTGACTGTGGTAAGTGCCACTTTAGCTCAAGGCCTGCCTCTTACACATCAATGACACCGTGAGCTTCTATTTCAGAAATGCATTAGTGCTGGACAATGTGCGTCTTGGCCAACATTGACTAGACTTGCACATTTATAATTCATAGTGCATACCACCACTTAATTGTTTCTAGATGTTATTGTGTTATATTATGCTGCATACTGTTACAGCACCATCAGAGTACACGTCACATGACCTGTCAAACAAACTTCATAGGTAAATAACGAAATGTGATTTTGTGAATTCACGATATTTCGAGGAAACTACGATTTTGAAATTGTTGCTTTCTTGTCTTCCGGCACCAAAATAAATGGTTGATAGTTTAACTTGTAAACGCAACCTACACGCCATGCCATTTCATCGCAGAGTGCAGATGCAGGCCAGCGCATTTTATAGTTCGCAGTTCAGCCACTTGCATGTTTCTGGACTACAGTGAGAAAACTGGGAGAACACGCACACATGAAGGCACACATGAGGGCCAGACGGGGGGTTTGAATCCCCATTTCTAGATGTAGGAGGTGACAGTGTTACCCACCGTGAGGAAATGCCTCCAAGCTTTTTAAACCGTTTAATGCACTTGTACTCGTGCGTGCACCAGCTGGCCTGATCAGGATGGGTCACTAAACCAGTGAATATGGGAGTGGGGTATGACACGCAGCTTATTGGAGGGGAGGGGTATCATTTTCCAGGGTTACGGGGACAGTCACAACCCCAAGGGAACCACAAAGAGAATCGATGGGACAAGAGGGAGAAATTTTAAAAACCACGAAATTCCAGAGTGAAAGACAGAAAAGCAATTGTTATTATGGAAATCAGTCGGTAATTATTCAGACATCAGAGCTTCGTATTGAGTATAAGCCACATTTTATTTTTAAATTTAAAGAATGATATTTTTTTGTAAGTATAAGTGTAAACATCACTGCAAAGGCTCCGTACCTCTGGCCTGCTATTTATCAGGTAATGTTTCTGAGAATCCTGGCCTGAGTGCTGTAAATCATTAGCTTTTTGAGAACCCCCCCACAATAGAAATACCTTTAGATGTAAAAATGCAGAGTCAGGGCTATGCGTCACGCTGCCTCTTAACGTGATTAGAGGAGTTATTTATGCACGTCGCTCTCTGCAGTCATGCTCAGGCTATAATATAATATAATAAACAATACTGTGTATTCTACAATGTTTTACAATCAGCAAAGGCTTGTTTTCACCGCGTCTGATTATGACGATAATAACTCTTATTTATAGATTTTATTTTAAGGACCCTGCTTTATAGAGTTCTCCAGGACTGCCAGTAGCAATTTACTGGGAGCCTGGATCTGTTCCCAGGATGGGTACGGGACACCTTTGATAGGCTGCCCGTCTGTCACACACACACACACACAGATTTGTATCATTGTGGGAACTCTCCATTTATTTCTATGGGGAGAACTGTAATCCCAACATAACGACTTTAACCCTACCCAGCCCTAACCTTAACCGTGAGTAACAAAACTAAATATGGCATTTTTATTATTATTTATTTTGATTGCATTCACATATATGAAAAATGGTCCCCACAATGCCAAAATAACAGCTTCTTATTACATTGTGGGGGGCATTCGATGGGAACCAGAGCCATTCACACCAATTCAGGTCAATCCAGGCCAATCAGATCCAGACATGTCTTTGTGACATCAGAGCACCGCCCACTTGACAGCCCTATAGAACACCGTCATAGTAAATGTCATGGCTGGGCTTTTGTATCGCAGTGAGCTAAGGCTCAGCTGATTGTTCACTGTTTAGGGGAAGGAAGGATGGAGAAAGAAGGAAAGAGAAGGAGAGAATAAAAAGGCAGAAGTAATCAGTGACTAGCCCTTGCTTTTGCCGACCAGCCTCTCTCTTTCCTTGTTGTCCTTCCTTCTAAAACACAATGGGGGGGTCACTGTCAATCACACAGTGTGGGCAGCCATGACGTAACATTCCAGAGGTTTCCATGGACTCTCCACAGCTGGCAAGACTTCTCCCTTAGCAGGACCCCTGCACCGCACTGCTGTAACCGCGGCCTACACTGGCACATCTGCCGGGGGGGTGATACCTCCCCCCCCTGGGCTGAGCTAACGGTCGTTTTACCAGATCAACTTTCTGACACTGTAGCTGTGCTTGTCATACATTAAATTTAAGGGCTGAGATCAAAGTCTCACCAGTCCATTGTTTTTGTCCACCTTAATGGAGGACTAATGGGCATATTGGTAGCATAACCTTCTGCAAGGGACTCCCAGGCATATAGCTGCAGACAGCTTTATGGCGAGGATGGGGGGTGGAATCATTGACGTAGCTTTAAGAGGAGAAGCCTGATGTTCCCGAAGGACGCTGTGCTTCATGACACTCTAGTGATCCGTTCAGCAGCCCCCAAAAGCAGATACCTCAGCTGACTGTTTAGTAGATTAAACAAGAAAAAAATTATGTCTGCGTATCAGAGTCAGTCCTACAGGGGGGCTGGGGGGGGGCCGGGGTGATAAATCCCCCCCTCCCCCCTGCCCGAGGTGGCATTCTGGTAATGCTACTTGTGCCCCCCTTGGTCTGAGCCACCAGACTCGTTCAGTCTGTGCACAGGTGCACAGGTGCAAGTACATTGGAAGAAACACGACAGGAGCCACAAGACTGTGACATAATGACACTGTGACATAATCGACAGTAAACGATATATTCAATAAAGTTAGGCTATATTGTTCTACAGATGGTATTCCACAACATGCCACTGGACCATGGTGAGTGTCCAGCTATGACCATCCAGCTCGCATTTTAAGGAGTGATTACTGTCAGGGTGACTGTTCTAGAACCTGTTCTCTGCGCCTCACCTGAATGTTGGAATAGCCTGGTCCCCAATCAGGTCTCTCTCCCACCTATATAAACAGCTTGTCTTTGCAGGATCCGTCAGGGGATATTGTGTGAGCTGTCCAGCACCCTGAGCCCTTGTGTTGGTTCTGTCACCTACTTACTTCGACCTGTTTTTGTTCCCTGACTTCGACTGCGGTTCTCCCAGCTCTCTCTGTGTTTCCTGGGTTGTCCCACTGCCTGTTTTGTTTAATTGCCTTTTTGGGTTTCAGACTGTGATTCTGATTAAACGCCAGTTGACCCCTTACTTGGATGCCGCGATTATAACAATAATTCAGTTTAATGGGTGTTTGGCTTTGCAGCCAATGTGGTGTTGGGTTAAACTTGGGACTTCCTGTTCATAAAAAGTGAATTTTTGACAGGTTATGAAGTACAGGAAGGGAACATCCAATGCTGACTCCAGCTTATAAACTGTAAAGGTAAGGAGAATGAATCAGTTAATTCAACAGAACTGCACAAGAATCTCACCACCTGGATTCATATTAACTGCATGGTGTAGCTTTACACCACATTAGTAATAATTTTCTAATAACTAATAATAATAACTTTTTTCTTTATTTTCATTCCAATATAGCTTTAAGTATCTTCCTATTTTTACTTTTTTCAATAACAGATGTTATTTACTGATTGGATGTTACATCTGTAGACTATAGAATGATGCCCCAGTAATTATTTAATTAATTATACTTAAGTAAGAATTTAAAGCATCTTGTTTTTAACAAGGAAAAGGTGAGTTCTAGGATGAAGGCTTTAATGTTGCTTTCACTGTCTGTGTTTCACTTATTGGACTCCAGGGGATTTAAGACTCAATCCTTCCTTTCTGTGTTAGAATGCAAATTTGAAAAATTCACCAGGAGTCTCATACTTTTGTGAAACAGTTGTAACATAAAGGATGACTTTATGTATCATAAACCTGTCCCTCGTTCTGTGACTTCAGTAGCATTGAAACGGATCAAACCAATAAAAACTGTCAAAAAAGACCTCTTTCTGAACCATGTTTGGCTATACTCTGCGTTTATATCAGAATCAGAATCTTTTTATTTGCCGAGTACAAAAAGTACAAGAGATTAGTTTTGGTGCAGGTGGTGGCGTGAAGCAAGCCATCAAACATATAATCAATGCAAATGTACCAAAACAGGCAACAAATAGAATAAAACTAATGAAAACAAAATGCTTTCTCACACACTACCCTGTACCTGTGCTTCTTTAGAGAAATTAGAGAGATACAATTAGATGGTTATTTTGGTCCAGAAAGTAGTTTTCTCAAAATGCACCAATTTTTAGGTCGACAAAGGCATCAGACTCACTTCCTGTCTGAGAAACACACACTGAGCTGTCGTCGCTTTGAAACAGGGACTGGCTTTGCCCCTCTGAGAAGCACTTTATCAAAATGGAGGCTTGCCTTCATGTCACTTTGCAGGAAAGGAGCTTCCAGATGGAGTCAACAATGTTACATGTTACAATACTCTTTAAATACTAAAAGGAGAGCAATTATGATAACAATAACACTGCCCCTGGGCTCCCCCTGCTGGTCAATAACGATACCCTTCAAAGATGGCTACAGTGTCTTCTCACTTTGCCCTGCACTCCACACCCATTTATTTTTAAGGGCAAAATATCTGTTACTATTTTGCTAGGATAAAACTAATATGTATAATAATGTCTGTCTATGGAAACAGCATCTGCCTTTTAAGCACACATATTCATTTTCCCTGTTTCTGTTTTGCTTGCTATGTTTGTGCTGCTTTCAAACTCCTTGAGCCGTCCCATCTGGCAGCGGTACGAGACGGCAGTGTGTGGTGACGCCTGCGCAGACGGATCGCACCAGGTTTTTGGCTATTTTTAACACGGATTTACATGAATAAATAAGTTTCTTTTTGGTGTCCCAGCTTCCTCACATCACTGTACCGTGACCCGTTCGGGAGATCAGTATCACTGGGAGGTACAGAAGCTCAGACCACAGTGTGCACGATCTTCAATCGCTAAACCAGACTAGATGAGTTTTGGTTGCACCTTGTTCATTTTGTCACCCTTATTCTGAATCTTCACGCACAATCATTACAACAAACATATGTGCACGGGGGGTGGCACTGTGATGCAGTGGTTAGCACTGTTGCCTCACGCCACTAGGACCTGGCATCAGCTCTCTGTGAGGGTTTTGTGGTATAAATCTATAATTACCTTTATAATGCAGTGCAAAGCATCCTCAATGTTTATACTGACCGTTATAATGCATTATGAAGGTATACATAGTGCATTATAGAAGAGAGCTACATAATGCATAGTGTACATAGTGTTACACCTTTTGATAAATATTTATAAGCACATTTATAATGCCTTATGAATGCATTATGATTTGTAATGAATGTGTTTATAAACTCCTAAAAACATGCTTAAGTGTTATCATTTAGAGTTTTCACTTTAGTAAATAATGCCTCTCTTCTTCCTGTACAGGAAGTGAGCGAAATGCCCTTGCTGAGTAATAAGAGATGTGAAATCCATGGCTGGGGGGGATAATGAACGCCAAATCCTCCCTCAGCCCACCTCCCCAGCCACTCCGGCTGCTTTCGTTTGACCTTGGAGACCAGGAGAAGCAGATGCCTGCCGCGTAGCAGCCAGCTGGGCGAGACTGTTTCCAGATTTGACTGTGTGTATAATATATATATATGGGGGCAGTGCTGGTTTGATGATTAGGGAAGTGCACTTGTAATCAAAAGATTGCAAGTTCAAGTCCCTCACCAGCAAGTCACCACTGAGGTACCCTGAGCAAGGTACCGCCCCCAAGCACTGCTCCCCGGGCGCTGAATTAGCTGCCCCCTGCTATGTCACGAAAGTCACATATAGGTTAAATGCAGAGGACACATTTCATTGTTGCGCACTGTGTGCTGTTGTGTGTTAACACTGATCTCTAAATTCTAATTCTACATATGGCAAGATACAGAAGCTATGGTCTGCTAGATATCTCTCACCTCTGTATCCATCGGCCCCTTTTATGCCTTCACATTTTAACTTATTTAGCAGATATCTTCATCCAAAGTCACACTTTTTTGAGAAAGCAGGATTTAACAGCTCCTGGGGACTTCAGTGCTACCCAGGTGACCTTCCAATTACAGGCATGGTATCCTGACCAGTGAGGCACACATCACCCTCAGTCGGCAGTCTAACACTCACTGAACATTGAAACTGAACAATCTAGAAATGTGTAAAAAATGTATTCACAGATGTTCATTGTTCTTTGCTGCATGGATGTAAAAAAGGAAATTTAGAGAAACGTTCTATGCTGTTGTGATTACCTTGAACATTTAAAAAACGTAATGTATGGTACAGAACTTACCTTGAGTTCCATTAGAATTTATGAAAGGCAGGGAGATGTCACGATGTGTATATATTAGGCTCGTGATTGGATGACTAAGTGACACGTGACGTAGTGGGTGGGGCGGAAGGTAGGTTCGAGGGAGAGTGTTCAGCCTGCTAGCAGAATAATTCATGAGTCACTGTCAATAAAAATGAAGGTTAACTGTCGGAGAAGCAAAACCTGTCTTTGCCTGTGGGGATTCACACAGCACACCTGTTAAACAGAGCTTAGATTCTTATAAAGCAAAGAAACGCCACATTAAATTTTAGTTGACCCAGAAGGAAACTGAAAGTTTGCAGTACAACAATATGCACACATTTTCAAACAGTAAAAAGACAGATATTAACCAACCATTTTCCAACACGCGTAATCCAATTGGGTCGCGGGGGGTCCGGAGTGTATCCCAAAAGCAACGGGCACGAGGCAGGGAACACTCACACACCGTTCACGCACACATGCACTCCTACGGGCAATTTATCAACTCCAATTAACCTCAGCATGTCCTTGGAATGTGGGGGGGAAACCGGAGTACCCGGAGGAAACCCCACGACGACACAGGGAGAACATGCAAACTCCACACACATGTA
>JAODKE010000040.1:13774923-13789101 GCA_026779605.1 Mormyrus hasselquistii | reverse complement strand
GCACCAAACCAGCACTAGCCGGCACCAAACCAGCACTACCCAGCACCGGACGTGTGGACGTGCACTAACCGGCAAGCAAGTTTTTCAGCTGGGCAATTACTAAAATACTGTGTTCCACCTCCAGCTAACATATTTGCATGCACTTTTCCACAAGGCGACCCACACAAGTTTTTTTAAAACATTCATTAAACATTCAAGATCAATGTGACTTTTGTACAGTGACATACTCGCTAAATTCGATTGGTCATCTTATCCTGCTGACTGGAACATTCCCATACCGCCTGCATGTAAGCATAACCATGACAGTGTTTCCCCAAGGTTTACAGCTTTTTGGGGGGGTGGGGGGGGGATTCATGGTGTTCATGTGTTTCTTTTAATGACAGCAGTGGGAAAAACGCAGATATTTTTGTCTGCTTTTCAGGTGGTTGACGCGACACATTTTCTGAGGCGCGCTCTCTGTCCGCTGGTGGGAGTGGCTCACCTGTGTGTGCGCGCGCATCGGGGTGGAGCATGAGCGATACAGAGAGCACAGGAGAATTGTAAACGCGCGAATGTGTAGAGATAAAAATGACAAGCTGTTGTGTAAATAAGATAAATCACATAAGGCTATTTAGTTTATTTTATTAAAGGACAATGCTTGGACCAGTTCTATAGGAAAGGTAACCTTACTGTAAATGACTTCTGTTGTGATCTGGCGCTATATAGAAAATAAAATTAAAATTAACTTGACCTTCAAGGGGCGGGGCACCCCCGTAATATAATGGTAGGGGAAACACTGCATGGGTTTACACTAACTGGAACCTCGGTCAGGTGATCCGTACCAGTTTAAACCAAACACAAACATGTCCATCCCTGCCTCCTATAATTTCTTTAGCAAAGCAGACCGCTCTGACATCCAGTCAGTATGCTGCTCCAATATGTACTGGCATCCCTTTTATGTAAATGTGACATTTAACACTTTTTAGTCCCACCAAAAGTGGGTCACTGGACAGAGAGGTACCTGCAATCTTGCCACTGGCCTCTGAGGTCTTGCCGGCGGCCCACGAGCCGGCTCTCTCTACCCTGCTGGACAGGTTCAGCGGCTCTTCCCTGCAGGTCTGGGGGGCCGTGGGCTCTTGGCCGACAGGATGCTGCAGGACGGCTGTGGAGGCCGAGTGGCCCGGCGTCTCCGTCATTGGCTGCTGCGCGCTGCGGGGTCGCACGTCTGTGGGTCGCAGAGCGGCATTAGGGAAATATGCACAGCGCCAGTCTAAGCCAGTGATGCAAATGAGGTTAACCCTTCTCTTACCAATCCCAACCCGCCATGGAATTTACATGGGCGGTCATGAAATATCGTTTCAGACTGAAAAAGGTCCCACCCAAAGCAGGGCTGAAGCAGAATCGGGACTGACCCGGGGGCACCTGCTGCATGGATTGGGGTGACGAGGCCTGGTACGGGTTCGCCCGCAGCAGGGTCACGGCGAGGCCGGGGAGCTGGGTGCTGCCTTGGTATCCGGAGATCAGGCCGCCGGGAAAACCGGGGTTCCCTAGTGGCCAGAAACACCTTGGATCTGCACACAGCACCGGTACGCACACATTCTCCCTGCCGCAATTTTCATTTTGCCATGATTGTGGCTACAGTTTAGCTTTGTTGGCATTTCAATTGCTGTTCTACATAAATATTTCATTATAATTGGCAAAAACCAGGAACTTGTCACCGAGAATGTTTACCGGGTGACTTTTGTGCGAACGAGGAAGCTGAGCAAATGGCAGCACACAGCCCGAGTCTCTACACACTGAAACCTTAAAATGGAGCTCGGAGTCAAAGTCAAGTCGAGTCAAAGCATCACAACTGTCATCTTCAGCTATATAATCCATGAGTCCTACATCCACCATCCCTAACAGGGCAGCAGAATCTGCAGAAGACATTTTGCATTTGCATTTACTTCGCAGACACTTTTATGTAAAGCAGCATGCAACTGAGAATGTGGGGGGTATTTGCTGTGGACACACCCCCTGCCAGGAACAGGCAAACTGGCTCCAACCAGACCAGCTCCCGTGCCAAAACACAGCAGGTACGCCCACGGGCACCCGACAGATCGTGCTCAAACCTGCGCGCACGTCTGCGAGTGTTTGCGCGGGGTCTGCCACAGTGTTGTGTATCTCTCTAGCATATCGCCCACTGGTACAATCAAAATCATTTATTCTAGGGAACTGCACCTTCACTCCGAGAACAACGAAGAAACAAAGGTCTCCGTGGCCGTGCCCACATTTCTGCCCTGGCTGGGAGCATACCAGGAAGCTTGGGGAGTCAGACAGTTTTTAAAGTGGGCGTGTGTCTGGTAATTACACAGACTCTTCCTGTTCTGAAAGTCGCAGCCACTACAGACAAGTGTCAAACTATCGAATCCGCAAACACACCTGCGTCGGCTCTGAGACTCTCAAAATTGTACATTTCTGGTTTCGTTTTTGCATCATATGTAAATGTGAAATCATTCCTAAGGATCATGCGGTAGGTAGTTAATCCAGCCGTGACGAACCCAGGTCATTCTTTACCTTTTGTAAATATCCTATACTAAACATGCAAAGACTGCGTTCTGTTATTTTTAAAGTGGACCATAAAATTACAGTAGAAAATTCTTCTGCTGATGTTTATCCTACATGCTGCTCTTAAAGTCACAACAAGAATAATAGCGCTGAACCTTGTAAGATCCCAGAAGCATATCAGCAGCCTTTTGCCATCGGTTCTGTACAGACTCCAAAAAACAGTCCTTAAACCAAACCTGGGATGGTGACTCTCCAAGCTCTGCTGCCATGTTTCCTAACAGCCATTTCACTCACTCATTTCCCCATTGGCCTCCCGCTGCACTGGCTGTGGGCCTCCATGCCTGATGAGGGCTTTAGGTATGGAGCTGCAGACCATCATCCTCCTCTGCTGCTTCACATGCTGCAGGAGCTCATAGAGTACATCCCCTGGAGCAAGAAGAACCACACTGCATCACAACAAGATATAATCACCTTACACTGCATCACCCTGGGATATAACCACAATACACTGCATCATATTGTATAACTGCCGTGAACTGCAACACAACAGGATATAACCACTGCTCTTTGCATCACAATGTGGCATAACTACTGCACACCGCATCACACTGAAATATTACCGCCGTAACTGCATCATACCGGGTCATAACCACTGTATGCTGCATCATATCAGAATATGACTGCCTTGCACTGCATCATACTTGAATATAACTGACTTACATTGCATCACACCGAGATATAATCACCTTACACTGCATTACACTGGGATACTACCACCGTACATTACAGGGAGGGGGACAGTGTGGTTCTGTCACAAAAAAAGACAGAGGGAGGGGGACAGTGTGGTTCTGTCACAAAATAGGACAGAGGGAGGGGGACAGTGTGGTTCTGTCACAAAATAGGACAGAGGGAGGGGGACAGAGTGGTTCTGTCACAAATGAGGACAAAGGGAGGGGGACAGTGTGGTTCTGTCACAAAAAAAGACAGAGGGAGGGGGACAGTGTGGTTCTGTCACAAAATAGGACAGAGGGAGGGGGACAGTGTGGTTCTGTCACAAAAAAAGACAGAGAGAGGGGGACAGTGTGGTTCTGTCACAAAATAGGACAGAGGGAGGGGGACACTGGGGAGACAATCCTCCTGAGCACATCCCCTCCCAAGGCAAACACCCAGGTGACCATAAACAGCGGCTAATGAGCCAACGTGTTTGCTAGTCAGTGGCTGGGGATCAGATGGAATTGCAGAGAAGCAGGTTAACGCAGCGTCTCTCCACTGCCTGCAGCTATAAGGATCACAGTGTCCTAAAGCCAGGTCACGCTTCAGATGAGGGGATGTGATGTAAAGTTTGTCGTCAGGGCTTGGCTGCAGATCGCCGTTGTCGGGGTATGTGTAGCCTAGATTTTTATGCCTAGTGGAAACCTTGCACGTCCGCGTCAGACTTTACTTTTCCACGTGTGGTTTCATGTGCTTTCAGGCTATGGACAGTCATGCACGTGGCAACTTGCGTTCATGGTACATTTGGCTGCGTGGATGGTCGAGGCGGGTGCTGCATGCAGCAGTCCAGAGGAGGACAGATGTATTGCGACAAACACAAATAAAAGCAATGTAGTGAAAAAGGTAAACTTTTATATGTGCTTACGTTTTTAGTTAAGGCTTAAATAGTGTTAAGGTAATTGGGATATTTTGTAATCTTTACGACAAAATTAGCATTAATAAAGCAAACTTTTTTCAGATTTTATATATATGGTGGTTTGTTCTTTATACTATGACAATTTTGCTAAAATTAGATTTCAAAATGAAAATATATCGCCTTGCTTACAATATCACAATATATCGAATCATAACCCCAGTATCATGACAGGTATGGAATCAGCAGATTCCTCCTCATTCACAGCCCAACTGCACCATTAGCAAGTCCTGTGGGGGGGGCCATCCTGCCCAACTCGGAGAATCCCCCTACTAGTGAAAACTGGGGGGTTTTTCCTCTCCCTCCTCCTCTGTCTTCTGGCTTTTTCTGCAAGCACCGTGCACCATGTGCGTTTTTGTACATATAAGTGAATCACTTTGCTCCACCAGTGCTGGAAAGACACTTCATGAAATTTAAAGGAATGTCATTGAATCATAATCCTCCCTGTTTCCCTTCTGGCTTCATTTGCTAAACGGCCAATTAATTATAAATACAAAATTCGCTCCATGTAAAACCAAGGTTAACTGTTAAGTCGACTAGCAGTACTAGTGAAACATCTCATCGCCGCCTCTCGCTGCTGTTTGACATTAGGAGTCAGCGGTCCTCTGTTTTTTATATCCTTGTAATGAATTTCTTGGCTTATTTCTATGTTTCTATATACCTAAGGTTCTTAACCAAGGTCCTGGCAGTAAAACACCCGAACAAAGTCATCAGGAAAGCCAGCTTCACCGCAAGACTGACCCAGGGCCCACAGGAGACAGTGGCGGAGAAGAGGATGCTGGGATACAATGGAGTGCTCCAAGGTCTGGCTTAAGAATCATGATTATAAAAGCTGTACAATGGCTATCCTGGAGGTGTGCCGTCTACCTGAGCTTGGACAACGTAGACGGAAGTCCTCTTTGGTCAGGAGACAGAGCGCCTTTCCGTTCATCTCGAACTTGGAGTGGTCCGCCTTGCGTAGGGAGTATTCCTTCTGAGCCCATCGCAGCCAATGGCTGACATCGTCCTTCCCCCACAGGGAAGGGCTGATACCTGTAGTAACAGGAATTATTAGATCCCTTGCTGAACATGGTCATATTAAACCTCATACGTTATCTTCCTCATGTTTTGTAAAAACCTATTTTTTTTAATATGCATGTGACATTCTTAAATAAAAGGCCCACGGTGTTGAGCTATTTGATAGTTGGCGTGATCCTCAGCTGGACACGTATGATTGCTTCTGGTCATGGGAACAATGCAAGCATGATACATTCTTGAGGAGCAGGTTCACACATCATTCCAGAGGCAGAAAGCAGAAACGTGATGGAGAAAACCCAGGAACACGCACGCAGTCTTCCGGGGAGTTTGCACAGCTCATCTTGAACACCCAAGTAGACAGAGGCCACTTGGTTAGGGGGAACCATGACGACTGGAGGACCAGCACTGGGGCTGCCTGGCTCACGACGCTCCTTCTGTAGTCAGGAAAACAAAAACAGATATGCAAACAAATGGATAAACAAAAAAAAAAAAATTATAATGTACAAATAATTTTATAGGATGGAAGGAAATGTCATGCTTTTACTTGGAGGGACAGATAACGTTCTTAGTTTCATTTAATTCGCTATTTGAGAATTAACCATTGCTTTTAAATATGTATTTTGGCGAGCGTAAAATCTACTTTCCGGCTTTCTTATGTGTTAATACGCTGAATTAAACGTTTTGGATGACGTCAGCATTTTTTTAAATGAATTATTCATTTTTTTGCATGATTTACATTGTTTAAATGTATATGCTTACTTTCATTTCTTTTTTTCATTGTTATTTTATTTCATATGTTATTGTAAATTTTAATCACTAGGATTCGTGAGATTATTTCTTTTTCCCCGCTGTTTATAATCTTTTTGGTAAAACAATAATTCGATCAAATGTATCGTAACTCATGACAATTCCTGCAGTGTTACAATAACCGCTTGCAATACAGCAGAAACAGTATTATTAATAAAAGTGAAAGTACGTATCACTATATCATTTTGACTTAAAGCGCATAGGACATGTGTAATATTTCCTTTTTAAAACTTCAGATTAATCCCGGAATTAAGTTGACCTACTTGAATAAACCAAACTAAAAGGAAATTCATGGATTAATCGTCACGTCTTGAAAGGTATTTCAAAATATGCATATGTGTAAAAGTAAATAAAGGTATTTGCTTATTCTAGCATATATTCGACTTCAGAGAGTTGAAGAAAAGAAATACAACTTATTTCGTGAACAGACACTACATTTCCTGGTCGACTAACTGAACTTACCTTGATCAAAGGCGGTGGTGAGGACTCGTCATTCATGTTTTCACCTGAGATGTCACTAATACTATTACCTGATCCTGACCATTTAACGCCCTGACTTTCTAACTGTCTTTCTGACTTTTTCAGGATGACCTTGTCGGCGGGGTAAACATTAAGACGAAACGAAGCCGAAAATTCTGGTACTTCTTTTAGACCGCATGAAATATTTGAAGGGATCCTTCCGGGAAATGAAAACGAAAGAGCCCGGATCTGCTCGCTATGTCTTCGCGGGGGTGTGTGTAAAAGGAGTGTTAACTGAGTAAGGGAAAACCGAAGGTGACATCCGAGCGAAGTCACCGCATTTCCTCTTCTTACACGGCATCATGGTTTGGCAGACGCCCCGGTGACACTCACTGATTGCTGCAGATGGTCCACAGGCACACAACGAACTACCTGGATCTCATTAAGCATATTCATTACGTGCATTCATTTGATATGTGTTCTTGGATAATCGTATTTGCAATGTTAATACAAACCTGAACCATCTTTACTAGTTTATTGAAGGCACTTTAGGAATTTTAGTAATTATTTAAATTACTTATATTTGACTGAACACGCACACAAGCCCCAAAAAGGTGTTAGTAAAATTAAACTGCACAGAGTGTAATATTATTCGGAATAAATGGGAGTTAGATCATTATATTACATTAAATTATACTGGGGACATGTGATGGTATAATTTCTAGCACATCTTTAGTTATTAAAACTTTTTTTCGTTTTTAGTTAGTTTGCATCAATGCTTTAAGTGGGCCATTACTCCCCAGTACGCAGTACCATCACCACGTCGCTTTTCTCTTCAGACTGGCACCTCTTAACATCTGCTGGTCTTGAATAACAAGGGGAACACTAGTACCTGCTTTTCCCCACTTCAAGAACTGGTTTCCATAATACGCCAAAGGCCAGAATCCCTTCCTTTTTACGTCGTTAATGTTGCGAGGGTCCATAGGCGCCTGCGTGCGTCTTATTCGCAGATTCGATTCCGAAGGCTAACAGCGCCGTCTAGTGGCGTAGCGTTAAAAAGCTACCAGCGCGGTCCTGCATTCCATCACAAATTCAGAAATTGCTCCTACACGTCATATAAGCCAATGACAGCAGTGGCGGTTCTAGTTTGTCAGGTGCCCTGGGTAAACCCCCACCTCACCCCCGCCAACAAAAAATATGTGCTCATCTTCCACCCCTCCTCCGTCAAAAGAAAGTAGCATTCAATTAATATTATTAGCTTAAAATAGTTTGGATTGTATTTGTTGATAACAAAATATTTTATGTAAAACATTAACTTTTGCACTAAAACACTTGTATATTTCACATAAATCATAAAACTAAAGTAAATTTTTAAAATTGAAGCAGAGCGGGGGCACGTTTCCCAAAAGCATAGTTGCTAATTACAGATTTGGAATCATGCAAATACTCCGGGACAGCAGGTGGCAGTATAGGCCTTTCTGTTAAAATGTATCTGCCAGCGAACTGACACCTGAGCAAGACCAATGAGGGGAAGCTGCCAGTCCTGATCGGTGATTTTTTTCCCGGTTTCAGTCCCGAGCTTATTAGTAGCGTATATATATATAGCATTTATACGCGTCAGGTGGGGGACATAATAGTTAAATAGAATTGTAACGAGGGGACCATTTACAGGACGCTTTACATAATTCATGTGCACACGAAGTGGTTCCCTCGTTTGCGTTCTCCCAAAAGAAGGTGGGGATAGTGTAAGATAAAGCTTGTTGTCTATAGATTCTCTGGTTACTGTAATCACTTTTAAACGGCAAACTGGAAACAGGAAAATCATCCACTAACTCTTTATCTATATCCTAGGCAACTCAGGGAACAAGGCTTGGATTCACTCTAACTGCCAGTATTTTAACCAATAAATTATACAATATAATGTAATTATGTTGAAGATGTTTGACTTTGACCGTGACTGCTGATTTTTCCCAGTGTTTGTAATATTGAGTCTGCCTGCAGTAAATTAGCCTGGTCAGTTAGAAGTTTTGTATTGGCGACGAGAGACTCCCCTGCAAAGAGCTCTATGGCGCACTAAGTTAGGTCCCTGCACCTGTAATCGGTTGGGTACCGGTTTTAATCCCATTTGCAGCAGAATAATCACATCATTGGGCCCTTGGTTAAGTTCCTTCAACTAAAAATTGCTTCCGGAGTGCTGGATAAATGGTTGATCCTGACCCCCAGTGTAACGCTCACCTCTATAACATGTGCATGTCTTAAAAAGAAGAACATGATGGGATATACAATTATACTGCGTGTGTGTGTGTGTGTGTACACACCCAAGCACATACATTCCAATGTACCTGTATTCATACTTGTTTATTTATATAGCAGATTTTTGTTTCCTAGCCATGCTATTGAGCAAACTCGGTAAACAGACGGGTCGACCGGAGGATGGTGAAGTCAGGTGGGTCTGCATGGTATGACGGTGCATGCTAACGCTACACAGATACCGTGCTCACAGTCTTGGGATCTTGCATTATGATAAATACAAAGCTATAAAAAATATTCAAATATCAAAAATATAACTCAAAATTCTATTAGAAATATTAATAAAATATTAAATCCAAATAGTTAAATGTGCATATTTAGTTACAGCACAAAAATGGCTCTTACAATAACAAATCATTACTTTATTCATTTGACTGTTTAGTAAAATTCAGCATATTAGAATCAATCAGTAGTTTAACTAAAATTTTCCTTTCAAGTGATTATAAATTGAAAGTTTAATTATAGCTCTAATTATAATTCTAAATGAACTTACAAAAAGTGTTGGGACAGATCTATCTGAACCTTTTTTAAAAGAAAAAGTTAATATTTTGTTGCATGTCCCTTATTTTTAACAACAGCTGTAACTGTTCTTGGCATGGACTATCAGGTCCTTAAATGAATGATCATTTTCTGGTTAGGTTCTGCTTTGTCATTGTCTTGAGTATTTGTGGTTGTCTTGCTCTCCATCAGCTCATTGCATTCTGAAACCTGTTAAGCTTCCAATGCCAAGTCATAGCAATGGCAATTAGAAGGGATAAAAAATCTGCATTATTGACAGAAATGGGTAGTATTTCAATTAAATGTATTTTAAAAATGTATTTAATTACTTTTGAGTATTTTGTAATTTGTATTTTGCTGGATGGGAAAAAATATGTAATTTGTAACAAAATACTTGAGAGATTGTATTTTATGTATTTCAAATATTTTAAATAATAAAATAAAATAATAAAACCTTCATCACCTGGCTTACAGGCTATCATTTCGCCATCTTTGGGTAGATGATACATCCCATGACCCAGGGCCGGTAAATCCTACAGGCAACATAGGAATGCCTAGGAAACCAGCTTCTAAGGTCCATTTCACTTTTCTTTGGACACTGGTGCCACATCAGCAAGGACTGGTACCAGTTAAGTTTGTTTTCCCATGACCAGTAATCCATGGAAATAAGGTGCTTTAGTGTTCAGCACAAAGATGCCTTAAGGTAAAGTGTGGTAAGGTGTGGTGTTGCTCACTGATTGACATTATAGGATTGGTGAATTAACCTGCTAGTGGCATTCTAGTTCATTTCAACAGGCATTGCTCAGGAAGTGACCGCTGGTGCTTTGTCACATATGAGAGTCTTCAGTAGCGTTTAATGAGGTTATAGCTACTGTTGTTCCTAAGGACAAAATGAATTTCCACCAGCTAGGCGTTGGCGCATCATGGTAATTCATTTACGAAATCGTCGGTGTGTCTCCTTGCATGAGCACGCACACACAGCATCTCCCCTGTCAGGTGCTGCCACTAATTCTCCACGAGGCACTGGGTATGGATCTGAAACCGAGAGTGAAACCGCGATATCCATCTCAAGCTCAACCTGCTGCTGCCGGTGCAGCTTGTTCAGCTCTCATGATGCTACTAATGTTACAAAATCCATTTTTAAATTCACAATTAACACTGTAACACATGTAAATCACAAAATTATTATTCTGCTTAAAATTAGGGCAAGCTTTACATTTTGTAAATACTACACATTAGAAGGGCTGTAATGGTAAATGTATTTGTCGTGTACTGTTAATATTTTACACGTATTTTTGTATTTTCAAATTGTTTTAATTAACCCTTGTATGTGAAATCTGCTGCAGCAACAAGTCAGTGTGAATCAGGACCAAGTACATCAGTATTAAAAATCAACATTTAAAGCCTTTTGAGCTGCACAAACCTGTAAAACTGGGCCAAAGAGCGTAAGTGCAGCCATCTGATATCTAAGGGTGGCCATACACAGAACACATTAGCTTCACCCATGTAGCCTGTGAACACTTCATTTCATTGGCCCGGTACTTCATATTTTGTGATTGGCCATTTCTTTACTTCAACCCAAATTAAGCATTTTTCCTTATTAGAAGATATAGGGAAGCCATATGTACTTACATTGGAATTTTTATGATGAAATTGTTTGACATGTCCTAGAGAAATTTGGCAATTACTGATCGCAGGAGCATTATAACCCACGTTAAGCTTTTTCTTTATAATGGCCATCAATGGAGAGGAATATGTTTAACGCAAGATAAGGTCTATATTCCTAGTATTTCGGTTTTTGATCTTTTGACAAGTGAAAGTCTTTTTGACCAGATATGTTGGCGAAAAATTTGGTCAGGATCTCCGTGATGTGCCAATATGCAGTCAAATCTTCCCTCCTTAGAATGCAGTGTACAGATAAAACGTCTTGAATCTTGAGACTAGTTCGGTGAAGCATCCCGGCTCACAATACTATTCAACAGAAGTGCTGCTGGCTAATATAATTCCTTGCAATGCAGGACTTTTCGTGTTTGTATGTAATTCTATCCTATAGTTGCTGTCACTTTCAATCTGAAGAAATACGGGACTTTGCCAAGATAAAGTATGAAGTTTGTCAAGGCGAGGAGTCAAACCATGAATACGGGACAAACTGCACCCATATTCGTCCAAGACTTTGATTATGAAGATTTTCAATATTGAAAAAAATGATGGTGGCAAAACCTTGATTCAATGTTGATATAAAATGAAACATTGAAGATCAACGTTGTTTCAACCTTTTTGTCCCCACTGCGCAAAGTGACGTTGGAATGACATCTTTTATGTCGTTTTTGGACGTCCGATTTTGGTCCACTGAAGGGGTTGTTTTGTAATGCAAGGTGACATCTTTTTTGACGTTTAATGAACCTCTAGTGTAGACATCTGTGGGACCTCCATATATTGGCTATTTATAGTCCAAAAGTGGTCACTGTGGACGTATTTTCAATGTCAAACTTGGACTCATTTTAGACATTGTTTTTATACTGCTTCTATAGGCTGTGTAGTCCCATGTTTCTAGAGGGTGGAGGGCATGTTTTCTATAGGCCACCAGTTCATTTTTCAGTAGCTTTGTTTACACCTTCGTATGGGTCTCCAGTTGTTATTGATTTTATTACATTTTATTTATTTAGTTGCATTAACATGTTTATTGTGTATAATGTTGTTTGTATTGTGTGTGTTTACGCTACTGTCAAAGAAGAATTTCCACCTGATGTAAATCTGATGGACATTAAAGAACTATTCTATTCTATTATCTGTGGCTGAGATAATCAAATGAAGTTATTGGAAAATGATCTGGAACAGGATGCCACCTTCTGAAATGGGACTAGATCATGTTCCAGTAACTTAATTTGACTGTCTCAGATAACTGGGGATGCAAAGCTGTAATGCATTTCCAGTTCAAACTAACTGTTGAGCCAAAAAGCTACAGGAAAATTAAAGGGTACAGAAAACATGTCCTCTACCCTTTGGAAACATGGTTAACAGGTATACAATAAATCGCAACTCAATACCCCCATTTAATCCTTTATTTAAAGATAATACTACTAATAATAAAACAAACAGGGCTGCTGGTTGTCATCAAAAACATTGTAAAGCTCTGAAATGTGTCTATATACCAAACCTAATACACTTTGAGACCCCGGCCTTTAGACCTTAAACCAAGCCAGACACAGTTCAACACCATTGGAAATAAAGGAAGACATCAGGGCACATAGTCTTAAGTGGAAAGGAGGCGTATAAATTTAACTGACTGGGGGAAAGTGTGTGTGTGTGTGTGTGTGTGTGTGTGAGAGAGAGAGAGAGAGACACGCGCAGAGTGACAGTTGTCATCTGAACAGAGAACTTGAAACTGCAACATCATCATCATCATGGCACCAGTTGAGAGACATTCTAGAGATCCTACAACTTAAAACGGCTACAGGCTGCTCTGCACTACTCAGTTTTCAGAACGAACATGGGGAAAAACAATTCTGGTTCAAAGTCCTGTAGGCTGGGCTTATCAGTGCTGAGTGAATCCTCCACCTTCACGTCTTTGAAGTGCATGCTTGAGGTGCTCTAAAACATGCATCTTGATGTACTCTTCAGTGGTGGCCATCAAATTTCATGACTCCTTCTGCACAAGCAAAAAAAGACAAAAAGCTGTCATGTTAATTCAATGAATGATAAGCCATTGAGAGTAACATCATTCAACCTCGCATCCTCCGTGAACCCCGTCTAGGGACGCTAGCTAGTTAGCCACGAGCCAGAACTGCTTGTCGTGCTGCTAGCTAACCCCTGTTGGCAACTCTAAAAGTCATGCGAATTCACAATTCGCAAGCTACGAACAGTTTACATTTACATTAAACGACGTGTTCTCTCGTGGACAGTGAAAATACCACTGAAACTGAACCCAGAGTTCTGTACATAACAAGCAGCAAGCTAACGCAAAACAAAAAAATTCTGTTCCGTTAAGACATGCTAAGTTCTGTAACCACGGCAGCTTTGGGAATTTAAGACAATTACACCAAACTAGCTAACACTATACGTACAAATGGACATCGAATTTACTAGACTGACCAAACTTACCGTCATTTTACAGGAAAACGATGGGTGGACAATTGGGATTTAGGTAATGTCACTACCCGATTTAGACCGGAAACCCGATTTGGACTACGCATGTGCAAAAAAATCGTCTACATTCGGTAGTTACTGTTGGTTCACGATTTCTTGCTTCGGTTTAGTTTTGCGATTTGCGTCTTTCGTCTTTCATCGAGAAATGAAGACCTTTGGTTTTTACCACAACTTACAGGTAAAGCGGTAACGTATGTTCGTTGTTTATGTTTTTTGTCATTTTTAATGTGTGTAGTCCAGTCAATTGCATTTTTTTCTTTCTATCGCACTTTGCAGGATTATTTCCTGAACGGTGAATTTCCATCCACCGTTGGCAATAGGGACCGTGTCATAATTCGACAGGCATCCTCTAACTTCATGCTAAAAGGTACGTCCAAATTAGATGTACTTAAGAACATAATGTCTGTCACCTCTAGCGGTCATTTTATTATTTTAAAAAATGTATAATAGGGACATTTTTTAATTGATGGAAAGGCAGTGAAATGCTCCATGAATTATTGGTGAGAGACATTCTTTTTCGTGGGCTAATAAAATCAATATTGTGACGAGAGGAGAAAGGACAGGGACAGGTTCTTTGTCCGTGAAGAAACAGGATCCGATCGCAGCTGTTGGAGTACGCCGGGTCTCCACCGGGTCCGTTGATCAGAAGAGACTCAGCTGAGACGTGGAGAAGTTGCAAGGTCCAAGTTTATTCTCTAAGCGATTGCAATCGGGGAGCGACCGTCTGAGAT
>JAODKE010000040.1:13757712-13771882 GCA_026779605.1 Mormyrus hasselquistii | reverse complement strand
TCCCCAATAAAGGAACTTCCCCACGGGGATCAATAAAAAAGTTGTGATTATTATTATTATTATTATTATTATTATTAATAGTTTAGTTGCGAAACTATTGGTTGTGGTTTTTTGTTTTAAAAGCAATCAAATAAAAATAAAATAAAGTTTTGTTTGAAAACCAATACATTTGCAACTGAATTAAGCAGACATTCCAAGAATTCCTGGGACCCGAGTTCCTGGGGGGGATGGTAGAGGTGTGTGATGATTTGCATTGTTATTGGGCTGGAATGGGTGAAGGGTGTGATTATGTCCCTCCCAAACCTGCAATGGAAGTTGTTGAGGTCGTCAGTCAGGTCTTTGTCCCTGCAGGCCAGAGGTCTTCTGTGGAGACTTGAAAATTCCTTGGAGCTATCATTCCCCAAGACCTGGGCTCTCACTTATCAACCGTTCTTACGCACAGATTTGTGTGTATTTTTTGCGCAAGAACAGTTCTAGTGGTAGAACAGGGGAACTGCTATATTGAAAGTCTTTGTTATCCACGTGTGTTCTTCTCGAGCTCCGTCTCGAGACAGGTGATGTTGAGCATGGATGGCTTATTCATGAGTGTGACATTTTTCAAAAATGCTATTGCTTGTGTAATTGTATGATATCCAATAGTTATCGTAACCTTACGTTTTAGGTGATCAAGGTTATGCATTGAAGCCGTGGCTCAGGACTCCGATACCAAAGTCAGGAGCAAAATTATAACAGAGCCCATGCGCAGACGAGATTTTAGCTTTGGAAACTAAATAGCAAAGTGGAGATTGTATTTTCTTTTTTATCATTTTCATTTTTTTGCAGAAAATACCTCCCATACTTAAAATGCTTTTTGAGTAACATATGTTAAGATGGCTGTGGAAGTGGTACGTGTTTACGGCGATCTACAGCAATTTTCAAAGACACTGGAAGGCCACCGACAATTTTCTGAAAGCTCGGGGAAAATGAGTGCGTGTGGAATAATCACACACACCCCGGTAAACGAGATTTTTGCGCAAAGGGACAATATTGCTGCGACTTCAGGTTGTAGGTAGATAAATTATATAAACGCAAGATGTGACTTGCATATTTTAAATATGTTTTATATCCGGATGATTGACTAAATATTTCACCAGAATGTATATAGATATTACCAGGCATAGGTGCATTCGGACGCCATTCGAAAATTGGGTCATATGGAGCACGCAGTATATCGGTCCACTGCAGTGGACTTGATTCATATATGAAGTCGGTTTTGTTCAGCATAGCATCCACTTGGCATCAAGATTCATAAAAATGATCAACAAATTGCCACAATTCATCAGAAGATCAGAATGACTTGATTATAAAAACACGATTTCAGGAGCGTTTAAGTAGACAAAATAAGTCCGCGGGACCAGGTGACAGGATTTCACCTCTAGTGAAGTTAATACATGTATCCAAAGCATCCCCTAATATCAGGTTTGCCCTATGGGAGCCACTGGGCCCAGCTCAACAAAGCCAGAAATGTCAACAAAGTACACCTGCACGCAGTGCCTTGAGCTCGATCGGTCTCCTGGATCCTTTTGCAATTTTCACAGAAATAGAACAGAGTATCTAAACTCTTTGGATATTCTTATTTTTGATTGATTTTAAGGGCTATTTGAACTAATTTTACATGTATGTGTTATTTATACAATTTCATATTTTGTTTACTAACTAGTATACTATAATAACACTAAAACTAAATAATAAACACCCATTACACTGCTTATATTTTACTATTGTTTTAATTGCCATTTGAAGGTTTCGTTTTCACCTATAAGTGCATTAATTATGGTGGGTTTTTAAAATGCATTATTTATAGTTTTCTTTTGCATAGAAAACGGGAAATAAAGAAAAACACATTCGCCCCACACCCACCCAGCCAGAGGTAACAAACAGGGAAGAAAAATAAATAAATAAACAAATGAATAAACGACGATGATTACATTGGTACACAAAAAGGTTAATCTGTAGACATACAACCAAGTTCATATTAGTGACCTGAATATATGTGCATGGAACAATTAAAATGCATTCAGTCCACTTGAATGGATGTTTGCATAACTTAGAAAATTTTACATGTCAAGTTTAAAACTTTAAAATATGTTTTCTTTATTCCCTTAAAGAAGATAACGACAGCAAAAAATGGCTCTGAATCATAAGTCATGCATGAAAAGGTTAGCAGGGCAGTAGAGCTGGGTGGGTTTCTACTATGCAAAGCATTTTTGGAGTGTATATCACCAATAAAGCTTATTTGCTGTGTTTAACCAGAATCTGTTTCAGTGTCATTGTCTAACTGAATGTTACTCAGAAAGTGAATCAAAAGTTTGCAAAATCGATTGTTCGACAATCGGCTATAATGTCTAAACGACGCTTCAGCACACGTGCATCATGGGAAATTGTAGTTTTTTTTAATTATTATTTTGAACCTATACATGTATGGGGAAATGACTACAACACCCAGAAGTCACTGTCGATGACGCGATTGTCCACTTTCGAAAGACGAGGGAAAATCAAACCGTATTCCTCATCGTTGTCCGTCTCTTTCGTACTTTTACTTTAAACCATTAATAACAGTACACTGACTGACGTGGTCAGGTAAGTGTTTCGCGTAACTGATTAAATTAGCTTTCTGAGCCTTATGTATGGTACGGATTGGCCTTTGGCTGGAATGCGAGCTGGTCCGCCGTCATGCTGCCGCACCGAGCCCCTTCACGCCTTCTGTTTTCCCGGCAGACAGGTGCCAAAATGCAGCGGATCAGCCGCCTGAAGCGGGAGCTGCAGTTGCTGGGCGCCGAGCCGCCGCCTGGGGTGTCCTGCTGGCAGACCGAGCACGACGTGGGCGAGCTCAAAGCCGGTGAGCGGCCTTGGTTTTCACCATACACAAATCTAGTGCTTGTGAACTTGATTCGCAGCGATTTTGTAAATTGCAAAAATTAATACCTGGCGTGCAGGTTAGCTGTATAACAACTAAATGCAGTTAGGTAAAGTGCAAAATGGTGCTAGAAACGGCTGTACAACATAGTTTATAAATGTACTTCGTGACTGGTGGTCTGTAGACTCTTTTTTTCTGTCAGCTCACACACACCGGTCTCCCATTATTCTCTCTACACATTCTTGCAGGTAACATCTGTGAAGCTGTCATTAAGGCCTGGCATTTTGTAACGGGTTGTAGTATAAAATATTGTACAAAAATGTCTAAAATTGCTTTATTTAACCTTTGGATATCATTAAATATAAATATATATATTTTTTCAAACAAACTAACGCTGATAAATGAACTGCCTGAGCTGTATGTATGCATGGAACAGGCTGGCCTTGGGCTAAACAGAGAGCTGGTCTGCCGTATGCAAGAAAGAAAAAAAAGTAACATGGTGTGTCATCACTTGTATTAAAAGAAAGAAAACCACAGATGCTTAGAAGAATAAATACAACTTGTGTCCTCCCTCAAGACTGTAAAGAAGCATCAGACCGGTGCAAACCAAACGGGTTGTGCTTATTTCAAGGGATGCACCGATTCCATGCTGATATACTTGTACTCATCCTTGTGACAATGCCCCAATGTCTATGACCGTCTATGTCTATACCACGTGATGACATTTCAGTGGTATAATTATCAAGCAGAATAAACAGGACGAAATGTCTGCAGCGTGGAAGTACTTCACAGTTAGCAACGTAAAAAAAAGCATAGCGGACTGCAAACTGTGCTGTTCAAAAGTAACAAGAGTAGGTACAAAAACATATAACATTAGCAGTATAATTAACCATTTACAAATGAAACATAAGAGAGTGAGTAACTGAATTGCCCCCTGAAGCAACCTACCTAGCAATACTAGCACAGAGCGGAGGAATTCTCAAAGAGTCATAAAAAAGCTCTTATTCAGTATGTTCTTGATACCAAGCATGACACCGCTTTTGGGCTTTTCTTGTGTTTACTCTTTTTCTGGCTAAATACAATTTAAGCACCTGGCTTGGTGTTTTTGTTTGGGGGGGGGGGGGTAATTTCAGGTATTGTTTAACTTATTTTCAAATTGCTTGTATATATTATTTTTTTTGCATCACCCACCCCTAATTAGTTTTGGTATAGTTGAGTACTAGACAGCCAGCATCAGTACTCAGTCTGAAAAAACTGGTATCGCTGCATAGGTCAATAAATAGCATTGAATTTCAGACGCATTAAAAGAAAACGCAATGATTTGTTCCTGTTGATTTCAGAAAAGCACTTTGTGGTGTTTTACCCGTTACTGCCACCCTACACTGTCTGTACTGAGGCTTGTTTTCTGTCACAGCAAATGTGAAACTAATCCGTACATTGGAACGTCTATGTACAGACAATGGCAAAAGGTTTCTATTCTATTCTATGTGATTCTATGGAATGCCATTTATTCCGTTTGGAAAGGCAAACAATGCCATCAAGTGGTATAATATGGTACATGCCGATTTTGCCAGTGACTCTGAATAATCACCCTTAAATGTGGGCTATAGAATTATCATCTGGGGGAGAAAACTACACTCTCGTTGCTCATTAATTATAAACAATACGTTGACAACCTCCTTCTGTGATTACACTTGCAGCTACTGGTGAATCTGTACATCTGGAGCTTGTATTCTTGTGGAAATCCTGGCGCCGACGTGGTCGTATAATGAATTAATGAGTTAATGGATACTGACAGCTGTATGGATATATAGCACCTACTGCTAAACTGTGACCCAAACATTCCTTTGACGCTGAGTCATGTACATGCTACAGGTGACGTTAATGTCCTCTGTCTTCATATTCTACTACTACTTTAAGTCTTTGTTAGAAAAATAACAGCATCAGTTTTAGTTTTTTTTTTTTTTTTTTGTAATATGCGAGTTAGCACAAGGTCAACATTACATTGTGTGTGTGTGTGTGTGTGTGTGTGTGTGTGTGTGTGTGTGTGTGGGTCGATGTTATTGCACGTGAGATGAAGCACCAAGAGTGAGCAGCGGTACAATTGTCAATGATTTAAGGTGGCAGTTAAGTAACAGTATTGCACAGACTGTGTTTTTTTATATAAAAATAAAAATGAAGTGCAAAGTGTACCTGAGTCTGTATTGTATAGGACAGTCTGTATTGTATAGGACAGCTCGCCTGTGCATCCAGTGAAGTGTTGTAATTGAGGTGTCGAATGGCTTGATGATAAAAAATTTTTTAGTCTTGTAGTCCTATTGTATTATTGTATTGTACAGTTGTAGTAATGATCATTTGCTGCCTGATGGTAGTTGCTGAGTGCCCCTTTAGTGTGCTGATGGATTCATTTTTATAATTGCAGAGTTAGTGGGAGGGGTGAACACTCCATATGAGGGTGGCGTGTTTTCACTTGAGATAAAGGTCCCAGAACGGTGAGTAGCGACCTGGTTTAATGACTACTTACTTCAAAAACAGCTCTGTTATTGTCTTTAATGGTCTGATCAGTTGTGTATAAAATATGTATACCATCTGCTTTTTATTCTGCAAACAATGACTCTCCTAGTGTTTTTGAAAATATCTCATGTTCTGTTTTCTTAGGTATCCCTTTGAACCTCCCAAAATTCGGTTTCTGACGCCCATCTACCACCCTAATATTGACAATGGTGGACGCATCTGCCTCGATGCTCTTAAGTTGCCGCCAAAGGTATCAAAGTTCCTCCACTGTTTTTAGCTAATGGTTCCTGTCCCCTCTGAACGGTACATTAACTGATGACCTTTCAGTTTAAAGTTTTAAGTAAAGCTGCATCACCTGGTGCCCTGAGCTTTGCAAGGTCTCGTCCAGCCTTTTAATATTGATGGGCCCTGCGTCTGGCCCACACACTACACAAAGCTCCCGAATGCAACTTAATCCTGACTCATAACTTGGCTTCTTGGTTTCAGCTACGGTAGCTGAATTCTGCTGAACTCGCATGTTTACTGGTTTCTTATTGGTTCACAAGGAGGTTCACATGCTAGAGCTGCTGTAATGTCCATAGGCAATAGTGCAATTGTGTCATGTTTTAGATGCATAATGTTCTTAAGATGATGATTACCCAATAAGTAACATGCTACTAATGCTATTAGATTCTTGGCTTGGCATGGAATTGTCATCGTGTTTCTGGACATTGAGAACAGGGGCCAGTATCTAGGTTAGTTGGTAAAGTGACGTATTGATGACTATGGCATCTGTTCATGACAGGGAGCATGGAGACCATCCCTGAACATCTCCACCGTGCTGACTTCCATCCAGCTGCTCATGGTTGAACCCAACCCGGATGACCCCCTCATGGCCGACATCGTGAGTTTGGGCGGGTGACCACGTCTGGCTTCATGGGCTGTGTGGGGGTTTTCTTCGGCCGACTTGGCAGATGGTGGCAATCGGACTCATGCTGATGTATGGAAACTCCATTTTGAAACACGCTGACTGTGACCTTCATGCAGTTCTTAGCTGTAGAATCTATGATTCTAAACTATCAATAGTAGAGAAACTTTTGGGTAGGAGGGGGTGGGATAGGGTTGTATTTTTAAGAAGCCAGCAGGGTTTAGTAAACTGCTGTTAACGTCTGAACCTGCAGTGAAGCTTGTGTGTACGATGTCACGGCTGAAGCTCTTGAACGTTTCCTCAGTCTGCAGAATACAAGTACAACAGGCAGGTGTTCCTGGAGAAGGCCAAGAAGTGGACCATGAAGCATGCCATGCAGCAGAATCTGGTGGGTTTTTGGTTTCTTCTGCTCTTTGAGGTCATCTGGAAATGTTGCAGATCTGTTTCCTGTGTGCATTAAGCCTTGCAGCTTTGCATTTTTCACGTGGTCGTCTTCTGCTCAGTGGTTTAATGGAGTCATTTAATTGTAGCTTTTTGAATGCTACCTTCAGGGTCGTTTAGTTTTTTTTTTTTTTTTTAAAAGAGCAGAGATTGATGACAAACATGTTTTGCGGGAGTTGGGATTCCCAGCATGCATAGGGCCACTCTGAACAACAGGCAAGAGCTGGTCATAGATCATTTTGTGGGAGTTGCATGACAGCTGATGGCTGCAGGATTAAAGCAGCAGTAATGGCATTACCATTAACGTAGATTTTATGCAATTTGAAGATGTACACTGAAAGTATTGATGAATAGCACTCTAGTTTGAAAAGAAATCCACAAGTATTGCAAAAGTTTTTACATTCGCTTGAGGTGGTTTTTGTGGAAGTATGACACATGGATCTTAATCTTTCGGGATGATAAATGGCAAATATTATTCATATAACATCCATTAATGGATCACACCCTATTTGTAAAACTACCTTGGGTGAATTTGCTTATAATTTGCACAACTTTAATCATGGTTCCTATGCAACAGGGAAAAATTATGGATTTTTTATGGAATGTTATGGGTTTTTTCCAAGTCTGGAAAAGTATAGACAAAGGAAAGATTTTGATGTTTCCAAACTATTGCAACAAATTGGCCAACTATGTGTTCAGAAAAAAAAAAACTATTTACTTACTAACGTTTTTGATTAAATCACTAATTGAAGAGCAGCGTCTCAAACCACAGAGTGGGGGTGTGTTTTTTTGCGCGCTTGATTAATATCCAGCAAGAAATATTGATGTAGGCCGCCTCGCAATTTATAACTCTAACAGTGGGGAAAGGCAAGTTTTCACCTGCTTGGTTTTGGCAGGTCTCACAAGCTGTAACCGAGTGGCTGAGGATCCCAAATGTGAACGTAAAGTAAACACGCAAAGTCTGTGTGAAGCTGACGTTTTGAACATGGGCGAGTTGTTAGTCACAGGGTGGGCAGAAGCTTTGCTGTCAACTCGGTCAGCGATGGGCACAGTCCGGTCCAGCTTTGATAAGCGTTTGATAAGCCCCCGTCCCCCTTTCCAAATTTGAAAGGCTCAGATGGATACTAATTCAATCATGTTCAAAGGGTGTGAAGGACATGGATCGACCAGAAGCAGAGAGCAGGGTATCTCACAAGAGGGAGATGCTTGATCCAGAAGCGCCACAGAAGAAAATGAAGACCAGCCAGTAGATTTACGTTTCTGTGTTTTTCTGTGTTGTTTCTCTGTCTACATGTATGTATTACTGTCATTATCAAGCAAAAATAAATTTTATCTTTTATTTACACATCAGGGTGTCAATTTTCTTGCTCTTAACCTGGAAATGTTCTGCTATTCAGGATATTTCCCTGCTTTGTGTTGATTTTTATTTTTTTTTGTACATCCAGTTCATTTGACTGATGAGAAGATCAAGACTCAACCATGCTTTTTTGTTAAGTTTAGAAAAGACCTTACACAATGGAGCCAGTCCTAACCCTAACCCTACCTCCACCTGCTCCACTATGACCGTATTACCAGACTTCAAATATCCAACTGTAAGAGGAATTTTAGATCACTTTATAATCCATTTCAGTTATGTGTGTGTGTGTGTGTGTGTGTTTAAATACAATTTCAGTTCTGCTTTTCTATGCTTTATCTACTCATACAGGGGTTCCTATCCACCAGTCCAGTGTCTTATGCCACTACACCGTATCAACAAAATGGTAAATGAACTGCATTTATATAGCGCTTTTCTACTCCTACGAGTACTCAAAGCACTTTACAATACATGCCTCAGGCACCAACTACCCCTACTCTAATAACACTGGAAGTAAATGATGGAGGTTATATAAAAAAAAAATATAAGGACACGATTATATAATGTATAACTACAGTCTGCTGTTAATCAGTGGTCATTGGTAAAATAAATTCGTCTTCCATTTACTGGAAAAATGTCTGCGCCTTACATAATGATTAAATATCATCATTAAAGCATAATGGATTTAGAGTGTTCTGTAATTATGTCATTTACATCAATCAGCCATTAAAAATATTAAAACCATTGACTGGTGAAGCATTATGTCATTAAAATAGCACCTGTCAAGCGTGCCAGTATATACTGGGTAAGCAAACAGTTCTTGAAGTTGATGTGTTGGAAACGAAAAATGGGCTGAGCATGCAGGGTTCTGAGCAACTTTGACAAAGGCCAAGTTGTGATGGCCAGACGACTGAGAAACCTTGGGTCACAGCATCCATGTGTGTGTTACTTTGTCACGTACCACCAACCTAAACATCGTTGCAGTCCTAGTACATCCCTTCATGTCAATGGTATTCCCTGAGAGCAGTGGCCTCTTTCAGCAGGATAACGTGTCCTGCCACATTGTAAAAATTGTTCAGGAATGGTTTGAGGAACATGAAAAAGTGTTGAAGGTGTTGACTTGGCCTCCAGATCCCCCAGATCTCAATCCAATGGAGCATCTGTGGGATGTGCTGACAAACAAGTCTGATCCATGGAGGCATCTGCTGATAACGTCTTAGTGCCAGAGACCAAGGGACTCCTTCAGAGGTCTTGATCTTGTTCGATGGATCACAGCTGGTTTTGCAGCACGAAAGGAACTTACACTTTATTAGGCAGGTGGTTTTAATGTTATGGCTGATTGATGTAAATCAAAATGGATCCATCATATTGATGTACCGTGAGCTCTCTGACAGGTGTTTTCACAGAGACAAACATTCTTCATTCTTTATGTGCAGTAAACTCACGCCTTTTCATCTGAGTAGCAGTAAATGTTTTGAGCAAAAGCTATTTGACTGTTGTCTTTACTCCAGGCTCAAAGTGCTGTTCTCTAGGTAAATATAGTTTAGTATTGATGCTATGAATGATCCTAAAACCTTTGTAGGTAGAATTATGTTCAAGTCTTTTTTTTTTCTAAGAATAGTAGATAGAATGACCCAGGAAAACACATCGCAAAGACAACGGCTGTTTTTAATAAAATTAATAATTTTATTTGATCATACATTTCATTGTTTACAGAGGTTTGAAAATATATACATCCAAAATAGTAAATCTGCTTTGTACATCTAAAAGCTTTATTTTTCAATATAAAATTATATATTTGAATATAATAGGAAAACATATTGGGATACAGAGGAATATTAGCATGCTATTTCAGAGGTAGTTACTCTGTATGTACGATAGCTAGCCTACTTTACAAACCCGGGCTTTTGAAGGAGTCGTTTGTCACACATCGACAACAAATTCCCAAATACCCAACTCTCGAGTATTTTTTTAAAGTTTCTTTTTTATTTTCTGATTAAATACAACTTAGAAAATGATAGCATTTTCTATCATTCCGGTGTGGTGATGAACACTTCCTGAATTGACATGTGAAGTTAATGTTGTGTAGTGCAGTGGTCACCAATCATTTGATTGCACTCTGCAGGTCTATCTTTCATTACAGGTCGATCGACATTCCTTGTCCGACACGACAATCAGACAATTACGTTAACGCTGCTGCATCAATTAAGCCGTATCACTCTGTACCGTCGGGTCACTAGCTTTAGCGCTCGTATTTTTTCGCTGGACTGCATGCGACACTGAAAAACAATGTAGACATCCCACTTCTCAGAGAAGTTCTGGGAGTCTCCCAGAAGCAGACAGCAGCCTCCTAATCTGCATTGTCCTGGAAATCTGTTCGCTAACTGAGGCTAAGAGGGTGGTGGTGACATTAACCAGCGAGTCATTTTGCCGGTGCAAGGCTTGCCCACCCGTTTGGCAAATTTTACCACCTACACTCCGCCTCCCTTTGACAATTTTTTCTGGCTGTATTTATGGCTTGACAGCTGTCACCTGAATGCTCACTGTCATCACCTTGTGGATGTTGTCCCTCTGTCTGAAATTTGATTTGTCCTTATTTTTCTAAGGATAGTAAGTAATAAATCAACAGTTAACTGTCCATCAGTACCACACAATCCTCCTCCAGAGATTTTGATGTGGGAATCAGTAATGTGTGACTTGGGTTAGGGCACTGTGTGTGGAAAGTCACTGTCTCAGATCTTGAGTTTGGCCTAGTGAGTCGAGTGAGGCATTGAACCCCCAGTTGCTTCAGGGACTGTCTGACCTTTAATTGTACGTTGTCTTAAGAGAGATGTGTCTGCTAAATAAATTAAATGTAATGTAAAACATCTTCACAGCTGCAAATCACTTCTGGTTTGACATTCAGCCTGGTCCAGACTGATGATGCCACTCAAATGAATATTTACTTAACGCTGTTAAATAAATAAAGCTATGAACTGTTCTCATTTGCTATAAGAAAGTGAAGGTCTGGATATAAATTATCTGGAATGCCTTAGACGTGTCTCAGTTCTTTACGGACCAGGAGCGATGTAGCAAGTGAAGGCTTGCCATCCGACATCAAAGGGTTCAAATCACATAGCAGAAGCCAAAGAGGGAGGCGTAACAGTTATTGTCTGAATGCGTTTCTTAGAAAATGCATGGAGCCGGGGGGGGCTTTTTTTTTTTATCACCAACTCGGCTGTGATCAGCATTCGCACTGAATTTTATAATCGGCTGGTAAAAGAAAAATAAATGTTTCTGGTTTAATAAGAATGGCTGTTCATGGAGCTGAGGACCACTAGGAGTTTTTCCTGTGGGGATTAAAACCGCCCTTGTGAATATCGGTTTTCAGAGGTAATAGGTACAATAACTGGATGTTTGTCCTTCAGCCTTTTGAAATAACGTCCCGGTTTCATGTCTGTCAAAGTAAGCCTATAAATGCAGTTTAATTGACTTTACAAAGTGTATGATGATGAGGTCTCTGTATTTATGTATTTATATACAAACACAAAAAAAAACAACCGAGCTTCTTGACAGCTGTCGTCTGAATACTCACTGTCACCACCTTGTGGATGTTGTTCCACTGTTTGAAATTTGATTGGTCCATTTTTTCAATGCTGAGAGGCCTGCTTTGTAGTAGGACCTGTTTCCCAATACAGTTCTGTGTTGCGCGAACAGTCAGTTGTTCAGGAGTGAAAGGAAAAGCGGGACGAATGGTGGGTTTTAGATGGGAAGAGGCCGCTATTCCGCTCAGGCCCCTCATGCTGGGTTCGCGTGCCGTGGTGAGATGTAGTCCCATTTTCCTTCTTGGGGAGGCCTTGTTGGCAGGGGATGAGAGGGATTGGAGATGAAGTGGCCTTGTAGTGTAAAGGCTCCAGCGTGGGCTGGACTGTGCTCTCGTACAGCAGGTCCGCCTCGGAGAAGGACACCAGGGCCTGTGTGGAGTCGTACGAGCTTTTCTCCGTCTCCTCAGAAGCGAAGAAGTCCAGGGTCTCTTCCCGGCCGGGCCGAGACCTTCTCCAGAGCAGACGGAGATCTTCCTTGAAATGCGGGTTGAAGAGCAGGTAGATGAGGGGATTGAGGCTAGCAGGGAGAGGCAGCAAGACCAGGAGGACCGACTTGATGGCCTCCTCGCCGATGCGAAAGAGGCCCAGCAGGGAGGAGAAGGTGAGGAAGGCCACAGGACAGTAGAGCAGACAGTTGGTGAAGATAAGCCAGGCCACATGCTTGATCATGGCGCAGTCCCAGATGCTATCAAACTCGCCCTTCATCAGGTCCCAGTAGAGCTTGATGTAGGTGCCGGTGATGACCAGGAAGCAGAGCGTGTTCATCATGATCAAGGCCACCATGTAGCCCAAGGTGGAGGGTTGACCTTCCGGCAAGGGGGATGGCAGGCAGAGGGGCGAGGAGCCGTACTCTCCGACCCAGAAGAGCGGCAGGGCCCCCACCATGAGGGAGAGCGCCACACAACAGAGGGCGGCCGCCTTGACGCTGCCAAAGGACGGTGACTTCCTGTAGGCACGGACACAGGACACCGACACGCTGCACTGCACTGCCGCCAGCGTGAGAAAGAGGATGGAAGCCTCAGAGGCGAAGACCGAGAGGAAGCCGGTTGCCTGGCATCCCGGGCCTGTCTCCCAGCGGGCTCCATACTTGGCAAACTGCCCGAAAGTGAGGGCATCCACCAAGGCCAGGGTGCCCGTGCACAGACCCATCAGCAGGTTGGCTCCGCCAATGGTGCCGATGACAAACTTGACCGGGGACAGGTAGCTGGGCGAGGTAAACACTGTGACGATGAGCAAGCTATTGCCCATCAGGGAGACCACGGTGATGGCCCAAACCCCCAGCCTGACCACCCAGCTGTCGATCATATATTCACATGGCTTGAAGGGACCTGCAATGGTAATCAAATGGATACTGGCATCAGTGCAAAGTTAGTTGTGAAATAATTGCTCCTAATAGACCATGGACTACGACCTCTGTGCATCTGCCGATGCAATTTACCTGGAGTGGGCGTACACTGAATGCTGGCCTGGAGTTTGGAGTCTTCAGCTTCCAGCTGGAACTCCTCCATATCGAGATCATCTGGAACAGAAGGTCGTGTCTCTCCATCAACTTCTTGAACATAAAGGTCAGTTGACCATTTTACCTGGTATAAAATGAACTAGGAAGCTAATCACAATTGCTTTGTTAGATATATCAGTAATTGTAAATTGCGTTGTAGAGTTTTTAGCAACACAAAATACAGTCACACTTATTTTTGTTTTCAAGATGTACCATTTTTTGTTAGAAAAGTGTAAAATAAATAAATAAATCACGTTTTTTGTGTCATAATAATAAGCCTGTCATCATAACTTGTGGGGTTTGGCATGAAAGTAGAGTAACATACATCATAAATAAAGACATTTGGCTCAACTGCCTGCAATCGGAGTTTCTGCTTCTCAGAAACATACCAAAGAAACTGCACTCATGTGTTTTTGTTAAATCCTCCATGACAGATTACACGTAAAGCACACAGCAATAACCAGGGGGAAAGGGTTTCTTTTTTTGCGTGGCTAGTCAATCATATCGCTCCATTTTTCCTCATGTTCCCTCTCGTTACTTGAGATTTATGACGTTCTGCAAAATGGATAATTTAGCGTCTCAAGATATCATAGCCGTGTACAGCATTGTTTAACGCCAGTTAGTCCTCTCATAATGACGGAGAACGATAATGGTTGTCTCTGTTTGTAAGTAAATATTCGTGTTGTTAGTTTTTAGTGCTCTTTCCAAGCCACCAGGTCTCTGAACAACTTCTATCTGTCCTCTCACTGCATTGTTGCTCCACTTCTGTCCTTAATCAGTATTACTTACTATACAGTCGTCTATTTGCACGTTCTTATACCCATTACATTACTTATTTGTTTACTCATTCTTAAATTGCACAGACTTGTCTTGCCTGTCCTCTACTGCACTGCTGTACTACACTGCTGTCAGTCCTGTATTGCACTGCTGTTCCTCTTGTACTACACTGCTGTCAGTCCTGTATTGCACTGCTGTT
>JAODKE010000040.1:13710909-13724314 GCA_026779605.1 Mormyrus hasselquistii | reverse complement strand
AAAGCCCCACGGTAAAGGGGGGCCATTCAGCGGGGGGGCCGAGAGCGGTCCTGTGACAGAAAGAGCGAGCGGGGGGGGGGCGGGGGCGTGGCGCAGAGATGGAAATCGGGAATGGCATCCAGGTGGAATCAGCGAGCCTCTCGGAGCCTTGTTAGTGGTTGCTAGGCGGAGCCATTCCCCGTCTGCCTTGGGATTCATTTCCACCACATGCCATCCACCTGGCTTGAGAGAAGACGGGAGATCACCGCCTCTCCCGTACCACCTAACCGCTGACGTCTCCCTGATGCCTCGTCATGGTCACTAGCAGTTTGCCATGTCATAGTGGCATAAACAGGCTGGCAATCTAGCTGTCTCTGCCACCATCACACTTGTCCAGTTCCACACTGTGATTAGGCCCATGTCCCGATGGAAAACCAACCAGTTCTGAAATGTTTCTGCAGTACAGGCGTTCTGAAGCAGACCCCGGACATTCGAGGGGACACAGCGTTAAATATGATAAAGTCTTTCACCACACCTGTTCCACACCAGCATCTACGTTTCTTTGCCACATCTCATGTTCTTCTCCTCCTAAGCCATCTCTATGCTTGTGTGCAAAAAAAAAAAAAACAAAAAAGACATCTGATCCCAAATCCAGGTCACTGGAACATCTTTGCCAGTCTTCAGCTGTGATGCATGTGACCTCCCCCCACGGGCCACCTCACTCGACATGGGGCCATGTGATCCCCCCACAGGTCGCCCCATTGGACACGTGGCCATGTGATCCCCCGTGGGCCACCCCATTGGACATGACATGTTACAAATTACCAAGCAGGGATTGGCAGGTGGCCAGCCGGCACTGAGAGCGTCGGGCTAATTTGCTCCATATGGGCCGTCAATACAACTCCTGCTCTTCCCATGATCCTTGGCTGTAACTCCCAGGTCGATTTTTACAGAAATTCCCAACGATCAGGTACAGGGGTACTTCTTAGCGATGTCTCTCTTCTAGCCATGTCGACTCAGTCACATTGGTTATCACGGCTGTTACCGGGAAAGACCCATGTCGTCATGATAACATCACTCTTAGGGGGCCCGGTGCCATTTAGGTTCACAGCCATTGAAGTATGTTATGTTTATCTAGCAGATGATTTTATTCATCTCTGAGAAAGCAGGGTCAGGCTGACCTGGGGCGACTGGGGGCTTTATCAGGGGCCCAACAGTGACATCACTCTGCTGGGATTTAAAATGGAAGTCTTCCAATCACAGCATCCTAACCTACTGAGGCACACCCCTGGAGCACGGGGATAGATGCAGCACGGGGAATAGGCCGCACTCCTCCTGTAGTTTGGGTAAAAGCATGTTTACAAGCGGCAGGTAGCTCTGGACACACACGCTCCCCGGTCGTGTCCTCTCACGTGGTAGTAATAGTGATACTAATAGTGATAGTAATGTCTGCTCTGTGTCTCTCACGTGACGCGTGTCGGCATCTCCCTGCTTCCTCTTTCCTCGGTGTGTTTGTGCCGCGCACGCGAGCAGTGAAACGGCTACAGTCCTCTCAGCCGTTCTTTACCGCCAGCTGTACCCAGGAGGTATGAGTCAGTCATTCTCAGTCCCCCGTAGTCAAATAAACACCGCGCTGAAGAATTAGGGCGTGAAGAAACAAAAACAAAGCAGCAGCTTAAAGAACGACGACACGGGAAGCGGAGACGTCTGCCCTGCCAGGAGCGGCAGCCAGCATCCCAGCTACATGCCAGATATGATGGCGAACAAATTCAGACGTCGACAGGCAAACGCCGACATATTTAAGTACAATGAGTATAAGCCTTGTTGGTGCATAGATAACCACACACACGCTGCCAGGCAATTCACACTTTCCTATCTCTTTTTACCTTTGAGTGTGGCTAACTGAAAAATCGAAACATTTTTTGCACAAAAATTTGATTTACACCCACGTCTCGACAGTCCACAATTCCAAATGTTAGCTTTGCAGCCTGTGGTTTTATGTGACGTTTGGTTTGTTTTTGCAATTCTGCTCAACATTGGACTAATTTGTTATTTATTCATTGCGATGGCTTTGAAAAATTACATTTGCTTCATAAAGCATCAGAATTGTAATGTTTGTGCACCCCAGACTGATCAGGATGCTGACTTAACATGTTTTAAAATTGTAAATATTCAATAAGGTGTTTTGTTGTTGTTGATGTAAATCAAATGAAAGCATAATCCATGATGCACTAACTGTACTATCTACATCAATACTATATACATACTGTGTGGTAAAAGTTCATGAAAAGTCAAAAAATATGACTAACATCAACAGCGAAATGCAAAAAGTTAAATCTGGGGGGGGAAAAAACATTGTCTGAGGTTTGAGCTGGAATTGTAAAAGTAATAATTTTTGGCTTTATTGCAGATGATGTTCAGAGGGTGCGGGAATTCAAAGGAACTTTTGAATCTTTGAAACTGTCTTGCAACGATTCATTATACCTGGAGACCATCTTTATTAGTGTCACGATGAAGGTGTACAAAGGACCACTCTTTGCACATAAAAATGTCACACATCAAAGTTTGGGGGAACCAGCTTCTTTCATCCAAGACGGCTTCACAAGAGACGAGAGACTTCTCTGCTTTTGGGGTGTAATAAAAAGGTATACTCCAGACAATTCAGAGCAGACATTTAAAGCAAGTAGGGCCTTCTCCTCATCTGGTTTGGCCGAGTGGAAACATGCTTGCATTTTTAGTGAAGTGTGTGATTGTCGCTCTTGGCTCTTAACCCCCAATTGCTCCAGGGACTGGCTGACACTGCTTTCATAAAACATACAATATGGATGAAACTGCCTGCTGAAATGGTAAATGGTTCCTGCACAAAAAACATGAACCTACAATGGAGACTACATGGGAGTAGGCTTTAGGTTCAGGGAACACTGTTGATCTTCTCAAACAGCTTCTGCTGATCATGGACATGCTGTGCCTTGCTGCATTCAATCTCCCTGAGCTGCAAGTTGCCTTTCTGTGGATTTAAAGGGAAAGCGTGGAAGGCACCACCGTGAAGGCAGTCCTCTCTCTGAAATGCCGACATTTCTAAGGGACGCTTCGGGATCCGGATGGTCCTCTATGACTCCATGCCAAAGACACTGGTCGGTCATTTTACAATTCACTTAGCAGATACTTGTTGAAGTGAATGCTTACACTGTTGAATACTTCTCCAAAGCAATGCACAATTGAGTCCAACAAGAAAATCACTCTTCTGACATGAGATTAAAACAGTGACCTGATCAAAGGTAATGTGTCTGGACCCACTGCTCCACACTGCCCCCTAAAGATGACGATAAAAAGAACAGCTCTCTAGTCTAGGACTGGAGTTAAAGTAATGGGCCAAACCAAGCTCCGCTTGTGGAAAAAGCCCTGCTTTTCCCACACAACAAAATAAATCGGTATCAGTTACACAAACACGAGCCGGTAATTTACGTGAGACCCAGACACTGAGCCGACCACCCAGCTGTCACTGCCGCTGATTAATGACCTTCAAATAAGGAGGTAACCATTCTAAAATGAGCCAATTCACCACCCATTACCCATTACCCAGTATCTCCAGCCCCTAATAGGTGAACATCAGGCTGGAAAAACAAATCGGCAGCAGGATCTCAGCTGCTTTTGTTTATATTTCACGTACGGACCGACGTGTTGTGATTGTAGCTGAACACCCCCGACCATGGGCCTGCGTCCTCAGAGATGTAATCACCAGCTCGGTCCTCAACCCTGGTCATCAAAAGACTCTGGTCATCCATCACTAGACGTACAAACTGTAGATGGTCATAGATGATAATAGAGATATCGTAGATGTTGGTCCACCTAAAGCAGGGCCTCCATACACTTTATACAGTAGTCAGAGAATCTGTGGCCTTGCATTCATGCAGAAGTAACCACCAAGGTGGACAAGCCTGGACACCAGAAGACACTGGACATGGTAAGTCAGCACTGGCCAACATGTCAAGTACTAAGAGCTCTCAGGGAGGCAATAAATAGCTCCCGTAACATTTTTTACAAATACGATCATTTCTTCACCCTTCCAAAGCTCAGTCAAGCAGGTCACCACTCAGACCCAGTTTCATTACCTGCTAGATTATATATAACGATAAATAATTAAAAAAAAAAGTCATCATTGGTTTAGTAGCTATAAGGTTCTTGCAGAAATCGATCGATTTACAGATACATTATCTATTTATTTAAATATTAATATTGTTGGTAATCTGCTGTTTGAGATTTATGCAGCAGTGAATCTTAGTTGAATTTGAAAAAGTTTCATTGGTTAAAAATAGCTAAGCAGAAAGTTAGCTGGTGCGTGGGATCCACATGGCATCCTCTACAAATGCTGAACAATGAATCTGCCGCCATTCGTTGCTAATAATTTGGACGAAGATCCATCTACCTTGAGGTGAACCCATGACTTACAGTGACGCTCATATATCTCTCAAACGAGTGCTGATGCTTTGCAGAGTTCACCAGACTCCTACCACTTCTATGTCCCATCTAGTTCGTGTCCCAGAGTGTGGTCTGGCAGCCTCATTCGCTTTTTCGAAGGCCAAGCATACTGTGAATAAGGACAAATAAATCAGCCCTTGATTAAATATTTTAAAATAGGTATCATGTCACAACAAAGTCACCATTTTCCATAAATAATACCACTTGGTTTTGGTTTAACCAATTAATACAGATATCGATTGCAAAAAAATTGCAGTTAGAAAATAAAGATCCTTGAAAAAATAATTCTCCTTTAGACAGAGACAGGAATAATGCACCAAATATTGCAAAATCCATTAAGTACCAGGGTCCAGATTTATCAAAGCCATTGATGTCCTTCCAAACAAAATACTCACATGCTGTCAAAGACTGAGTACAAAAGAGTGCAAACTGAACATTGTGGTTTACCTGTGTTTGCATTCAGGTTGTCATAGATTCAGCAAAAAAAAAAAAAACCTTTGAATCTGAATATGCAGGGGAAAAAATGCATGGCAGCGATGGTCCTGAGGAGTCAATGAAGCGTTCTGTGAAAATCAATGTTTACCCTGCACTGTATTTTACCTCCCTTGGCCACCTTGTCTCTGTTATTCATTTACTCAGCTGTTCCTCCTCCGGCGGAGCCTGCAATTTTTCATCTGCATTTCACAAAGACCCATTTTTCCTTTCCGCTCCTCATACGGACTGTATTAAATGCGATTGGACCTGTTTTTTTCACGTTCCGACCTGTTCTGCGATGTTCTTTTGATGTAGAATTGCAGTGCGGTTCCTCATTAACGGTTGTAATCATTTGGGGTTGGGGGGGGGGGCGGGTTGAAAAAATAAAAGCAAATGTGAGCCCCTGTGCAATGCCCCTTGACATCCTTCCCATCAAACACAGGAGAGTTGACCTGTACTTCTGTCAGAAATCACTCTGGCAGACCACCATAGGGAGTCCATCCACCGTAAAATAATTCTATTGATGTTCGAATCACAAATTGCAAGAGATCATCAGGGTTTGAAAGCCGTTTGTCATAATCGTCTCTGTCTGATAAACTGTTACAGTCAGGATATGTCAGAGGGATCTGTCTGTTTGGTAGCTGATTCTTTGTGGCAGGAAGCTGAGGGAAGCAGACGTTGCACATCATTGGCTTGACAGTCGTCTACGATCAAAGGCTTTACCGCTTTACCGCAGACTCCGTCGTGTTTTGTGGTCTGAACAAGTTTCCCAGTCAGACTAAACGCACATCTCATGGCCAAACACAATGTCAAGCTTTGTTTTCATTTCCTCGTGGTGTCTATGTCTTGGGTATTAGTCTTTAGATGTCCATCTTTTCTGCCTGTTCAGAAACCATGTGGACTGTACGCGGGCTTCTCTTTCTTCTTGTGTTTTTTGACAATAGTTAGCCATTTCCCTCCCATTCACGTATCTGTTCCAGTTTTCCATTACGTCACTCAGCCCCGTTCGATCTTCCAGGCCTCGGTTCCGGAAACATGCAGTAATCCTGCTTTTCGATTTTCACGATGTGTTGCTGAGACAGACTGTTTTGGTACTTGGATGCAATGGAATATGTTTGTTAAGTGCGTGTTTGCTACCACATACCAGTCCCGTCACGTGCATCTGCAGTCGACGATCTGCGAGAAGCGGGGGAACCTTAACTAAGTCTCTACGGTACTTGTGTGGCTTTTTGCTCGCAAAAAATAAATGTGTAAATAAATTAAGGATGAATAATGATGATTGCATGCTGTTTCGTTATGGTCTCTTCAAATAATTCCTTCTTCACGGTCAATTTGCGCTGGTACCAGATCAATTCAAACATCCGTGTATATGTCACATGGTGAGTTATTTAATTAGGTTTTCAAAGTAAATATTTTCACATAGTGTGTGAGTTGACGTGGCTTATCCAAGTGATTTCTAAAACTATCACTATCAATTTCTAAATCTATCTGACTATCAATGTTCATCCAACTGGTGACCCTTACTACAAATGTGATCGGGGTAAATGACGTACTGCTAGACCTTTACACAGGCCGCCTGGCCTCTCTGCGGTTCGCACATGTGAAGATCGATGATGCACTAATCAGTGGGAACTAAGGTGAGGATCACGTTCTCCAGTGCTCGCAGCACCACCCAGCTGGGGGCCAAGCTCATGGGCACGCGGACCGGCTACCCTACGGGGCTACAGAGTGAACACTTTGGGAGGCTTCAGGACTGTGTATCAGAGATGCATCTTAACAAACTGTCCCATCACCCTTTCTGCTCATCCTCAGCACAAGAGACTGAGCTGGGTCACCTACAAAAATCCTCTAATGATTCCTCCAGGAAACAGATCATGTGAAGTTTCTCAAGAACTTAGTCATGTGGTCCAGTGGTCAGTGTCATGTAACATCTGTATCGCCCTTGCACTTGCAATCAATAATGTCAGTCTGTCTATCACAATATCTAAACTAAGAAAAAAAATGAATTTTCAAACTGTTAAACAATCACATCATCAGGTTTCAGAACTGCACCATGCAGCAGTGATGGAGAACGAGTGGTTTGGTCAGATCCTCCAATGACCTTAATTCACACATGGTTTATTTTTCTGTAATTATCCATTTGCTTTATTATTTTCACAAGGTGGAACATCACAGGCCTCAGCTGAAATGTCTACTTAGGACGTCGACGTGTTAGCAATCCTGTCCTCACTAACGTATTCTTTTGCGGTGACTGAAATTACACCTGCACACCCAGAGGAATACAGTCAAGGACACTTTTGTGAGCCCAGGACACAGGTGGGGGGACAAGGTAAACAGGTGTTTGATGGTCAGAAAATGCGATAAATACCCTGTTTCCGACACTACTGTATTTTCCCATAAACTTGGCTCCCTACATAGTACACTCTTCAGTCTGTAATCCCTCTGAGATGTTCATCATTCCCCAGTATACCTGTCACAGTGACTGGCCCACTGTTTCCTGCTGAACACACAATACAATCCCGTTTTCACCTAAGCTGGACATTACCTGAACAAATTACAATTGCCCTCCCAACTTCCCAGAAGCCCTAAATGATTAAGACCCTCCCCATCTCAGCTCCGGCCAATCCCTGCCTTGTGTGGTCTTTCCCGCTCAGGCTGCCTATCGCGTTTCAAACCCCCATTTAGATGTTAGGACTCTGTATCTTGAGGAAGTCTGCACGATGACCGTAAACACGGTTTGAAACAGGTTAAAACACTGTGACTGTGAGGGGGTTGCTAGTTCAAATCACAGGGTCAACAAATGCCCCATGGACCGCCTGACCCTGCATTCTAAATCAGATACGTGACTCTGGATGTATGTGTTGACTATAACTGCACACCCAGCGAGGTCATAAACCACACTGTGATTCCATGGCTGAATCCGCACCCTGCTGAGGGTCTATCCACGTATTAGCAAAACGCCACATCTAGGCCGATAATGACAACATGTAACTAAATAGCTAGTGAGTAGAGCTGGTTGAACATGCTGCTTCAGCACCTCCATAATAATGTTCATTCAGTATTTTGTGTAGTGACTGTTTGTGGCCAAGAGGGGGGCAAACCTTGGGGGGGGGGGGGGGGCCTGTGTCGGCGGCAGACCTTAGGCCTTAGGTGAAGTACTCACAGCTCTGTCAGGAAGTGAAGGTTCTGAAAGGCTCCGGGCTGCAGCTCGCTGATGTTGTTCATGCTGAGGTCCCTGTATGAGAGGGGAGGGGGGGGTAGACACGTGAGTCCATGCTGTTTGAGGGGGGGGGGGGGGGATGTGACCCCCCCCCCCCATTTCCCCCCCCAATGAAAATGAATATTTGCAGGAAAACCTTTTGTTTTGGCATGTTTTCAGGTTAACACTTCCACTGCTGAGACATAGGGGGCACAGTGGCTAAAGTACTTTAACATATTTCAAATTTCAGGCATATCTTTGATTTATTATATATTTATTTCCTATATTTATACTTCATTTAGCCGTATCTTTAGCATCAGCCATCTCTTTTCATAAATATGTACTTGTGCAGTTCCTGTGCAGTTCCTTAAATATTTGCTATGATGTTTGTGAGTGTCTTTGTTATGCTTTGTGTTGTTTCATCCTGTCACACGTTACTAACTGGCTGATATGATGTACAAAAAGTAAAAGAATCCTGAATCTTAAATCCCGAAACACGAAAGGCAGCAGACTATCTAGACTTGCTTTTGGAACAGTGGTAATCTATGGAGATGGACCAAGAACCACGTGCTCATGAAAGCCTGTAAAGAACCATCACTGAAAGCCAGGCCACGGGGGAACCCTCTGGAGCCCACGGACAGCAGCTCAGGGTGCTGAAGAATGGGGGTGTCACACTTTTATGCACCCTCATCGCTGATGCCAAGATGAACTAGGAGAGCTTACAACACCGTGCGCTATAAACATCTCTCAAGCCTCAAGGCGGAGCAGCCGCGACATGCCGCATGACACATACTCTATTGTTCCTTTGCACTACGACCAATGAGAACTAAATTCCTTCTCGGTGTCTGACAATGCCGATCACCACAGGCCAGGTCGGCCCAGAGGGACATTTCAGAAGAACCATAGGTTTTTAAAAGCTAATGAATGATATTTATTTTCATTTACATATACAGGTAGGTGTCATTCCCTCCCTGCCCACACCGGTCTGCTCTGCGGCGTATTCCCATGGGTACAGTCGACGTGTCCGAAATGGGCGTCGTCTCTCTCACTAACCCCTTCACCGGCCTCCTCCTATTCCCACTGAGCTACTTTGCTTTAAGTACACAGGCATGACCCGCCGTGGTGCATTGTGGGAAAGGGGAGTTCACACGCGCTGGCCATCCTCTGCGGTTCCCCGCAACCTCTCCGTGCCCTCCCTGCTTACATAAAACAGGTCTTTCGGGGGGGGGGCTGGTGGTTCCAGGACCTCTTAAATGAAACATGTGGTTTCTGATATCAAAGAAGTCCCACACCTGTGCATTCTGAGGGAGACGGAAAGAGGAAACTGCGTGCGCTGAATCACAGAGTGCCAGCTGTTATTTCCTCCTGCTCTCTTTCTTTCTGGGGCCTTCTGTCCAGATGGTTTTCTACTGCTGGTCGCTTTGGGCCCTCCTCCCCCCAAATTCGGTGCATTTCCGCCCCCTCAGCAAGTGAAGGCCGATGGGCACGCTGTGATTTACGACAGTGTGGGTTTATACGGAAAAAGGGCGCACATGTAGAGTGGCTCTGCTTTCCAATATCGCGACTATGCCGACTATGACCACGCATCTATACAATATTTTTATGGCTGATCTATATCTCAGACTTTACCATTTCTACTTGAAAATCACATCTTCTGCCAAATACCATAAATCCTCTACTCCGAGCCGGTGCTTTTGATTTATGCAAGGTCAATTCATTCACTGCATGGATATGAATTTTTATTCAGCAACGATTTGACTTAAGAAATGTGCGTGTGTTGTTTACAAGCTTTGCATTTTACATTGTAAGAGACCGAATTTCCAGATTTAGTGGAATTAGAAAAAAAAATGCTTTATTGCGACTGTGTCGTTACAATTAGAAAGAAAAGAACACTGCCTTTAATTAGAGCATGGTGATTAAATTAATAAAGCCTTTAGAAGCTTCCAGCGTCTTAATGTTTGCTGAGGATGCTGAACTCAAAAACAGGGACATAATTCGTCTATATAATGACTATAAAAACATCCAAGCAGATGAAAAACCTGCATTCAGATGAAAATAAAATGTGGAAAAAATATTGTTTTTGTTTAAAAGTCAAGGACATTTGAGTTTCTAAGGTCACTGTCCCTCGTAACGAAATGGATATGCAAAATGATCTCATTCACTTTTGCCGTGCTTTCAACAAAAGCATGTTCCAGAAAAGCGGGTAATTGCTCATGAAATCAGACCACCAGGCAAGAAAACGTAAACGGAAATTCGGGGGCACATTCGCACAGGGACTTTGACGCGCTGCTGTTTATTTGTTTTGTCAGCCTGTCGAATGTGACGGCCCGTTGCTAATTGGCTGCGCCCGGGCCCTGGAAAACTTTACGGTGAGGAGGAACAGGAATGGCGCGACCCGGCTAGGAATTCATTCACTGCCAGGGTGGGAACGCATACGGCGGACTGGGGGAGGGGGACAGGGAACCAGAGGAGTTGAGGGACTATTCTGGGAATGAATGGGAATGAAGCAGGTGTGTATCCTGCATCTGCTCACATGCAAAGCAGGCAGAGTGCGGGTTAGGAACCTGCATCTGTTATCAAAAAGTCGCTGGCTCAAATCCCTGACTCGCCATAGTGATGTCACCATTGGGCCCCTGAGTGAAGCCGTTTGAAATGATGCTTGTTGATCTGGATAACTGTTTCAGCTTGATATATAAAAATGTTAAGAGAAATGGTGCTCTGGCTGACAGATGAAACAAATTAAGTGGTTTTGAATGGACGTACTTTTCACCGTTTGAACATAAACGTGTCTTTGGTCGGCAGATTTTATTTTTGATCTGTGGCCAACAAACATCTCAGGTCCTTTTAAAAGTCCTCCCAGGCTTTATTATGAGGTGAAATTTTTTAGGGATAGTATTGTGCAAAAGTCAAAATGTTTAACGCAATTTACTTATGTAGTATGTGATATTAGCCCAAAAAAACAGAATTCAACATTAGAATTTATGTAAGTTAAGAGTCACAAATGGATTTGTCTTCTCTTCTCAAAAAATGTATTGACATTCAGTTGGATAGAGTGAATACTGCTTCAGTTCCCAACCCCAGCCTTTCCATGTATTTATGAAATTTCACCAGTAGCTCACTTAATTAATTAATTTAATTTGTTTTTAAAAGAGGTATTGATTAGCTGGACGAGGTAATAGTCAAAAATACATGAGTGTATTGGAGGGTGACTTTGGGAGAGGTTTTAAAACGGCAAAGCTATGACAGGTATAATAGCATAGTTCTACACCAACATGAAAATCATTTAAACATAATTTTCTTTGGCTATTTGAGACTGTATATTGCAAATATTTACTGAAATCTTTCAGAAATGCAGAAATCAGTGACATCTGCCTGGGCTTCGGCCAACAAGAAAACAGTCCAAGTGCAGGTCAGACCACACCTGGACATCGTCAAGACCAGGGTGTCAATGGTGTAACAGGGCCAAACGCCTGCCAGTAACCGAAGATACAACGGAAAGGGCCGCTTTATGTTATACAGCCATGTTAGTCGTCTAAAACAGAGACAGTTGGAAGCAGTTATGCTTCTATATTAAACTCCAACCTTACCATCACAAAGCCATTTTCAGTAGAATCATGATCGTAACCTTGTAGTCATATAGCTTTCTCATACGTTTTCAAAAATACAATACATGTCCAATGACAGTGAAGGGCAGTTCAACTGCAAACACTCAGAAACAGCTGGATTTTTTTCCTTATTCCGAATTCATGCATTCTCCCCAAACCACGGGGTTTGGCTGCACTCATTCCGTAATGACCGCCGACTGCAGGGCTTCGTAAGGCGGGCGTGACGTCCTCTCCAGAAACATCCATCTATTGCTGCTGTTTTTTTGTGACTCACTATAGCAACATTGGAGTATTATTGAAATGTGAACTATGGCCAGATAAAAATTGTAATACATGCATTGTCTGTGGTGGACAATTACATAATGCCCCCCACCCACGGATGAAGTCATTCAGAAATCACCGGGAGGATGAGGGTGAAGTTTGAGGGCCCCCAAGTGTTCATATGTTCAGGCCTTGACGTGCTGCTTGAGTCTTCAAAACAGGGGAACTTAGCATTCATCAGAATTTGCGCTGTTCTTTACATGCAGAGCAACCATCTTAAGAACTTTGAGCTTTGCAATGCAAAAACTCCACACAGTGAAAACTCTAAAGCAGCACTTTAAAAACCCAGTCTTTGGTTTTTGCACCTTCTGTTCTCAGCACACCAGTACCCAGCACACCAGTACCCAGAAGTGGATAGTTCACATCCAGAAAGTAAAAGTCCAGACCAAGATTCATATTCAACTGGTTAGTTGAAATAAAATCTTGGTCTGGATATTTACTTTCTGGACCTGAAGTATCCACTCCTGCCTGTACCAGGTATGCAGTGTTCTTGACTGCTTGCTTCATACTCCACCTCTGAAGCGAATGTCCAGCACCCTTAGCCCCCGTCTTCATTTCTTTCTGCCTTTATCTGCTTCTGCTGTGGCATCATCAAACACACTATGATCTCACAGCCTCCAGCATGCGTAGGGCTTCTCTAGAACTCTCAGTAACTCTTAGTGCCACACATGGCCGAGGGCACCGTGAAGATTCTCCACTCTGCTGCGCCACACTGCTGCTACCTGTACGACCTGGGATTATAACTGACACGAGTGCTGTTCGTGCCAAAGGTAACGTTACACCACCTTAAATCTTAGACTACTGTTTTACACTTTAGTTGTCAACTTCGGTAATGAAATACTCTGGTATTTTTGGTATCAACCACAAGGAGTAGAACTGAAATCACCCACTTCTAAATGAGGGACTCACGTCTACGTCAGAAATACTCGTTTCAGCTTGAGCATTATCGTGTGTGGTTATGATTTGGCTTTTCATCGACCGCTGTGTGGCTGCATTGTATAAAAAATGCAAGGAAAATGCCCTTTCTTCCGTTTCCCAGATTTCAGAAAGAGACGGAGAGTGGCTAAAACATATGCGGATTGTTACGGGACGTACACTCCGCACTTAAATTACCGTGTGGCGGCGGACACAAATCTAGCTTTGAGCCGAACTCGGCCGAAAGCATTAAGCAATAAGAATGGGGGAAAATGTGATAACAGAAAAAATATGAACCCCCCCCCCCCCAACACAATACAATCCAGACACACGGCTGCACCAACAGAGCTGAAGAGTTAGTGTTTCTCCACAGCATTTACAGACTTCAATATTTTTAAAAGGGCCATTTCAACAAGTATGAGTACTGTTGTGT
>JAODKE010000040.1:13689127-13703251 GCA_026779605.1 Mormyrus hasselquistii | reverse complement strand
CCCTGTCTGTGGGGGGGCGGGGGGGGGCGGGGGGGGGGGGGGGGGGGGGGGCGGTGATGGGAGGGGGACAACAGTCCTGATCAACGCACTAACAGCAGGCTGCTCTAATGGGACATAGCTTGGCAGATGCAGGTCATCTGAAAACCATTCAGTCTGACTAGGCTCATACAACGCCTCCATTTACGGGGACCAAGAAGGCAGCTGGGGAGGGGGGGGGGGGACATGGGTTCCCACGGGTGTGAAGAGATGTGTGCCAGTCAGGTCCTTGTTTACAGGTTACCACACTTTTAAACCAGTAACGCAGGCTTCGGCACCAGTCAAAACAAGACATTTCTTATGTAACTTTTTTTGAGAGGTCTGATGATAGCTTTGGCATGTGAAGAAGTCGTTCCAGAGAATTCCACGGGCACAGTTCTACGAAAACCACATGCCCCCCAGCGGCATTGGTGCTGGTGGTGCAGGCGGTGGTTAAGGGGGTGGGGGCGAGTAGTCCCATGTCTGCACACGGCACACGACACCCATGCGTCGGCGGCACATGGGAAGGGCTCCCTTCCTGCTGTTAGCCTTAGCATGGCGACAGGCATAGGTGAGGAAGCTGGTGGGACGTGCTGCAGGGGCAAGGCAGCCGAAACTCACCCCATTCACAGAAAGAGGAAGCATTCTTGCCGCTAAACAGTACAGTATTACCTTTGTTCCTCTCTCCTGGGACACTGTTATTATTGCTCTCCCCACCACTCCTAAGGGTCTGTCTCAGAGCGTAGCATTTAGGTGGGGCGAGTGGCTCCCAAGGGCCCCCACCCAGGATAAATATGCCATTGTTCATGACAGGAAACACCTTCTGTTAACCTATCTGGCAAGGGTGGTACGCTCACATGTAAAGAAAGGAAGGCTCCCTGATCGGGGTCCCTCCTGTCTCTGTGAAACGGTTCCCATTGAGGGCTCGCCACAATAGCCCTGGATTGCCTTTCAGAGTCGGGCTCCGCATAGGAAACGGTGGAAAGAATCAAACAAAAACGAGAAGGGGGGGTACGGGGGGGGGTCGCAGGTGAGCGGAACTCTGTGTTAAATTTCCCATCCCGGTTTTGATGCTAAAACAATGGCCCGCCAATGGTTTTAAGGCAAACAGTGTCCTTCACATCATTCGAGGATGGTGACAAGAGTAACCAATGGTTCTATTCTGAGTCTGTTCTACATCTATCTATTCTGAACTTTTACGGGATGTTCATAAGTTGAATATGAGAAGCTGAAAGCCCCTCTTATCTACAGGTGACATGTAACCTATCAAAAGTAACTTCGGACGTGTTCTCTAAAGTTCCTGACATTTTCTGATTTTCTATGGCAATTGGTGTATGCTTTGTGGTGAGCACTCTGTATCCCTCTCAAATGCCGTCGGGAACCAGCCATAAAGAAAACTACAGGATTCTACCTATGGATCTTTTTTTAATCAATGTAAATTTAGAAGCTGTATCAGCAAACGCACCAAGCAGATATCTCCGCTGCAGCGTTTGGTGTTCCACATTGTGTGGGACTAAAATAGCCCGGATGGCCTGCTTAGCCCGACCTAACTCAGGTCCTCAGCCTAGGGACCAAGCTGGTTTAACGAGAAGATGGTCAGCCGACGTGCCAGACCCAGTCAATGCCGGCAGGCTCATGTTTTACAGACGGCACGGAACGGCAAAAGAACGTGCCTCTTTGCCGCAGAGAGGGAGAGTGGGTAGCGTTACGCAGAGGACTAATAAAGCTTGATGGTCCATGTCAAAGTAAGAGTGGGTTTCCAAATCCCACTGATACGTATCGTATTTCTAAGAGTCAAACAACCGTGGGGTCTGTAAAGCAGAGGGAAAGCCAATGAGAGCTCTGCAGTAATGTTGCACAGCACTCTACAGGTACCTCTGGGAGCATTATGTAAATAACACGTTTGGTGCATGTCAATCTTACAAAACTGTTTCAGGTGAGTCTTTAGCAGTCTGAGGTGATGTCAGGGCAGCAATGGGGCAAAAAAATCATGGCTAAATTTAGAATGAAAGTGTCAGAATTATGTCAGGATTCATCGGTGTAGATAGAGGATTTTTATTTTCAATTACAATTTTTCTGTATTTCTTATTTAGGGAATTAATTTACCTGTTACATTTAAATTTTGCTTAAGAAAAAAAGTTGTAAGAAGAAAACTGGTTTATGAACTCTGGTTTATTGCTTATTTAAAAATAAATAAAACCTAACAAGTGATACAATCGTTTGTATTTGGAGAACATCATGGAGCTTGGAAAATATTATTTTGTTAAGAATATTTCAGATCCACTACAGGTTTTTTTCTGACTTCTGCCAATCAGTACGTCAAACATAATCAATGTTTTAAATGCCATTTGTGTGTTTGATATTCATGTTAAAACAGGGCTTCCGTTACCGCTCTCATCCTGACACTGCAGTAAAACCTGAATGAAAATTCTATATTGTTGTTCAACGCACAGAGAAAATCATCATAGTGACACGAAAAAAATTAAAAGAGATAAATAAGTAATCCTAAATAAGGATTCTGGCACACACAGCGATGTTTAAGTGTGTTTCCCCTTTAACTGAGTTTTACCGTGATACAGATTTGATTTAAACAGATAGAGGTGGATCGACTTAAAAGCCGAGTGGCGCATATCGATGGAACATGATTATGCGGGTAAAAAAAAAACACGTCGTCTTTGATTTCATGCCATGGAGCAGCACCAAGCACTGGGCATGGGCACGGGCCAGAGGCTTTGGGACCAGTGGCCTTGGGACCAGCGACCTTGGGGCCAGGGCCTTGGGACCAGTGGCCTTGGGGCGAGCGGCTTTGGGACCAGCGGCCTTGGGACCAGTTGAGAGTCTCCGCGCCAGGCTGGGTTTAAGCCAGCCTGCACGACGGCTGTGCTGCTCGCTGGTAATTACAGGCATCCCTCTCCCGCTCGGTTTCCGTCCGACAACAGATTGCTGGCCACGATCCAGGGCACAGATGAACGGCAGCGAGGCCTGAACCAGAAAGCTATGTCTGAGGTGTGGTGTGGACTTCAGGGGCGGGCTAAGTGCCCGCATGAACCTTCTGGATTCTTCCGAACAACTGCCAGTCCACCTGTCATGCTGGCGCATGAAAATCCACAGTTCTATAGGTGGGCGAAGGCAACTTGGACCTGTACAAGGTCTGTAGCCTGGGGAATGTGGCTTCAGTTTGCCTGCCTCACCGATGCTGGGTGGAGCGGGTCTGCTGGCTGGAAAACTCCCACTGGAAGGAAAATATGGAGCCAGCAGTCCGATGGCTAAGACGATAGGGAGGCCAGAGGCCAGCAGCCGCGAGTGACTCAGAGACACACGGCGGCCACACCCGTTTCGGGCAAGCTGACGGGCGTCTATCAGACACACACGCGGGGGCCATACGGAAGCAAAGAGGACGACAAGGCACCGGGGGGGGGGCAAAACAGACTTAGGGGTCATTCAGGAAATACAGACACTCATGCTGCGGCGTGGTGGGAGAGGCGCAGTAGGTTATAGGTTTAAATCACAGCTTTAGCTTAAATTCCCCCAATAAAATAACCTGCAGCAAAAAATTCAAAGGAACAAGTACAGAGCTTAGGATCGAATGTCTATGAAATAATATAATGGCTTTGTGTGTCGTTACACCCGGTGAAAGCCCGGCACCAGAGAAATCCCGCGGGAGAAGAGGCGAGTCAGAGAAATTGGGCCCAATGCAGTCATTTTACGTCACTGAGAGGTACCAGGGGTACGAAATGGACCCGGGATCAGTCGCTGACAACGTTTATTTGTTCTGCTTTCTACGGTAGCTCAAGAGCGGCGGCAGCAGCACCGGTTTGATGTGGGGGGGCACGTGAAGAGGACAAGTGGAGCGAGACCGTCAGCGGCACGGCAAACTCGCCTCTTAGAAAGCCCTTTTGAGCTGGGCCTTAGTTGGGGGCAAGCTTCCCCCCCCCCACCCCAAGAATTGGTGGGTGGTCTGCATGCCAGCCCTGGGGCCTCATTTTCCTACGCCTAATTCGCCTGTCGCAGTCCCAGCCCCGCCCCCCCCACTCACTCCCCAGTTTGGCGTCTTGGTAGTTTCTGCTGCTCTGATGCGTCATGTAATGACTGCAAGTTTGTAGTTTCCAGACAGCAGGACAGAGTAGAATTTATAGGTGGTCTGGGCCGGGAACCGTTAACAAACGTGTGAAGGTGGAACCTTGTGAAGTGGGGTGGGGGGAATCCTCAGGGACATAATTGACGTGATGCAGCATGCTTGCCTCATACTTGCCAGCAGGTGCGACTGTACCTCGATCTGTGAAAAGCTGTTTACTGCTTAATGTTACAAGAACGGCAGCTGTGCACTAGAACGCTACTCTAGTACAATTCATAAAGATGAGTGGGCAGTCTCTATAAATAACGCATATTTTTATTGGCAAATTATACATTTGTTGAGTTCAGCTGAATAGTTTTAGAGCTTGAATTGACAGTAGGAAGCTATGGCTACCATTACTGCCAATTTGCCAAACTGCAAGGACAGAGCAGACAGAGGATGTGGCAGAGGGGAGGGGGGGGGTCACACATTCTCCTCTAGCTAGTGAATACCAGAATTGGCCGTGAGGCTTAGCTAAGAGCCAGCCATTCGTCCCCCGACTGCAATACAAACGTTACTGCGCAAAATATCTGCTATCAGCTGCCAAAATGGAGGGTCTGTGATTGATGTAACACTGAGACCTTTTACAGAGGGTCTGGTCCCCATGAGGAGCCTCGGGTCTTCAGGAAAGTCGATTGAAATGCCATGAAGATGCAATTATCTCTACAAAGGGAGAAAACGCAGGGGCCCTATTTTATGGTTAGGGAAATCTTAAAATTTACCACACGACACAATAATTAGAGAAAGAGACCCAAAATGTCTGAGACACATCTTAGATTCCATTCTTCAGACCGCAAGCTCCAGAAGGACCCGAGCCTGACGTGGGCTGAAGACAGCAAGTCAACAGCAAGAAACTGGGCTGCAGGTTGTGTAGTGCTGACCATGGCCATCCATGGTCGAGTGAAGGTCTGAGGGCATCAAAGTGACATGTACAGAGATAGGAGCATTTCATTCCTGCTTCTCGTTGACCTTTTCGCTTTGATGGAGACGTTGATTAAATGAAGGAAAAGGACATTATGTTTTTGCTGATATCCTTAAAACCATAGACACCACTCTGTTAAGTCCTGTTGTTCCTTAAAGGGGACAGTCGGGCGTTAACATGACATTACATTGTGGGGGTGTGATCCTGCCAATTTCCACTCCAAGTCAAATCAAAATTTTTATCAATATTAAAATATTTCCTAGAATCTCAGGAGGATTTTGCTGATCGTGCGTTGCGAGGGTTCCTGCTTTTTGTTTTTCAGGCTGTACTTCAGTCATTATTCTGCTGGATGAACCTCAGAATGGGCTCAACTTTTCCAGGATGAAAAAAAACAAACAAAAACATTTCAACCATAAGCCATTGTTCAGTTTTAGCAATACCTTCACAGTTTAGTGGTTACATTGTGGTAAATGTCTCAAGATAACGTTAAATACCATTTTTTTCAAGATCATTTATACGGAATGTAGAATAGTCTTTGGAACACAGCATGAGAGACTGTGATAAGCAGGGCATGGTGTAGGTCTTTGTGATTTGTAATTCACAAGCTCTCCTAAGCTCTTGTAGGCTGTAGCCTCTGATGGTTGCCATTCCAATCAACCTCTTGTTTGACCTTTTATTGGGATGTATCCCACAACACAGGCTCTGCTAACCACTTTAGTCGGTCAAGAAATCATTGCGATGTTTTAGTTCAACTGATAAGCATAAATCTAGATTTGAGACCCTTGAGTATTGTGGTTAGTGTTCATTGCTCACATTAAACAGTGATTATTATTTTGTGTCTTCTGCCCTGAGGGCTTCAGGCCTGCAGGTGACTGATTAAGCTTCACTAGGGAATGAATCACACCTGGATCAGTTTTTCAGTAACGCTCTGCAATAAACGATTAACAAGACCTCAGCTAATGTCGATGTTCAAATACTGAAATCATGCAGGCAATTGCTCAATTGAAACAAAAAAAAATTACTAATGAAGAGCTCAGCTGTACAGCTGTAATGCAAAGCAACGCGATCCCCAGGCAACATTATGGTCTTGTATGAACATAAAAGCCCTCCTTTGGGACCTGGGGGTATATTGTGGAATTGAGTGGCAGGAATGGGGCGGGGGGTGTAAGTGGCACTTAAGTTAAGAAGAAAGTCCGCAGATGGAACTGGAGGATGTACCAGAGCAAGGGGGATATTTCTGAAGAATGAGAAGTTACAGGCACAAGGACTCCTGAACTCCCCCCCGACCAGAATCAAACACCCCTTAATAATACAGACTCCTGAACTCCCCCCCGACCAGAATCAAACACCCCTTAATAATACAGACTCGACAATCATCTTTACGAGAGCAAAAGCCTATTCGCCGAATCACATTGTATATACTTAAATGTGCTATAAAACTGCTTAAATCATCTCCTCATTAACCCTAAATATACCACAAAACAGCCTATGACATCTGTGCTTTTCATTGTCAGAAAACAGAGGAAATTCTCAGGTAAACACGCAGTGCTGGAAGTATGTCAAACATAAACACATATTTGGGGCCTTGACAGGTCCCTCAGAATGTGTGTTATACATTTTCAGGCCCCGGTGTTTCCAAAACTCAGCGCCGAGTGGTCTCTGCGTTCAATCAACCTTCTTCGCCCTGGAGCCGGTGTGCTGCAACCCCCCCCCCCCGAGAGCCCACACACAAACACACTGGTGGGTGTGTTATTTGGCCCTGCTGTTTTTGTATAGGTGTCCTTAAAGACTGCCTGTAAACAAACAGAGACAGAATAAACACGTTTGTTTTCCGTAACTCGGAGTGAAAGTCTGGCCGATGGATTTTAATACGTGCGTATAAACATACGGGAACCTCCCCGCCTCTGAAACCGAGTCTCTGGACCTTTGTTTGGGGGGGGGGGAGTTGGGGTGATTACAAAACCCAAAGTAGGCTGCCAAAATGAAGTCAACGAACTGCCAAGCTGACAAATCCATGCACATCAGCCGGTTCACTTTCCCATCAGCCGAAAGAGGCAAGGTCTCCTGTCAGAAACATTCACACATCAACGGTAGGTGTTTATTATCCCGTAAAAGTGTTTGGACAGTAATTCTGTACACGCAGAGTGAAAGCAAGCATAATAAATGCTGAAAGACTAATTACTAATAATCAAAACATCATCTGTACGCCTTGTAAGCACAATCAGAGGCTAGAAGGAGGATCCTGATGTTTTCCTGGAAGGAGCTTTTTAATGGAAAAATATTGTTTGCGCACGCTGACACCACGAGGTGAGAATTCCTGACTGCCCCTTTTCCTCGGTATAGTCTGCGATCAAAGGAAGCTCCTCAAAGCTTTAGAGGCATTTCATTTCATGTTTTGCCCTACGGTGCAGAAAACTGCAGTAAATTTCTGTCACCGGTAGAAAATAGCTAAAACAAAACATGCAAAAAAGACAGAAAATCTGGCTCAGGCTCATCCTCCAATTTCCCCCAAAGAGAACTTAGGTATGGTTTTGCCAATTAGGAGTTACAAGCTGTCAGTTCACCCAGATGAACAATCAGGATGTTCTCCTTATGTCAGGGGTGGCTAAGAGGGGGAAGTTTGATACCATGTATTACAGTTAAAAACTCTGCATGTTTTCTTTTTCGTCTTCCTGTGACACATCAGTCAGCCACACACCTGTCTCAGAATACCCGAAGGGGGTGGGAGGCTACAAATCTTCTGCAGGACCCCCAGTTCCAAGAGCCCACCCATTCCACTCATCCTGTTTACCTATCACTGCATCCTGAATATTTCCAACATGACCGCTAATTACCGTGCTCATTTTGGCGCGTGTAAAGAAGCTGCCCACCTGCTAAGTCGTGTTTGGTCAAAGTGCGGCTAATGTCTGTGTTCACATACAGAGATCATGCAGGCAGTTGCTCAATTGAAGCAAAAATATTAACTAATGAAGAGCTCAGCTGTAATGAAAAGCAATGCGTTCTCCGGGCACCTTCATGTATGAACACAAAAGCCCTCCTTTGGGACCTGGGGATGTGTTGTTTGTCGGTGCTGACACCACCAGGTGAGAATTCCTTGCAATCGCTTGATCTTTACTAATTCAAGTAGGCAATCATGATTGATACAGATGCAGGAGAGAGAGAGGGCTGTTGTTATAATGTGATTAATACTGATTTATTTTTGGAGGGGGTGGTGTGGCTCAGTGGATGAAAATCAGGTCCCTGGGTCAAATCCCAGGGTCAGCAGAGTGATTTCACTGTTCGGCTCTTGAGCAGGGGCCCTAACCCCCAATTGCTCCAGGAACCGCCCTACCCTGCTTTCTCCATTATATTTTGCTTTGGTTAAAAGTGTCTGATAAATAAAAATGTAAATGAAAAATGGTCCAGCGGTGCTGAACAAATGGCTAAACCTGCACTCAGACCCCAAGCTTCACTCTGTGCGTGAGTCTTAATAAAGGAGAGCATGATGGGATATGTGAAAATGAACGCATTCCGGTGTACCTGTTTTTATACAAACAGAAGCATCATTAAAATGTGGTGTGTTTTTAGCAGCTTGGGGGTTCGAATCTACACCTCCGTGAGACAAACCTTCAAATAGGAGGGGCCCATCGCAGCACTGCGTGGACACAGAAGCAAACGGGGGCCATGTGGTTTGGAGAACCATCCTAACTCAATCCCTGCTCTGTGTAATAAAATCGTTAGCAGCTGCCCATCCGTATGGTTTTATGGTTTTCTACATGACCGCAAAGTCTGTGAATCCAGGCACAGCTGGCTGATGGATGATTTTTTTTTTTTTTAGAAGCATTTCATAAAAGGTAGATGATATTAACGGAAGTTCAGCTGTTCACGGAGAGTGCGTGTGGATTACCCTCCATAGCAGTGTTTCCCAGTCCGGTCCTTGAGGACCCACAGCCAGTCCTCCAAGCTCTCTCCCAGCTCCAAAACTGTGAACCGTTTGTATGTCTCTGAGGACTGAACTAAGGAACACTGCTCTATAGTGACCAAGCACATGAAGCACACCCTCCAGACCACATCCTGTAGGTCCCGTTCACAGACAGGAATTCCTATCATTCATCATCAGGACTAATTTTTTGGGGGTGGTGTGTCTGTGATCAGAAGGTCACTGGTTCAAATCCCGCGATCGACAGGGATGTTTCATGATCGTGCCCAAGAGCAAGGCCCCTAACCCACGAATTAATCCAGAGATTGTCTGACCCTGGTTTCTATTAAAAAATAGCTGTCACTTTTGATAAAGGAGTCTGCTAAGTGAAATGAGATATTTGCTACATATGTGGAGAAAAAACAGGCAGAATATTTATGGGGGAAATAAACCAGGAGTACACCTTGGTTTCCTGGCAAAGAAACACACGGAGGTCAGCTGGGAGCAGATGCATTCTTTGGTGCGATCTGTGCGAGCGGCGAGCCGCTCTGCTGGATGATACCACTCTTGGTTAGCATAGCTTGCTTTGCACTGCGGCCGTCGGTCTGTAGTCTGGCCTTCAAATTAAACTGCCAGATAACAGTGTAAGTCACTGCACCCATTCATTTCTGTAATTGCTTGTCCTGTTTGGGGTCAAGGGGATCTAGAGCATACGGGCATGAAGCATGGAGCAGTCCAAATCCACATCAGAGCACATACACCGAAGGGCAACTCGGTAACTCTGATTAACCTCTTAACTTTTTTCGGACTGTGGGGGGAAACACACACAGAGTACCCGGGGGAAACCCCGCCATGACACAGGGAGAGCAGGGAAACTCCTGACACACAGAAACAAGGCAGAGACTCGAACCCTAGTCCCAGAGATCGGAGGCAGCAATGCTAATCCCCGCACCACTCCCTGTCATAGCACCCATCGGCAGTGATCACTGTATTACAGTTCATTGCATGTATTGTGCTTAATTGTTCCTTATTTGCACATTATTCATTATTAATACACCATTTTTGTATATATTTTTATATACTTTTATTTCTACTTCCTGCTACTGTTTTTCATGCACCTGAACTCTACCAAGTATCAAGAGATGTGAAAAACGAATTCACTGGAAGAGATCAACAAGTTTAAATGAAATTAACAGACCTAGCAGACATGTATGTTCTCTCCCCTACTGCAGTGATCATGGAGGTCTTAGAACACGCTAATTTGTTTAAGGCGCACATCAGCTAAGATATTACGGTATCAAGATCCAGCAGTCAGTATAAAAGTAGCTGCATAACCAAATAAGTTTTTTTTTCTTATGTTTATCAAGATAAAAAAAAAAACTAAGTGAATCAATGAGTACTGGAAATAAACTAAATTGTTCTTGGTCCAGATGTTACCTATTATACTCATTGCTATCCTGAACATGCACTAAAGTCAAACTACTGCTCAAATCTGACTATAGCCATGGCACAGTAGGCAACAGGAGTTCTTTGAAAAACGACGGCAGTGAACCTTCGGTAACATTCCAGCTCCTTACTGAACAAATGTGAGTGAATCACACTCATTCTAGTGAGACTCAGCAACTGCTACCTACTGGTCCAGCTCCTGTCACACGGCCCCCGAGGGATTTAGGCAGGTAGGCTGCCCTTGGGACAGACACTGAGCTGCCAGTCTGCCCCAGGGTAAGAAATAGGCTGCATTTTCAGGGCTCTGCTTTCCTGTATAAGGGCGTGCAGTCCAGGCAGCAAAACTCGCCCGATCGCAGGATGAAGACCATAAAATTCCCGGGAATCACTTTTTGTTAGACATTAACTAAGAATGCCACCGGATAGGAGGACAGAGGACAGACATAGAGCGCTCCGGGCAGCCTGGCCAGCCAATCTGAAGACCCCTGATGAGGGAGAATGCGGTGGGTCCGTAAGTTTATTTATCCTACAGTAACTGAAACTATTTTAAATCTGGCTTCACAGAGGCCTAATTGGTGCCGTTTTACTGTTAGGTAACTGGAGGAAATGAGCGATTACGGCTATATTTGTTTGCCGCTGAGGTTTTGCATATGAGAGCATGTGTGTCATCGTGTGTGTGCGCATGTGTGTGTGTAGAGAGGCGGAGGATCTAACAGCATGCTTTATGCCGTTACAAAGGACGATTAATCATATTGCGCTTTGCTCAGCAATTTGGTATTTTAATAATAAAAATATAATTTTTAAAATGCAATACAAAACAAATAAATAATTATCTATGGACGCATGCACGTCGAATTAGCTGCCTGACCGCAGACTGTTTATCGGTGGAATTCACCCCAGGGCCGCGGCTCGTATCTGTGGCGGTGCAGCATCTGTTTCGAGGTCTATGTCAGCCGCACCAAGCCTGGCTGCCTCAGGCTACTCACTATTATTAGTGCTTGTTGGCCCTGGCGCCCGTCCAGGCGTAAACATGTCTGTGCGTGGGTCCATTTGCGCAGCACGAGGCGCAAGCAGGGCCTGCTTCTGGAGCCCACGGCCTCTACGTCGCTCGTACCGAACCTGCCGAAATCCTCCGGAATGTGGAGCCTCCAGGTCAATTCCACGGAAAAAAGAGAATGCGGGGAAGGGTCTTCTCTGATCTCGACTCCCATCTAGATGCGTAAGAGCAGCTCCAATGGGGAATTAAAGCGGCAGGCCGCCGGGCCCGGCCAAGGCCTGTAGCGTAATGCGAACTGCAAACTCCAGGCTATGAGCGCTAGTCATCCATTCGCATTTATTTGATTCCATCTATCTTCGGAGACCAGTTACCCGCTAAACCATGCAGAAAGAGCATGAACCTTGGCTGCAGTTAATCATGGAGCCAGTAAGGGTCTCCAGTGGACCTAATTCAACATGCTCACCTGCGTGTGTTTTTCTGCAGGATCTCTGGCCCGCGCGACGGCCCAACCTCTGTAAGCTGTTGGGCTGATTTTTAAAAAATGAAATACACTGAGCCAGAAACACCCACCAACCTGTGGAGTTTTTCAGTGGCCAGGAAGTAATTTCCTGCCAGATAGACACACGTGTTTCATATATTTGCGAACATCTAGCAGAGGTTCCTCGCCAATTTTTGGCTTTTGTAACGGACGGCCGACTGGGTAACCAGAAGTTGATGATAAATCGTGTCAGAGCCGTCAGCCGCCACACATTTCTCCATAGGCTTTCGGTCAGGCGGCCCCCACCGCGTGCTCCTCTGTGCCGCCATAAATCTCCGTAGCTCAGTCCTCGACGCTCCCCCGCTGCTCAGAAGCTTCCAGAATGCCTCCCGGCTGAAATGTACCTCAGCTCCTTTGTCAGATCCAGCGTCAAGCTGACTTCATAACGGAGAAATGCTTTTCATCTTTTCGTTTGGTTGCATTAATCTCTGATCCCTCCATTTAGATCATCAGATCTCCATGACTGAACATCGGCCTTCTTTGTTTAGTAGTTTTCTGGTAGCAGAATGAGTAAAGCAAGAGTATAGTAGCTATCCAGAGACTACTAAAACCCTTAAAAAAGCCTAACGATTAACTTCATTTTCCTTTAGGGTAGAGTTTCTATCACTTTTCAGAAATGCTAAAGTTATAAAGTACAAGAAAATGCACTGGAAGGGTGGCTGAATTTTTGTTGGTAAATTATTTAAACTGTGAAAGGGTAATAGCTCTCCCGAAGGAGAACTGAGGGGGGGGGGGACACCTGTCCCGGATAGCATTAACGGGTCCCCAGCCCCATGCGGAGGAAATGGGGGGTGCCATCACATGCAGCCCGTGGCGACAGTCCACAGCCTCGCTCCGCATCTGTGCTCGTTTTGAAATGACTGGGGACCCTCCAAAAATTAGGGAAGGTTCCCGTAACAGGGTTTCCCAACCCGGTCCTCAGGGACCACCAGACAGTCCACGTTTTTGCTCCCTCCCAGCTTCCAGCACACCTGAAGTAAACAATCAGGGACAATTAATAGCTGGTCCAGCTGTGCTGGGCTGCTTTATTTTCCATTTGTTTGTGCATGAGACCCATGTACCTTGATATGTGCTTTTTAAATTTCCCACCTTGCTCTCCTTTTCGTAATGTAGAGATGATAGTGAAATTAGGGGTCTGAGCGTGGGGTCAGCCATCTGCCCTGCACCCCTGGGGCATTTTTCAGGAGGTGAAAGACCTTGCTGAAGTGCTAAATGGAGCTGCAGCTACCTTCCAATGACAGGCACAGAGGCTGGACCCACTGATCCACAGACCACCATCTACAAATGGGACCTGTTGCCATCATTTTTGTTTTGTTTGTTTGGGACCCCCTAGTCCGCGACTGATGTGGGTAACAGAAGGAGACCCACGTTCGTGTGGGCCCTAGTGATGACTGGCACTCAGAAGCACTCTGTCCCCCCCCAGAGGGAGGCCCCATTCCAGGTAAGCCATATCCAGGTAATTTGTGGAAGGATTCACCACATTTGCATTCTGAATCTCCCTAACAAATAAAAGTTGGAACTTTGGACGTCTGCAGTGGAGGTGATCAGAGATGAACGAATGGGGGGGTTGGCAATGGGATGGTGGAAGGTAGCGCCCCCATAGACCTCCCGGTCCCGTACTTAATCTGATCACCCCGGCGATGTCTGAGAACGGAACGTCCACAGAGAGTTTTAGCTTTCAGGTGTGTTTTCCTGTACCATGATGTAATCGGCGCCCTAATCCCGCGGCTCGAAGCGTGCTCCTCTTTCACTGCCGCTCTGTCATCTGCCAAGAATGCGTAATGAATGCGTGTCACTCCCACCGCGAGCTCTACATTAAGGCGATCGCACTGCCCTGAGTTACGCATTCCTGTCAGTGTCACGGGTGTCCTCTTCCTTATTTTCATACTAAGCGTGTATAAAATTTATGTATAAGTACTATTGGACCTCAGGGTCAATATACTTATTATAAGTGTAATAATAATTATTATTATTATTAGTTTTATTATTCTAGGAGCATACCTAGACATTAGGGAATCTTCTTGCATTGAAACTCAACCAAGACTAAACAAACAAACCAAAAAAGATATTCAGTTGCAGCCTGTGCAAACCGCCCTCATTTTCTGCTGGATGGGATTACGTTTTAAAACATCCGTTTGGTAAAATGTCAAATCTGACGTACAGTGGTGGCATTAGCACAAGGCAAAACAAAACG
>JAODKE010000040.1:13675327-13689027 GCA_026779605.1 Mormyrus hasselquistii | reverse complement strand
TATATATATGTTACACACACACACACACAAAGCATTCCTGGAAACACATATGTAAGGATTGGCAATGATTTCTAGTCCCTTTTCAAAGCATTAACCTTTCCTGAAAAACAGCCAGAGTAGTGCAGATTTATATTGATAATACATTTACGTTTATAATTCATGAAGATTTATAACATATGCATTTTTTTATTGGACAGGTACCTAAATGTTTTTGCTTGCAAACCTCAGATGACAGGTGCACAAGCTGAGCAGTTGTGGCTTTTTTGTGCCGATGAGAGTGATTGCGTCCCTTTTTTCAGAATGACACCCGCAACATCGCCCTGATGTGACTTGCTGTCACACTGCGCTACAAATCACGAGTGACACTGCAATCTTGTTATTTTGACTTTATTCCTCTGCACTTTACCCTGGACCACAAGCTGCAGGTGAAGCGAACAGGCTTGGATTTGCAGAGTCACTGTGGCCCTGTCATCCCTCCTTAGCTACAAAATGCTGGCTCTTTGACCTGATACCCGACCGTGAACCTGCTCACTTAGAACTCGAGTCTGTACCATCTAAACACACCATTCTGTCCTTCTGCTAAGCCCTCGCAGATACAGATGTTATTCTGAATTATATAACAAACCAAATGGCTGCAGCAGCCAATAATGTAATTCCCAGCAACATATTTTCTTCCTTTCTTAATGTGATAAAAGTAGATAATGTAAAATCAAAAACATAATACATTTCGTACATAATGTAATACGTTTTTACATTGTTGACTGGTTATTACTTTATTAGCTGGTGTAGCAGGCAATAGTGTAAAAATTATGATTAATGTATTAAAGAATTATTACGTTATACGTTATTGTTATCACATTATCGACTGCTACACTGGCGTACGAGCAGGCCTGCCACGTAACACGAAATGCTAATCATAGACAGCACAAGAGCTAACCGCTAACTGCTAACAGCAGGAGGAATCATACCTACACCAGCTGCACTGACTGCAGTGCTAGCTCTCCACAATAACTAATCACTAACAGCAAGAGGATTTGTATCTACGCCTATCTCACGCTCTCTACACCGCTAACACACTGCAAATGCTAACTGCTAATGATGGGGGGAATTATACCTACAACAACCACACTTCCCACGTCGCTACCACTCTACAAAGCTAAGCGCTAACAGTGACAGGAACTTTAGGCCTACCCACACTAAAGGCACTGATTGCACAGCTAGCGCTTCACAATCACAGTGCAAAACGGTAAATGCAGGACGATTTAAACCAACACCAATCACGCATGCTACATATATTACTAGCTACGTTTACATATTACTTTATTGGGGCAGTGGTGGCTTGATGGTTAGGGAAGCGCACTTGTGATCGAAAGATTGCAGGCTCAAATCCCCCACCAGTAAGTCACCACTGAGGTACCCTGAGCAAGGTACCGTCCCCAAGCACTGCTCCCCGGGCGCTGAATTAGCTGCCCCATGCTATGTCACGAAAGTCACATATGGGATAAATTCAGAGGACACATTTCGTCGTTGTGTGGTGTGTTGATGATGACCACTAATCATTATATTATATAATAGTTTTACCTGCACCAAAACACTGCTCACTCATTTTTTATACATTTATTTTTTGTAGCTGTTCTGCAGTACTGCCCCCAGGTGTCCCTAGAGGTGGGGGGAGGACTGAATAAACCACACAGTCAGTTTACACATTTTTGGTGCCCTTGTGGCGGGTGATTTCCCAACAGGTTGCAATTCTTAGGCTCGGCTGCACATATAACTGCGCATATAGAGTCAATCTCTTTATTTATTTGTACGTTTGTTTTTTTCCCTAATATACTATTACAGAATCTTCTGTGTGTCTCTGCACTTTGTTTTGCACTATATGCATTTGTCTGCTGCTGTATACATGAGAACTTCCCCGTAAGATCAATAAAGTGCATCTTATATTATCTTACCTCAAAAAACCCTTGAAATCATCTGTCTTTTCTTTTTTTAAATACACTCATGACCAATCTGCACGATCGAGCCCCGCCTGCGCACATGACCCCTCCCGCACCCCCCCCCGCTTCGCCTCCCCACTTCAGCCGTGACTTGCCGACTCTTGCCTGCGCTCCTGAGAGGTGAAACGCAGCGGGCGGGTGCCACGCAGGGGGCGGGTGCCACGCAGCGGGCGGGTGAAACGCAGCGGGCGGGTGCCACGCGGTGACTGTGCGCCGTCCTGTTGGGCCGTGATCCGCAATTACCGTTTACAGTAATTAAAAACAAAGCAGCCGTACACTTCCTCTGGTGGAAGGCAGTGCCTCGACACCCCCCCAGTGCCCCACATGACATATGGGGGCACTTTTCTGCCTGTTTTACTCCACAGAGTGGCAATGTGTTCACATTAAAAATTGTAATAGAAATATTCTAAGTAAGTAATTATTTAAATTCTTCTTGGTGGTTCGCTGAAAATGGTGTTCATCCACGCGCGGATCCCCCTGGAAGCCTGGCATAGAGCCCCCACTCCCTTTCCTATTCCCATTCCTGGTAGCACTTTATGCCAGCAGTGGGGAGTGCCCCAAAAATGTGCAAGCTGTGCCCCCCCAGCATGCCAGCTGATCCCACATAAAAGATTTTTATTTCATCCTTTTCCAAATGCAAGTAAACAAGTAAAGATCCATAAATCAGGGAAATCAGCTTGGGGGCATCAGCTGGAAATGACCCTGCTAGTGATACCATGGGGGCTGGGTGCTGGGGGCTGGGGGCTGGGTTCTAGTGCTAGGACAGCGCTGCTTCACCGGACCGTCAAGCTCTTTGATCATCAAGCAATTTGCCACATGCTTCCCAGTTTAATCCGTTAAAAACCCCACAGCGAGGTGGTTACTGTGTGGCGTTCATCGCTCCATGCCTGTGGTTTGCCGACATCAGCGTGTTACCTTCAGGATTTACAAAAATCATACGCAAATGAAACATGCAGACGTAACGTGGCATTTCAGGTATTCAGTTCGTTTGTAAAGGTAAAGCCATTCGTAAAGTATAAATTATAAAACTGTATCACTTATCCTGTCGTTATATTAATACACATAAATACTTCCATGTGCATCATCCTTGACTGTATCGCAGGAGGAGTTTGCAGCTATTCCAGGCAGCACAAAGTGCTAGATAAGGGGACAGCACATCTTTGAGAGGATACCTGCATGACGCGTGTATAACAAGCAAAACCACAAGCTGACCTTCGCGGCGTTTGACCCTGGAACCTGCCGGTGTCAGAGAGGTTACCTACTGCCACACCCACAGAAACACATACAACTATTAAACAAGTTGAAATCTTCTACTTTTATAGGTTTTGTTAATCTTGCTGACCAGTCATCACAGAAAATCTGACAGCATGCTCACCCCCCCCCCTCCCCCGGTGTAACACCCCCCCCAGCACAGCACCCTCCTAGTCACTCCTGTTGCTGGCATGCATGATAATTGTCTTACACACTATCTGCCGTGTCCCAGCAGTGATGCCTGGTGCCTGATCTCCAGGAAAAGGACCTGCCATTATCTCCAGAGGCATTCCCTGCATGTCCGCACGGACCCGTTCACACGGGGATCCTTCCGGGCTTTTCCGTCAGGACTCCTGAACAAGCTGCTGACATCGCTGACCCTCTGAAAGCGAGCCGGCAGCATCTCGGATACACGCACACCATATCAAAGGCCATTTTACTCAGGTGCTGCACCGCGATGACAGCCATTTGGCTACCCTCCAAATGAGATGTCTTGCTGGCTTCTAAACGCTCCAAGCTCCGAGAGGCACGTGGGCTGCATTCGCCTCATGCTTTTGCTGGTACTTTTCTCCGGCAATAACGGCCCTGGGGTCTCTCATGCGGCGTGTCGAGAGGAACCACGATTAACGGGGTCAGGGGTCACCCCGGAATGATATTAGTTGAAAACTCCACTATGAAAATGACAGAGCTGATGGAGCACCCCCCGCCCTGCTGAACATCACGCTTTAGAGGGCCAGACTTACAGGGTAAATCTACAGGACCCTGGGCCAGAAGCCCTGATGACCTTATGGCCTGCACACACCCGAGTCAGGCTCTGCTTCTACTCCCCGGAGAATGACTAGACGTAAAGGGTGGTACTCACAGGTAGGAGGTCAGGGGGCTGAGATCGCCGGGCACAGCGGACAGACCCAGCTCGGAGCAATCCACAAGCAGGAGCATGCTGTCCTCCTCACACTGGCAGGGCGCCGGGCAGGGCGGCACCCGCGGCTGCAAGCTGTGCTCCGCGGATGCCAGGGAGAGCTGGAACGCCAGGCACACGAACCACATGCTGCTTCTGCTCAGCCCTACCGCTCGGTCTTGGGTGAAGGGAGTGCGTGCGTGGGTGTGTGTGTGTCTGTGTGTGACTTTCAGTTTGGGTCTCTCTCTCTCTCTCTCTCTCTCTCTCTCTCTCTCTCTATCTCTTCATCAGCTGGGCGCTCCCATGAGCCGAGCGCGTGTCTCTGTCAGTCAGGGGTCTCTGGAGTTCTTCCCTGCCGCTCCCTCCTTCTCTGCTTGGTCTGCCTCTTTCCCTCTTCATCCAGAGCCATTTACCTATTGTAGTGGGAAGCCACTGTGTGGAGCTGGGGGTGGGGCTATGGCTGACCACGCCCCCCTAAGCAGGGGATGGGCTGGTGCATCACACAGAGGGTAGGAGGGGCTGCCAGCCTCCTGCCCTGTAGGTTCCTCAGGGGGGAATCATTATTTGAAAAGAGATACGTGCCACCTAAATGTTGGGATTAATGAAAGCTAAAAAAGTACAGAAGTACAAGCTAGCCAAAGAGAAGCCCTGAGTGGTAGTTGGGTACCACATCTACCACACTCCTCCCCCCAACACAAATGAGCACCACACGGTCTCCATTGCAGCTAGTTTTCCCCTTTACACCTAATGCAGAGAAAGCAGCACTAAAACCCAGTTTTAATGCTGGATTTGCCTAATTCACTCCTGCTTCATCTCCTGATTGTGTGGCCGGCCCTACACATAGGTGGCAGTTGTGACCGCGGTGCTGTTACCCCTTAAACGGCGAGCGCTCGCGCCGGACCGAAAGCGAATCAGGTAGTAATCAGGACAGCCGCGGGGCCGTGCAGGCGCGCTCCCGCACTCACTGCGCATTAACGACGAGTTAATGAAGGGAGCGCCAATCAGTATATGTTTCCATTCTCGCATAAATAACATTTCATTAGCTGAGCCCGAATTAAGTTTCTTTAAAAACATTTTCTTTGGAAATGCTCTGTTTGGAGCAGGAATTTGGAAAGTCACGTTTGTTTGGAGTGAGACTTTGGAAACCCGACTGAGAATTTGATTTATTAAAGTTATGAAAGTCCCGCTGTCTGATTAGTGTAAATCTTGCTGCAAAGTGGACAAGACGTCTGATTTAATCTGTTTAATAATACTAATATTTCTCAAAACATTTAACGAAATGAGTACAGATGACGGGTGTTTAGGCAACCCGATAACCTACCTAGATATTTTAAGAATTGTTTAGGGAAGAATAATGGCATCGGATGGCGGGTTCGAGGCAATGATTAACTTAAATTAACTTTAAAAAGTAACTTCATATGTTTACATTTTTCCAGAATCACGCCCCAACTCCTGTATAATTTATTGTACAATGAATAATTAGATAATTCCCAATACAGTTTCCCCAAAGCATACTGGGTATATCTAGCAGCTCACAAATGTGAATAAAACATAGTTTATTTTAAAAATAATTATATTAAATTCGCGACTAATTAATGTTATAAAGTACGTGTGAACGGAAATGTAGAAACACAGGAAGGCGACGCTTATACGCCCGCTTTATTTTATATGATTTATTTATGAGTAAAATCACATCCACGGTTCGCATGTAATTATTTTTACCCAGTTACAGGACGTTTTGTAATCTACTACCTTCCTGATAAATGTGTGTATACTGCAATCACATTGTTTTCGCCATAATTGTAAAGAGTAGGAGAGAGAATCAAGGGAATATTGAAGTTATAAAAGACATGTAATTTCCAGGCTTATTCAGATTACTTAAATATGAACTCCCCCTCAAGTTATTCACGTTTTTCAGTAAGTGTAACCAGTTCAGGAGTGTTAAATTATCACCATCACGGAGTGAAGATATCTGTGTGATCTTAAGTGCGGATAATCAGTATTTTAGACAAAGCCCTGTGTTTGTCTCGTTACCAAACCCCGCAGAAACTTACTTGGAGATATTGACAAAATGGAGTCATTTGGTTTCTGCACCTACAGAAAATGATTTGCTAAATAAAAGAGGAGCCATATAAGGGCAAGTCCAGGCAGGCTGGCGTACAGGCAGAGGGCACAGTCAGTGCTATCAAAGGCAGCACTTAAGTCTCAAAGCATAATTATTGCAGAATTTCCTGTGTTAGAGGATAATAATGCATCACTTACAGCTCGGGTTGAGACGGTCCCTTTGCTGTGGTCAGGGCGCAATCCCGTCTGAAAATGTTCAAATGCACGTAGGTCTCAGAATATGTATATAGCTAAACCCAAGGCTGCAATTCTTTTGAGGATATTCGGAGTAATATAATAAAATAATATAAGAATTTAACGCAGGTTCACGGTACATACATCTTATTGACTTACTCTGCAAAGGAATGAATGTAGTTAAGATTTGTTATTTTTGTGTAGCCACTAATATTTAGAGTAGCTGACACGAATATACTTGTTGACACGCTTAGATGTGGTTCCAAAAAGAAAGGGAAATTGGATTTTATTATTATCTAAAACCAGATTAAAATCAGCTATACGGGGCTTTTCTGCAACTCACATTACTTCCATCTGATGCAAGCTGGAATATGAGGTAACGTTTTTTATTTGAACTGGATTGTAGAGTTATGGGAATGTGAGATTAAATCGCACTCAATGCCTGTCAACAGCGGTTTCAGGGAAGAAACCTCAGATAAAGATTAAAATATAATTTTGACGGTTCATTAATGGCAGTAGCCTTTTGATACAGGGAAATTAAAATACCCTAAATGTCAGGGTTTCGTCATAAAAGTTATTATTTCTTCGTTAATTGTTATTACTATTATGATTTTTAGATTAACCTACCTAAGTTCAGGCGGGGAAGCTAAAAAAAAGTTTGTCACATTGCATTTTTATTAAAAGCAATAATAATTTTTAAAAAGCTATATCTCCTCATTAAGAAACGTGTTTATTCGACATTAAATACCATGACTGTTTGCGGCCAGCAGGGGTCCCCCAAACCTCTGGGACCCCATTAAATGCATGATTTGGCTATTTTTTATATTATTATGTTTTGTTTTCCCGGGGAAGATTATCTTATTTCATACTTTTCCATGACAATCCCTTCACATTTCATATCTCATAACGCTCCACATGTTTGACACTTCACATGCTCAGACACCTTTAAGTGTCATTCGACCCATTATGAGACATAGGCGGCCACCAAGGGCAACATGTGCGGAGGGGCGCCAACGTAGCAAAGCAAGGTCACTTTGTCACGGACAGGGGGGCACCAGCAGTGACACGCGCGTGTCTAAGGAACCACACGGGCTTCTTCCGATCCTGGGAAAAGCGGACGGGCACCGGAACCTCATGGCTGACATGCAGGGTTTAGCGAATGAGACCCTTTGACTGACCAGTTCATGACATGAAAAGGTGCCCTGGGTGGAGCGGCTGAATCTTGGCGGCTACAAGAAGGCTCCTCGTGATCTTAAGCAGGTGTTCTTAGATAAGGGAAGGCAGGCCGGACTTAGCCCACCCCGAGATCACCTCAGCCCCCCCCCCCACTGCACCTGGCCTGTCAGATGGGAAGACAAGTTTCCGAAAATAGAAAATACATAAACATCGTATACATAGTAAAAAGTACATTTCAAAAAAATCTGAACTGAGGTTAATTCATTTCATGTTAATATTAAAAGTAGTTTAATATTTAACACTGAATATGAGGCAAAAATACTTGACAGCTAAAAACTTGGAGGCGGGAGGAGACTCGATTTTCTTGACTCAGTATCAAACAATTATAGGCTATTGATAGTGAATCTGAATAAATGTTGTAAAATTGACATTTTGTGTTAAAATAGACAATCAGCTCTTCTGACACATAACTCGGGTTTGGTTTCTTAGCTTAAGATTAAAACACAGGCCTTAAACATTGAACTTTTTCAAAAACCGATGACTTCATATGATGTGGTACATTTGTGCAAAATAAAATGACCAGCATGAAGACAGACGTAATGATGGTTATGCTGCCCGTGGGTCTGACATGTCGGTTTGTCGTTTATTTAGTCCTACAGGAATATAAGGAGGCATCAGTTTGTCTTGTAAAGCCATTTTCAAATAAATAAGTTAATGCAGAATATAAATTTAAAATAAGCATTTATAAGCATTTCCCATGTTATAGGTATTACTTGTTCTGTAATGTATCACGTTGCCATTAATAATTTTCATTTACTTTACTTTAACATTACTTGTACCAATGCTTTTATAATCATAAAACCTTATTTTATGTGCATTTGATTTTGTATTTGAGCTATTTTATTGTTCATTGTGTAATTCTGTCTTTTGTTAAATGAAATGAGGCAATAACAGCTCCTTATGTAAAATGCATGCAGCTGCCCTTCATATTTTCTTTACACTGGCAGGAAATGTTTTAATACAAAGCAGAAAGCAGGTACGGTCGCTCTCGTCCCGAACAGACAGTGTGAGGAGCAGACATCCTCTATTGTTATGCCAGAGTGCGTCTCATTCATTAAAAATTAACATTCCAGCACGAGTCCTGGTCTCTGAGGGCCGACTGTTGCCAACCGGCCCAAAAAAGTGACACGTCGGATCCTTCTGGAAGCAAGCTGGTCTCTTGCGTCTGGATTAGACTGGTCCCTTTCTGTCGGTTATGCGGGCATCTAGAACGCTTTTAGAACCGGAAGCTTTGGGTCGGTGCTGGGAAATGGGCTCCCTGGAACTTCCTCTGACACTGTGGACCCAGAAAAGATAAGAACATCACTGACTCACATGAGGAGAAATAAAATGTCTTTGTCCAGTAGCACAGAAAAAAATACCACAGGACCAAAGACAACAGAGGGTAACGTGCGTAAAAATACCGTTAAGTGTTATGATATGTGAGGCGTCAAACTCAAAGTAAGGGAAAATCTAGGAAAAATCGGAAATAAGATTATCTGCAGCCAGGAAAACAAAAATCGGCAGGAAAATAAACACAAAGGTAATCAAGAATAAATAAGAAAACTATGCCAAACAATATACCGCTATGCTAAATGTAGTGCTAAACGGCTGTTGTGCAAATGACACGTGTCCATTCAGGATACAGGCACCATTACAGCAGGAGGTGTTGCACAGTCACGTGACGGTGGGTAGGAAGGAGCATCTGTACCGCTCAGTTTTGCATTTGGGGAACATGACATTTCTGCAGAGTTGGGTAATTCAGGTCCAGAGAGTAAAAGTCCACACCGGGATTTTGTTTCAACTAACCAGTTGATTATTTTGTCACTGTGACTCCTTATGCTGAAGCGGTTGGTTGAAACAAAGTTTTGGTCTGGATTTGCACTCTCTGTACCTGAATTACCTAACTGTATTTCTGTGATATCTGTGCTGATATCTGGTCTTTATACTCCATTATGTATAGCAGTTTGGACCTCAATCCTCTCTCCACTGCTGCCTTGGCTGCTTTCAATGCTTTGCCTCCAGAGACCATTGAGCTGAATTTGAAGGAGCGTGTCTGGCTTCTCGTTGGTGCTTGGGACAGCATGGGTCACACTGAGTAATGTAGGTATAGACGGAACAATTTAGGCCTGAAACAGGGACAAAAAAGTGTTTTTTTTCCCCTTGGGGGGGGATTGGGATGGGCCACACTCAGCAACAAAGGTGAGCCTGAGTGCGTGAGCCACACTGAATCACCGGGGCACCTGCTCTACACCGATTGGCTCCTGAGGGGATCGACTTCCCAGCTTCGGCGTGGCGACGCAGCTCAGATGAAAAGGCTCCCCTTGAAAAGGGAAGATCAAAGTGGCGGCCGCGCCCCACCCCAGCGCACCGCACCCCACCCAATCCGAGCCGCGGACTCCGTCCAGCAGGCAGCCATCTTTAAGACACACAAAGGGTGACGTGGGTGCCTGAGTCTCAGCTGACTTGCTGTCTCAGACCAGCAGACATACGGAGGACAAAGGCGATGGCTCACAGACGCGTAACAATGGCCGGGGGGGTCTTTCAAGGTTTGGCCGTCTTTTCCAAGTGCCTGCATAAGACATATTGGAGATTTTATTTGGGCAAGACCACCCAAAAAGCAGACAAAGGCTCGCTGTCCTCCCGATCATTGTGGGCCTCAGCCTTTCCGAGTTTTCCAGACCGCTACGTGGAAAGGGTGACTTCATGGGGGACAAGAAAGGAACTTTCCAGCACAATACGGCCCCAGATCTTCTGTCTTCTGCTGGGTGGTGCTGTTGCCCCCCCACCCCCAAACCACCAACACCCTGAATGTGATGTGTCTTGCAGTATGAAATATGGTTCACACTAGCTAACACGTTCAGGATTGGCTCGCCCTCAGGGTGGGGGGGCTGATTGAGAAAGCGTGCTCCTTTTCAAGTTTATTACCATGGTGGCCTAGGGCCCCCCAATTAAGTAGATAAAAGAAGGAAAATGGCACCGCTGGAAACGAAGGAGAGGGGATTTGGCTACTTGTTCCTGTTCCACAGATGACTTTGGGCTCTGCCCCAGTTTTCCAATGAGGAATGCTGAATTAATTCAAACATAAATTCTTTTTTTTTATCTACTAAATTCCTAATTTACTAAACACTGACTTAAGGTGAACTGTCGCCTTGAATTTATCCGATGCATATGGCGGCAGTTTTCACCACCCTGCAACCCGCATATCTGTATCTGCCCCTTGAGGTTTGAGGGCCCCCTGTTGACTACAAACAGTCACTACACTCAGAATTCAATAAGCGCATTCCTTATTCAGGAGATGCCGACTCGCTAACTATTCATTTAGTTTGTGAAATAACTGGGGGGCAAAGTGTGGCCCCAGAAACGGCAAAATGGCCCCTGTATGCATGACTCATTACGATGTCACAGCTCGCACTGTCACGGTGGCTGGATCTCGATCACATCGACGCTTGGCAGGGCTCAATATTAACATGAAGTGATAATTCATTACCGTCTCCATTCAGTGTCAGGTGAGCGAAACCTGCCATTAAACACTTGAGCTTCTGGGGCGGCTGGAATACGACCGCGGACGCAGAGACCTCAGACCAGAGGTCACACCAAAGCAGCCACCACTTTACCAGCAAAACCGCAGCTGGATGGCACTGAAACTCCGGCCTTCCAGAGGGCTTTGGCACCGACAGACCACCGACACACTCTGTGTAAACCTAGATATGTGAGCTTTCTTGCCTTTTGTTGAGGTATTTTAAATGTTCTCCTAATTAGATGGAGTATGATTACATCTGTGTGGTGTGATAAAGGTGGCCGTTGGTGAGATGATGGGGAAGAAAATGTGTTGGCCGGGCCCCCGGTTCCCAGCTGAGGTCTCTGGGAAAGAATGGCCTTATCTGCTGTTACTTATTTCCACTTAACACACATGAATAGTCAGTGGGGCTGCATGCCCTCGCAGGGGTCGGCAGTTTCACCTTATGCCATTGGCACCATGGCTACAGTCTCTGCCATGGCTCAGTGTGTGGAGTTTTCATGTTCTCCCCGTGTTGACCGGTCTCCCACATAGTCTAAATACATGCTGAGATGAATTGGAGTTACCAGATTGTCCATAGGTGTGCCTGTGTGAGTCAACGGTGTGTGAGAGATGGGTGGGCACCCAGCCTGGGTTATTCCCTGCCTTCGGCAATAGGCTCCAGGACACCCCCACCCCCCCAGCAACCCTGAACAGAAAAGCGGTTACTGAAAGTGGACGGATGAATGGCCTTCTCTGTCCACGAATTTGCTAAGGTCTTCCAAAGATGGCAGAGTTCATGATACAGCTAATAAATCACATAAATATATTTAAATACGAGACTCACAATCTCCATCTGTCATAAAGTCACTGAGAGTATGCGATGTTGTTTGATGTCCCGGAGATCCGGAAGAACCTAACCCGTCATAGATAACAAGGTGAGCAATAGCCCCATCTACTGTTGTCTTTAAAAAAAGCAGGAACAAAATGCGTCTAACCTTATTAATACGGTAAGTAGTAGCCCCATCTAGTGGGGACTTTAAAATAAAAAGAACAAAGTGGGATTTTTGGAAAAGGAGTTTCTGCTCTGGTATGGATGCAGTATGGTAGAGGTAAAGGAGACCACGTGACTGACGTTGTGGATTGTGGTTTTTCCTGGTCATACAGCTCATACCCCATATGCTTAGTGCTCAGCAGGGCAGATGGTCTTTTGTTCTTGCTCTTGGATGTTTGACTACAAGGTTCTTTTCTCTGTGCTGAAACTGCTCAACCCAGTGTTTCCCAATCCGGTCCTTGGGGACCCACAGACAGTCCATGTTTTTACTCCTACCGGGAGCTGGAAGGGAGCGAAAAAGCGGATAGACAAACAGGGAGCTGGGAGGGAGCGAAAAAGCGGACTGATAGACAGGGAGCTGGGAGTGAAAAAGCGGATAGACAGACAGGGAGCTGGGAGGGAGCGAAAAAGCGGACCGATAGACAGGGAGCTGGGAGCGAAAAAGCGGATAGACAGACAGAGAGCTGGGAGCGAAAAAGTGGATAGACAGACAGGGAGCTGGGAGCGAAAAAGCAGATAGACAGACAGGGAGCTGGGAGGGAGCGAAAACGTGGGCCGTGTGGGTCCTCAAGGACCAGGTTGGGAAACACTGGCTTAACCGAACCTCATATAAATTCAGTAGCACTTGAGTTAATTTTTTTCGCAATAGTTCCAGGTGCATTCCAGTAGTCAGTGAACAGTGCAACCTGCAGGCAAAATTGAACAAGCAGCCCGATATTCCAGTGAAACTACAAGTATGTAGCAGCTTTGTGGCTCCTGCTACATCAGTTTGTAAGATACCCTGAGCTATTAGCCCTCTGAGTGAATCCAGGTTCAGTGTATCATTCCTCTGAAATCATCAATGAAATAGTGAAGTGTCACCACTTGGTGGGACCAGCCACTAATTCTGCATTTAAAGAGTTGAGTTGTGTTTGTGAGTCTGCCCTATTTGTGCAGGGTGTGTCCTGTCTGCTCAGGGTGTCTCCCCTCTGTCCTGAGTGTCCCCTGCACCATATCCTCTGGTTTTTGGGATGGAATCCACTGTCACTATAACCCTCAAATGTATGTCTGTGTGGATTAGGTTTATATTAGCAAAAGGTCCCCACAATGTAATAAAAACAATTTCTCAGGTCCCCACAAAGATCTGTGAATGCAATCAAAAAAGTAAAAATGCCAAAAGTCTTGTATTTAGTTTGGTTACTTATGGCTGAGGTTAGGGCTGGGCAGGGGTTACGATTGCCATGTTGTGGCTTGCGTTTTCCCCATAGAAATTAATGGATATAATTACAAACCTGTGTGTGTGCGTGTGTGTGTGTGTGTGCGTGCGTGCGTGCGTGCGTGCGGGTGTGCGAGTGTGTGCGTGTGAGCGTGTGCGTGTGTGTGTGTGTGTGTGTGTGTGTGTGAGTGTGTAGTCTAACTCATTCACTTACATCAGTGGTTCTCAACCTTTTTTTGCAGTGGGCCGCATTATGTCCAAGTTCAAGTCTCACGGGCCGCATATTATTTACA
>JAODKE010000040.1:13651406-13673103 GCA_026779605.1 Mormyrus hasselquistii | reverse complement strand
CTGGGCTGGGAGAGAATGGCCTTATATCTGTATTGCATATGGGATGGGAGAGACAGACCAGTCTCACACCTGGGCTGGGAGAGATTGGCCTTATATCTGTATTGCATATGGGATGGGAGAGACAGACCAGTCTCACACCTGGGCTGGGAGGGACTGGACACAGTACACAGTACCTTTACAGTGAGACAGAGAAAGAAAAAATTCAGTGATTTCATTTGTCCCTTAAATGTTTCAGGCAAATATAAAAATGATATGCAAAAAGACTAAGCAGATCTCCAGGACAGTGACGTATGACATGTAAAACAGCAAAGCAATGAACAAATATAGGCAACAGTAGCTGTTCATTAACCGTGAGTTATAACCATCTGACAGCGTATGTTATGTGTAATATAATTGATGACCTCTGAGCTTGTACAGACACACAAAAGCACACACGTACACGCTACTGCTGCTGGCAGGTTTTCTACTTAGAAATCATCTGTGGCTTTACTGTTTGCTGTACTTGTGTACGCCGACTAGGGGTGAAGGGCGACGCCCTGGGAGTCTGTATCTCACTGTTTGTAACAGAAGCTGAGATCCAGCCAGAGGCTAAAATGGCAGCCATTACGCTGGCTGTATACGTCAGACGAAATTGACTGAATTGACATTGTTTTGACAAAACAAATGAACGTCATAATTGTTTAATGCTTGTCGTGTAAATCATGTGTTTTGTTAGTGTGTATCAGTGTTGTTTACAGTATTCGCTTCCCTCTCTGTGCTGCTGCTAGAATTAAACCAATAGTGGCTGTTAATAAAGAGGACAACTTCCATTTTAAAAGAGCCATAACAACTCCCCAAAATGCTGTAGCTCTCGGCAGACCCAGGTATCGCATCGGCTTGAATGAGATGAGGAGAGACGGCTTCAAACAAGTCAGCCCTTTATTGGGAGCCCTTAAGTGGACCACGCGCATATGACACCCCACTCCGACAATACATAACAGGCAAATGCCAGGAGGTCAGATGCACACGGTGGATAGTTTACACAATTACTAAAGACACGCGAGAATCGGACCGGATTCACATAAGGGCAGACGTGTTAATCGGGAACACCACAAGTATTAACAGTAATAACATACGGATGCCATTTACATGACTGGCGAGCATGCTGGGATATGCAAATGACTCCGCTTCTTGGGGCAGTATCATTATAAGAGTGCGACAGATTGGTCACGTTGATGGGTTTAATTTTCTTGGGCCTACCAGGTCTGACCGGCCTCCTCCCCCGCCACCTGAGCCAACTCACCACCAGGTGGTGATCAGTTGACAGCTCTGCCCCTCTCTTCACCCGAATGTCCAAGACAGAAGGCCGTAGATCGGATGACACGATTATAAAATCGATCATCGACCTGTAGCCCCGGGCATGTTCATACCATGTCCACTTATGGACTCCCTTATGCTCAAACATGGTGTTCGTTATGGATAAACCATGCATTGCACAGAAGTCCAATAACAAAACACCATTCGGGTTCAGATCAGGGAGGCCGTTCCTCACAATCACCCCCTTCCAGGTCACACTGTCATTGCCCATGTGAGCGTTGAAGTCCCCCAGCAGAAGGATGGAATCCCCTAGTGGCACGCCAACCAGCATACCACTAAGGCAATCCAAGAAGGCTGGGTACTCTGAACCGACATTCAGCGCATAAGCGCAGATGACAGTCAGAGTCAGAGACCTATCCCCGACCCGAAGGCGCAGGGAAACAGCCCTCTCATTCACTGGGGTAAATTCCGATGTTAATGCACCGAGCTGTGGGGCCACCAGTAGCCCCACCCCAGCCCGGCGCCACTTACCCGGCGCAAGAAAAAAACGTCCAGCCCCTCTGCAGGAGATTGGTTCCAGAACCATTCGTCGGTATCTCTCAACCTCAGGCTCCTTCCCCATCAGAGAGGTGACATTCCATGTCCCAGTTTTGTCAGCTGGGGATCGGACCACCAGGGCCTCCCTTGGCCGCCACCCGATCCACAATGCACCAAACCCCTGACACTCCCCCTGCGGATGGTGGGCCCAGCTGTGTAAAAATTCCTTGTTTGTGTAAACATATGTGGCCAATAAACCTAATTTGATTCAATTCAGTTTATTTTTATAAAGTGCAACACAGTCACCAAACGAATCAAACACGAGTGTGGAAAGTACATTACTACAACATTTATATAGTAAGGTGCGTGAAACAGGGAAAAGGCAAAGGAAGAATCACAGTGTTACGGTGGGGAATCATGAAAGAGGGATGATCCACGGAACAGCTCTCAACACACAACGATTTATAACACATAACAGAACACAGAGAGTAATCGAGTATTCTGTAGTCTATCAACTATTCCATCGATTAATAGAGTAATCGGAGAAGAAACTTTTGTCTTATTAATAGTATACTGTTCAAAAGAGAAAGACCGATCTCTTATAATGAACAACTAATTGATTTCCTTTTGAGAAACATTTTCAATAGTTAAACGGCATACAGTGTCTGTGGCGCGGTGATAATCCTCCATGTGAAATAGTCGCGTGGATTAAATGAAACATCCAAGCAAAGAATTTGCATCGAGGACTTTTTGGTAATCGAGTTATTCGATGAATCATTGCAGCCCTAGACCTAAGCAATGGCATAAACAACGACCAACTGAGGAACAATAGTAAGGGCAGAAACTTAAATACACAGCCAACAAGGGTATCACGAGGGACAGGTGTGAATCATGACTAACGATGCAAGCACTATAGATTAGGGAATAAGGAACAGGTGAGGGTAATTAATAGGGACTATGGAGTTTAAGACTAGGAACACAAGTGAAACAAAACATTACTACAAAACCAAATAAACACAGGCATGAATGACCAGAAGAGATACAAAACAAAAACCTATACTACAAGACAATGGGGGGAAAAAACTCAAAATATTCAGAGTTTAGGCTGCCCTCCTGCCATCTTCGAATGCATGACTGCGGGAGAGGCTTGGTCCTCTTCTGTACTATAGGCCCATTTAGCCACATGGCGTCCCAGGGAGCAGCACATCATACTGGGAACTAAGGACTACAAGACAGAGGAGGGAACACAGTAGCCAGTGACACTCGCTGGCCAAATTGGGAAAATTAGGGAGAACAGGACAAGGCAGGGACAGATCCTGACAGTCAGAAAACAATGATTCTGATTCTTCAGTTACGTATTTATATTTGGAAAAAATATTCCATGTGCAGTGTTTAGTGGTCTCATGTGGGGGCATACTGGAATTTACCGGAAAGAAGGAGGGACCAGCGGCGGGGGAAGGGAGTGATGAGGCGACAGGTGCCTGCGGCTGCTCGTGTCAATGAATAACAAAGCAGTTTTTATTCTATGGAACTGGTGTCTCTTATCTATACTGTCTGGGAAAATAAATTACAGACGGCTGATCCCGTGGGATTGGAGGGGAACTGATGGGATTTCCTCAAGTGTTTTTATCTGGATCCATCCTGGGAAGTGACTTTTTTATTAATCATATATTATTGGATGACAAGACCACAGGGAGAACATCATCATGAGGCTCTGCTGCAGCCAGTTCAGGCAGGAGGTGATGAAGGCTAATGACTTGCAGTTATGCTGTAGTGAAGTTTGTAACAAAATTTTTGAAAACACTGTTTGTCTGAGGAAGACTGTAACAGAGTCATTAACTGGAATAGCATTCTGGAAAATGCTTTCTTCATCCCTCCATACATACATTCATCTCTCCATCTTCCTTACACTTGTCCTGGTCACATTCTCTTCATGTCACATGGAATTACAAAATAACAGCTCAGCTCTCCTAAGAACTACTTTGTAAACCAAGTACCCTTCAATAAATTTGCAATGACACTCTGGAAGCAGGACCAAAGGATAACCATATTTAAAAAGAGGGTGTTTGCCTTTATTAAAATCCTGGTAGGTATTAGTGTGTGCAGAAGTGTTCAACTCGCCTGGTTCATTATTGAAAACACAAACACAGAAACAAACAAAACATATGAAAACAAACACAAAAACTGTGCACCTGAAGGCCGAGGACAAAATCACGGTAGGTGACTTATTCCTGGCTTTAACATTTCACTTGTTTCCTCACATCTTAACCACTTAATTTGTTGTGTGACCTTTTCAATACTGCATGTTTAGGTTGTAGGAGGAAACAGACCCCAAAGAACCACATTGTTTATATTAATATTGTTGTGTCACTGATTGCACTCTGCAAAACCTGATGGGTTCATCTTATTTTCACAGTCCTACTGTCTAGTTTACATTTTATATGTTCAGCAGACAATTCTACGCCAAATGGCAAACATTTTTGAGAAAGCTGGGTCAGCTGGTCCCTATAGTATAATTGGGGCTCACGGTTCCAACAATGAAATTGCTCTGCTGACTGAACAAGTGACCTTCCGATCACAGGCACAGTGACTTAACCCACCCATAGACAAACCACCATGAGAAGTTATGATGTCTTTTCTTATTAAAATCTTTGATGGGTTGGCACCACATCCTAGGTTATTCCTTGCCTTGCACCCCCTGAGATTCCGCTCCAGACCCTTGCAACCCTGCAAAGGTCAAGCGGGTATGGAAAGTGGTGGATGGATTAGGGTAGCAGGAGCACATGACATCTGAGGGGTTGCATGTCCTGTCCCTGTTTCATGTATTATATAGTTTGTTTCCCACAGTCCAAAAACACGCAGTCAGCTGGCATCTTGAAATTGCCCATATTGTGTGGATTGACACCTCGCATAGGGTGTCGCCTGTCTCGTAATGTCTGACCTATGGGATATGCTGCAGGTGGTCCTGTAATGCATAAAAACATGCATCCTCTTCCCTCTCCATCTAGCCAATGTAAAGAGGAAAAGAACACAAGGCCAGTAAAATTTCACAGTACAGTAGAGAAGAAAGTGACAGTTAACTGTTGTCTGTTTGGTGTGATTTTAAATCATAATTCATTTGAAATATAAAATGCTTCAAAACAGTATTTAGAATTTGGAATTCAGTAACACCCAAGGCAGTAGATTTGTGTATGAACAGTTGGGACATGTCCTTACCAGTATTGTGGGAGTATTGTGTGTTTAAGGGGGCGGGGGGTTCGGGGCTGATTTGCTAATATTGAAGCCAAACCTATGTCTTTGACAACAGCTAGAAGCTGTTATTGAATTCCAGAATGTTTAATTTCTAATCCACTCTAGGGACGGGTCTTGATCTGAAACAAGGACAGTGAACTGATCTAGTCACAGGCTGTACCATGAGGTAATTCCTCTGAAAACTATGTTTGGAAATTGAGCATAATAACAGCAGGAAATAATACTGTTGTCTCGCATCCCCCATGGGTACCTCTGTGTGTGTGTGTGTTTGTGAGTTATGTATATACCACATTGTGGAAACCAGATGTGTCATGATTCAAAAATACAAGAGACAAGAGCTGGCGTATGGGTAACCAATGCAGGGTTTATTAAAGAAACTACAGGGCTAACAACAGTGAAAGGCACAGGCGCACACAGTGTGGTAACATTAATGACCAGCCTGGGCATGAGAGGAATGGAGAGCACTCTTATCCACGACTAACGAGGGAGCAGATGAGGGTCAGCTGGAGTGATCCATACGAGGGCTGAAACAAGAGGCAAGACAAATGTGCAACAGATGTGGCTCATTAGAGTCACACTAGGGAGAGAACAAGAGGGGCAGGAATGCAGGGAGTGACTAGATGTTGCCACAATGTGATGAAAAGCTGATGTTGTCAGACCATTTTTGGGGAAACTCCATTTTATAAATCAAAAGAATTAGAATCTCAAAATTCTTGTATTTTATTTGGTTACTTATAGTTAAGTTAGTGCTGGGTAGAAGTTAAGGCTGTCATACTGTAGTTGGGATTAGGGTTTTTCCCATAGAAATGAATATTAAGTTAACCCAAATTACTAAGAAATCCTGCCAGCAGGGGTAAACTTTGGATGGGATGCCATTCCATTGAAAGGCACAATTTAGGGACACCAGCTAAGCTACCATACTGCCCCCTAGGACCAACAAGTAGTATAATATTATAGATGATGTGGAACAGCTTGGTGCCTCTGTGGTGCTTCTAGTAATCTCTGAACCATGAAACAATCATTATCCTGAGCGGCCTGGAATCTACGGCTACGGTTCCCCATTCCTGCAGTCCGTTGATGAGCACGGCTTTGTCTGTCGCGGCACTGGGGGAATACCCTATCGCATCTGCACGGCCTTATCTGATTCGTCTGTCGCACAGGCTCCATGCGGGGGGATGGGGGAGGAGATTCCTCCAAACTGTAAAAGTTTTACACCTGGGCTCCGGTCGATGTGCGTCATGTGACCCACGCCGGCTTGTTTTCTAGTCCATTGTCTTGGTATGAGGCGATCGGATTGGATTTTCACATTGTGACAGGTGCTACCTGGGACTTTAAAGTGCTCTGCAGGGGACCTGTGCCCTCAGGTGACCCGAGGGTGAACGGCATCACTAAAACCAGCCAGGTGCTCACCATGTGTAAACTGTAAGTAATATCCTGGATAATAATTTCAGGGGACCCTGAAATTAACATGCAAGCTCTGTGTTGTTGACAAGGTGCGACAGTAATTTTGACAGGCTTTGGAAGTATCAACAGAATTATAATTAATATTTACCTGAGGATAATGGGAGGTACCTGTTATGGTTGGTTACAGTTATCACAGAGCTACGTGATGAAATGGACCATCAGTCTTTTTGCTATTTCCCCCTGGGATCAATATAGTAAATCTCACATTTTGTGTAATTTTGTGTTACAGATTTTTTAAACGGTGCATTTTAAATTGTACTGCAGAAAACAGCACAAGTGAACAGTGTCAGTCAGATTTAATGATTTTATTGATGTAATATTTTATTACTAAGATTGACATTCTATCCAAGATACAGCCCTGCACTGTGCCCTGCGCTGTCTGGGATGGGCTCCAGACCCCCCCTTGATCCTGTCCAGGAGAAGTAGCTGGAAGATTGATGAATATATATTATTAATAAAGCATGACAATGTGACTTTCTTTTAAAACAAATACATGATCCCTGAAACTTTTTACATTTTCTGGATGCAGTTCAGTACTGTTTAGCCATTCCTGGGACTTGAACCTGCAACCCTCTCTTTTATGTAATCCTAATCGTTTTGTCTGACCTAATCCATTTTTATGAGGACCGCCTTTACGGCATCCCACTGTCAAGTTTGGGGTTTTTACATGCATGACACAGAAGAAACAGAACACCCCAGCTGTAGCAGTTAAATGAATCACACCCTCACAGGAGGCCACTGCAGACTTCACTGTGGTCACTGTCTGTGTCATGAGAAGATGGGAGGATTGTGAAGAAGGAGCAAGTGGGCAGAAATGCCAGGGAGAAGCCTGCCCTCCATGCTGAAAGAAAAGCAGTGGACTTCAGGAGTGATTTCTTCTGAAATCAAGGCGTTCTGTCAGAACTGAGGGGTGGTTGTACCTCAGCAGTTGAGGCTGCAGTGCATCAGAAAGTTGCTGGTTCAAACCCTGATGCCAGAAAAGTGATTTCACCATTTGGTCCCTGAGCAAGGGCCTTGACTCACAAGCGCTCCAGGGACTGTCTGACCAGTGCATGTCACTTTGGATGAAAGCATCTTTGGAATATATTGATGAATTCTCAAAACTCTTTGGCTTCGATGAAGCCACCTTTTGTTTTCACCAAAACGGAAACATTCACATGCCTCTTATCTTCATATATATGCTAAAGAATACCATGATCCCAGCCTATAAAAAGCCATGAAAACAATCAAAGGCATTTACTAGTGAGGCTGCCGTTGCTGCTAGCATAGCAGAAAGCGTTGTGGAGTTTTATGGTTCTGCACATGGGAGTAATTACTATGCTGAAGGATGCATTACAATTGCAAATTAAATAACAAGGTTGGCTTAATAATTCCCAAGTTTTGATGAGGAGGCAGCCAGTGGCTCCGGGTCTCTTCCCAACCTTCTGCAGGTCCTCCTGTGTCACATTCAGCTTTGCTCCTAACAGGTCCCGTTTATCAGGGAGCACAGGTGCACTTAATTAGGATCCCAACGGCCACAATGGGTCTTTGCTTACGGGTTTTTCCAAACAAGTTTATCCGGTCTGTTCCAGGGGGCCTCACTACTGGAAAAGCTAACAACGGTGAAGGATTCACGGACACTGTAATAAGTTATTTAAGCCAATAATGAATAGCGTTTCACTTAACAGTAGCTTGTTTGTGGATGTAACGTAATTATATGCAAACGAAGCAGTCTTATCTTTGAAAAAAGAGTCACCCTACCTCCAGGCTAAACACGATAACGAAAACTTATATAATGCCATATTTATACATATATATATCATGAATGTTTTGTTTACCAGCCTATTTTTTTACACAAACACTCTAATGATACCACAATTACGAAGGAGCTGTTTTGCAGTTTGCCTTGAAGGCTTGTTGTTATTGGCTGTAAGCCCTGAAAAACCACAACAACGGCTTCTGAATATAAAAGTTCACCTTTACGTTTAGCCATGACAAAGACAGGAACTTAACCATGGGTAATTTGGACAGACAGTTTTTATATTTCTCCATCTTCTCTGAAACTGTTAGCTAAGCATGAGGCATGTGTGGCCTTCACATTTGAAACTAAATCATATCAGATAATTGATATGGATGGGAGACTATGTGTCCTGCCTGGTTGGAAGGTCCTCAAAGATCAATCCCGCTTAGCATGTCAAGCTGATGTAGATGGAGGAAGCTGTTCAGGATGTATTTAATGCATCAGTACTGCTAGTCCTGTATTTGATAATGTTTATTTTATCCCTATTCAGTACTCATTAGTGTACATGAAGCCAAAGTAAAATGAAATAAAGCACAACAGAAACAAAACTAAATGAAATGAAACAAAACAAACTAAAACAACACAAAAACAGAAACAAAACCAACAAAAGAAAATAAATAAAATAGAAATTGAAAACAAAGCAAAAAAACATGAAAAAAATAAAACAAAAAAATGAAACAAACAAAACAAGATAAACCAAAAACAGATACAAAAGAAAAAATAACAAGGAAAAACAGAAACAAAATCAAAAACAAACAACAAAGCAATACAAAAAAGAGAAACGAATCAGGAATGAAACAAAAGAAAACATAGAGACAAAACAAACAAAAAAACAGAAATAAATCAAAACCTAAACAAATAAAATGACAACAAAACTAAAACAAAACAGAGATGAAGTAAAAGAAAAAACAGAAACAAAACAAAGTAAAAAGCACAGACAAAACAAACCAAAACAAAACTGAGAGACAAGTAAGGAAGGATTTGGTTCATTTTCATGGAGGTATTTTCTACAGGGTATCAAGTGATGGATTTTCACAGGATTACAACATGCAGCCAGGCTGACAGGTGAGGAAACTGAGTGGCAAGTTCAGCTGGGCCTAATCTACCCCATTGTTGCATCTTGTTTTGGGCAGCATCCTGCCAATGGCTGCTGAGCATCCCAAACCATTTTACATAAGGGTTGAGTGGGTATTTCTGAACAAACAAATAGGATTGATCGAGAGTGGCACTATGGGATCAGTGCACACCGACGCAGTCCAGATGGCCTTTCTTATCAGCTGTGATCACTCAGAAATATTGGCCCAGCTGCCACAACTCCTAACAGCACAGTCATATACGACGATGCCAATGCTGCTAATGGTGCCGTCATAAATGCCCTTTAAGTTTCACAAGCTCTAGGCTTCTGTCATCCCATGATCTGTAACGGGTTTGGGGTAAGGCCCCCTTTTCAGATAGTTGTCTTTGTAGATGCCTGCGGCAGATTTCATTCAGGTGGCCACTGAGGAGTGATAATAAAGTAATCGCGGAGGGGTCAGGCCTCTGTGCCTGTGGTCGGAAAGTCGCCAGTTTGAATCATGTCCTCAGCATTTGAGTCACGCCTCTGCCGGGATATTAACCCCCTCAAAACGTCTCCAGGGATACTGGATGGACAGCTGGTCCTGTGCTCACACGCCGAGCATCACTCTCACCTCTATATGTGTTTGTGTGTCTTAAAAATGAAGAGCAAGATGAGCTATGTGAAAATTAAAGCGTTCCAATATACCTGCTCTTGTGCAAATAGCAAATAAAGCATCATTTAGATGGAGGGCTGACATTACAGTGCAACCCAAGCAAAGGTGATTCCCCAAAAGCATCATGGGTCATTGTGCAGAGCTGCCACTCACTTTGTATATACAGTAAACAAGCGTGTATGTGCCCATGAAACAAAAGCAGAGTCACATGACCAGAATGGCCCCCGGCACTTATGCCAGAAATCGTCTCAGCTCATGACAGAGATAAACGTTTCCCTCTCAAAAACAGTGAGTGCTTGCAGCCACCAGTTTGTCTTTGAAGTTTAACAATTGGCCTTTATACATTCCTCGGTGGGCTTTTTACTGCCGATAAAGCGAACGTGTGCTGTTATCTGGAACACCTGCTCAGGGTTTGCACAGGTATTGTGATTTCACACAGCTCATTCTCCAGCGCCGTTGGTTATGCCAACTATAGTTGGCTTAACTTGACCCTAGTGGGAACGTTTTTCCACTTGTAACTCGAAGCTGTCATACGCTGTTTAACGTGATTGTGTATGTCTAATGGGCCTTGAGTGAAATAGCCAGCAACCACCACTCAAACCATGCAAAGATCTGGGCCCCAACTTGGCCACAGATAATCAGTACACAAAATTTTGAATAATCACCCTCCTTGTTTAGGCGATGTTGCAGCAGCATATTCTGCTAACCAGCTAACTAGCTACGGTCTTCTGAGTACTTCTTGTGGGGGGGACCCCAAAGTAATTATTGTATATGAGGCTGAGGGGACCCTTTCCAGAGCAAACACATGGGAGCGAAACGGCGTGAAGGAACCAAGCCCACATAATGAAGTTGCTCTTTGACACTGTCAACAGAATCAGCCCCTGAGGCCCTCCCTGTCACATTTATGAATTATAAACAAACACGGCAACCCATCAAGATGTCATCATCTCTTGATCCTACGCCAAGACCTTGAACTCCCACCCTTAGCCATTCTCGTAAGTGGTCCCGTAAAAATGAACATGCCTGCAGTAACTTCAGGTGTGCAATTCACATGCATGCGCATCTAGAACTGCATGCGTCTCATCGCCGAATATCCTGAATGTTTCTTATCGGTGCACCTGACAAATAAATTCAGGTACAATTTATTGTGACTATTGAATGCCCCTCTGAACACAGTGATGCTGTCATAATGCTGTCAAGATAATTCCAGCATCGCTACAGCCTTAAATTATGCACTAAGATGTCAGGTAGATTATTTACAACCTCTAGTCCCATGTGGAATATCCTGTTTGTTATTGAAATGGTTTGTATTACAATAATGTACATAACTAAGGTTAAAAGTTACCCAGAGCTACACTAAATCATGGTGCATTTTGGATTTAATGCTGTGCCTGAGGGTCCTTGAGTAAATATGTATAACTTGAACTCTCTCAGGTGATACATACATGATATATAATATACAGCCACAAAGTATTACAGTCACTCATATTTAGGAGTATCCCTGGAATACAAAATATGGTATATTGAGTGACAAAAAAAGTAAAGCACCCAGAAGTAATGGTCTGATTTGGATGTAATTTGGTGCACTTGCATACCAGCGATGGGTGTGTAGATGACTTTATTTGTAAGGAGCAGACACGTCTAGTCACCGGACACAGAGGACGCCTCATAGACACATTAGACAACATTACCAGCACGTGACAGAGTTTGATAGGGGTCACATTGCGGGCTTGCATGAGGCCGGATGGTCGTATCGTGCGATTGGCCAGCATGTGGGGCGTCACCTGTCAGTCACCTGATGCTGGAACCAATGGGCACATGAGGCCATCCACACACGTTGTGAAGGTTCCGGTCGCCCAAGACAGACCACAGCAAAGGGGGATCTTCATATCGTACGCCATGTATTACAGAACCCCATGACATCTGCGCTTGCCGTCCGGACACAGGTATTGGACTCTCTGCAGCACCCTGTGTCATCCTGCACTGTGTCTTTGTGACTGGCATTCACCAGACTATGGGTTCACCGTCCCATGCATAGGCTACTGTCAGCTGCGTTTGAAGTGGTGGACTGATGGCGAGAAATGTTGTACCATGTTCTGTGATGTATCTTGGTTCTGCATTACCATGGATGATGGTCATGTGTGCATATCGCGACACAGAGGGGATAGGACCAATCCTGTCATTGTTGTGGAGAGACACACCGGCGTTACTCCTGGTATCATAGTGTGGGGAGTCATAGGGTATGAAATCATGGTGTGGGGAGCCAGAGGGTATGACATCATGGTGTGGGAAGCCAGAGGGTATGACATCATGGTGTGGGGAGCCAGAGGGTATGACATCATGGTGTGGGAAGCCAGAGGGTATGACATCATGGTGTGGGGAGCCATAGGGTATGACATCATGGTGTGGGGAGCCAGAGGGTATGACATCATGGTGTGGGAAGCCATAGGGTATGACTTCAGGTCATCTCTGGTAGTGAGACAGCACCCTGGTGCAGTCTTTCAAGAAGACAATGCCCGTTCACACACGGAAAGTGTGGTCCTTTCCCCAATCGAACATGTGTGGGATCAGCTCGGACGTCAGCTCAGACCCAGTGCCAATCTGCTGGGTCTCGAGGGCCAGTTACAACAGCTGTGGGCCAACTTTCCCGCAGGAGACGATACAACGACTTTATGACTCATATCACCGCATGTATCCAGGATCGGGGTGGGGGTGCCACACCCTACTGACCTGGGATCAGCAGTGTGCCCGTACTGCCAACTCTGCTGATTTGTTCTTTGATCTGATATTATAATCATCGCGACACAGACACATGACCTCTCACCATGTGCAGATTCATTCATTTCCACTCCATATGGACTCCTTAACTTCTTTTGTCACTGAGTGTATTTTTAGTCTGTTTTGTATTTGTCAGTTTTGCTTACTAATTTTGGTGACTAAGAACATGAAATATTTTGGTATGGAAGTGCCTGCTTTTTAGTTTATTTCTTTATTTATTTGTTTATTTGAACCTAATTTTTTTGGTGGTAGAGTATGAAGATTGCACCAGCCATGGTTGCTTTTAAATACAGAGAGGGGCAGGACACTGTGTTTGGGGGGAGGATAATGTAGAAGCCAAATTAAAACACACCCCCAGCCCTCCTGCAAGCAGATTGTTCACAGTTGTTGAACAACGAGATGGTGATAGCAATTTGTGCTAAAACTCACAATTTTTTGTTCACTCAAAAAACCGTTTACAAATTTGTAAATTTGTTCTTTATGTGTTTCATCTTTTATCATAGCCCATATACATTTAAATTAATTGTATAAAATAATAATAATAATTAATAGGAAAAATGTGAGAATTCACATTTTGCATATGTGTATAAATGCATGATCATGTAATGTAGTCTAGCTTACCTCTACCTGCTCTGTGATCACTTTTTCCCACTCTGGCCAAAGTTTTTTTTTATGTTGCTGTAAAAAGACAGCATTACAGTAAGTGACATGATGAAATTTACTACATTGATGTCCCATCAGTTTACATTCTCGTATGGATTAATCTTTATGGCTTCATAATGCGCAGAATCGTACCGTCGTACACAGAACCGACTGTTCATCAGAATAAATGTGTCATCATAAAACTTCCAGTGGCTCAAAGTTTCCCAGCACTGGGCTCAGCACCCACCAACATCCCCCCCACCGTAACACAGAAATACTCCTAATGCCCAGTTTTTGCTCTTTTATCAGATGGAATTCCCCCATTCTCTGTCAGGCTATGACACGGCCTCTAGCGCTGGATCATATTACAAGAAGCGTGTCCACAATAAAATAATAATAATAATAATAATAATAATAACGCGACTCTTTCTGGGTGTGGAATGAATAAGCGTCTGTGTCTCACGCTAGAACAATAGAGGCCATAGCAAACAAACCCCTGAGGCTGCAGCGTGAAGCGCGATAAAAGCCTCCTTATTAATCTGACCCCGAAGAAAGACTTTGCATAAATGTGATAAGGGGTTGGCAGTGGCCTGAGGGGAATACAGGTGGGGGGAAAGAGGTGTGTGCGTGTGTGCGTGTGCGTGTGTGTGCGTGTGTGGCATTGGGGGGGTGGAGTAGGGAGAATATAAAAGGCAGGACTTCAGAGCACCAACAGAGTGTGAAGCGAGCTTCCTGCTGTGGATTAGCACGTGTCCTGTCCAGTCGTGGCCATCAGTATCCTGAAGTGAATCCGCCTCTCTCCGAACCTCCGCCCTCGTGCCTGGATCTGTGGTGTCTAATCTGGGCCCTCACGGGAGCCTGAGGTACGATGTCTCTCCCCCGTTATCTCTAATCTTAATCTGTCTCTTTTGTCTAAGATATTCATGCTCGCTCGCTCTCCTCGGGCCCAGATGTGCTTCCCGCTTGTTTCCGCTTGTGTTCATAGCACAGTCCCAGTATGTCAGCGAATGGCTTCATCTTGTAGGTGTCTGTCCCGGTCCCTGCCCTGAGACTGCACCTTCGCTTCTGACCTTCTCCAGATCGTGTCCCTCACCATGCTGGCAACACTGGAAACAGTGAGTGCTTTCACCAATATCCTGAGCTTGGTACAGCAGCCCGGACGCCTGCTCTGGTCTCACACATGTTTCGCATCCTCCGCTTCTGAGACCTGATCAGATCTATTTAAAGGACTTCTCTGCATCTTCTATTTGCAGAGCAGTATAGACAATGTTTGCAGTGGGTCAGATCCTAACCTTGCGATTATAAGGATATATTTGTACCGTCTCAGCCAAGACACTTTGTCCCCTTTTAAACTAATCAGATCCTCAACAGTTACTGTGGGCAGGCAGACAAATCTTTGATTTCTTTGAATTGCTTTTAAAAGGTTCGTATTTCAGCTCACGTGTGAAAAAGATGCCCAGGACAACTAAAGGCTAATGCAAAGCTTTATGAGGGCCCATCATGCAAAGCAATGGTCAAATAAGGACAGATAGCTATGTTACGCAAACCGTAACACGATGCAAATGCCTGTATGAAAATCTCATGGGTTACTCTCTAAACAAGCTCTAGGAAAAGCTATATTTACATAGAGGCACCTGACCACAGTGGAGTCTTGCTTTATGTGTTTCTCGCGAATATTAAAATTTTATTGTCAAATGGAAACATAATTCCATACTGTATAAATGTTGCGGCCAGCACCGCCACGCGACCATGCACAGAAACGTAGGCCTCTGAAGGGATCCCATGCTTCCTCCAGGTGCGGTACCTCCAGGACTTCGGTTCCCGGACCTGGGGGGAGGCCCCCCAGGCCGAGGTGGACCTGGATGTGATTGAGGAGTACCTCCAGGAGCACTCAGCGGAGGTTCAGCAAGGCGCCAGCGTGCAATGCGAGGATAAAGAGGAGCCCAGCATCGTAGGTGAGGGAAACAAGCCCCGGCTGGGAGACCATGGCTCCACACTCATCAGCATCCCGCTTTAGGATGTGTGGGCGACTTTGGGAGCCTTTGGTCCAGCTGGAGCTTATCTCAGGAAGTGTGATGCACAGGGGACACCATGGACAGGATGTCCATTGCAGGGCACACAGACATTGAGGGCAATTTAGATGCATTAACTAATCTAACAGCATGATTCTGGGATCCGGGAAGAAACCACACACATATAGCCTGTGGACATCGAACCCTCAACCCAGTAAGTGTGACATCACTGCCCCATCCAGCATACAGTGCTCACACAAAGCCTTGGGATGCTTGGTCAATGCAGCAAAAATTTTGCAAATTTATTGGCTTTGTAACAAAAATCATTACTTTTGAAACCCAAATTATAGTTCAGAAAGAACAGTTCTCAGTTAAAAAGTTAATCAAAGACATCAAAACTATAAAGTAACATAAATGGAGCCATGCACACACCAAAAACGCATTAAACAAAAGATGTTTTTTGTGTTTTTTTTGGGGGGGGGCAGCTCTGTAGATTAGGACAGAAGGTTAGCAGCGTGATCTCACCATTGGGCCTTTGAGCAAAGGCCCTTAACCCCAATTGCTGATCGTACTGTCTCCTCTACACCAGTTACATGAGGCGGCCTCCTGGGATGATTTTCCAGCTGTCCTGAAGGAGCTCCCATTTATATGCTGAGCACTCAATGGCCGTTTTCCTTGACTTTCTGGTCAAGCTCCAAAACCGTCTCTACTGTGTTTAGGTCAGGTGGCCAGGTCATGTGATGTGACACTATCACTATCTTTGTAGGTGGCTTGGCCTGTCCGATCCACTGACTGGTACTGTATGTTAGATATTACTTGTTAATGGACTTTTGTTATGAAACCAGTACATTTGTAACAGTTTTAAAGAATTAAGCAAGAGTCCCAAGACTTTCTGTGAGCACTCTATACGAGCATTGTATATGACCACTGTATCTGACCACTGTATATGTTAACCTGAAGAAATCCATTATTTTTTCCAAGGCTTATGAATATAACCAGTGGATTGCAAACAAGTACAACGAGCAGATAGATTTGCATTTCATATAAATATGTATGAGAAATGCAATTCTTTTTGGAATACCCATAATGCAGTAGGTGATAACAGCATAGGTCTCACTGATGACATTGTAACATGTATGCAGAGAACAGCTGGTCGGGCCGCTTTGCCTACGAGTGGCACTATAACACCCCGCTTCCTGATAAGAGTGATGCCTGGGAAGCAGCCGCTCACTGGGTTCGAGCCTCCGCTTCTCAGCCGGTAAGCCTTTCCAGCACTGAATTATTTACCTGACCCTGATTATCATTCAGATGATATTGCTATTTCGCTTATCCAATAGAAGCTTTTATCCAAATCGACATATATTTCTTGAGAAAGCGGGCTCAGATAGGATCTATTGAGGTACAAGAGGCTATATCAAGGGTTCAATGGTGAAATCTGCCTGTCAACACTGAGACTTGAGCCAGCGACTTTCCATTTAGAATCGGAGCATCTTAATTTACTCAGCCACACACCACCCTTTAAACTAAAACCCAGATTCATAAAACTTTCCAGAAGCTACTCTTCAATGTCCAAAAAGTTAAACCAGGTGGGAATTTTGACCGGGAAATGAGATTCTCTCCAAAGCTTCAGTTAACGGTACTCAGCGTCGATGACCTGCAGGGCCAGTGCCAATTCGTCTGTGATGCCAATCCCGGCAGCGACTCCGACTCCCAGTCCACCAGCTCCGGTTGCCATGACTACCCCCCATCGCCCCGAGTGGAGAGTCGAGGGAAGAAGACTTACAATCCTCCCCCACTTACGTCCATCACGGGTACGTCCGGCGGTCCGCTACAGTAAATGCAAGTTGAGTGATTTGGTTTCATGCTTCTGTGAGTCTAAAGGTCTTAGCTAGCTAGCTGATTAGCAAAACATGGTGCTTCAGGTTTTCCTAAATAAGGAAGACATTTATTCAATATTTAGTGTAGTGACTGCTTGCGACCACTAGGGGGCACACAAATACACGGTTTGAATGGTGGCAAACACCGTCGCTGGAATTCCTACGGTTGAGCGACTTTTTTCCCTGTTGTCTCAGGTGCCTCTCATTCTTATGTCTGGCTCCTTTTCCCGGCAGGTCGGAAAAAAGAACGCCTCTTCCAGTTCCTCTACGAGATGCTACAGAACCCAGAGATGCGCAGCTGCATCTGGTGGGTCCAGTCGGGCAACGGAACCTTCCAGTTCTCCTCCCAGAACAAGGAGCTTCTGGCCGAGATGTGGGGCCGGCGCAAGGGCAACCGCAAGACCATGACCTACCAGAAGATGGCGCGTGCACTCCGCAACTACTCCCGTACCGGGGAGATCTGCAAGGTCAAGAGGAAGCTCACTTATAAGTTCACCGAGGATACCCTCCGGGGGCTCCGCATGGACGCGAATAAGGCGGTGGTAGCTTAGGGCAGATCAGGAATCACAACTCGAGAAGAGCATTGCCCTGAAATACCGCATTCGTGCGTCAGTAAGACTGTGAAGCCGTTAGACTCAGCACCCTTGCTGAGCGTCGTTCGAAAGCAAAAAGAACGAACAGGGGTTGCCCTGATGCACGAATTCATGAATCAACCTCTGGCCCAGCAGACGGACAGAGAGCGATGCGAGGTGCCTTCGAGAGTATCTATAAATCTCAGGATTGTCAGTTTAGAACTACTTTATAAGTAGACTTTTTGTTTATGTCGGAAGTATTGCAAGAAAATGTACAGCTTTTGTAATATTCCTTTTTCTTGTTTTCACACTGCACACCAATGGTTGTTGATATCCCACTGTTTCCTGGGAATGTTTTTAATACATTTTTATAAGAAAAACCATGGTTGCCTTTTTTCTTGTGGTAATCTAACTACGGTTTCATCATGCAAAACCTGTAAAGCTTTAATTGAGGGGATAAAAAAAAACGCAGCAGTTCACTCTTACTTAATGATTTAATTAACCAGAAAGCATCAGATACGTGCTGATCCCATGTTTATTCATCATTAATCAGGCCTGTATCCCATGTAGTGACTGTATTCGTTCATGATTTGTACTTGAGTAGTAACTGAGTTACAAAGTCACTTCTTCCCCCTGTAAAATGTTACCAAAACTCCTAACAAAATGCAGACATGTTAATATATAGCACTAAGATAATAATAATAATAATAATAATAATATATTTATTACTGATAGCACTAAGATAATAATAATATAATAATAATCGATACTTTATTGATCCCCATGGGGAAATTGTCTTTACACCTCGCTCAACTTGCTCTTTGTAGGGTAAGTTGTCCGCAAAGGGCAGCCACCTATCCGGTGCTGGGGGTTAAGGGTCTTGCTCAAGGACCCGCAGAGTCTGGGTTTGAACTGACAACCATGTAATTACAGGCAAATAGGCTTAGCTCACTGAGCCACAGGCTGCAGACGGCTTGTAGATTCTATTTATTGCCTGATTCCATGTTCATTTCCCAAGTTCTCAACTTGTACCATTGGTACCCATCTTAGGTTAGAATATCCAGTTCTAGTCAGAGTCATACTGTAGTATCTGTATTGTCATCTTCAGCTTTCTGATGCTACAAGAAATTCCTGTCACACGGTCATGTGCAAGAAACAGAATATAAATATGTAAGACATTTAAGCATGACACACGCAGATAAGTCCATTTAAAAAATACAGCTGTACAAATGGGCAATGATGGTGAATGAACAAGAAAGTACAGTATATAGCTTTTTGATTCAATACTATGATTCCAGGGCAGAGGGGGAACGGGTTTTCCACCTTTTGCGAGCACCAAGATCTGATGAAAAGTGCATTCTGTAAACTGAGTAACAAACAGCCATGAGAGAAACATTTGTTATTCATTCAAGATTCGTTGCACGCTTTGACACTTCCTCCTTCACGGTTTGTGTAAATTAAGCATCAGCCCAGGGGACCAGTGAAGCCCCAGAGGATTTAAGTGATTCTGTAGGACAAACTTCACCATAAAGTCCTGTTTTATATATACATTTATATCCTAGTGTTTCCTGTCCCATCTTGGGCAGTAAGGTCCCATAGAGTTCACGCAGACACAAGCTTGCAGACATGCTCACAAATGCACTGAGCCATCACTGCATGCAAAATGCAACCCCACGCTGCAGGTTAATGATTCTCAGGACGTGCGAAATGCGACGGCGCATGGCAGGATCCGGTGGGACGCATATGAGCATCAGCTGCAAGGCTTCTCTGAACAGGCCAGTCCTGATTTCAGGAATTGCGCTCTTTTCATTTTCCCCAGAATTTAAACCAAAGTTCAAGACTTACTTTCATGTGCGTTCAGAGGAACACAGTGGAATTCTTATGCCACGGTCACAGGGGAGGGGACAGGTGGGGGGGGTGATAGGATTCAACGGGGCTGGCAGACACCAAGCTAGGATGTGTAGTGTAGTTTAACCCATTGTCATTTATATTTGGGTCATTGGTTGAGTGAGTAACTAGTACTTTGTCACATGGGTTATATGGGTGAATGTTTTTACAAAACGATCATTTAAAAACTGTGTATTATCTGAAATTTGTTTGGAGATCTGAAACTATGTTGCAAATGTTACGGAGCAACTATTTTTTCACACACAGTGTAAGGGCTTTTTGTCGTAGCCCTACGCCGACGGAAGCTCTCTGTCCCTCACCCCCCATCACCCGCCCCCCACCCTGTGGGGATAAGAAACAGATGGTTATCTCCAGCCCACATAAGAAACAGCTGGGCAGGCTGCATAGGCGCACATGCGGAAGATGGTACGGGAAACGGCACCACTGTGCAGAAGCCGCTGACGGAGGGCATTTCTTCTTGTTCCCCTTGCACAAGGCTGCTGCACTGAGGAAACCAACTCTCGTCACCTTTTCCCCAGCAGAGACAAGCTTGGCCTGGGTCACTTCCTGCTCGGCCGTGAACGAGCCGCCCGGCTCCCGCGTCCCTCTCCCAGGATGGAGGTGCTGTTCACCGTGCTGGAGCTGCTGGTGGCGGTTCTCTGCTGCGTCGGCAACGTGCTGGTGATCTGGGGCGTGAAGCTGACCCGCTCCCTGCAGCAGCCCACCTTCTGCTTTGTGGTGTCCCTGGCGGCGGCTGATTTCCTAGTGGGCGCCGTTGCCATCCCCATGGCCTTGGTGCTGGATGACGGCTTGCAGATCTCCTTTGATGGATGTCTGTTCATCTCCTGCTTGGTGCTGGTTCTGACCCAGAGCTCCGTCCTGGCCTTGCTGGCTATCGCCGTGGACCGGTACCTGCGCGTGCAGATCGCCTTCAGGTGAGCAGTGGGCTCCAGGTCCTGGAATCGACAAATCTCTGCGGCCACCTGTTACCCACGATCTATATTTTATCTACATCTATAGTCAGTTTTAGACAAGACCTTTACCCGTTATTTTTTTCCAGGGACGGGCTCACCCTGCTTTCTCAAAATAAAATGTTACACCACTTTGCATAAAAACGGAAATAAAAAAATAAATATTTCTGCTTAATCCTATATTCTACCATAGTCATTTTGTGAGCATGCGGCCTAAATTCAATGTAAAATTAACGTACTGTATTTGATTTGACCTCAACAACTTCAGATGACAAGTTTCATAACCGCTGTGTTCATGTTGAAGGGAGAGACATAGAAATCAGCAGTTAGAGCCTCAGTCAAATAACTGGTCACTATCTTAGACCTTTTTTTTGTTTGTTTGTTTGTTCAGTTCGTTTTTAATGCATAAGCAGTTTGAAGATGTTTCCATAATAATTCAAATCAATTTCCTGTTATTTTAAGGAAATAAAATTTTGAAAATAAAATCTCATCCCAATGCTGACAATATTAATAATAATAACAATAATAATAATAATAATAACAATAATAATAATAATAACAATAATAATATGCTTTATTATTGTTATCATTATTATCATTAGTAATAGTAGTTTTTCAGCATAAAATTTCACCTGTTTCTATAGGTTTTATCAGTGTGATGAAAAATGATATAACATAATAATAAATAATAAATCTCAACAGGATTTTCACTTGCAAACAAAAAGTGTTCCCCTAAATGCGATATTCATGCAGATTTCAAATTCCAGTGCCCACAAATCCCAGGGGCTTAAGTAAAATAAATGGAATGATTGATTGATTCCTTTTATTGCTATTGCAATTCACCATGTCACTAGTCACAAGTACCAGCGAAAAGCAGGCCATCAACCCGACCATACATA
>JAODKE010000040.1:13605545-13620504 GCA_026779605.1 Mormyrus hasselquistii | reverse complement strand
GAGGGGGGGGGCGGGGGGTGAGCTGCGAGTGACAGGAATAATCCGTCCCCACACAGAGACATCTCACCTCCTGGCTGGTGCTGTGATCTCACTCAACTTGAGTGCAAACAGAAGTTCGCCCGTCTGGCTCCTAAGCTGCCCCTCTACCCGCCCCGTCTTCTTGCAGGCATTGTCCTGGACAGCACTCTGCGTGACGTCACTCCCCCTTTTGTTATTTATAAATTCATCTTTCTTTTTCTCTCTCCCCCCCCCCTTCCGCCGTGCACCCCCACCCTGCTCTAAAATGACTGCAAAAAAAAAAGTGTCATCCTTTAAGGAGAGTGCAGTGCGGCGAGAAGAGCGGGCGGCGGGCGGCTGGGGCAGCGGTGAATCACGCTGGGGTAGCGCTGAGGATCGGCGCCGTCGCACGTCTCTCTTCCTGCTCGCTGCCGCTCCGCTCGGCCTGTAAAAGCCTCGGCTGCCACAGCGGGGGCCGGCCTCCTCTGGCAAGGCGCCAAAAGGGCTACAGCTGCCTGCTCCGCGGCTCGGGGGAGACGGGCAGGCGGGGGGGCCACGCACGCGCCTCTCATGCCCATATTTGTGTGGTTCACTTGGGGGTGGGGAGGGGGGGGGGACCCGCTACCTCTCTGGAGATTTAGGAGGAGGGAGCGAGGAATAGGTCACGCCCAGGGCTTTCGCACGGGGGGGGGCTTGCAGAGGCACCCAGCGGTAACCCTTACCAGCAAAGACCCCCCTACCATCCCATTCATCTGCGGCTGCAACTGGTCTCAAATTTTTTCCATGGGTTCCTGCATCCAGCCCCCCCCATGTCTCAGGCTGTTAGAAGTTTATTATATCTGCCTTTCCTTAATATTTATGCTCCATTTTAAAGCCCCACCCCATCCGCCCGTCCTCCCTCTACTCCCCCACAGTCCAATCAGGACTGTCCCTTTATGCTCACGTGTCGTCTACGTTTCGCCTGGGGTTGCACCGTCGGGGTTCAGCGACGGGTGATGATACCGTGACGAAAGAGTTTCCTAAAATACTCAGCTGTTTAAATAAGTGTGATGGCATCAAGCTGGTAGATGCAGGTGCAGGTGTCTTTATTTTAGAGCGTCTGCCTGGAAAATAAAACTATGTTGAATATTGACAAGTTATTAATTATAATGGGGGCGTCTGAGCACGTCAGACAAGTAGCCTGAATAGTCCTAATATAAACATTTTCTAATCTATGTTAACCAGAGGTGACACCAAAGATTTTGGGCCCCATGAAAACATATCATAGGGGGCCCCAACCCAGACCAGTCCACGCTCCAGATTTTTTATAGTCCCTGTCGGGCGGGGGCCCTTAGAACCATGCTATCCCCCCCCCCCCCACACCCACCACTAACCTAAGACCTGTGCAGACATCTTGGCTGCCTGTACCCTCACAGGCATAGTGCGGGAGACCCCGACGGGATGGGGAGTAGAGTCCCTAAATCTGCAGGGCACAATGTCCCTTCCCCCCTTCCACGCACACAGACAAACTTGCCTCTCTTTCAATTAGCGTTACCTCACTGTTCACCCTGCCCCACATGCAGACCTGCTTACGCAGTGTAGGTGCTTTATCCATCACATACACAGACATACATTGTACAAGTGCAGTGTAGTGGGATGTTTTTCCCACCTGTTTCCCAGATAGTGCTCCAAAGGAAATATGTGATACAAAAAAGAATAAAATAAAATTTAAATGACAATAAAAATAACAAAGGAAATAAAATTTATAATTATAAAATAACTGCTTTCTATATTTACACGGGCCAGTTCACATCAGGGTGATGCAAGATGAGAAATTAGGAATAGTGTAAAGCGTGTAAAAGTGCATGTTAGTTGTGTGAGTATTGGCATCTTTCCTCAAGATGAGTTAATTCATTTCCCCCTTTAAGGCCTCTGGGACTACATGCGGAAGCTTCCAGAAGCAGTGGTCAGACTCCACACCCCTGATACAAACTTAGTCCTTCCATTTCTGCCCACTCTTACTCGCCTGATTCCCTAGTAAGCTGCCACATGCAGGTCTAACTCTGGTGAAGTGCTTTACCGCCGCAATGCATTCTGGGTACAAACTGTGCCTGAAGTATGGGAGTGTCTTGTTTTCACCGTATTTCTGGCGACACGGGGTCGATACTGGGGGGCCATCTGGGGACATGCAGCACTCAAGATTAATCTCTGGCTAAAAGCCTGTAAAAATGTCCTTTCAGTCATAATTACAGTCATGTTGTTATCTGTAAAGAATGTCCTTTCATTCATAATTACTGCTTGAGGGGAAATTCCTTCTTTTCTCCAACCACTCAAAAATGTTGATTATATCGTCCTTGTTCATCTGCCTTCTAAAGCTCCAGGAAAGGGCTTCAGGACTTTTAGAAAGCCTGTTCAGTTTTGAGGGCTTTTGAGAAACAACTTTCAGAAAAGTTCATCAGATTTTGAAAACCCCGCCCGCCTTCGACAGCCCGATGAGCTAAAACGAGATCGTCTTTAGATTCGGTTAAATTTAGAACCACAGGGCTGCGTTTTGGTGACCTTTGTGTCTGTTTTGCTGTTAGGCTGAGGATGTGTAGGTGGTGCAGATTAAAAAAACAAATAGGTATTTTTACACATAAGCATGGTGCTGCAGCTGCCCTAGGACCGAGAAATGCGATATGTCACCTCAGCAGCTACAGAGAGGCTCTCTAACCATTGCACTTTGCCCTGCAGACGCTGCCAAACTTGCATTTCAAGTTTGTCACTCGTTACCTAATAAAGGAAAAAAAGGAAAACGAGGGCAGGCGGAGGGTGGGGGTGGCGTGATGTTTGCCGTCCGAAGGCCCTGCTTTCCCTTCGTTTCCACTGGGGCTTTTTTTCCTTTTGACAACTTATTTTCAGACAAATATAGACATGATACTGTAAGGAGAGCAAATGGGGTTTCCAGTGATTGTTTAGCAGGGGCAGACTACATGAAAAATAAAGGGACATCTCAACAGGGGAACTTCTGTCTCTGTCCCAACATTGATACAAACAAAGAACTCATAAAGCCTTCAACTGACAATTTTGTTGCACTAAATATTATAATGAGTGCATTGCCCCATATTAAAAAATATCATAGTGCCTTTCTGCTGGTCCTGATTTTTTAACCATTGTTGAGAAACAAATTTATATGCATATTAGCATCACACTCAACAGGGCAGGGTCAACTGTTGAGTTTCCCCCCCCCTAAAATCCATAACAAAAAGTACCCCCTGGGCTTGGGTACATGAAAAGAAACAGGTTCATCATTCTTCTTCACAAAGAATGACTGGCACAAAGCCTGTTGAGGTGACATCGTTGGATTTCGCCATTTTGAATCAGCGTGATTGTTAATCGTCTTTCATCCATGAGTGATTGTCTAGCAGAGCGTTATGAAGACCCTGGACCATGTGCATCGCCCACTTAACTGCATGTGTTTGACCCACAGGAGTCAAATGAGAGCTCCTGAGGGTAACTCACCCAAACACGGGGACCCAAGCTGAGCTCATCTCCTTAGATCAAACATGGAGAAGTGATTTATAATGGAGGGAAGAGGTAGCAAGCTGACTGCAGTTTTGCATTCATAGATGACTTTTGTGCACATTCAGGCCATCCAATAAACATGTGGAACCACTGAACATCAGCATATGATCAGTAAGTGCAGTGAGTATTATTCAGCAGTAGCTGCAGTGAGTATTGTTCAGCGATGAGTATTGTTCAGCAGTAATTGCAGAGAGTATTGTTCAGCTGTGACTGCAGAGAGTATTGTTTTGCAGTGTACGAAATCCATTTCAGGCAGGCACACAATTAATGTGTGTCTGCCTGAAACATTAGCTAAAGTTATATGGATAGTCACAGAAGTGTGACAGATGTTTGTCCTGGATACAGTCAGGGTTTTCATCAGAGGTAAGAGGTAAGCACTGGAAACATGGCCATGGCATGAGTGGAACAGTCTGGTGGATGCCGATCAATGACTTGTCTCGTTCATTCTGCTGCAGTTTGGCTGTGGAAAGACTGACGTTTCTGCAAAGGTCTTGAACAACACCCTTGATCAGGAGATTTCACACTAAGTGAGACTAAAATAAATGCAGTGCTTTGAATGTGGTGTTGCAGAAGAACACCCTAAACACATTAGCCCATTATCTGCATGATTTCCTGTCCTCTGACTTCCTATATGTAATCTCTAGCGGCGCATGATCCATTACGATAGTGAGTGTTTGTGTTTGCAATTATATATTTTCATTTAACTAGCCAATCATTTGAACAGCACATTTCCTGGTTGCACCTACCATTAGAATGGCAGCATTGACTTCAAACACGCAGCACACGTCCATCTACACCTCCAACCATGAGCTACTACTTGATTGCATTCTACTTCGCTGATTGGTCCATCCTGCCCTCCTAAACATCAATGAGTCATCCTATCACGGTACCATGCTTGAATTCACTGAGCTCCTGAGAGTGACCATTCTTTTGCAAATATTTGTAGAAGCAGTCTGCATGTCTAGGTGCTTGATTTTATACACCTGTGGCTATGGAAGTGATTGAACACCTAAATTCAATGATTTGGAGGGGTGTCCCAATACTTTTGGGAATATACTGTATCTCACTTTTGCTAATATTGTGGTTTCTGGAACTGGCTTTATAGTCACCTGTTTAACCTGCTTATACCTGCCAGTTTTTTTTTTGTTGCATATTTTTTTGTTTAAAAATATGTGAAAATTAGGGGGAGAACATTTTAAGCTGAATTTGAGAAAACACTTCTTTACATATTGTGTAGTCAGAGTATGGAATAGTCTTCCTGTTAGTGTAGTGTAAGCTAAAACCCTGGGTTCCTTTAAATCAGGGCTAGATAAGATTTTAACAACTCTTAGGTATTAGTTAAGTTCCCCCCAAACGAGCTTGATGGACCGAATGGCCTCCTCTCGTCTGTAAATTTCTTATGTTCTTAACTGTAACTGAAAATTTATTTTGGGCAAACGTTCCCACGAGTCACCAACATCGCAGTTTTTTGTACTGATGTTATTTCTGACACACAAATGCCTTGGTCAGCTAAAAACATACTGAGAAAAACAAAAAAATCAAACATGTATGTATAAAAATGTCCCTGGTGTAATGAGCAAGCTTGGGTATTAAAGCAGCTATCACAAGCAGTAGGCACAGATGGCGCTGTGCTAAATCAGTGCTGTCTCATTTTGCCTGGAATGAGAGCAAAGAAAACGAAATGAAAGTGTCCTCTGCAGCTAGATCAGCAACCTCCTCTGGCCTATATCATCTAAATAAATACAACCTTAGACTTCACTGCATTCGTAGAATAGCAAATAACCAGCCAGCTCATATATATTGTCATTTTATTTATTTAGAAGATGCATTTATGAAAAATGACATAATTTTTTGAGAATATGGGATCAGCCAATCACGGGGGCAATTGGAGGTCATGGGGCTCACCCAAGGGTCCATTGGTGACATCATCCTGCGATCCGAACTGGTGACATTCCAACCACAAGCACAGTGTCCTAACCACTGAGCCACACACCCCTCCCTGCATGTCTTCAGTATTAAAATGTTGACTTGTGTTGACAGTGAACTCCAGACTTTCAGTGATAAGATGTACTGCAGATCTGAGACGAGGGGCATACAGGTTGTGAAGCCCCTGCTGCCTGCTTCGTCACCGTAACCATGGGAAAGTCCAGCCAGTTCTGTGAAAAGATTCACGGGACACGGTGATCAAAGATTTCTGAAGCTTCCTTCCCAGGGAAAGATGGGAAAAGGGTGGAGGGACTTATCAAAAGGCAATAAATAAACAAAGACATTAGGCAGGACTCGTGAGGAACTGCAGCTTCAGCAGGGAGGAATCGACGGGACTCAAACAGCACACAGTGAGCTTTGCCACGGCTCTGATGAACGGCGGAGGGCGACACGCTGGCTCTACTCTGGGTCAAGATTCAGTTGAAGATTCTTTATTTGCATTACATCAGTACACAGGAATTCTTACACACACCATCCAGGCAGTAAGATGTGACAGGATTAGACAGCACAAATAACAAATAACATAACAAAGGCACTTACAAAACAGCAAAGCAGACATATAACTAGGAACTGTACAGTATGTATTTATTGGGTAAATATAAAATAGAAAAAATGGCTGAAAGTTGCTATACGAACGACAGCAGAACATAAAAGTGCATAAGCTGAGAATGAAGGACAGGTTAAGTCTCACGTCCGCTACTCCGACCCCTAGTCAAAGTCACGTACACATATTCACCATTTATACTCACTGCGCATACTGGCTACACTAGTTACAAGTTTAAAAATATGTACTTGTTTGCTGGATTTTATACCAGTCCAGTCAGTTTAGGACTTAATCTGCATTACATATTACAAATTTATATAATATGCGTCATTAACTTCTAGATATGTTCCCAAGTTGCTTAAGACAGTTTTAAGTACCTGCTCTATAAGCCTGATCTGGATTTTTATGATCCCTCTGATTACAGGCCTTGATGAAACTACCCCTTGAAATTCAACATTGCACAAAAACAAATAGACAAGTAACACTTACCTGTCACTAGATGCCTGTTTCAGCCTTTTTTCCAACAACAGGCCAACAATGAAACGGCACTTCTGAAAGGATTGTCTGCTTCTCTCCTCTGACTTTCAGTGTTTCTGTTCAGATGTCTGGACTTTCCAGATTGAATATATCACCACCGTTTGGTCATACTATTCTTGGGGACAGACTCAAGAATCTTTTGTAGCTCAGTGGACGGCCACATTCTTCATTAAGCTTCATTGCAGTTAGGTGTTCCGCAGGGCTAAATCTCGAACCTTATGCTGTTTTTCAATACAGCTCCAGATGTTCAACCGATCAAGTGAAATATTTCCGTTAACAAAGTTAGCAAATTATATTCCAGAATCATCAGAACAACAAACATACTTTTGTCACAGAGTGATGAGGCAGCGCAATAATAGGTATGGGGAGGACAGTTTTCGTGCTTCAGGGTTTACAGGGGGTGAACTTAGTGTACAGTCATCACATCACTGAGGGAAACAAAAACACAAAGCAGAAAGATGTTTCAGGGAGGAAGAAAAGTAAAAATTAAATCTGGGTGTGTCCGTCTGGGAGCAAACAGACGTTAATGGCTACCAGGACAGGCATCGGGTTGTCTATTGAGGATGAGTAGGAAGAGGAGACATCAATTTATAGAGACATTAGCGAGGGCCAGGTGCGGTGAATTAACAGACACCCCCTGAGACTTCCACGCCCCGCCATTCCATATAGCACCTAGCTAAATCCACCTGCACGTAGCTAATTATCAACATAAAGCTTTTGGCTAAGACTCAACTGTCCTTTACCTAACAGACACTTGACCCCCTTTATATATCCAGACTTCTGTGTCCAAGAGTATCTGGTTTAAAGTGGGATAACTGCCCCCAGACTAAAAAATGTTGCATTCAGTGATGGGCAGCGTGTCGCCCAATCATTGTTGGTCGTTAAAACAGGAGTCTCTTCCCGATGCAGGTCCCCTGGGACCCCCCTGACTGCCCCTGTCCATTGGTTCACTTTGTTCCTCATTATACATCCTCACATCTAGCGGTGCCCCTGTGCTGCTGTAAGCCGATTCGCCATTTCCTGTTTTGTCTTATTTCAGTCTGTGTTGCCTATAGACTCAAGCTATTCGAAATTCCAACTTCTGCTTCTCCTATAAGTCATATCTACGGTACATGCACCTTACAGATCAGGCACTACACTTTATCGGCCGCTGACTACACATGATTCAGTTTTACACCATCTTGTGTCGTGCTCACTGTCTGCATCGTCTTGCACCATCATCAGCATTCCAATGCACCTGTTGCACATACACGATAAAGATCTTGAGTCTTGAAAGGATGTCTTTTTGGGAAAAAAAACGGTGAAAATATGACGGTGTTGTAGCATGAATAATGTTATTAGAAGCAAACCCAGTGGTAACGAGTAAGACCGTGAAAATGAGCCCTTGCCCCTTGAAGGCCTCCAGCCACCCTTCTCCCCAGATCCTCCATACCCAAAGTTCATTGGCCTTCCTTGGGCCCTCTGCCAACAGCTGTGTTGCTGTCAAAAGTGTCCCAGAACACCAGCACAGCCATTAGCGGGGCTTCCCTTTATCAGTAAACTGTCCGATGGGGCTGGGTGGTGAGCACTGTATCTCCCAACCAAGCCTGAGTCAGTGCGTTTCAGTCGGACAGAAACCAGCTGCTCCTTTATTGTGGTGCATCAAGGCCTCCACTGGGGATTTTACACCCAGTTTTATGGCGTTCTTTGTGTCATTTTTGTAATTGTTCTTACACACAATTCGGGCAGTTTTTGTTGATTATTACCTGGTTAATCTGTCCAGCATCTGGATTATGTGGAGTACCATGACGACAGTTTTGAATAGGAAATGTAAATTACATTTATTTCTATATAGTTGGTAATAATCATGACAGATATATTTTTTATGATTGTGTTGTGTACGAGTCAGAATTCATATATGTCACATAAATGTCATCATTCCCTTAAGAATTATACATCACAGAAAAAGGAACGTTAACTATAATTGATGGAAGTACAATTTTTTTACCGGTATCGAAATGAGTGTATACAGCTACTTCCTGTTTCAGCTAACATGTGCTGGCGTCCCAGCATCTGCTAGTTCCCCATGCTGGTAGCTATTATTAGCATTCTCAGCTTCAGTTGAAGCTTGTGGGCCATCTGGTGGAACAAGTTAATTACTACATCTGAAATTACTACATTCATTAGCGTGAGAATTTTTTAGACTTTACATATCCTTCTCTTTAATTTTACTTTTTTACTAAAGAGGTAAATGTTTAGAACAAACATGCTGATCTGATTTTATCTGTACAGTAATAGCAATAGTTTTGTCTGACACAGATTTTGTGCCCTTGACCTGAGGCAGTTACACAAAATCCAGGGCCCATAACAGACCAGATGCCTGGCCTGTATCCTATTTGGGGGGGGGATTATCCTACCAAGTGGGGTTTACTTCGGTGTTCAGGCCCAGTCGTCCATGGATCCCACTTGGCCTTAAGATTCATTCTCTGAAGCTCCTAGTTCGGAACGTTTATGACTCACAGCTACATCTGAGGTCAGATAGATTCAAACTGTGGTGCCCTGGATGACCTGGAGGGGGTGCAAATCAGCTCCAGGCCACACTCTGCCTTCATTACAGACTGGAAATTACTCTAATTCAGTACAGCCCGAATTTCCCTTACAGGATCAACTGAATACGAGAAACTTGAAAAGCCACTTATCCTGGTCAGCATCAGGGAAGGGCTGCAGATGAAACCCAGGCTGCACGCAGCATCGGGCAGGGGGACACCTCGGACAGGAAGATGGCCCATACTGGGTGGTGTGTGGCTCTGTGCCTGTAATCGGATGCTCACTGGTTCGTATCCCGTCCACAGCAGAAGACTCACACCCCAGTTGGGCCCTTGAGCAAAGGGCCCTTAATCACCTAAAAATCCCCAGAGTGCTGGAAAAATAATTGAGCCTTAAGCTTCACACTCACCTCTGTGTGTTTGTGTGTGCGCGCATGTGTGTGTGAGCGTGTGTGTGTATCTTTAAAGGGGAGAAAGATGGGGAATATGCAGAAAAATTAACACATTCCAATGTACTTGTGCAGAGTTACATTCTTTATTCTTTAAATGTACCTCTGGGGTTGTCATAAAACAAACGTTATAGGGTTGCACAATGACAGTAATGTGCTTGAACCTGAACTAAAGTATCACGACAGTAACCTAAACACACAGACGACTCTGCATGCCTGTGAGCTCCCTCTGATAACTGGCAATGCAGCTCTCACCTGCCTAACTACAGAGACACGATTAGCACAGTACGTCCCATTTATCTCCCCGACACACATGGGGGCTGGTCTAGGCCGGTGTCCCACAGAGGCTGGCTGCATCTTAAAGGGCTTACGGGACCAATCCCATAGACACCTTTTCAGATGCTAATTCCCTTGTTGCCGTGCCACAGCGGCAGAGAATCTTTTGAATGAAATTAACATGAAAAATGCTGTTTCTCCTCTTTATCGTTTTTCTTTCATGATGGCTGAAAATGTCTGTGACTTCCTGGTCTTAAAATAATCTCTCACAATAATCAATGGGACATCTCTAAGGCACCACACAGAAATGCGTGAAGCTCAACAGGTGGAGAGTCCCGGTTACTTATTAAATCATGTATGTGAACATGAGCTTAGGTTTTTGTAGGTAAATGTAGAAAAACTTTCCATTATGTACGTTCATCTGATATTAAATTTGAGAAACCAATAATTGGGTTTGATAGGAGTTTAAGCAGAATGCCAGAAAAGACATACAAGTAGCATAGCTCTGTATGTGTGTGAAGAGTAAAAGTGAAATCCCACTACACTGCAGTGTGTATCTTGTGTTTGCAAGTGATAATCAGAGTGATAGTCAGATTATTAAAATTATTTGAATGTGCATATACGTCAAATCAGCTTGATGTGACGGTTACTTGCATATTTTCTGTGTTTGGATCTGTAACTGTAGCTCAGAGAAGTGCATCATTTAAGAAGGTCATAAATTAAGTCCTCCAGGTGATGACAATGTGCTTGATCTCTCTGTTTAACACCGAAATGGTTATTAGATAATGAGCTGCTGAAATGAAACCAAAATGTTACAGATTCAGAATCAGAATTCTTGTATTTGCCAAGTATGAAAAGTACGAGGATTTTTTTTTTGTACAGATGGTGGAAGGAAGGAAGAAAATCGTTCTCCGCCCATACGCTAAACAAATACAGTGGAAACTGCTTATAGTGATCAAAATCACACTGATCAACCAGTTTGGGGGAAAAAAAAAGCTTGGGACATTATCATTCCTGTACAAATGCTGTTTAAATAAAAACAAACCATCGAGATACAGTGGCGAAACTACAATAAGCTGTATTTTATGTACAGTACTGGACTGTATTATAGTATATTTGAATTATACACAGTTCAGTAATTTAATTTGTACAGTATTGTAATTTCAGAAGCATTTGAAACAGCTGCATTGTATTTCAAAAGAGTAAATAAAATTCAGTAAATAGTGATACTTCCATTTTATTACCATATATTCATTTAATAAGTATACAAAAGTAAATTTAATCGCAATCTGCCTGAGATAAAGAAAAAATCGGATACAATGACCATCCCCTTATAGTGATCAACTTCACACAGACATAACTGTTTCCACTGTAGTATATTTAAACATATATTACAGACACGTCTGTAATATGTCACATCCAATTAAGCATAAAAAAATCGGCTACATTACATATATATAACACTGAGTTCAATTGTTGAATGCATATGTGAACTAATTAACTTGATGAATCTACAATATTTTTTACTTAAAAAGCTGAATATACATATATAATTCAATGATATTGAATGTAATATACACTAATGAACAGTTTGTCCTGCGTGTCCTGCCTGCCTGACTGCCCCATCCTGCCCTGCTACCTCTGATTCCGTTCCCCCTGTCCCCTTGTCATCTCGTCTCGTCCATCGGTGTAGACCTGACTTCCCCGGTACCCGATCTCTGCCTGTGACACGACCACTCTCCTGGATTGTCCCCTTGGATCTGGCAGTGCCTGGTTTCCAAACTAAACCTGTTTGCTCCCACATTTCAGGGTCTCACCTGATGTCACACTATTAAAGTTGGTGGCTTTCAGGTGTATGTTGTGGCCAAAACACAGGATCCACTTGTGCGTGTGTAAAGGCCTTTTGCTTACTGGATGCATTGTCTGCTCATTTTTAACCCATTATGTATAAAAATAGACAAGGCAGTTAGTAAAACTTCAATTCAGTGGGGAGGGGATATAGCACCTAAACAAGAAACACCGGCAAGGAAAACCGCAGCCATAATTTCTTTTGGGGGGCGGGGGGGTGGGGGGGTATGCATGCTTTTTTCAATGGCTTCTAGGCTCTGGGATGCAGTGATCCCAACCCAGGTGGAAACTGTAGTACGTTAGACACACAGGACAACAATTTCTATTAACTTTTACCCTTTATGAATTTTTTCCTAATAGCTTCTAGTCTATGGGACCCAGTGACCCAAAACCAGGAGGAAAATGCTAATGCTAAGGAGTAAAGCTAAATACCGCGAATAAGTCAAGCGGAGAAAAAAAACATTGAATTATAGTCTGGTTTGGGGTCACTGGATTCCATAGCCTAGAAGTTACTGGAAAAAAGCATATTTTTTTCGGAAAAAATTCATATAAGTACCCCAGCTGATTATTTGATTTCAAAGTTGCACTTAACACGTGGTACATAATAATAACGGAAAGGCAGGGGCTGTCGGTGTGCTTACGGCTGTGGGCAGCTCACGCGGAAAGGTGAAAGTCCAGGACTCTAGCAGCACAGGGAACCGGAAACATCCATAGGGACACTGTTACGCATGAATGAGCGGCTGCATCCGTGTCAGACTGAACGCGCTTGATCTTTACACTGAGAGCTTACATTGCAACATTCTTACAAAATTAAGCAAGACCTTCTGTAAGCACTGTACATTTTGGTGACAGAATTGGGTGGGGCGTGTAAATGGCAGGCTGTTGGTGGTAGGTGGGTTTATGTCCTCCTGGGCGGCCGTCAGGGACTAGCGAGGTGCGGCGTACTTTACGATTTCGGGCAGCGCAGGCACTACGCAGCAGCTGAAGGACTTCTTGGGCATACTCATGTCCTGCGCGCGGTACCAGCCGCCCGTCCCCGCATCATAGCACTCCACCTTCTTAGTCATTCTGAACCCGTCACTGCCGCCCATCACAAACAGCAGGCCATCCACAACTGCGATGCCAAAGCTGTTGCGCGGCGTGAACATGGGGGCCACAGCCTGCCAGCGGCTCGTTGCAGGGTCAAAGGCCTCCACGCTCTGCAACGGATGAGACCCGTCGGAACCGCCCGCCTGGGAGACACCAAAAGTAAGTGATCACTCAGGTACCAAAGGGAGAAGCAAATATCAACTTAACCAAAGTCATGACCTCTTAAGGAATTTTACTGCTAAGAAAGCCAGCTGCTAAAAGGCTCCCATTATGCATGTAACTACAGAATATAACTGTAATCGAAATCTGAACTTGTCCCCTCCCAGCAGATTCATTTATAACCCAAAAATGCATGCAGGGAGGCTAAAGAGAGTGCATATGTTTTTTATGTGTATTCAGATAAGCCGTGGCAGCAGGTCATTTCTGATTGTGAACATTTTTGTTTGGTCAAAGCGCATCACAATCACACAGCAGCCAAGACAAAAAAACATGGGAGTCACTCACCGCATAGATTTTCCCATTGTAAGCAGCCACTCCAAGGCCACGTCGGACAGTGCTCATTTGAGCGATCGTGGTCCATTCCCCTGTGATTGGGTCATAGCGCTCTGCAGTACTGAGGGTCTCAGCTCCACTGAAGCCTCCACAGATGTATATCTAAGAAAAACAGTTTGAATGAGATGCGTGTTATGCTGTATATGATTGGGCATGGAGATCTAGGAATGGAAAGAGTAAATGTACATTTTGCTAATGCATGTTTAATCCATCCATCTTCCATAAAATTTTATTCAGTACAGGGTCGTGGTGAACGTGGAAACTATCCTAGGAAGCACAGAGCAGATAGTTTACCGATAAAGTTCCTTGTGACTCAAACACATGCATCAGGTTTAGTAGGTGTGTTTGAACAGGGAAATCTGCTAATTGTTTTGGATTCTGGTCCTCTGGGACCCGGAATTGGGGAAAGCTGATGTGGGAACACCAGTTCATCGCCCAGGTCTTGAGCCAGAGAACACTGTGCTACTCAAGTTACCACTAAAGCAGATCAATAATGCATGGTCAGTTAGGTTCCATCCAAACAGACAAGGTTACTGAACTCGGTCATTAAGAAATAATATCAGCAATCTGAAGAGAAAGAGAGCTGCTGACTGTGTAAAATGGGGAAAAGGAGGGTAAACACAGTCAGACGGCCTCCCGTTAACCTACCTTGCCATCCAGGGTGGTGGCACTGGCTACAGCTCGCCGCTCGTTCATGGGCTGAATCAGGGTCCACTTGTTGGTTTCTGGGTCATACCGCTCAGCGGTGTTGTGGATCGTGAGGCCGTGATAGCCACCCATGGCGTAGATGTAGCCATCGAGCACAGCCACGCTAACATAACAGCGCGGCAAGTGCATCGAAGCCACCTGCTGCCACACCCGTGTGATGGGGTCGAACCGATGCACGGCATTGGTCAGGGTGCTGCCGTCATACCCCCCGATGCAGTACACAAATCCTTTCAGATAAACAGTGCCGTGACCAGACTGGAAGCTGTCCTCTCGCTGTGTCACATCCATCCAGCGGTCGGCCCGGGTGTCATATGCATCGATCCAGTTGGTTGCAAAGTTTTTCCAACCACCAACAGCCAGCAAGATGCCAGGGGGCAGGCGTGGGCGGATCAGCGGGTTTCCCAAGTCAGAATTTGGATTATTCTCAAAATCATAAAGGACCTTCAAGACATTGTTGACAATTGGCCTGCATGCTACATTGGCCTTCACTATGTCATTGTTCTTGACTGTCTTCATAAAGACATGCACATCCATGCGAGCCAACCGCACCTACACAGGAAACCAGAACAAGGGAATTCCCATGAGTTCTTTAGTGCTTTTTTGTGTATCTTTAGAATAGAGCGACCCTTAACTTAATGGATATAACAGCATGTTCAAATTTTAATTTCTCATTTTCATAATGATTTAGCTGAAAAGAATTCAGTTTACTTTGAAAATCTCAGATATGTCAGCTAACACATGTTTAATGTAAGACATTTGAGTGTCTTGTTTTCCATTATTTGTTAGACTCTCCTCCCAGGTGTAATACCTTGGTTGTAGACTTATGGAACATGGAAATGGAGGTTCAGTCTCTAGCTACTGCAATAAGGACTTCACTGAATGAGCATTCTATTGTTATGTCCACA
>JAODKE010000040.1:13562436-13574658 GCA_026779605.1 Mormyrus hasselquistii | reverse complement strand
ATACACTTTGGCCAGCAGAGGGAGCACTTTTGGGACCTTAGCTGGCCTTTCCTTTGGGGGGGGGGGGGCTGGGGGTAGTGGGAGAAGGCTGTTCACCTCTTTCCAGAATGATCATTAAGGGTTCGGCGCATCTCCAAAAGATTACATCATTGGGCTCGACTTCTGGTTACTGGAGGAGAAGAACTTGGATCTATGCTTAACTCTGGAATGTATACAAATTCCAGGAGAAGTTCTGCAGTATGAAACTGACGTACAGTTTAGGAAACTATTCTTTTCCCTGTGTGATACGTGATGACGGATTAAATAAAGTGTTTTTTTCCATCTAGATTAAATTACTAATTTTAGAGGCAAGAAGTACTTTGAAAATTTTAATATGAACTACATCTGGGAGTTCAAAATTTTGTAAATCAGGATATGTTAAGTTCAGGAAAAATGTTGCAATGTGTTAAAGTGAAGTTTATAACTGAAAATATAGTAAATGGCAGACATGTATTTGTAAACTATTTATGGGTGCTAAGACTTGATGAGTTTGGGGGGCATATTTTTACTTTTCACTCTTTTTAACTACATTTATTTCCCTGAGTCAAAAGCAATAAAATCAGTTTTATCCATCCATTTTCCAACCAATGGGTTGGCGCCCCACCCTGGGTTGCTCACTGCCTCAGGCCTGTAGTCTCCAGGATAGGCTGGACCCCCAATGACCCTAAATAGGACAAGTAGTGTTTAACAAACCCCTTTCTGTCCTTGCGAATCTAACTCACATGATTTGTGTGTGTCTATGAAAATGCAATTGTGAAGTATCTCGATGTCTTGTACATCTTGTTCTTCAGTGAGGAAAGAAGGGAGTGTGGGAGATGGAGAGCTGGATCGGTGCAGTGATGCGGACGCTGAATTTCGGTGAAGCAGGAGCTGAACCAGAAGGCAAAGCTCTCGATTTACCAGTTGATTTACGTTGCCACCCTCACCTTTGCTCACGAGCTGTGGGCAGTGACTGAAAGAACAAGGTCGCGAATACAAGCGGCTGAGAAGAGTTTCCTTCGCAGGGTGTCTGGGCTCAGACTTAGAGACGGGGTGAGGAGCTCGGACATTCAGGAGGGGCTCAAAGGAGAACCGCTGCTCCTCCGCATCAAAAGGAGTCAGTTGAAGTGGTTTGGGCATCAGTCTAGGACGCCTTCTGGACGGCTCCTCGGGGAGGTGTTTCGGGCGTGTCCAACAAGGAGGAGACCCTAGACCAGACCCAGGACACGCTGGAGAGATTATATCTCTGGGCTGGCCTGGGAAAGCCTTGGTACCCCCCCAGAGGAGCTGGCAGAGGTGGCTGGTAAGAAGGAGGTCTGGGCATCTCTGCTTATAGATTGCTGCCCCTGCAACCAGACCCCGTAAGGAAAGTGGATGGATGGCATTTTCCAACCACTTCATCCATTTCAGGATTGTAGGAGGTTATACCTACTCTGGAGGCAATATCATAACAATAAATAAAATAAAAAACTAACAGCATGAGGTAATTGTGATACCACTGAACCACCTATTTTTCAGAAATTCCTGACATAACATGATCAGAAAGAGGGAATTTTAAAAAAGTCATTAAGCTTTCTAAACATATTCAGCAAGCTAACTTAAATAGCCCTAACTTGATTTTATTTAAGCCTACAAATATCTGTTTCCATTTTGGGAGGCAAGCAGTGAAATGTGTGAGTATTTTTTTGATTTATTGATGACCAAGGACAGACACTCTGATAGAAGTACAAAAAGTGGAATTCAAGTAATTTTGGGAAGTTAGGCCTCATATTAAATTGATGATGTTTTACCGAAGAGACATACTGTAGTGTAGTCTTTTGTTTGCAAAATCTCCAATGTGATGCAATTCGCATTTAAAGATGAGTTATTTTGTGGGGATTATATTTAATCAGATGTAGCTGAATATGCATGAAAATTTTAATTAAAGTATAGGTACCACCATCAGATCCGATCTCACCCAGGAATCCAGACTATCTGGCTGACTTTGGGTAGGATAGAACAGGATAGGATACTATTTTATTGTAGCCCTAACTCTCAAATTGGAGTCGATCACGGATAAGGTTAAGGGTTATATAGATACGTCGTACTTACAGGACACAACTATTTAAGATTTCATGCGAATATTATGCTGCATTTGTAACTCTTTCTATTGTTTAATTCTTATGAAGTTGTAGGCCTGTTATTTTAAAATTTAATATGATCCAAAGGGAATACACGTCCGTGCAACTCGTTTTAGGCAGTGGTGTTTGGCATAATTACGGATTATATAAGATCCTTAAACATAAGCGCGTTTACAGGACTCGCATTTTCAAACGCATGGGGGGCGGGGTTTTCCAGGGAAGTCTCTGCCCCCAACTTTGTTGATTGACACAAGACTATGGCTCCTCCTTGAAACTTTTTTTTCTTCGTTTTTCAGCGTTGTGCGTTGATTTCATACCAAAGTCATACTTTACATTCCACCTTTACTGTCAAACCCTGAGAAATATTTATTGAAAACATAAAAGCGCCCGAAAAATAAACTGTTTAAATGAGGAAACTTTTTACAAGCGCTTGAGCAGGGAGAAGTGCGGATCAGCCAAAGGTGAGTGTTTATTACTAAATACGTCTTCTTTGTCTGAGTGGTTTTGTGAAGTTTCGTGCAGCAGATTCTCGCTGGGAGTCTTTGAATCTTTGTCATTTTTTGCATTTTTTCCATGGGATTCCTTGGATCGGGCAGGGTTAGAACGCAAAAAATGACTGATTTTGTGCGCCTTTCTGTGTGATCATGTGGAGCCTTCGCTTAGCATTTAAGCCAGAGAAATCAGTGTCTGTTCTTTGTTTTTGTTTTTTTTTTGTTTTGCATTTTCGCTTTTGTCCGTACTCGGGGAAGCTGAGGATGGTGTGTGTTTTTGTTCTTTGCAGTTTGTCGGCACTTCGCTCCCAACTTCCCTGGGTTTTTGTGGAGGGGGTGAGAGCAGATCCTTCTTTTTTACCAGGGACTTGAAAGAGAAAACAAAAAAAAAGTCAACTGGAGGATTGCTTAAGTAAACGCAATTGCTTAAGCACTTTTTAAATAATTTTATAGGTAAGTACAGCCTGTGGGGGGATAATGCTGTTTAATATGTTTGGGCGCAGTGATTCCTAAGCATCGCTCAACACGGACAATAACTCCTATTTTCCCCGATAAAGCCAGACTTAAACCCCGCAGCGTCCAGTGAAGGACAACGCAAAATCTACATGATTTAATGAGGCCGAAATTGGTGTTAAACACTACTGTCCTGCGCGAGAAGCACTCATTATGCAAATAATCTGTCTCACTATATTAAATAAGTGATAATAAAATTTCTTTGTTTTTATTCTCTTAGTGTTTCTGTGAGCGGTAAAAAAGTGACATCTAAGATAGACTGCTGTGGAAGCGCGCCTTAATAAACGGCGTGTTATTAAAATAAATCTCAATTTGTTTTAAAATACATCATCATTGTCGATTGTTACAGAGAATGGGATGTATTCAGGATTGCAGTGTTAAAAAATATGCTTTGTCGGTCTCCGCATCATTTTCTTGGATGGTTTTGTCAATGGACATGAAAAGTTGGGAGTGAAAAGTTCAGGCCAGCCTGGTGAAGGCGGCAGCGGCGGCCAATTAGCTTATTGCGGCACAAATAGAGGAGATATAATTATCGCAGATGATTTGGTCATGTTGACGGAGGAGAGATCCGCTTCCCTGCCATGTGGAAGTGGCCGGCTCGGGTTACCCTCTGCGAGGGAGCGAGATGAACAAAGGGAGCGCAGCGCTGCCTGGATAGTCACTGTACCCCTGGCGTCTAGCTTTATCCAAGTCGCCACTACTAAAGCCTCCCGTTTAACTTTATACCGGTCCGGCTCTGATTGCTGGGGCACATCAGAAATATGCGCCGCATTTATGAGAGCCTTCTGGAAGGGCTGGATGGATGATAAAACCGCAGAGTAAAACCATCCTCCACCTAAGAGAGAAACCTCGGTCCCCCCCATGCTGCTGTTCTTAAATCTTCCTTGGCGCGTTTGTATTTGTTGCTCAGCTTCCTTCATCATGCGCGCCTGTGTTTGGATGCATATATTACTGCGGACGTCTTCATGCTGAGTGGGTTTAAATAAAGCGCATTGCAAATGAAATCATTGCGAATAATAATAATAAGCCAGTTACTGAAAGGTCCATTAATGTGTTGTAAAACAATGAGCATGTGTTTCAGATATAAAAAAAAGCGGTATACGGTTCATAGGTCTGAGGTTTTGTTGCTGTCCGCCCAGAAACGGCGCTTCGTCTGTGAAGCCCAGCGGGTCTTGCTGGAGATCGAGCCAGTGTCGGGACCCGTCCCCCCACCGCAAGCCCTATTTCAGGCTGCTGGTGACTTGCGAGTTTTAAGATTTCAAAGTTAAGTACTTTCCAAAGCACACGCCAACAGAGGTTTCACGGAGCGATTTTCTGTAAAGAAATAGCCGCGTACTGCTTTAGATGTAGCCCCTCATTGTATGTCTGCCGTTGTTTGTCACATGGCACTGATTTTATCTGTAGACTGCTGCCTCTATCCAGAGCACGTTGGTCAGGTATAGAAATCGAACTGAAGATCTCAACGGTTTCCTTGAATGAAGGGAAAGTGAAAAGTATGACTTCCTTTCTGGTGTGAGGGCCTGGAATTAAAATGCAGATATGCTTTATTGATCTGGGGGGTCGGGATTCTTGTGCGTGCAGAAGGGTTATTATTGCGCATGCAGGTAGGCTAGAGATTATTGTCTGTTTATTTAAATGTATGAAGTCAAAGCCATTGAACTTTAGACACCTTTCAATGGACTAGCATGCGTTGTGAAAAACAACCTGACATGCGAGGACTGGCTTTTCCAGTATTTCTGACATCTCATAAATTTCTCTGAACGTGACTTTCATAAGTGTGAGAAATTCAGACTTCTCCTTTGAGAGATCTCCATCGTTGTCTGGGCCACCCCCGAATTATCTGTTGAAATAAGAGATACATATTCTGTCACAGGTTTGCCTTAATAAACAAAACACGCCTCCCCCCCTCCCCCAGCCCTGTTAGCCCCTCCTCCTTTCAAAAGGTCACAAGTCTGATTGATCTCTTCATTCTTTGATCAGCCATACTGCCCACAGACTTGCCTGTCCATCTCTGCCAGCTCCCCCAACCAGAAGAAGGGTGCACTATAGCCATCAAAGGGAGCCCCCCCCCCTTCCCATTCAGATAGGGTCTGCCTGGTGTCTGCTCGTCAACATGCGTGACCTTCAAAGCCTTTTTATGCTCTACACAGTGAGCTCCCTTGGCCTTAAAGCTGTTCATGATGCTGTCAGAGACATTCTCAAAACTGGATGCTGTACCTTCCTGTCTAATCTTTCCGTGCCCTTAGACCTGGTCCTGCTTTATTCACAAGCACAAGACGGTCCTGTGAAAATGTACGAGAGTCTTAAATCGCACGCCAAGTCTGACGTGAGGAGAACCTCCATTTTGCAGTTTAGTCTTCACTCATGCATAAGCTTTAGTGTCTCTTATTTTCCCAGACTACCTTAGTTGAAAACAAGCAATGTTGATTGGGAGCTGGTGTTTTTTTAGACTGGTCGTGAAGTTTCAAATGGAGCTGCAAGCATGACCACTGCCTTGCCTGACATCATGGCTTTATATAGGTCCGCAGTTATTTCTGTCCTGCTTGTATGACAGGCTGGGGGCCCTTTGACAAATTCTCCTCTTAATTAAAACCAAGTCCATGCATTGGTGTGTCATGGTAATTTCCTCTCAGTCGTGCTATTTTGCTTTTCAGCCGTAGATTTCATTCAAAATCATTTAACCCGACAGTCTTTAGAAAGTCATTCTCAGAATGTCACCAGTATCACTGCTTCTCAGTATAGTGTGTGTAATTTTTCTGAAATATTACTCTAATACAGGCTCTGTACTACAACTCTGTGACGCTCCTGCCGTGGAGATTGTAGCCCTTTTCCATATACTACTTGCTACATTGTGCTCCACTTGTTTTGTTGTCTGACTGACTCTATCACTCATCTGTGCTGAACCTCAGACGATTTCTTTGTCGGCAGGAGAATCGTGTTCACATACTTCTTCCAGGTACTCTGTTAACCACTTTGTGGTACTCTTCCGTGTATTTTGTAGACCGCCTTGTGGTACTCTTTCACATACTTTGTAGACCACCTTGTGGTACTCTTTCATGCACACTGTAGACCACTTCTTGGTATTCTCCCAGGTATTCAGTTAACCACTTTGTGGTACTGTTCCGTGTATTTTATAGACCACTTGTTGGTATTCTTTCACACACACTGTAGACCACTTGGTATTCTTCCACATATTCTGTAGACCACCTCATGGTATACTTATGTATTCTGTAAACTCACTGTTGCAAAATTCAGGGAACAAATTACAAAAATTAGTAGGAGTCTATGTTTCATATTTCCTTGAATATAGATCTTTCATGATTAGATTGTTTTAAAACATTAACCAGCAGTGTTTGCTAAAACGTGACATGCGACAGAAGGGCTCCAGTGTTTACGGGCTGGTCCGTCACAAGGGCTTACATTTAAACCAATGCAGTTGTTTTGTGACACTGAGAAAAAAAAGTACATAATTTTCTGCAAAAGCATGGATAATAAAATAGTTAATTGTGGATGTTTATACAGGGACATCAAATGATAATATTTAATACTAACAATTACAATGCATACATGTACTTATCTGACATTGGTAATACATGTAATTCTTCATCTATATCATTATCCTGAGAGATTTATTACGTTGCTGATTAAAACAAGTCTTCGTTCCATAAATTATCAGCGTTGTGTTTTCATGTACAATAAGTTAATTGCGGAGGTGCAAAAAGTTGTCAAAGTCACTGTACATGGGTTTTGAAGAGTTGTGTTGCAGAAGGTCGAAATCTCACAAATAACAGGTGACTACAAAGACTGCCCCCCCCCGATGGCTTGATGGGATTGTTGTTGGTGGATTTCATAAGAGCTGTCAGCACATGGGTGGGGTAACAGATTATTTATACTCCTTCGATCCTCTGCAGAGGTTCTGCCTGTTTATTAAAGCAAACTGGCTCAGGTTCCCTTTTAAATGGCTCTACAGCAAGGCCTCATGGGAACCTTTTAACCTTTCAGTCCAGCCCAGGTCCATTACCTCAAGCTGCAGGTGATTACTCTTACGAGCCCTGGGGTCACCCCCCCTCCCGCAGTGGGGGCGGCGCCTTTGGTAGCCTGTGGTCAAGCTGTTACGAAGATGATCTTCTTGTGAAATGTGAGTGTTGGCAGGCGAGGTGTTTGCAGGCTGTCCTTCCCGAACGTTTCCTTATAATTTTCCCTTAATTTTATGGCCGTCCTCGCTGTGGATGTCGGATGATGTGAATGAGTCTGGAAGAAATTAGTCCGGCCCCACAGAGTGTCCCCCCTCCTGCAGGAAAGCCCGGCCACCCTAGTGCATGAGACACGCTCCTGAAGTATCGCCACTGTCCTCTCGGAGCGTTTATCCCCCATCAATATATGGATTTGCCGTTTGAACGAGTTAAAAAGACGAGTAGGATATATCAGTGTGGTTTGCCATGTGAATGTCGTCCTGGCTGTGTGGGGCAAACATATATTTTGTCCTCACTTTAGCAAAATAACTGGCAACTTCCAGTAGCCGGATAAAAACTAACTTGAATCCTTCTAATCGGTTTTTATTTGTCAAAAGAAAATGATCTTGATCTACAGTTTCACTGTTTTCTTAATGATTTTGTTTCCTGTTTTTGTTTTGAAGCAGGAAACGGGGCATTTTGGAGACTTTGGAGATGCGCTGTGAATTCATGTGTTTTCTGGTCATGCCCTGTGATGTATGTCTAAACAGGCATCGATCTAGACAACAAAAAAAAAAACTTTAGGTGCCATTGGCTCCTAAACCCCAAATATTTAGGAGCCAAATGCTTTTTTAGGAGCCGTAATCTCTGTGACATGCCAAAGGTAAAATAAATAATACTTACATGGCACATTTTGTCTCCAGTCTACCTCACACTGCCTTTATTTCCTTATGTCTCAGTGGTCTGACCTGCATGCTGTTGTCTTCTGCATGGTCTTATACATAATGACAAGAATAAATGACACAGAAACCTGCCAACATGCCACACATGGATGGTCACAGCTGGAATAGACACAGAATTGTGGTAATAAATACATATGAAAAAACACACACATGACAGTTACATGGTGTCTGTATCATTCAGGTTTATACTTATTAGTCCGCAAATAAATTCTATGTTTTGTACCTTAAACGGACACAGTCCAGTTATTAGTGATGGAAGAATATTGCAATATCTCACAAAAGTCCACCCCACCTTTGCCAGAGTCCATGTCTGCATATAATTAAAAGCTGCCACTTTTTTTTTTTGCTTTTTTAGTTTTTATTTTTTTCTTGGATAGTGAGAGGCAGTCGCCACTGGTGACTGGAATGAAAAAAACTAGTCATAAAATAACTAGTCGCATTGGTGACCATTTCAGTCACCATCTGTTGCCCCGTATGCAAGAGGGGGAACATTTCTTAACTCTGTCCATTTGAAGGCAACTGATGCGAGAGAATTGATTGGCCGGTTATAAGTGCTAGAGAAATGTGATAGGCCACTGAGAACTGAACTTATAACTGATCGCTTCTCTAGATTAGTGACCGACCAATCATTTCTTGGTTGGTAATAAATTTGACTCTCAGTGACTTTTCACACGTGACACCAAGCCTTGAGGGTGTATTACAGATTCACTGAAAGCATCAACTTCAGTGATTATGTGTTGGATTCTTTCCGCGCTTCTCATACAGGCATGAAGGGATCATGAAAGTATATAGTGACCTTCATGTCTGATGTAGTACGGTTTGCAGATAATCGGTCTGCCGCAATCCACTCTTCTGATTTCTCTCCCAAATCGTGACTCCTTATTTTGCATAAGTGTGCTTGTAATCAAAATTCATCAGGAGGGTGTGACAATGAATTATTTTATTTGGAGGTTTATGGGGCCAGAGTGCGGTTATCCAGCATTTTTAAGATGTTATGATTGCCACATAAAAATGTTCAGCTGTAGCTGTAAGCAGACCGCTACACAACCAGGTAGAGCCATCTTCATGCCGTGTTTTGATACATAAACTGCATACTTGGAGCAAATGATCACTTGTGCTAATTACATTCTTGTCGTAGTACTGTGGCATAGCTTACCTCTGCCGCATTTAAAATAATCTCAAACCGGTTATTGTCATTTTTATTGCTTTCAGCATTCAGTGCTGTTTATGAGCTCCCTGTTAAACCAGAATTCCTGTCAGCCGGTGTGGCACTGACAGTTCGGGTGATGAGCAGTGGAGTGAGGAATCGCCTTTTCTGCTCATGAGGAAATTGTGAATCAGTGCTGTAGAAATCGTGAGATAATTACCATTCAGCTCATGCAGACTGTAATAACCACAGCCTCAGGAAAGTGACTGAAATATGCCATACAACTGTGTCTGATTTAAAAATAAATAAATAACTCCAGTCATTTTTCCAATGCTCCGTTAAGCCATAAATGCAGTGTGTGCGCATATGTGCCACCATATATACCATAGATACTGTATGTACCTGTGTATTACTGTAGCTGTGTGTTACTATTTGTTTGGGTGGGTAGGTTTTTGGTGGGTGTGGGGCTGCTTGGTGAAATGGGAATTTTCTAGGCCGGTCATGAAACTGGTGTTGATGTGGGGGTAGGCTGGGGGGCAGCTGTATGTGTATCTCTGGGAAATTTGGGGAACCCTAATTAACTGTTACGACCTCGTCAGTTGTTCATGAGTGCTGATTATGAATTCTCTGCCCCGGTTGTTGTTGTTCTTTGATATATTTCATCTTCGCTAACGGAACCAGATCCTGAAGCTGTGTTTTATGCCGCCCATTTAAACAGTTGTATACCTTCAACTGGGGGTGGGGTGAGGGGCTTTGGGGTGGATGGGTTAATATTTCTTTTCCTGTAGTGTTATGTTAGTGCTGGTGCCATTTCTGGCAGGGAGCTGGTTATTTAGTGCTGCTAAAGGGGCAGGACCTAAGAACCGGGCCGCATGTCCGCTGTTTAACAACATGCATGACAGATGGCGAGCAAGTGGACGGAACGAGTGTGCAGCAGTTTTGATTTTGTTAAATCTTAATGCTTTTTGACAGGGAATGCCTTGGTTTTCCAACCTGCACTGGACAGTTTTTTTTGTAGTTTTAAGTCTTTTGTTAAATGTATTGAATAATTTGCTGTATATTACGGATGTGGCTTGCTTTCTCCAGCTCTACTTTTATTTTTGGGACATTTTCAAATAAAACCTCAAACGCAGGGAATAACACGTGTGACGTGGCTCTGCTGGAGTTTACAGCAACCCCCCCCCCCCCCACCGGTGTCACGGGTCCGCAGAGTCAGATCGGGCCGGAGCCAGTCTTTCAGGCACTTTGATTGGTAGTGGAAAAGCGCAGAACTGATTCCAAACTGGCACCAGCACCGCATTGGTTCAGAAATGGGTATTTCTGAGTGAGGGCACTCACCCTCTTTAAGTTCAACCTTTGTAGCCCATCAGTCAGTGACCCCCCCCCCCCTCCCCAGTGTGGCAGGTGATGCCCCCCCTGCCCTGGTGATTGATGGAACAACAGGGGGGTGTGGGGGTTTGGAAACAAACAGCCTCCTGGTCACTTAGGTCACATTCTGCTAATCCCAGACAGAGACAAGCCAAGCAAGCGTTAGATTGGCTGACAGGGTGAAATAACGCATAAGCTGCTAACTATTAAAACACATTTTGGGTCTCCGTTTAAAGATCCAATGCCTAATTGATTTTCTGGATGTGAGAGCTGGTGTCCTCTCTTTGTGTGCCCAATGGGGGCTTGTGTCCGGGGGTCATGTTAAAGGGTCCTGTCGCTTTTCCCCTGTTCTGGAGAGAATCCTGACCGGGTCGTGTGGATCTCTGTATGAATCGCTTGCGATCTCCTGTTAGGCAGCTGCTTCTGCACCTTGTCCGGAAAATGTCGGCTCAGACTGCTGAGTCAGCCGGCTCCCGTGTTTTATTCATCCATCTGTCCGTCGCATTTCTTTTTAACTGCATAGACCTGAGTAGTAGAGGGTCTTTGTGGGGTCCGGCTTTCACGCCGGAAGGTTAACCGTGCGTTAAGGGGCAGCGAACAACATTCCCTGTACACTGATACCTGGAGCGAAGTTGGATACGCTGATCCTCAAGCTGACTGACGCCTTAGTTTAGTGAAGGATTCTCCGTGCAGCGGGTCAGTCAGCTCACTGGAAGTCTGTCAGATAAAGGCCTCGTGAGGAACCGTCTGAAGCACGTACACAGTGGGTCAATCGCCCCCCGAGCCGGACCCCATTCATGTGAGTGACGTTAATCATCTGAGAAGGCTGAGGGTGGCATTTTAAAGCAGGCTTATGGAAGCCGATGCAGTGTCGGATGAAATGGCCATTAGCTTGTTTTGTAGGCCCATTTCTTGTGTCTGTAGGTGTCTGGGCTGCTGGGGGGGCAGGGGGGTGGGTGTATCCCCTTCCTGTCTGCACATCACTTCATCTCTCGGCCCCCTCTTCCCCCTTTTCTTCCCCTCTCTCTCCTCTTCCCCCCTCTCTCTCTGTCCCCTCTTCCCCCGTTTCTTCCCCCCCTCTCTCCTCTTCCCCTCTCTCTCTGTCCTCTCTTCCCCCATTTCTTCCCCCTCTCTCTCCTCTTCCTCTCTCTCTCTGTCCCCTCTTCCCCCATTTCTTCCCCCTCTCTCTCTTCTTCCTCTCTCTCTCTGACCCCTCTTCCCCCATTTCTTCCCTCGCTCTCTCCTCTTCCTCTCTCTGTCCTCTTCCTCTTTCTCTCCGTCCCCTCTTCCCCCATTTCTTCCCCCTCTCTCTCTTCTTCCTTTCTCTCTCTGTCCCCTCTTCTCCCGTTTCTTCCCCCTCTCTCTCCTCTTCCTCTCTCTGTCCCCTCTTCCCCTGTTTCTTCCCCTCTCTCTCTTCTTCCTCTCTCTCTCTGTCCCCTCTTCCCCCGTTTCTTCCCCCTCTCTCTCTTCTTCCTTTCTCTCTCTGTCCCCTCTTCTCCCGTTTCTTCCCCCTCTCCTCTTCCTCTCTCTGTCCCCTCTTCCCCTGTTTCTTCCCCTCTCTCTCTTCTTCCTCTCTCTCTGTCCCCCCTTCTCCCGTTTCTTTCCCCCCTCTCTCTTCTTCCTCTCTCTCCCTGTCCCCTCTTCTCCCTT
>JAODKE010000040.1:13543177-13558595 GCA_026779605.1 Mormyrus hasselquistii | reverse complement strand
CCCCAAATCTGTCTCTTGCCCCCCCCCCCCCCCCCCCCCCCACTCCTTCATGTGACTCCCCTAGTCTTCTGTCCTTATTTGGGCAAAGACGCGAGGGAGCTCCCAGAGGCCAAGGTGGGAAACTACGTGCCTTAATAAGGGCATGTGTGGAATCTCAGGCCCGCTGTGGCAGCCAGGCTCTGCGCCTGTGGCCCTCTGCTGCCCTGCATCCTCTTTTAGGTCCCACCTGGGGTCCAGATTTACCCCAGGGCCAGCCCAACACATGCATGGTCCATCTCCGCCGTAGAACGGGCAGTCTGTGACTAGAATAAGGAATAAGGAGATTGAGATGAAGCAGTGCTCCGTGGTGTGGGCTATGGCCTCCCTGCTGTTTAACCTCATTTCAGTACTGCTCTAGTACAGTACTAAGTACATAGTATAAATACTGTCTAGTGTAATACAAAAGCGTCTAAATATATAGTCCTATTCAGTACTAAATGCATAGTCTAAGTACAGTCTAGCACAATACTAAATACAAAGTCTAAATAGTCTAGTACAGTACTAAATACATATGCCTTGCAGAGTACCAATACTCCAGTCCACTACAATACAGCATTATTCAGTGTCAGTCACCCTCACAGGGGCCTGTTTTGATTGACTTCCTGTTTTGTTCTAAGGGATCTCTAGCACTGATCTTATGTCACGAACATTGCGTAGGACCCCCCCCTATTCCCCCCAAAGAGGACAAACTTTGGGTGGTCTGTGAATCGGGAGCAACGGAGTATAGGACAGAAGGTCAGATGGGGACAGATAGAGTAACATACAAATCACGAGGAGCAGGGTGATGCCGAATTAGACCCCATTAATGCTTGGAATTATTTAAAGAAACATAACGTTTTATGTAAAGAAAATGAAGTAACATTACAGAAAGGCTGTTATTCTGAATGTAGTAGGTACAAAGAAACAAACACTGGTAAGATTTTCAGGGTGAACCAGACCTTAAAGACCTTCTCCCATAAAAAAAGAGTCTTAGTAATGAGTGTGTGTGTCATTTATTTAGCTGAGAAGAAAAACTTTCTCTCTGACAAATCCTGACACTTTTTTTAGTGTTTGTCTGTTTATTTTTAAAGAAATATCCTGATTTGAGAGTGTGGGTGCTGGAAAGCGGCAGTATTGTAGTGTCTTTCCTTGGATGCCGTCGGGGTGTGGACCTTGGGGACAATGGCGTACCGAAGGGAGGTTTTGCGAGCCCTTGAAATGCGTCTCTCTCCTCAGTAGTGGTGAGACCACAGTGCAGCGAGGACCTCCGGAATGTGCCTGTTACTGCAATCTTAAATTTCACATTCATTTCACATGTGGTACAAATTCGGCTTGTGGGAATCCTAACGATAATTAGGAAATCATTCGTCTTTGGATTATTAAATCGCTAACGGATTTTCCAGAGACACTTTGTTAAAATAATATATTTGAATATTTTTGTTTTTGGTAATTGACGTTTTCTGAATTTCATATTAGACAGTTGCATTTGTTTAGTTCTTGTAGGCTCTTGCTCCTGCGCTGGGCTGTCCATACTCCTCCAATTTCTGACGGCTGCACACTTACCTCCAGACTCCTGTAGAAGTCTTAAAATCCACGGTTCAAATCCAGACACCTTGATTCTGTGGCAGTATCACACCTATTATCGTCATTGACAGAATTAACCCACATATTCTAATTGGTGACTCTCAAACAGCAGTGATGGGGGGGATTTAGCGGTTATTTGTAATTTTCTTATGTCTTCAAGGAATTACACACCTATAATAACAGACAATCTATCCACCCATCCAAGTAGACTTACATTTGCCTCTTAAACTGATCTTTTGAAACCAAGCCTTATCCTACCGTGGAGTTTAGCATACAGCTGCCAGATCTCTGGCATCATGGCTGTACAGCACATAGGTGGTGGTGTTGATAGCGTCTCACCTGGTCTGCCATCTTACCCATCCTACCTGACCATTTAGCCTCTCTGATTAGGCCTCTTTACATCCTTCCTACTTCTACCCGTTGCTTAAAGGAAGCCTCCCAGCGTCCTTTCTACTTAGCCACTTGCTGCTAACGGATAGGCCTGCCTACATCCTTCTTACTTAGCCATTCGCTCCTAACGGATAGGCCTGCCTACATCCTTCTTACTTAGCCACTCGCTGCTAACGGATAGGCCTGCATACATCCTTCTTACTTAGCCACTTGCTGCTAACGGATAGGCCTACCTACATCCTTCCTACTTAGCCACTCGCTGCTTACGGATAGGCCTGCCTACATCCTTCCTACTTAGCCACTCGCTCCTAACGGATAGGCCTGCTTACATCCTTCTTACTTAGCCACTCGCTCCTAACGGATAGGCCTGCCTACATCCTTCTTACTTAGCCACTCGCTCCTAATGGATAGGCCTGCCTACATCCTTCTTACTTAGCCACTCGCTCCTAACGGATAGGCCTGCCTACATTCTTCCTACTTAGCCATTCGCTCCTAACGGATAGGCCTGGCTACATCCTTTCTACTTAGCCACTCGCTGCTAACGGATAAGCCTGGCTACATCCTTCTTACTTAGTTCCTCATCTCTGTGCTAACACGTAGGCCTCCCTCCATCCTTCCTACTTAGCTGCATGTCTCGATGATAATGGGTAGACCTTCCTACTTGGCTTTGAATTGATAATGGTTAGTCCTCCCTGCATCCATCCTGTTTAGCTACTTGTTACCAATGAGTATACCTCTCTCCGTCCTTCCTACTTAGCTGCATTTTCCTAATGGCTCTTCCACTGTTTTCCTAGCCTTCCTCAGAGTGGGGCTCGCCAGCGGGCCCAAGCGGGAGCCGCCACGATTGCGTCCAACGAGTGGAGTGCTAACGGCAGCCCGGAGGAGGGGCGGGAGGATGGGGCTGATGGCCTGGACAAGGCCATGGACGGGGACGCTGAGGGCGTGTGGAGCCCCGACATCGAGCAGAGCTTCCAGGAGGCCCTGGCTATCTACCCCCCCTGTGGCCGTAGGAAGATCATCCTCTCGGATGAGGGCAAGATGTACGGTAAGTGACATTCGCTTAAGAACACAAGTGTTTTACCACTAGGTGGTGGGAGGGCATCTGCCTGTACACAAAGGTCTTTGTTTGGGATGTGTTGGGATACGGCCTTGGGTTTGTGGCCAAAAAGATTACTGAACAAATCTGCTGTGCAACTTGCTGGTTGTACCTCAAGAAAGTTGTATCGTATTGTTTTAGGGTAACTTAAAGTGTGAGGCCCCTCTTTGGATTAAACCATGCTGGTTGATGATGGTGATTTCAATAATGCTTCATTAATGGCTGTGTTTCTTTATGCCTGCGGCCATCTTTCATCACTGCTAAGTTCCTGGCAGCACGAGTCATCTTCAGAATCACATTGGTCTATAGCAACGTTGTGGCACAAATGAGAGCCAGCTTTGCGGCAGTGATGTTACCCAAGAGACTGACATGGTCCACTGCTGTGCCAGCTGGATCATTAGCTCATGTGTGGCGTCTGGTGAAGTTTTAGCCGAAAAGCTGCTTTGTTAATTCAGCTGATACTTATTCTGAAATATTGAGGGAAACCTGTGTTGCTATAGGTCGCTGATAGTGTTGCCCATTCCTCCCAGTGTCTGTTCCTCCTAGTTCCCTTTCCAGTTACTCGTTCGTTCTGGAAGTGTAGCCATGTAGCAATTTAGTAGCTATATTTGTGTTATGATGGCGGCGAGCGTGTGAGTGTGTGTCTCTGTGTGCGCGCACTTGAGGGGTGGAGCTTTGGCCCTTTCTCCTCCTGTAGAATAGGCCTTGGAGGGCGGCCTGCATTCCTGGCATTTTTCCCCCGGCTTGTGAGGGACACACATTCCTGTAGGCCTCAGGCCTGGGCCTGCTGCTAGCGGGCAGCCCTGTAACAGGAAATCGAACCCCAGGCTGACAGAAGGGGAAGGTTTGTTTCAACAGGCAGGCATTTTCTCCTTTTGTGGAAGTGCCCGCCTAATGGGGGCCTCCCCCGGGGTGACTATCCCCTTTTGGAGTCCCCCCCCCACCACCACCATCCCCCCAATGTCCCACTTCCGCGTGTGTCACTAAATCACGGCAATGTAACCAGATAAAATGGGACAGAAGGTGAGGTTGATGCCAGGGAGGCATTGTCATAAGCAGGTGGGGGGGGGTGTTTATTTCAGCACTGACTCCCCTGTGGTGTCCCTGTTTCTCCTGACCTTGTGGACTAGCAGCTGCCTGCCCAGTCCCACCTCATTCATGTCCAAATCAAGTCACAGGGGGACCCAGCTGTTTGACCTTTCAGTCCATAAGACACTTCACCCAAATTGCATGTGAACTGCAAGCAACATGAGCAGCTTCGTATAACTGCCCCAAACAGTGGGTGCCTGGGGCCACCGTACAGGTGTGGCCCCTTTGTTACTGGCTATCATCGATTGGAAGGTGCGTCCGATGGTCTCCGCTTTCTTGGTTCTCCTGTTTTTGGACAACCCTGGCTTCTCTTATCGGGGAGAGAGTGTGTTGCGTCGAATCCGAAACACCCACAGGATCTGATTTAATTTTAAAGCCTTCCGAACTTAATGACACACAGGGCCGCATTCTGGAGGTCAGCCAGAGATGCTTTAACGCAAGTTTTATTCACATCACATCCAGAAAGCGATGGCATTGAGGTCCGTGCAAATCACATGCTTGTCGCGTTTCCCGAAAAGTCAGGATGGAGGACCTGAAGCAGCTCCCGCATGGGTTGGGTGTCCGAGATTATTAACCCAAAAAAAAGTTTGATGTTTATTCATAGGTGGGAAAAGGCAGTCGTTTGCTAGCATTTGTGGCGCACAGCTTGTGGATCTGAAATCGCGTCGCTTGTCTTAATAACCGCATGTATCCAACTATCCAAGCGCTTTGGACAGGGCAGACGTCCCGGGTGAAATAAACTTTAACAAGAAAGATAAAAAATAAACACATAAAATTGAAATACAGGGATGGTAAATGCTGAAATGTGTGTGTGTGTGACCTCATTCTGCAGCTGTGCGTGGAGTAGCAGGTCCCGGCCTGAACAGTCACAGGACTATGAGGACAAGACTAAAAAAAGTACTTGGCGACATGTTTAGTAACATGTAAAACGGTGTTTTCACAAACACAATGTCGTGATCGAACGCAGACTCACGGAAGCAGAGTGTGTTTGGGCTTCTCACCAAGAGAGTGACTGTGTGTCTCGTAGTTTGAAAAATGGGGACAGCAGCTTTCTGGGATGGGTGGTGTGTCCACAGTCCAGCACAAGTGTGTGTGTGTGTGTGTGTGTGTGTGTGTGTGTGTGTGTGTGTGTGTGTGTGTGTGTGTGTGTGTGGACCACAGCCTCGGTTCAGCACTGGTCACAGTTGCCGTTAATGTGCGTCAGCTGGTCTTGGAAGGTGGGGGGGGGGGGGGGGTCATTGCATAGCCTCCCATTTGTAACGGTCGTCTGCTCCCTCTGGTTGTGAGTGGGGGTTAGGGTTAGGATGGAGATGGCTGGAGATCTTCCATGTGCTGACGGAGAGGTACACGTGCACGGCGGTAGAAGCAGAGGGCCTGCCCGATCCAGCCTTCTTTAACCCCTTCCAGCTGTCCTGGGCCAAACAGGGACACAACTGGGCTTTGGACACAAGATCACCAGAAGCCGAAAAGAGGGTCTTGGGAGGGAGTGATGGTCCCAACAGGATGGGACAGCTGTGTGAGTGAACAGCCTCTAGCTCTTTGTGAGTAAACCACCCCCGCAAATCGCTAGAGTCATCCAGTGTCCCTGAAACGGTTGGCAGTGAGAACGCAGAAAACCGTCCATAATAACCATGAGACGATCTGTACGGGAACACCTGTCGGATCAAACAAGTCAGCTCCTACACGGCAGCGTGTTATCTGAAAGGCAGATAGAGCCTTCTTAATGAAAGGCCTCCAGGCATATTTGCTGTGGCAGAATGAGTGCGTTTGTGTTGGCATATGCGTATCATAATTCATAATCAGCGTGGCGCTGCGGCGATGCGGCCTGTTCCAAGCAACTGCAGCACCGGGTGAGTTTATGCTCGGACTGCATTAAGTCATATTAAAGCTTAGTTATAAACACCGCTGTTCATAGGGAACTCCTGGCAGACCCTTACATGTGCAATGGTCTAGTTAAAAATCTCCGCTAGAGCATAGAATCATTATCTAAATGAGAGGTAGCACAAATAGGACGGACGTTAAAAAACAGAAATGTTTTCTATAATTCTTTTTACACATAGAGCCTCCAAAATAAGTATCTGCGGCCTGATTTTCTGCACCTTCGCTTCATATTCTGCCCTGAACGCGAGTAAATTTAATATCAGCATGAACGTATTTAGTCATAAGTCATGTGACCGATGGCTGCCGCGTGAATAGGTGTTCTTAAACGTGATTGGTCACGTCAGGCCTGCGCGGCGGGACGCTTTCTGCAGACCTGGCCTCCGAAGGGGGTGGAGGTGGACCTCGTCCATGTAGACCTTTCCTAACCCGGCGACATTCGCAGGATTATGGGCATTAACTGCTCCTCTCAGATTTTGGCCTAGGATCTCAACAGGGATCAGCCTTTCTGATGACATCACATCTCAGGTTCTCATTCTGCACATCGCCGTCAGGGTCTGTCTGCAGCAGACCAGTACCCAACCAGTACCGCGTTTAATTACTGGAATGGGCCTGCTGCTGCGGGGAGGCAGTGTTTGGTTTGTTCCAGACGTAACCGGGGCTGTGACCACAAAATCCCATTTTCAGTCATCGGTTCATACAGATCTTTTTAAAAGCACTTGAGGACCAATACGGAGGCTTCTGGCAAACGTTAGGTGAGCGTTCGTGTTCCTCTTGGAGCGTATCGCTGCTGCTGATCCCACAGCACACTGCAGACATGTCATTCCTGGTCTGGCTGTCAGCTCTGAGCCCCCCAAGATGAAGGGTCAGAGAACAGATGCTCCCTCCCCGTCTTACAAGAGGGGTTTGCATAAGATTTATACCAATACATATTCACATACTTACACACAAATCACTTTAAGACAGTGTGTATCTTCTGACTATGACTTACACACATATTTTTGCCAGTGTCATCAAATGGTATTTTATTTATTCAGTAGAAATTTTTTGGGGGAAAAGGAAAAAACTGGCGAGTTTGCAATCACAGACGCAGTGTCCATCCCCGCGTGGCCACACTCCTCCCCCAGGTTTTGAACCGGCTCTTCCCTTCTTAAATATACTTATTGTAAGTGCGGCAAGGAAAAATCAAGGGTGGCCAGCGGAGTGTGCAGTAACCGCTATGTCACCGGCTGCTGGGTGACCTGTCATTTACGCAATAAATGTGAAAAACACACTAAGTGTGCAATGCTGGGAAATGGTGAGCCAGACTGCAGGGAGGTTTGGAAGTGCACCCTGGGCATGTTTCTTGGAAAGCGGGGTGGACATTCAGGGACTCTGTTGAAGCAGCTCCAGCCAGGTCACACTTCGGAATTGCGACGGCGTCTCTGATCTCTGTGTTATCCGAACGGCGAGAGGACTGCGCTAATTAACCTTCGCGTTACGCTTGTTGTTGAGGTTCCTGTTCAGGTCAAAGGGCACTGGGCTGACTTTTGGGCTCAGTGGATTCCCAGAATGGTTTTTGTCTCCTGGGACAAAACAGCGAGTTGCTTGTTCCGTGAGTCGGACCTTTTCTCCTCCTAATAAGAAGCACTGTGCTCCTCTCTCGACGTGGAGGTCTGCACCGCTCCCCCCTCCCGACGTGGAGGTCTGCACCGCGCTCCCCTCCCGACGTGGAGGTCTGCACCACACTCCCGCCCTGAGTTATCTGGAAAGCCGCGCACATGAAAACATTCTCTGCATTTTGGCTTAGGCTGTTCTCCCCATTTGGTTCCTGGACATGTCTGTACCTGCGCAGGTTGCTGGGTTAGGCCAGACCCACGGAAGACAGGATCTTCCACAGTCGATAACGTGCCTCACGGCAGCACGCGAGCCGCCTACACACAGCAACATTCCCCTGTTGAAATGGTTGGATCGTTTTTTTTCTTTCCTACAAACACACAGGCACAGACACATAAACACACGCAGGCAGACACACAGACACATAAACACACTCATAGACACAGACACAGACACAGAAGCGCAGTCGTAGACACACACACATTTCAGAACAGCCTGTAATCTGTTGCATGAATGGATTCCCTGGTGTTTTCATGCCTATTGACACAAAATTGAAAATAAATTTCCAGCAAGTATATGCATCAGGGCCACACTAATCATTTCAGATGTTAATCTGCGTTGTTTTTTTTTTTTTTTTTTTTTTCTTCTTGGTCTGTGAAAGAAATCTATAATGGATGTGGTCTGTAAGGAGTCCCACAGAAATGCGTTGTGCATTTTCCTCATGGTCAGATGAGATCCTGGTGCAGCTTAGGCATGCAGTGTGGGGCTCAGTGGGTTCGGCTGCTGTGCCGGTGATCAGAAGGTCACCAGCTTAGATCCCAGGGTCTGCAGAGTGAAGTCACCATCAGGTCCTTGTGCAAGATCCTTAACCCCCTGTAGGTCCAAGTATAAAAAATGTGCAGGCAGTCCCCAGGCTACAAATGAGATCCGTCCCATAAGTCTGTCTAAGTCAAATTTATTGGTAAGTTGGAAAAACAATAATACAGACCATAATTATAATACAGTAATAAAAGTAACTACAATACGGTACTGTACCTCAAGCTGGAAAAAAACGCTTAAGGCGTTTTCACATTTCGCAAAGTAGTATGTGCATTTGTTATTATATTTAACCCTGAATTTGTAATATAATAGACATTGCGGTGGTATGTTCAGAAGCACAGGTGCGTAAGTCAGACATTCTTAACCCAGGTACTGCCTGTAATATGTAAAGCATTTATACTGAAATATCTTTACAGAAGCAGACTTGAGTGAATAGTGTGTTTACGAGAAGTATGGTTAGTTGTATTGCTTTGACTTCTCCTATTCGCTCATTCCTTATTTTTAGCAGGTGATTTTTTCTAAAGTGACATATTGGCGCCCAATGGCACATTCACTCTGCCAACCCTGGGATTTGAACCAGCAACCATCCGATGACAGGCTAGTGTCCTAACCCGTTCAGTAAGGGCGTAAATTGTTGGCCCCAGAGCAGTTCATTTTGATTGCGGTTATTTAAGAAATGATTTGGTGTCTCGAAACAATTGGATTAATTGATGCCGATTTATTTTGAAAACCTTAAGTTCGAACATTTTTTTTTTTTCTTCGCTGAAAAACATGACTATGGGGGACAACGCTAATTACATACTCTTGGAATAGAATGGAATACAAGCCAGTGTACATTGTCAAAAAGGCCAAATACTGAACTGAACAGGGGGAAAAAACACAGCTGCTTTCTCCTGGGCTAACTAGTGATGCACCAACGTGGAAATCTGCAGGCACAGATTAGCGGAATGACATCACATACTTGTTTATTCTTTGAAAAGCTAAAAGTTGATCTGTGGACTAGATTTTAATGATGAATCCAACTTTGCGGCAGTATTTTAGGACACCTTCTGAATGAGGCGACGGAATCCCTCGTCCTGCGCTATGGAAAATGGCTGATCGTCCCATGCAGTCACCTCCATTATTTTTGTAGTTGTGTCTTTAGCTGCTAACTTAGGACACTGATAAAGTGTAAATGTCGACTGGCGATATCAGCTAAGATCGACACATCGGATCGATCTCGATATCGTGATTTTTAATGAATATCCACCAATACTGATATATTAACCGAATATTGTGCATCTCTGAAGTAAACATTAATTTTGCTTAGCTAGCTATTTAGCTGCCACAGTGTCTTCATCATCGCTACCACATCTAGCAAAAAGAATGACCTTTTTTGGGATACAAGAGAGAAGTGTTTCCCAAAAGTATCATAATGCAAAGATTAGAGGCCATTAGAGCATTCTGCTTTGCAAAATTTTTTTCTTTCTCAGAAGCATCACGCCGCAAACATCATCAAAAAGCGCTTCCTTTATGAATATTAATGAGCCTTGCCATCCTGCATTTTGTAAATCCGCATGTCAGCACTTCTACTTTGCACGCGTGCCTGTCGCACGTGAGCACAAACCCAGGAGTCTTTATGCCCCCAAATTTTGATTCTGATGTTCTACATTGATGCAGTGGAATGTCAGCCTTAATAATCGATCAATCACGATGCATCGAAGCCACTTTACACCCGTATTACAGGAGCCCCCCCCCCACACACACACATACCCATGGTTTTTATTGCTCTTGCCTGTACTGGCAGCAGCATTGCACCCTTCTGGGTCCTGATAAGTGAGCAAGCGTGTCTCTGTACGGTCATCAGTCACGGGCCAGCATCTGGGGTCTGGAGGCTCTTATCTACCGGCGAGGCGGTCCTGCTTGGGCTTTCGTGGCTCGAGACGGCTCCAGCAAGATTATACTGAGCGTTGTGAAAGCCCCATGCCTGTATATCATGCCATGCGTGTGTGTGTCTGTGTCTGTGTGTCTGTGTCTGTCTGTGTGCGCGCGCCTGTGTGTGTGTGTGTGTGTGTGTGTCTGTGTGTGTGTTTCCTCAGAAATGTAACTGTCTCATCACTCCTAGATTTCTTCTTAGTCCATGTTCACCCCCCCACCCCCAGTGGGTCAAGCCGATAAATGTTCCTGGGGGGGGGGGGGATCTAACCAAGAAATGAGAAAAGCAGACATACCCCTCAATCCCCCACCCTCATGTGAAGCTCGTGGCCTTCCTCCATTTCATTCACTGCCTTCGTCTGGAATTCATTTCCACGCAGATGGAGCTGCTTAAGGTTCCAGCCTGTTTATTATTAATTATTGCTTTATTTTTACTTTATTTTTTTTTTTTTACACATTTATTTTCGTAAACCACGTGGTAAACCACATGTGATATGATTTCTGTTGAGCTGTTAACATTCAGCCCTAAAAGTTTACAGGCAATAATTTGGGTGAGTATTTAAAAATGGAAAAGTAGAGAAGTGTCGAGGCTCACGGCACAGGTTCTGGGCCGAATTGCAGGTGTGCAGTTTGCCTGTTTATTCAGACCAGTTTCGCTTGCACACACGCTCGCTCGTTTCGGTCGGGACACCAATCTGCCCGCTGGTTTGAATTAGCGCCCTGCCTTTCTTGCGCTGTGTTGTGAGGCGTCGGGGGAAAAGGCACTGAACGCAGCCCCAAACGCTGCCGTGAACACTGGCCCTTGCGGGTCACCCTCTGCAGTGTCCTCATGTGACCCCCCTAAACACCATTAATGGACGCTGCACTGTGGGAATATAACCCACTTATTAATCCTTTCGTGAATTTATGATTCGTCAGTCACTTTTCTTCTCGCATGCCATACATTTTTTTTTACTGTTTGTTTAATATTGCTACAGTGTCTGGAGATTAAATGACATCTTTTGAAGCACAATCCTGCCTCACTGAATAAACTCAGAAGCACGAACTCTCCTTGCGTAGCATTTTAATCTTCCATTCTGTTTTTCCACCCTGTTCCTTTGTTAATATGGGGGGGGGGCAGACTAACGCTGTATCACCCCGGATGTCTAGAGCAGCATGGAATAGAAGTGGAATCTGCATTCTTCGCTCTTCTAGTAGGGGCATCTGAAAACGGCAGCGAAGCCGCTAGCCAAGCGACAGTTACAGAAACGACACAGAAACACAAGAGCAGGATTTATAGCGATACTTCAAATAATGTAAAATAAAATTTTTAAACCCAGTGAAATGTGGGCAGAATGAACAAGATGTAGAATAAGATGAGTGTATAGACATGTAGAGATTTAGATATAAAGATGTATAGCATCTGTGGTCTGGTCAGGGGCTGGCAGACGCATTAGGAGTCTCGGGGGGGGGGCTCATTCGCGTTTGGAGGCGTCCCCGAAACTGAGCATGATTCCCTCTTTCCACTCGGATCCCGGGCAGCGCAGTGTCGATGATTCCCTTCCTTTTGATGGGAAGGCGACCCGACCGCCACGGAAACTGAGCAGAGAACATTTTTCCGGTCAGGTCCGGCGGTTCGGCCCGAGCTTAGCGGGCGGCGCTTCGTTCCTTTCCCTCCCCTGTTTTCTTCCAGGCCGCCAAGCGACGGGGAACCAGACCCCAGTCAGCACTTTTGTCTGGAAGCGGCTCAAGGTTTTTTTTTTTTTTTTTTTTTTTTTCCCCTCTTTCCCCCCAACATTTTATAGGAAGTTTCTGTCTGGCGTGGGACACCTCACTGGGGAGAAGGGGCTGGCAGGATCCCTGTGTCCCCCCTTCTGGACGCTGTCGATGTTTTCTGTCACAGCGTTACGCTGCCATGAATGAAATGGCTGGCCGTGGAAAGTGTAGCTCCGTTTGGATGCCCTTTGGACTCCCTTCTACTCCAGTCTGCTTTTTTTATCGTGCGTATCACCCAGCTTCACTCCACCTCTGCTTCGCTCTCGGCTGTCTGGCCAGTAGGGGAGGCCGGGGCCCGGGGCCCGGGGCCCGACCCTGAGGGATCAACTGTGGCTTAGCCGTCTGTGCTGCCTTAGCAGCTCCAAGAAGCCGATTGAACAGAAAGTACATCCCGCTGCACTGTCCTGTCAGCAGGGCGGCGCTGTTTCTTACGTTACATTGGCTGTGCCTCTCTTTTGACCTGCAAGGCTGAAAGGGGGTAACCTCCCCCCGGTTACTCCCCACACAGGTCATTTAGGGTTTCCTGATCTCATCTGGCACTGCCCTGTCACAGTAATGGGTTGGAGGTCTACAGCCAGCTGACTGTCTCACGCCCCCTGTTCTTGGGGCTACTCCTCACAGTGCCCAGATTTTTCTCCTTGCATAGTGTTTTTCTGAACCCAATCACCCCCACCCACCCCCACTCATCATAAGAAGCTCACTCACGAGGTGATGAATTTAGGGGACATAAATGCCCCTCCCCCTCATGAACCATGTCCAGGGGGATTTTGGCATGTCTGTCACTGACGGCCACCCATTTAGGGTGAAGGAGTCCATATTCTCCACTTCAGTGGAATGTTCTCCTATGTTCTCTGTTCATGGTATTGGGATACTTTTTCCGGAATGAACACTAGGTGCGGAACCCTGGCTTTTGGGCTCATTTCCGTGAAATGGAATATCTCAGTTTTATTTGTTTTTAAAATTAATCGGGAAACCTTTTGGGAGTCTTTCAGGAAGAGCCCAAGGGTTTGCTGTAATTGATCTCCTTGGCAACAGAAAACCTACTAATCTAAAGACCTAAAACACAGGCCCTGCCAAAACCCCAAAGGCTTTCACCCCCCCACCCCCCCGAAGTCCCGAGTTTAGTCCGCAATGCATCTAGCCTCCCGGCATATGACCCGCAGATGAGCAGGCACCCCACCCAGCAAGAAAACCACTCTGCTGGGACCTACAGGCGTCAGACCCTTGACAGACAATGGGGTGCACACAGGATTGAAAACAGGGTAAGCCAGCCCCCCTCCCCCCAAGGAGATCATGAGGCACCCCCACCCCATGGACGATGGGGCAAGGCCTCAAGGGGATGGGCGGCGGGGCCGTAATGGCCTTCTCCGTGAGGACAGGACTCGCCAAACGGACAGCAGGAAGAGAATGGCGCGGGCTGAGAGATCAGTGTGTATAGCGAATCTCTGAGTCATGGCAATCTGTCTGATAGCCACGATGGCGGCCAGTTCCCAGGAACCATTAGAATGGAGTGTTTCTCTAGAAGTTTTACTGGCCCTGCTTCTGCCACGAGCCAGCACCCAGTCGTCGGGACCTCCTGGCTCGGCCTTTTTCTGACGCCCTGCCGGGAATGGAGCGGAAATTTCCACCGCTGAGGACAGCAGAAAGCCTGCCTAGGGGTGGGGGCCGGGGGGGGGAGGGCAGTCTAGGGCTGGGTGGGTGCTGCTTCCCCACTCTGAGTATCATGCTGAGAGTCCTTTGTTGAGATGCTGAATCAGAGATTGAGATGTAGATGGGAGTGGGGGCGTGGCCATTTGATATGTGGGTGTGGCCTTATTAATGTGCCTGCTCCGCCCATAGTGCTTGGATTTATGCAGCTGTTTGAGGTTTTCTGTTTGTGGCCTTGTGTTTGTGTACTTCTGTCTGAGATAATGTTGGCTGTTAATCTGCTTCTAGAAGGTTCTACAAACAGAACTCTTATTCGCTTCTCACATTTACCTGCAGCTATGTGGCAAACCTCCAGTACTGTGAGGTCAGAACATAACATAAATGTTATAACAGTCTAGTAATGCTATGAAAAATCCCATTTCCTATTTTTAAAACCCACCCCGTGGACTTTACATTTATCCATGACAAATGTGCACTATTGCAAGCATTATGCCATAAACACATTAAAACTGGCTTTTAAGTCTACATTTTGGATTTGCCCATAAGCATTTCCCATTTTCACGGGAGATTGTGGGCCGATTGTGTCATTCCTCAGCGAGCCACTGAGAGGCGCCACTGCACAGAACCTCCTGTCTGGGTCTTTCATCACTCATAAGTGAGCGAATGGCCAGTGACTGTGAAGGAGAGCGAATGGCCAGTGACTGTGAAGGAGAGCGAATGGCCAGTGACTGATGGAGAGCGAATGGCCAGTGACTGTGAAGGAGAGCCAATGGCCAGTGACTGTGAAGGAGAGCGAATGGCCAGTGACTGTGAAGGAGAGCGAATGGCCAGTGACTGTGAAGGAGAGCGAATGGCCAGTGACTGTGAAGGAGAGTGAATGGCCAGTGACTGATGGAGAGCGAATGGCGAGTGAGGGTGAAGGAGAGCGAATGGCGAGTGAGGGTGAAGGAGAGCGAATGGCGAGTGAGGGTGAAGGAGAGCGAATGGCCAGTGACTGTGAAGGAGAGCGAATGGCCAGTGACGGTGAAGGAGAGCGAATGGCCCCCTCTCATGGTGGCGGCACTGGAACGCGGCCCCCTGACATTCCGGGGCCCCGCGTCATTGGCCCGTGGGCCTGCTCTGTCACGGCCTCGCATAGTGGCCTCAATTGTTTGTTCCACCCGCCCTGGCGAACAAAGGCGCGTTTGAGGGCCGGGGCCCAGATCCGGCACACGGGGGCCCTCGCTTTATTTACATGAGCCTTCGGGAGGCCGCTGTGGGGTGGGGGCATGCTGCTTTGTCCCTCCCCTGTGTGGGAGCACACTGCCTGCCCGAAGCCCTGTTTGTGATGCCCCCCAAAAAAATACAAAAGGCTTAATCTCCGAGTGTGCCTGATCATGGATAGTCCCCCCCCACCCCGGTAAGCCAGGAAACAGAGGGTAGGGTGTGTGTGTGTGTGTGTGTGTGTGTGTGTGTGTGTGTTTGTACTTTTTAGTGCACATGGTTGTCTCTCTCTGCTGCGCTTGTGTGTGGGTGGGCATTTACACCCTTGTGTCTGTGTCTGCATGTCCTATGTGTGTGTGTGTGTGTGTGTGTGTGTGTGTGTGTGTGTGTTTGTACTTTTTAGTGCACATGGTTGTCTCTCTCTGCTGC
>JAODKE010000040.1:13516317-13536316 GCA_026779605.1 Mormyrus hasselquistii | reverse complement strand
CCCCCCCCCCCCCCCCCCCCCCCCCCCCCATCTTTTCGGTACATGGACTGGAGTCGCCGGTTCTCCAGGGCCGATATAGGGCTCAGTGGGTTTAGGACAACTGTGCCTGAGCAAGACGATAATCCTCAGTCTCTCCAGGGACTGTCTGACCCTTCGTCTCAAAAAAAAATGTACATCACTGTGGATGAAAGGTTCTGCTAAGTGAATAATTAATAATATGAAACTGCAAGCTAATCTATGGGTTGTGTCACTCAAAATTAGATAAAACGATGGAAAAATACAATATGTGAATTACAAACATTTCACTGTTAAGACAGAGATGAACGTCTTCCTAAATCGATTTTAGATAGAACTGAGAATTCGACCCCAGCTCTTTAAACCCAAAGACTGAAATATGCCAGCAGTGCCCGTCGCCCATAGGCTTATGATCAGGGAGGAAGGGACCTGGTTCTGCAGGTGTGCTCCGGTCCGTCCTGCGGTCGGCTTCACTAACGGTGTCTTCTCTTTCTGATTCAGGCCATGAACTTGGTAAGTCTTCACTTGATTATCGCCAGTCGCTTCTTTGCTCTAAGCCTCCCAGCTGAAGCCCTGCCCGCCAGCTGCGTGGCGTTAGGCTGGCATGCCCCCCCCCCCCGCCCGCCCGCACTTTGCGCGTTTGCCCATCTCTCCGCTTGGCTCACAGGGCAAGGCCTGGCGCTAACACTGTTGCCATTAACCGGGCCCTCAGGTCTGCGCGCGGCCCTTTACCCGCCAGCTTCGCTTGCGTTTCCCAGCAGGCTGAGGGATCTTTGGAGGCTTCCTGAGTCCATCTAAAACACCCCCCTCCCCTGCAGGACTGTCTCCATCCTCTCAAAGTCAGCGTCTCTAATTTACCATAGTATGGGCATAGGCTGTGCCCCCAGCTGGCAGTAGATTTCCTGACTTTTCTAATCTACACTCTTTATGGATTATAGATCTACTTTTGTCACACATTGTTTTTTTATGGACAGATAAATTTGATGAATGTCATCGATTTTTACTTTATTTTTTTTATACACCACAGGGTGTGCAGTACGAAAATACATTAAAATACATTATAGATGTAAATATAAATCCCTTTAAAGCTGTTTTCCAGCCCGGTCCTCAGGGATTTGCAGACAGCCCACAATTTTGCATCAGCTGGCTCATACTCTGAGACAGAATATCAGTCCCGTCGCTCGTAGTGTAAGAAACAGTGATAAATAGAAAATAAATACAGGCAGTCCCTGAGTTAATAACATCTGACTTACGGACAATTTGTACTTGCGGATCGACTGCCAGGAAGTCTATTATGTTTAAAAAAAAAAAAAAAGAATTACAATGAAGGCACACAGCACTTACTCATGAAAGTTTTGTGTGTCTTCAGTGGTTCGTCTGCTTGAGGTACAGTACTGTGTAGTTATTATTATTATCATTATTATTATTATTATTATTATGTGTGTGCGTGGGCCCAGCAATGGGTTGTTCCCTGCCTTGTGCCAGTAGTCTCCAGGATTGGCTCCGGACCCCATGCAACCCGGAACAGGAGAAGCGGTTACGGAAGATGGATGGATGGATGATTATTCAAATTCAAATTTTATTTGTCACATGCCGCATCATACATAGTGCAACCTGCAGTGAAATGTAGATTAAAAAAACTATATAAAATTAAAACTATATAAAAAGAGATGAGAGTAGATATAGTAGTATCTATACTATATACAGGGATATACAAAATATATATCTACTATGTACATATATTACACTATAGAATAACATTGAACATGGAGTTTACGATGGGATGGCATAGAAGTATAGAATGCATAAAATAATATAATATAAAATAATATAGCCCACTGTGTTATAAATTGGGGGGGGGAGAGTGAAGGGTTGATGATGTCACTCCATCGCTGTCATACTCACATCCTGGGTATTGTCCTTACCCACAACATAGACAGACTAACGGGACAGATCTGGTCTGTAATCTGGGGGCTGCCTGTATGTAAGGCTTCAAAATATGACATATTGAGATGGACAGAAAAATACAGTTTCTGTCCATATGTCATATCTCAGAAGCCTCCCAGGGCTCCAGCCAGTCTGGGCGAGGTCCAGCTCGCCTTCCCGGGACCAGAACGGGGTTTGCCTGGCTGCCTCCCTTGGCCGCATTTCGCGTGACTGACGGCGGGAAACGTAAATGCTGCGATGGGTGGGGTCACTGTGAGCTGTCCATCACCACAGATTCCCAGCTTGAAGCTACATAGAAAAGCAGGCAGCTTAAGGCGCGACCTTTAGGGATTGTTCTGATTTTCACTCTGATTATTTGATGGATTTCGATCAATTAAATTAGTTGTGAAAGACTCAGTCAGATCAGTGTCTCATTTTCATTAGGAGATTAAACGTCCTTGTGGATGAGAGCTTGAACACGGTTATAGAGGCACAAATACATAATTAGTGATTAAAATGCAGCAGATGTTTCTCAATCGTAGAGTGAAATAGTCACTTCTGGAATGGTTTCCCAAGCCTGTGTCACGTTTCCATAAAATCACTGCAGGCCACACCTCTAACGACTTACAAAGCAGTTACTGGCCAGGAAGTCACTGGCAGCAGAGAGGATTCGGATTTAAATGTACCTGCTCTCTCTCTCTCTCTTTCTCTCTCACACACTTTCTCTTTCTCACTCTGTCAGTGAAGTCAAGCTTCCCTTAGTCTTTCTTCTGCATGAAGTAGTACCCAGATGCAGCAGCACACGCATGTAAGGCGTGTCCACAAATAAATACTGAACCCTGTTTAATACGTCAACGTTCATATTGAAATCCTTGCACTGTTATGCGGTGTTCAATTCTGAAGATTTTATTTGAGCAAAGTACTGCACCGCTTTTCAATTTTCTTCAGATTTGTTACATTTTTCATGAATTTTTCGGGGAGGCACGACGGCATCAGACCTTGGTGTTTCATCAAGGAGTCTAGTGTTGGATTGTATTTGTGTATATAGCAAATTCTGCTATTGGCTCAATTTTGCTCCTTTTTGTCAAATTTTCAGGCCCAGTTAAAGGTATTTACTGGTAAAATTCAGTGTCAAAAATATATTGCAAGCCAGATGGGCTCCAGTGTGCCGCTGCAGCACTCGGGCTGGGAATCCGGTCTCTGGCTGATGAGACCCTCCTTCTCAGACCCTGCAGCACTCGCATGCTTTCTGCAGTCCTGCATCTTCTTCAGCTTAACATCCGTCCCTGTATTCCCCCCCCCACTGCCACTTCGGTCAGATGTTCCTGGTTGAAACCCTCCCCTTTCCATCCCCCCCCCAGGATCAGGCCTCCAAAGACAAGGCCCTCCAGAACATGGCGGCGCTCTCGTCGGCGCAGATCGTCTCGGCCAGCGTGATGAAGAACCAGCTGCCCCCCCTGCCGCAGCCCCCCTACCCGCCACCCGCCAGGGTGAGCCGCCCACCCCTTGCTCCGCCTGCAGGGGGCAGTGCCGAGCTGCTCCAGCTGAGGCTTCATCTAAACCCATTTGCGATTGTTTTTCTCCGCAGTCTCACACAGCAAAATGATGTGATCATTTGGAGAATAAGTACTCATTTCACACAGTAGTAACCATACTGGGTGGGATATGAACCCACAACCTCCAACTCAGATCATTTTCATTAGCCATACTCCTCCTGTGTAGCTCTGCTCAGAGAAGTTTGTTTAGCAAAGGTCTGTCATGCCCGAATGTGTTCGGTTACTAGCCGTCTGATTTTAATGGTTTTCGGAACAAGCACCAGCGATGTCTGTCTGTTTCTCTTTCAATTGGTGGATCCTTTTCTCCCCAGTTCTGGCCCACCCCCATCCCCGGACAGCCCGGCCCTTCTCAGGAGTGAGTAACCGCGCAGGAGCTTTAGCTGTTTTACACATGTTGGTCTTCATGTCATTTTTGGTGTCCTTGGAGATGCCTTCTAACCCAGCACAAGTGGTGCAAGACCATTATGTATCTCTCGAGATTTCTGGAGGTCCTGTATGCCAAAGGAATGAACTCACTCTTTGAAATTACACAAGGAAAAGAGGTCACATGTGATGCACAATGTCGCTTTTGTTTTAAATAACCTCTCTTGCTTTTTCAGCATCAAGCCGTTTGCACAGACCCCCTATCCCAACTTACCGGGACCTGTCCCAACACCTATATCAAGTGAGAGGAACCATAGTGTTCTGTGCGTGTTGGTGTGCGTGCGTCTGCGTGCATTTTTGTAACTATTTCATTGTAGGGAACAGATTTTCCCACAATGTAATAAAAACCTGAAACTTTTTACCTTGTGGGGACTGAAAAGGTGGGTATCCACAAGGATAACCTCCATTTTCTCAAGTATTTGTGATTGCAATCAAAAAACTAAAAGTACCAAAAGTCTAGTATTTGTTGTGTGGTTTCTTATGGTCAAGGTTAGCACTGGGTAGGAGATAAGTCATCGCTGGGATTAGGGTTATGACAAATGATTGATGAGTCCCCATAAACGTATGAATATGTGGAGTGTGTGTGTGTGTGTGTGTGTGAGTGAGAGCAAGTTTACTTATCCTTATGGGGACACAATGTCCCCAGAACGTCATAAATATACTCTGTTTTATAAAAATCGGTGACTGCTATGAAAAAACTAAAAATGCAAAAACTCTTGTATTTTGCTTGGTTACTTATGCTTAGGGCTGGGTAGGGGTTAAGGTTGTCATAGTTAGCGTTAGCATTTTTCCCATTGAAATGAATAAGCGGTCCCCATAAGGATATGTTTACCCTGTGTGTATATGTGTGTGTGTGCGCGCGCATATCTGTGTGTTCATATGTGATGCGCTTATATCATGCAAGTGTGTTTAGTGCAATAATTCTCAAGATGATTAAGCGAAAAATGCAAACGTTGTTTCAGAACCGGTGCTTTGTTCTGTAACTTGTGGTTGGTCGCCCAGAATTTCGATACGGCTTCCAGCCTCCGTGCCCGAATGACTGGGTTAGCAAACACATAACATTGCAGTTTGGTAGTGTGGTGTATACCTGTGTGTGTGTGTGTGTGCGTACCTGTGTGTGTGTGTGTGCGTGCGCGCATGAGTCGACTTTACAGACTGACGCCTGCCCCCCCCCCCAGCCTACGAGCCCCTACCCACCCCGCTGCCGCCGGCCGCCGCGGCTGTGCCCGTATGGCAGGACCGCACCATCGCTTCCTCCAAGCTACGCATGCTGGAGTACTCGGCCTTCATGGAGGTGCAAAGGGACCCCGAAACGGTGAGCCCCCGCCCCCGGGATGTAAATCCATGCAGCCCCCCCACATACAACGGCAATGTGGGCGGGGGAGGGTCGCGTGGGCTCCTGAAGCGCTGAAGGCCTCGTCCACCCTCTCGCCCCTACAGTACAGCAAGCACCTGTTCGTCCACATCGGGCAGACCAACCCCTCGTACAGTGACCCTCTTCTGGAGGCCGTGGACATACGGCAGATCTACGACAAGTTCCCGGAGAAGAAGGGCGGGCTGAAGGAGCTCTACGAGAAGGGCCCGCAGAACGCCTTCTTCTTGGTCAAGTTTTGGGTAAGACATCCCAGTGCAAAGCCTGGGTGCTAACTGCTCAGGTACCACTTAGCATCTCCATAGCATGGATATGTCACTCAGTTAGCAGTTAGCATCTCAACAGCACAGTTATGGTTTCTAGGTGCCAGTGAGTTAGCAGTTAGAAACTATAACTTTACTACGGAGATTCTAACTGCTAACTCACTGGCACCTATAAACCATAACTGTGCTGTTGAGATGCTAATTGCTAACTGAGTGACACTTAACAACCATAACTCTGCTATGGAGATGATAATTGTTAACTCATTGACACTTAGAATCTCCATAGTAAAGTTATAGTTTCTAAGTGTCAATGAGTTAACAATTATCATCTCCATAGCAGAGTTATGGTTGTTAAGTGTCACTCAGTTAGCAATTAGCATCTCAACAGCACAGTTATGGGTTCTAGGTGTCAGTGAGTTAGCAGTTAGCAGACTACATAGCAGAGTTGTGTTTTTAGCATATGGGTGGACATGTGTTGAGGCAGCAGGGCGGTGAGTTTCCGCACGCTGTGACCCCCAGGCGGACTTAAATAGCAGCGGCATGCAGGATGGTCCCGGCTCCTTCTACGGCGTGAGCAGCCAGTACAGCAGCACCGACAACATGACCATCACCGTCTCCACTAAGGTCTGCTCCTTCGGCAAGCAGGTGGTGGAGAAGGTGGAGGTGAGTCTGCCTTCGGTTTCCTCTGTCTCCCCCCCGCCGCTGTCTGGATGCTAAGCCGGCACAGAACATCACTCCATGTTCATTTGGAGGGGAAAACGGAGCTTCACTCAGCTTCCTGGTCTCACAGGAAGTTTGGAAGTGACTTCCCTTTTCCTCTTCAGACGGAGTTCGCCCGGGTGGAGGGCGGGAGGTCCGTGTACCGGATTCACCGCTCCCCCATGTGCGAGTACATGATCAACTTCATCCACAAGCTCAAGCACCTGCCTGAGAAGTACATGATGAACAGCGTGCTGGAGAACTTCACCATCCTGCAGGTGGGCACCATCACCACCATCCCGCATGGCGTGAAAACTTCATCTCAGTGTATGATCCCTGCTTCAAATGGCTGAAGATGACCGTAAAGATACTATGATTCTGACTCGACTGTGCTAATTGGTCTTCTCATCTGTTTGTTCCTTGACTCTGTTTGTGCTGATTGGTTTCCTCAGCTGTCTGTTCCTTGACTCTTTGTGCTGATTGGTTACCTCAGCCGCCTGTTCTCTCCTCCCTCTTCTTCAGGTGGTGACGAACAGGGACACCCAGGAGACCCTCCTTTGCATAGCGTTTGTGTTCGAGGTGTCAACGAGTGAACACGGGGCGCAGTACCACGTTTATCGACTCGTCAAGGACTAGGGGGTCCTCCGGGGGGGGGCTTGGGGGCTGCCCCAGAAACATTGAAAAACCAAAAAAGAAAGGAAATCACACTCAACCACACACACAGAAACTGACACACACATACACAGCAGCCTGGCTGACAGCACAGATGGGTATATGTATATTTTATAGTACAGTGGGTATTTTTTACTATCATTACTAATTTTGTAAAATAGGAATTGTATGGCATAAAAAAGCAAAAAAAAAAAAAAAACTATGCACTACTTTGTGTTGGGCAATTTCGAATATACTCTGTTTAAAAACAAAGCAGGTTGCATCAGTTAATGCTCCTTAACTGTTTTCAGGGATGACTCTAATCTTTATCGTTTGAGCTGATGGATTGAGGAAGGGTTTTGGCGATGTCCGCAGGAGCAGACGCATCGCTATAGGAAGCTGAACGCATCTTGCGGTGGGATGAGGCAGTAAGAAGATGAGGTTGTGCAGAAGGAAAATCTGAACGTGGAGATGATAGCTTTCGAGCCAAGTGCAGAGGGTGTCGGACTGACTCTGACGTCAGGAGTCTGACTCTGAAGGCAGAGTCTTTGCCCCAGAGTGCCTTCTTGAACCCAATCACTACCTCTGGTCTTGGGTAAAGCTAACCTAGTCTTCCTCAACCCGGTCCATTGGGACCCATAGACGGTCCATGTTTTTGGTCCCTCCCAGCTTTCCGTCAAACCATCCACATTTTCCACATGACCGTCTAGGGCAGGGGTGGCCAATCTTATCCAGAAAGGGCCGGTGTGTGTGCAGGTTTTCGCTGCAACTCCCTAATTAGATTGCCAATTAGAGGACTGATTGGCTGAAAAATCCTCACACCTGGGTTTGACTTAAAGGTTATCCGAAAAAGCAGCACACGCACCGGCCGTTTGCGGATAAGATTTCCTCCCACAGTCTAGGGGGCCCCCAGGCCTGGGCTAAGAAACACTGAGCTAACCTGAGAACATCAAGAGGAGACCAAAGGATACATGCAGACTGGAGGAGGCCTTTTTCCTGAACTAGCTGCCTGGTCTCTTTGGAGAGCACAGGACAATGGGGAAGAACTTCACAAGATTACTGGATGGACAGTGCATTGAGTAGCAGTCTGCTCTGAAGCCACACCATCACACCGTGAAGCAGATCGATTATAGGGGCTCGCTGTGGAACTGAACCTAGGTTATGTTTTTTTTTTTTTTTTTTATAAAAAAAATTGGTTTGCTTGTTTTTCTTAACTAATACAGAGTAAATGCAAAATGGGGTTGAGTGTATCTACCTCCTGGCTCTTTTTTAAAGCCTTAAACTAAGAACCTGATTGGATTGCCAGAAACAGGGTACTGGGCTCAGGCAAGTAAGGAACCCTGATTTCCAGCACTTACTGTTCTCTTGCCACAGGCGTACGTTGTATGTAGCTACCTTTGCTCTCACACTAATTTGAGGGAGACGAAGAGTTTTAGTCAAAGGTACTGTGAAGTCAAATGCAGGGTAAATTACTCAAAGATGTGGAATTTTTTTTTTTTTTTTTTTTTCGGAAGCTACCTTTATGTAAAATCAACCATTTCTCATCAGCATGGCTGCAGGCGATTGGAGGGAATGTTACATAGCAGCGGAAAAATGTTTTTTTTTTTTTTTTCCCCCGCCCCCCCTCCCCCCCCCATGATCTGTAACTGAGCACTAATTTTTTTTCCTGTTTATTGTATTTACTCACTCAATCGACTTGACGCAGTGAACGAATACAGCTTTTTGCTGAACAGTTAGGAGTCAAAATTGATGCGTGTCGACAGCCCACTCAGGCCGACACACAAGTTTCATGCATCTTTTTATCTCATAATGATCATCAATGAAAAAGAAACAAAAATCAGGACACTGCTGCAAAAAGGATTTTTCTGGATGAACTGTTTACCTTCTAATGGAATGGCGCACTAAAGGCAAAGCAGCGTGGAGTATTAAACACAGGTCTGACCGATTAGCTAATGGTAGCTGCGCCCCAAGTTCTTTGTGTCTATGGAGAGGTCATTTGACGTTTGGGGACTTGCATCCTTTTGGATAGTGGGAAGACTGTAGGGAATTGGGAACATGGACGGAAATCCAGTACGCCTGACAGAACCTGCAGACGAAAGTGCGCTTCACTCAAGGACTTCGTACTCCTTCAGAGGAATTTGATCGCCTTGCTTGCCTTATTCATCCCTGTGTGCCCCCCCCCCATCTCTCTGTTTATAGTGTCTTGTCACCATGTAGCACCGGAGAAGTGGCAGTTGACACCACCCATATTATGCTGTGCTGTGACCGTGCATTTCCTCCTGAAATGGCCTGCCTCAAGGGCGAGAATGAGGTTTTACAATTGTTTTCGAGTTTCTATGTCTCAGTGGATATGAGGTAAATGCTCCTTCCTGAAGTGTGGCAATATGCAAGCATTAGAATTGGGTGAGCGGTGGCTTGGGGTATTGGGTTAAATGTGAGACGAACATCTACAGTCTTCAGTCGAGGGCTTCCCCGAGCTACCAGGTGTCACATGACCACATGATCACATGACCTGTTAAGACTGCCTTTCGCCAGTGTCTCATTCTACCCGGTTCAGCACCTGCTGTCCAGGGCTTCTATGGGGGTTTTTACATCCATGGCATATTTTGTGTGTTGTTGGTATCCATTAGGTACATGTATGGTTTTTATGCTCAAAGGGAGGGGGTGAGTTATTTTGTAATTTCCCCCCATTTTATATCCCAAATGGTGCATTGCATTCTTGTATATTGTGTTGTCTACAATGTGAGGGTTTGTATTCTATAATCAGTGTATTGTGTATAATCTACCAATAAAGAAATGCATGGTGCCTCTGAAGGTGTTATTTTGTCTGAAAGCATCTAAATGGAAATCCTCCTGCTGACAGCCCCCCCCTTCAAACCAAAGTTATGCTCTTGGTTGAGGCCGATTATTCATTTATTAACACAATGATAACTATAGAGAAACACATTATATTACAAACTACAAACACGCCTGACACCAATATTTAAAACCGACACAATTCGTGATTAGTCAAAACAAATAAATATAACTGCTTACATTTTAGAGATTGCATATATACCTGCATTTTCCGCAAACACCGCTATTGTGGGAATGATTCTATAAGGCTATAACTAATCAAAACAAGGGCTGACTGGCGCCGGCAGGGCAGGGGGACCGAATTGAGACAGATAGAGCGAACAGACAGAGAACGTGAGTGGCCTTCACTTATCTTTAGCCTTCCAGAAGGATAAGTGCTAAACAGCTCATTAGAACAAATATTGAGCATGTAATACGTGACGAGACGGAAGGTACGGGGGGGGCAAACGGGCTATAAAGGAATCAAGCTGATGCATATGGTTGAGTTTCTTACTGTACATGCTGAACGTATGTCAGATGGTTGCTCCCTGATTGAAATCTGCCAGAGAATAAACTTGGACCTGCAACTTCTCCACGTCTCAGCTGTGAGTCTCTGCTGATCAACGGACCCGGTGGAGACGGCGTACTCCAACACTATATGCTCTCTGTTGCTATTGATAACAAGTAACTGATGGACAGTACCTCGGTTATTCCTTTATGGTTGACGCAATTGTTCTCCAGCTCAGTGATGCCTAAAGAGATTACTGAAGACCTATTTCACGTCACGTAAAAATGGAAGACATTCATTTCACCAGTTTGAATGAAAATAGCTTTTATTAAAATGAAGTTGGGAAAAGAAAATGATATCTATAAATGTCATTTTTTTGCATATTTCATAATGTGGTTGGCGGTATACGTACAGGGCCGTAAAGACTACATTACCCAGGATTCAGTCTGTCCGAGAGGCGATGGGTACAGTAGTCCAGTGAAAACTCCCCCTTAAGACTACATTAGGCAAAATGTCGAGCAGATTACTGGGTTCGTAAGTGAAGGGGGGAGATCAAGAGGACGTCTCGGCGACAGACCAGGTGAAGAAAATGTCGCAGCGGGGCTATCGGTCGGTCTTGGTGAAGGAGGTGACTTTTCGGAGGGCTTTTCCCAAAGCCAGCAGTTGACACTGTGCACCATTTTCTGGACCGTTTTCTCTTCACAAAGTCTTCTCATGTTCAGCTATCACTAATGTAACTTTCGCTGTATGGCGTCGCCGGTGCCTTATCCGGCAATCGCCTGCAAAACGGTCTACAGTATATACATGCTCTGACATTTTAAAGTATACTTTTGTACGCATATATAAGTACGGACCTGGACCGTCCTTTGCATCCCTTCGGGCTCGGTCAGTCTGTAGAGTTTCTGTGTAGTGTCACAGCTTCAGGGCTCTCTGTGTATGTACAGAGTTCTGTGTCTGTGTGCATTTTGGAGTTTTATATGCATATTTCAGGCCTGTATGTATGCATAGTTCAGGGCTGTGTGTATGTAGTGTCTGTCTGTTATTCCAGATTCAGACCGCGTTGCTGCGGCATCTCACATTTAAGAAATCTTGTTGATAACGTTGGTATTTCCCTAAAACTCAAACATTCATTTAAAAAGCCGGAAGATATTTTTTTTTGGTGATTTTTATGACGCCGAAGCATGATTCGCCTACGTGTATAGTTACAGCAGACTTGGTTTAATGAACGAATAAAAAGCTTTTTTCAGATGCCAATTTTCCGCAGATAAGTTCGCTCATGCTAGAGAGGCTGCATTTATCCCTGTTTAGCTGATCATTAGACTTTTCTGACCGAAGTTTGGAAAAAAAAAAAGTTTGGTGTCGACTCCTTAAATACTTGAGGGATATTTGAATGTGTTGTAGTTCCTCCATTTTCTTCAGCGCTTCGGGTGTTTTGACAATGTATGAGTGATCAAGTTCCTGCTCGATAACTGCCTCCCCCGGCCTTCCCGGCAGCACTTTCTGGGCAGTGTGAAGCTGGAGCTGCTGAGCACACCTGAATACCAGGGAGGTGTGTGTGTAGTATGGGGTCGGGGGAACGGGGCAGCGCAGTCATGAATGGGGCTTCTGAGCACCCCGGAGGTGAGGGGGTGGGAGTGGGGGTGGGGCAGCAGCTACCCGTTTCCCTTTCTAGCAATCCTTATGTGTTTTATGTAACCTTAGATTTTGCAGCCTGGCCTGCAGTCACCCGCATTTGCTGATCTTCTCCTGATCTTTCTGGCTGCGTCCTTGATGCCATCATGCAGTGCGATTCGCCCATAAAGCTGCACGTCTTCTCCCTCAACTGCTGGTGGGTTTTTGTCTGTGTGTCTGTCTGTTAGTCTCTGTGTGTTTCTGTGTCTATGTGTGTGTGTTTTTGCTTGTATCTGTGGATTTGTGTGTGTTTGCATCTGTAGGTCTACATGTGTGTATGCCTGTATCTGGGTGTGTGTGTGTCTGTGTGTGTGCGTGCCTGTGTGTGTGCGTGCGTGCATGTGTGTGTCGTGAGAAACTGAATACCTCTGTATTCAAAAGGTAGCTTGAAAAGTGAGCTTCTGAGAACTTTGTTTCTCTGTTTCCAAATTGACAAGACATCAGTGTTTCTCCTTGGTAACTGAGGTCGTCTTCAGGCTGATTTCACATATTTGGCGCTAAACTGTACTAGAGGAGAGTTTTATTTGTTTTTTTTTCTTTTTCTGTACCTTACGCTTTTGTGAATAGTTCACCATTCATGTCTGTTACTTAAATTTGCCCATTCATGAAATGAAACAAGTATTAAATGAGACATGAATTCAGAGGAGTATCTCTATTATGTGTGACATCCTGTTATTTGACTGTTGGACTCACAGCTTGTGATCTGTGCTTCATAGCTTGGTTAATTTGTCAGGGTGGTGGAGGGGGCAGATTAATTAGCAAAGCTTTGTTTATATACATATATCATTGACCTTGGACACCGCTGGAGGCATCTGCCTTTACTGTATTCCCAGTTGGTTGGTTTAAAGTGTCATACTGCGGATGTGCAACCTCTAGTTGACTGCCTGTCTCTGTTCCAGGGGCATCCGCTACCGCAGTCTGCATTGCACTGAGCGCTATGACATGATCGCCAACCTGCTGGCCAGAGAGGGACATGATATTGTGCTGCTGCAGGAGGTGGGTGGAGCTTAAGTAGTCATGTGACAGCCCAGGATGTGGGTGGAGCTTAAGTAGTCATGCGACAGGACGTGGAAGGAGCTTAAGTAGTCATGTGACGGCCAAGGACTCCCCAGCGTCCTTCCTGTTAGACCCGAACCCTGCAATGAAATGTCCAAACTGGGAAACTGCAAAAAAAAAAAAAAAAAAATTTATTCAGGTACTTTGCCATACTGAGCATTTTATTTAGCCGAGAGAGATGCAGATCTAACCATTGGTGTTTGCGTCTTGTGTGTGTCTGTTCATTTTAAGCATTTCAATCATTTGAAATGACTGTGCAGTTTTGAAAGCAGTCATCAGTGTTCTGCTGAAGATAAAAATATCTATTTCTGCAAGCATATCAATTCTACTCTCTTGAGTTTCAGTGCTAGCTGGGAAATAGCTGTCAAAGATGCAAGATGATTATTAATTCGATAAAGGGCCGTTTTGGGATATATGGTTTCCTATCAGATAATCAGGGATTAGTTCCCCTTTACGTTCAGCTCTTTCCCAAGGACAATTTCTCCGCTGTAATAAAGGGTTTTCATTTTCCACCTACATGTTTTTTCTTGACCTGTCTGGTATGGTGAGTGTGAGGTGGTTTGTGCTGTAGGTGTGGAGTGAGAAAGACTTCCTGTTGCTGAAGAAAAGGCTTGCCTGCTGCCATCCGTACTCCCATTACTTTAAGAGGTGAGTACAGCTGTGATCGCCTCGAACCCGGGACCGGTGGCCTCCCCCAATACTGCTGTGCTCCCCCATTTCTGATGGCGGGGGTCTGTCAGCAGGAGGATCTCCAGTTACTCTTGAGGCCCCGTGTCACTCAGGACTAGCGAGCAGGTTTCAAGCGTCAGGTTTTTCTGACGCGTGTGTTTAGATGACCAGTATGAGATTCTTATGTCACTGTTGCAGGAGAGGGGACGGGCGCATCGGGGACATTAGGACAGATGATAGTTATCTGCGTTAAAAGATAAGATGGTGCAACATCGTTTAATTTATTTAGTGGATTCTTTTATCCAAAGTAGCATACAGTTTTGAGAGAGCAGAAATATCCAGTGTCCCTGGAGCAACTGGGCTAGTGGTGGCATCACTCTGGCAGCCATGGTTTCTGAACCAGTGACTATTTGATCACCGGCACAGTGAGCTAACCCACACACACCCCCCGCGACAGTGCAATATAACGACAAGTGGACAATAAATACGTAATGGGTAGGCCGAGATGGGGATCAGGGTGTGGTTAGCGCAGGCTAAGGGTGTGGTTAGCGCAGGCTAAGGGTGTGGTTAGCGCAGGCTAAGGGGGGAGCCGTCCCACTGAAGCAGTGACGGCGAGTGCGGTCGTTCTCAGTAATGCAGCGTCACTGGCAGTAACGCGCCTTTGTGTGCGGCTTGTATGCAGTGGCGTCATAGGAAGCGGCCTGGCTGTCCTCTCCAAGCACAGCATCAGGGACTCCTTACTCTTCCGCTACTCGCTGAACGGATACCCCTACATGGTAAGCGCCTCCCCGGGGCCTCAGAACGCATGAATGCACCTCTGATCTTCCTTGAAAATCTCTAAAAGAATGACCCCCCCATTACAAGTAGGCAGCGTCTTAAAGCGCATTGAAATGAGCTCGTTACGGAGACGTGAGCTCTGCCATCCCTGTCTCTCAGGCACACCACGGAGACTGGTTTGGCGGGAAGGCCGTGGGAATGGTCGTCATGAACATCCAGGGACGAACAGCACATGTCTACGTCACGCACGTGAGCCTGACTCCAGATCGGGCGGTTGCAGAGTTAACTGGGCAGTTGTGCCTTTTACCACGCACTTTATATGAAGGCCGCGGCGCATATATATATGCCGATTTAGCGAATATGTTTTACTTTGTAAACTAATCGCGATGTTAACGGTATAATGCAAATCCGTATTATGGCACAAAATCACACTGTATCACCCACCCCAACTCCCATCTTCCCCTTTAAGTACAGTGGCCCCAAAGTGCAACACACAGCATGCTAAAAACGCAAAACGTTAAGACAATGTAAAAACATTTAAGAAAATGCAAAAGAAAAAAAAAACACAACATTGAGAAAATGCAAGAACATTTTTAAAATACACACAAAAAAATTCTCAACATTTTTGTCTTGATTTTCTTATATTTGCATCCATTTATGCGCATTTCTGTTTCTTAAACGTTTTCATTCCTTCATGCTTTCGCACTTCTTTAATGTGTCTTTGTGTTACCTTAACGGGTAGTGTTTTTGGCACTTCTGGGCCACCGTACTTGCTAACAAAGCCGGGCTAATTTAGCGCCAGGGCTGCCTGTTGTTGAATTTAAAAAGCCCTGTAAGTATGAGCAGTAAGGACTGTCCGCTCGCCACGTGTGTCCCCCAGCTCCACGCCGAATACTGCCGGGAGCAGGACACATACTTGCCGCACAGGGTGGTGCAGGCCTGGGAGCTGCAGCAGTTTGTCCGGTGGGTAAATACCAGTAGCCAGTGTCACTCAGATCTGACATAGTGTTACCTGAATGAACTCCTTGACTCCTGTAATGCTGACTTGCAGCCACACCTCCTGTGGGGCGGACCTGGTCATTCTGGGGGGTGATTTGAATATGCACCCCCAGGACCTGGGCACGCGGCTCTTACGGACATACACGGGTCTCCGAGACTGCTTCGTCGAGACGGACAGATTTGACGTGAGTTAGTTTCTCTCCATTGCATGCCGTGATATCTGCGATACTCGCTTTATGCTTCTCCGGGCAGCGGGGGGCGCTGTGCTTGTGTTTAAACTGGCCTCAGCTTACCTCCAGAAATGCGGATGCTGATGTTGGCAGGGTTGTGAGGAAGGCTTCACCCTTATAGCAGACAACCCCTTCACAGACGAGAAGGAGCTTCTCCCCTTTGAGAAAGGCATCCGGATTGACTATATCCTCTTTAAGGTGAGTGGAATGGATGGATGGATGGATGGATTGATGGATGATGAATCCCAAAGGAGATTTCAGGTTTAGAGTAGCACAACACACACAAAGTTAAAAAAAACATTTAGACAGTATTAAACAGTAACTACAAATAAATGACAATGAAAAGTATCAGTGCAAAGAATGTCTTGATAAGTCTTGCATGGAATTCCATAGTAGCGGTTCTGTGAGAAATCCACACTCCAGATGCCTGGGCGGTAACATAGCGCCCCCTTTCTGTCTGGCAGGGGTCCGACAGGCTGTGCGTGAAGTGTGAGTTCCTGTCCACCACCAAGGGCTCAGTTCCCGGAAAGCCCTTCCCGTACTCAGACCATGAAGCCTTGAATGCCGGGCTGCTTCTGCAGCCTGGTGGGGGCGCCGTGAAGAGCTGCGGGGAAGACGACGACATGGGTAATAACCTCGGGGGGTCTAAACGGACGGCTTGTGATCTTTTTCACCTTTGCCCCATCTCCCCCCCCCCCTCCCCCCGAGTCTGCAGTTCATAAGCAGATCGGCAAGAAAATCTCACGCGCATAGATCATGTTACTTCAGCTTGACTGCTGGCTTGCGGTTTTTCTCTGGGAAACGTTAGGAAATGCTGATTGGAAGGTTCCCTTTTGCATAAAGAAACCCAACTTTAAACGGCTGACGTCGCTCAGGGTCCATCAGGGTAGGGTGGTGTGTCCCAAGCTCGTAAAAGTGATGTCACCATTGGGTCCTTGAGCAAGGCCCTTGACCACAATTGCTCCAAGAACTGGCTGACTCTGGTTTTTTAACAATGTGTCACTTTGGGTAAAAGAATCTTCTAAATAACCATAACTTGCACAAGCTGGGAACTATTTTTAATTCTTTAATTTAGTTTTTAGTTCTTGCAGACCAGCCAAGTGGCTCCGTGAGCACAGTTGTGGCTTCACATGACCAGGGTTGTGGGCTTGAATCTAGAAGCTCCTCTTCCTCACCCTGTCCCTCACTCCGCAGTGGGCCTGGCCGAATTGGTGAACACGGTGACGGAGGCTCGCACCGAAGTGAAAGTGGGCCTGCACTGCGCCCAGCGGATGCTGCACACGGTGACGCGCACGGGGGCGCTGGGGCTCGTCCTGCTGTCGCTGGAGTTGGCCATCGCCGCCGTGCCCTACCTCGCCCCCGCCACCGGGCAGCCCTTCCCGCAGGCCTCCTTCTACCTGCTGGGGGCGCTGTGCTTCATCATCCTCCTCGCGTCCCTACTGCTCTTCATCTTCCACAGTATGCAAGTCAAGGCCCTGCAGGGCGCCGAGGACCAGATGCGGCTGGCGGCCAGCGGGCTGCAGGAGAAGCTGCGCGGGCGGCCGCTGTGCCGCGATGGTCGCCCCCTAGGGGAAGCTGCAGGCCACGGAGCTCTCGATGAAGACAGAGAGCCCAACTCCGATGACTCCGTTTCATAAGTGAATGACTCCGCTAGAGATTGAGAGGGTTAGGGATAGCACAGGTGTTTTAAATGAAGCAGAAATTAAGACTTTTTTTTAATTCTTTGATTTTCATTGTTCCCTCTGAAGGTCTTATTTGTGTGTCTTCAGGTGCTTCATGGTTTTGCTCCCTGGACCAAAACAATCCCACTATATTGGCAGGCAGTATTCAGCGATGTCATGCCACATGGTGGATTCGCGTTCGGCAAACGTTAGGTTCCCATGCCGAGCAGAGTGCGTTCGGGGCACCGCAGTCCCACTCGGGGGGGGTCCTGCTCCTGATAAAGGGGAGGTGTGTGGGGGGGGGGATCAGTCACTTCTTGTCACAGGTCATCCCCCCGCTTTCTCACCTGATTGCCACTCCTCAACCTGCCGACAGCAGCTGGTAGTGAAATAAAAGGCATTCTCCGCAAACGTCCTGGAATTTCACGACTCACTCCATCTCACTGTACTGTACTGCTATCATTCTTGGTATGTTGTGCCTCTGGCCCATTTTTTTTGTACTTAAGACCAGACTGAACGCTTTTAAACCAGATCCGCAGGGTGCCCTGCATTAGCTGACCAATTCAGTGTTTAGTGCCATTAATGGCCAGTGGACAAATGACTTCAGGTTTCTAAATGGACTTAGATAAGCAAAAGGCCTTAATTCACATTAAAGGCCCAGATAGCTCCCTTCAGACAAACATTTCATAAAATGTTTAGTGGGGTGATGGAAGGTAAGTTCCATCCATTTGAATGATTGGTCAACCGATGACCTTCTCCGCATTTCATAACTAATATTATCATTAATTAGTCTAAATAACAAGTACCTTTGCACTGGAATGCTACTAATCTACAGAGTTTAGGCAACCTTTGCCGCGATATAACACAAAATACACGTCTGAGCACTTGAAATGCTTGGTACAGGCTGTTATCTTGCATTCCTGGATTAGCGCTATGTACAGACACACGCACGAAAAGAAACTGGGACATTTACTAGTCTCATGAGAAACATGAAAGCTCTGCTTAATCATTTCTGCTTGGAAAAACGGAGTGAAATGAAAATAAACGCTCCTCATGACCTCCGCTTCTCCGTGTCGTTTCTGACGTTTTAATATGTCCTGACTTAACCTGAGTTCTAAAGTTTCATTATTTTTGAGTACTGCTTGGGAGAAACGGTACGAGAAGACCTGCAGAAGTTTAAATATTTCATATCACAGCACTTATTAATTGGGATTCTGCGTAGAATAAACATGCCTTTTAAAATTAATTGAACATTTAACCATCTGTAAGTGCAGCAGACAGGCTGTTAAGCCACCAGGAATAAAGATGCTGTACTGTAATATACACGCTGTTGTTTACCGGTGACCCTGGAGCGTCTCCAAGGTGGATTTCTGATGGGTTTGAAAGTTCGATCTGTTTCTGCCGCTTCCTTCCCCATAAAAGACCGTTTTTCCCACAGTAAAACGCGTTTATTCCAACTTCAAGTCGCTTGGTAACAAGTTAAATTCTTAATCCGTGTGTCTTCAGATGTCATCCTGACTGCCGTGTATCTGATCCGCATGGCCTCAGAATAAACGCCTTGCAAACTTGCAGAGCACGGACGGGTGGACGCACATTGTGTGTGTGTTGTACTTACATCTACCTACCACTAGTGGGTAGCGTGACGTTAAAAATGTGCAATAGTGCTATGTTTGATGTGTTTGTTTCCTCCATGTTTTCACCAGTTTAAAAAAGACTTCAGATGAAATCAAAATGCAGGTACTTGTTTTATGTTCTGATATTTTCTTTTAGCCAGCCACAGTTTTTACTGTTATGTCCTTTGGTCGGTTGTCTAACATTAGGCATTCAGTTTAGCTGATAAAACACTAATACATGTAAACAAAGCCACATGTACCTAATGTATGTCAACTTTACCTTTCTGTGTTTAGATCCGTTTCCAGTTTTCCGATTCTCTCCATGTTATTGGAAATGTGCCATTCACGAATGGGAGACTTCAGTGTTTTAAACACCTTACGAAACTATACGTTTAAATGGCATCGCCCGTGTAAAATCTTACAATATTCATCATCCTGCTCAGATCGCTGCAGCTCATCTTCCACAGCATGCAGGTCAAGACACAATAATCGGACTGCAAAGCAAAACAACTGCATTCCGCCGTTTCACCTGCTTGTTAGCTACCTACTAGTTAGTTAACTGAGTCAGTCGTATTGAATTATCCATCAAGCCTACACACGTGATAACGATAGGATACTCATGTAGGTCTGGGAACTATTAGTGTTACACTTACACTAAATTACATTTACCTTACATTTACTAAATCCCACTGTGGCGTTCGATGTGGGTTCATCTTCGAAGCCCATATCACACACCACTGCAAGATTTTGTTTCACCATCTTAGAAATGTTGCCAAAGTCCATCCTGCGCTCACCTTATCAGATGCTGAAAAGCTGGTTCGCGCTTTTGTCTCTTCCAGACTAGACTACGGTGATATACTACTCATTGGAATCCCTCCAGTAGCTTCCTTCTTCAAAGACTCCAGTACGTCCAGAACAGCGCAGCAAGGATCCTGATGAGAGTGAAAATATGAGCAGATTACATCCATTCTTCATTCACTTCACTGTATCCCATCTCTGCCAGGATTGAACAAAGGTTTCCCTTCTTACTCACCAGGGAATCCATGGCAATGCCCCCCCGCCCCTTCGCCCCCCC